>JAMPIV010019804.1:0-696388 GCA_024509875.1 Oreohelix idahoensis | reverse complement strand
AAATCATACCCCCCCCTCAAACCCCCCACACCCAAAACACCCCCCCCTAAACCCCCCCCCCCCCCAAACCCACCCCCCCCCCCCAACCCCCTCCCCACCCCACCAAATCTTAGGTTTATTCCCATAAAAACCCCACCCAAAACCACACCACAACATAACCCCATTCCCCCCAAACTCAATCCCACTCCAACCATCACTCCCCCCCCCCACCCCACCACCCCCCCTTTCCTCTTAACTCCGTCGCCGATGTGGGGGGTTAAAATCCCAGGGCCCAAATTATTTCCAAAACCGGAGAGCCAAATGAAAATAAACTGTAAACCCCCTGCAACCTTCCACACATGTCATAAGAGTTGACTGAGGAGGGTTGGGCATGGTGCCGGATACCCCAAATGTATGACAGCTAAGATAATACATGAAAAATACTTGAGAAGAGCTAATGAACTATGACAAATATAAAAGTAAGGAAAAGGTGTCACTTTTCATTGGATGTTAAAAAAAAAAGAAGTACTAGAAAAGGCAATAGATTTTGTGAATGAGAATTAAAGACAGCTGGAAAAGATAATGGACAGCTTTATTGTAGCATGGGAAGAAGTAGAGAGATATGATTACATATATCTTACGACATGGTACTTGATAATGATGATTTAGAAAATATTTTTTTTTGGAGTATTTTGTTACCAAAAAATGAAAGCTATAACTTGTAAACATAGTTTTCTGCTATGTCCTTTTACCAAAGAATTTGTGAAAAAAAGAGCTTAAAGAGTTCTCCATTTTCCTAGTTTTCTTTGATGAAGAGCTTTTCTTTAACTAAGAACAGAATAAGGCATTGCATGAAAGAGGTTAGAGAGTATAATTTAATGAAGATAAAAATATCTGGTATTTTCTTTGCTATTTGCAGCTAATTTTAGCTGCAGTAGTCACTTGGCTGCACGTCAGACCACAAGCAAACTCAGTCACTCTTACTCAGTATAGGTAATTTTTAAAACCACTTTGACATCGAGAATATGTAAAAATACATAGCTATTTTACAATGCAAAAGGTTTATAATTAAAAGATGCTGCTGCTTATCAGTATCATCTAACTGTCTGATAGTTGCAAGAAAGAATTATTTATTTTTCTTAGATCTAGCCATTATTGGTTCACACACAAATTGTGTTCATCTAGCCATCATCAGTTTAAACAAAAATTGTGTTCATTTAGCCATTTCAAAATGACAGTTTGTTTTACCTGATTAGCTTTCATCCATTTATTAATCTTTTGAGTTTAGAGCAATATTAAACTCCAAGTGCTTTTTTCGTATAAGGTTTTGCGGGCTGCCTGCCGTGCGCCCCCCCCCCGCCCCCGCCCCCGCCCCCGCCCTCCCCCCGAAATATTTGTCTTCCTTCAATCCAGTACAAAAGCCTAAAAGCCTCTCATAATTTTTACCTCATTTCTGAACAAACAAAAATATTTTTCCATGTTACAAGGGAAGCTTAAATACTACAAAACGAAATATGTTACATAAAGATATTCTTATTAGTTTTTATAAACACTATGACAGAATAACTTCTTGCAGTAAAGATTGACATCATTCAAGCATAACATATACTTCAGGAGAAAGTATACCTTTTTCAAGGCACAACAAAATGATGGAATAACTATTTGATACAGAGTGAGGGACATGGGTAAGATGTGCTGTCATAACAAGAAAATGACATAATGTGGATAACAGATTGTCATCATAGTCATTTTCCTGTTTGTTCCTTATGTCACACTTAGCCACGCTGCAGCTAGTCCCCACCCTGCAGCTAGTCCCCATGCTGCAGCTAGTCCCCACGCTGCAGCTAGTCCCCACACAGAAAGCCTGGACCTAGCATTCATATGCTCTTGAGCAGCAGTGGTTTGTGTGGCAATTTGTTGTACATGATGAGGTTGCTAGCCTCATGCACAACCTCATATTAGTCACCTTGTTTTGGGAGCAGTATTCCTATTCTTTCTTTGCTCTCATCAGAAACACCCAGGAATGACACAGGGCAACATTTTATCATGGCACATAAAAATGATGGTTATTGAAGCCTTCATCGTGGCATAAGGAAACAAACGTTTATGGGTAGCATACATCTTCATAAGGACAAAACATCATAATGATGTACATACCGTACAGCAGACAAGAAATAAGAAGTTCATGAGTAATCTTAGAATCTGGACTGCATTGTTGGCAACAGAAGAAAAAAGAGATAGAGGATTGCAAAGAGAGAAGATACTAAACAGTTTGACATCGTGGCATGGAAAGAAGTCAACAACAGAACTGATAAACCTCCTGGAGACAGGAAGTTGTGGAGAGACATAATTACCTACGCCTCCAGGCATGATACTTTAAGAAGAAGGCACACAGAGTCACAAATAGATATTATTCTTCTTCTTCTTCTTTGATGCTTAGCCACTGGCTATCAAAGCAGTCAGCCTGGCCACGTCTTGTAGGGCAGCAACAAGCTGCTTCCACTTTGTTCTGGTGGTAACCATCCTTCATGCAGTGCCGCAGCTCTGGTTCATTCTTTGCATCTTGGCCTCCACAGTTGTCCGCCAAGTTGTTTTTGGTCGAGTGAAAGCGAAAACTTTGCATAAGCTGCATTAACTGCTAGCACATTCACATCAACACATCCAGGAAAAAATGGATAGACAATGGGTATGGCCAGCAGGTGGGCTTGAACATCAACCTAAAGAAGACAGAGGTCATGGCGCTCGGTGTGAGCAACCCTGGGCCCATGTCGGTGGGGAATCGGCGGCTGGAGCGGACGAATGCCTTCACATGCCTAGGGTGCATGGTGAAACCAGGTGGCGGAGCAAGCAGAGACATCAACAACAGAATGAACAAAGCAAGAACAGCCTTTTTTGGTCTAGGTGGCGTCTGGGGATCCTCTCGGTGCAGCACAGGCGCAGAATTAGGATTGTATCGGAGCTGTGTGCTTTCTGTGCTTCTCTGTGGCGCGGGGAGCTGGGGAGTTGCAAGGGGGGAGGTGTCGGGGTTGTCCTCTTTTCACACAGCATGCCTAGGAAGTGTTCTCCGAGTCTTTTGGCCGAGTGCCATCACCGGCCAGGATCTGCTTACTCAGGGGGGGGGGTGGGGGGGGGGGAGGCGTGCACGCCGTCATGGCTGGCGGTCGGTGGGGCTGGGTTGGCCATATCCTCGGGGGGGGGGGACCCCGTTGCCATCACGGGGGCAGCTGTGCTATGAACCCCTGGGGGAGGGGGAGGGAGAGGCCGACCGAGAACAACTTGGCGGAGGGCTGTGGAGGCTGGAATGCAAAGAATGAACCAGAGTTGGGGCACTGTATGAAAGATGGCCGCCGACCGAGCAGAGTGGAATCAATTTGTTGTTGCCCTACAAGACACCACCAGGCGTAATGGCCACTGACTGCTTTGACGGTCGGCGGCTAAGGATCAAAGAAGAAGAAAGTGAAAGACAGGCCGACCGATCAAAGTAGATATCATGCTCCCATATTATTTCATGTTGCTGTCTGCAAGAAAAGCTGTTAAACTTTACTGATAATAAAAACAAGCACAAGTGCCCTTGGGACATCAGAAATAAGCTGCATTGTGCAGTTAAGGTCTTTGACTCCTACAATTGCTCAACTCATTTAGAAACTACAACAACATATTTCCAATTAACAGTGGTATAGGTTTGCATTTCAGTTATTATATGACTGCTGTGTTTCCTGTTTTCATCATTTAATTTCTTGCTCCTTATGGAGCATGGAGCCATGACTGCAACAGTTTCCCTGTGCAGGAAGCCTGTACCAAAGTGTTCATGTGCTCATGCCAGAATGGTTTTGGTAGCAATTATTTTTACATGAGGTTGCCAGCCACATGCACAATGTGAAGGGAAAAAGGTCAAGGATCACGTTACACGCCCATTGAGGCATGTTGGGAATATGGTGTTAGGCCCATATTTTCTTGACCATCGGCACACTAGGGGTGATGTGGTCAGCATTACATGCACAAGCTGCTATTAATTGTATTTTATGATATCCCTGCGGAAGCAGTGGGTCTGTTATTTCTTTATTCTCCTCAGAGACTCCAGGCAACTAAAAACATTTATTATTTTACCTTGTGATAAAAAAAAAATAATTTAAATTAATTTGTTTTGTTCTTAGGATGCAGTTAAATTTGTTCAGGTCTTAAAAATGAGTATTGAATGTTTGCACTTGACATAAAAAAAGAAATAAAGTTTCTTTTAAAAACAGAATGTAGTTTTTATTAATGCTGAATAATTTGTTAAAGACGGTGAAATGGGCCAGAGACCTGGCACTTTCTAAAATATCAACAGAGGGGTGCGAGGCTTTTTAAAATATTAAAATGGAGGCTTGAGATCAGAAAGTTTTGGAACCACTACTCTAGGTGATGTGTTTTTAAATTTATTTGTCAGTTTTATTGTGGTTTTTCTTTCAAAGAACTATTAGTTCAGAGTTTTTTGTGAAATTTGCATTGCTTTTTTTAAACCTTAGAGCTTTGTCTCTTTATCACAGTGAATCATCATTAACTTGTTACAAACTGTTAATGTTAATATTTTTGATTTTTTGAAAAATAAAATGTAAATTATGGAAGAATTTCTGTGGGAGGTCATCCTTTGGTGAGTTTTTATTACATTTTCCAGTTAATGAAAACACGGTGTAAAAAATATCACAATTCAGAATTTCAATATAATTCTTGTTGTTGTTTTAATGTGTGCAACATTTCTTAAATATATAAAACAATGAATATAATGGTGGAAAGCTAAGGGCTTTGTATATACGAAAGAATATTACCAACATATTTTACACTTAATAATATTTCTTGTAAATATGGACACCTCTTGAGTATACAGCTTTGCTTATCTCATTACCATGCTTTTTGTAAGCATGAATAACTATAGTTAAAAAAAAAAAATCTGTAAATTGGCAACCATTATTTGAATGTTTACATGGAGAGATTGTTTTGTTTCACTGTGCACCTCCTGTCATTTATGTTCTCCTTTCTTCTTTTCTCTTTTTTTCGCTTCTAATGGAGCATTGAACTACTGCAGCCACTGGTTCCCTTGCAGGAAACCTATGTCAAAGTATTCATATGCTCTCACAGTGATGTTTTCTGTAGCAGTTTGTGTTTTTAATGATAAGGTTGTCAGTCCTGTGCACGATTGAATGTTAGTGTTTTTAATGATAAGGTTGTCAGTCCTGTGCACGATTGAATGTTAGTGTTTTTAATGATAAGGTTGTCAGTCCTGTGCACGATTGAATGTTAGTGTTTTTAATGATAAGGTTGTCAGTCCTGTGCACGATTGAATGTTAGTGTTTTTAATGATAAGGTTGTCAGTCCTGTGCACGATTGAATGTTAGTGTTTTTAATGATAAGGTTGTCAGTCCCGTGCACGATTGAATGTTAGTGACGTCTTGGACGTACTTGAAGAATCAGCTGTCCTATTCATTCGTTATCTCCACATTTATATTAATAAATATTCAAATGGAATCTCAAGTTTCTCCTTGCTGATATAAATGCACACCTTTTGTAGGAACTACCGATCAGCGTAACTGTAGCACTGATAAAATGACTGCTGAACATCTGCTTCAAAGTTGCCCCTTATATGTGGTACAGAGAAAGTGCATATGGCCGACGCCAGCTCCTTTCGTGGAAAAGCTTTACGGGGATTCAAATAGCCTCAAACTGACTACTGCTTTCTTTGAGAACATTCAAGTAGACGTCTGAGAGTGTACGAAGAAGAAGAATAAGAAATTGAAATTTTTATACATTGAGAAACTTATTACTTAAAAAGCTCAGTTTCTGTTTTAAATCATTCCAGGTTGATTTTCAGGTTGGCACTGGCTCATTGTGTTTGATTTTTACATTGATAATGTTTTTTTTCGTGTACTTAAAATCACGGTTGTGAACTTTATTTTCTGTCCCCATTAGATATATTGGCACAGAGGTTGAATGTTTTTTTTTTTTTCTTCTTTCTCGGTGATTGTAACACATAAAAATCTCTGTTACAGTAAAAGGTCAACATTTTCAAAGTACATACGTGTTTATCGCAATCACTGGTTTATATGATGTTAACATATAATGCTTGTCATTATCCGTGGGCTATATAATCATAACAAGCACTTGTTAATCACAGTTTTTGGTCTGTGTGATAGGACATATGTACGTTAATCACAGTACTTGCTGTAAATGAATGATATTGGTATAGTCACGTTTATCATATTCTCTGATTTATGATCTTAACATAGTTGTGTTTTTCACAAACCAGTATGATCGTAATGTGCGTATCTATCACAAATCACTGTAAACCTCATTGTAAAATGCTGTTTTTTTTGTTTAAAAAAAAAAAATAAATAAATAAAACATGAGAGAAAATATATTTTGTTGTTTACAAGAAAACAAATATGGTCCTCATTTGAAAAGAATATGTAATTAACTCTTAAAGGATGTGGTAGTTGTCCCATGTTTGATACAAGAACTTTAAAGATTTGTTACATGGAGTTAAAGTTTCAGGGTTGGTTCTGTACAAGTTTTTTTTTTAAAGTATAGTAATGTTACACATTTTTGTAGAGGAAATCGATATCATTCAAGTCTAGTTTTATGTATAACTTTCAGCGACAAGACACATTATTCAGCAACACCACCACCACCCCCCCCCCAATATGAATCTAATTACCGCAACTGTACTTATCCATATGAGACAGTTCATTATGTACTGCTCACTTGCTCAGGACTCTCCACAGAAAGAAAACAGCTACTCCGGCGTTCCCCACCAATCACATTCACTCGTTACCGCACCACTCAACAGCTACAGTACTTACAGAAATTCTTCAGCTTAGCATTAGCTGCAAAGGAGCGACAAATGCAGCAGCTCTAGTTAAACAACAATGCCCCCCCCCCCCCCCAACCAGTCACACATACTTCACTTATATCTGAAGTTCAAACTGTTTTGAAATTCTGAGCAGTCATCACTACCAGAAAGGTTTATAATTTATCACTGTTTATTTCGATTAGAATAGCTTTTAAGGTTACAATATTTAATAACATGCAACTTTCAGTTGCTATATAAATATATTTAGCAGACAAACCAGGGTATTTGAAGTGCTTAATGCTTGCAACCATAGATCTTGTTGGAAACAAGTCAACGTTTGGTGGTAAATGTTAATATACTTAATTTTATAATTCTACCATTTGTATTTTGCAAGTGTGCCTTCTTTTTTAACATTTCTCTATTCTCTTATCAAATCTTACAAATACTTTGTCCCACCGCTGTATGGTTATCAATAAAATTTATTTCTCTGGTTCATAAAAGTTACAGTGCTTCAGTTTATTTTTGCTAGTATTAAAAATAGCTAATTGCACCAAGGTTACAAAATCAGCTTTTTTTATTTTTGGTTTGTTGTTGTTTTATTGCCTTCTTTATACTAATAGAAGAATGGGATCTTTAACTTTAAAAAAAAAAATTAAGACAGTTAGGTTTGAATAAACTTAATAAAAGGGTTTTAAATGTCTACTCAGAAGAATTAGATTTGAAGAAGGTGTATAATTTTGAATCTTTTGTATAGTTGCCTTTATCAATTAGCAACAGTCATTCCTGTTCACATTTTCATCATTTTTATCATGGATTTTTTAGTTAAGAAAGGGATATTTCTCTTTTGAACTAAGGAGGCAGGTAGACTTGCCAAAAAGAAGGAAGCTAAAATTCAGACTGAAGAGAGGACAGCAAATGAAGAGATAAAAACAATAGTCAAAATAGCTTCAAAGAAAAATGGCACAGAAAACGCCCAAATCAGATATAACAGAAGCATACGACTCCATACCATAATATTCTGAAAATTGAGTCTGCCAGGGCAACTTTGGGCTACTTATGGGCAATTTTTGTGTACATTTTGGGCGACTGTGGCAATTTTAAAATACATTTTGGGAGTCTTTGGGCTATTTTGGGCTACTTTTCAAACGTGATTTGGGCGACATCTGAAAACCAAAAAAATCTGGTTTCTGAAAAACAGCTGTCCCTGACGATTTCAGATAAAAGGATACGAACCTGTACAATAAGTATTCTTAATTAATTGGTGTAAAATATGAAATAAATGATTGAGAAGGATGTTGCCAGTAAGCAAAGAGCAGCATTTTAATGTATTATCTACATTTAAAGACACAATCTACCATATTACTAACTGTAAGTGAAATATATGTTGTTACCTTGCAGGCAGGCTGAGCCAATGCCAGTTGAAATTGGATGCACTGGGCCACAGCTTAACAAAACAGTGCAACATACTTCGCTTAAATGATGACATCAAGAATAACAAAAAAATATCCTGTAACGTACAATGAAAGAAAATCTTCCCAGCTTTTCAGGGAAAATACGGGAAAGGCTGCATTGCACTGTGAAAGCTAAATTGAATACACATTAAATGAGCATGTAGGCCGTTTCAGTTCTTTTTTCGTGGTGTGTTGACCATAAGTCATGATAAATTTGACTACAAAAATCCAATGAAGTTGAAAACGAATGAAAAGACCTCAGGAGAATTAATGCCCATCATCACAACATGCAGCAGAAAGAGCACAACATAATTATTTCCCTGCTGCCATGTTTTGGCGATTTACTTGCTCATATATTCTAATCAAGAGTTGAAGAGGATGTTTTGATCCATATTATTACTATAACTATTACTATTATTGTTATTCCTAAATCTCTGAGTACTTCTTACTGTCATTTTTACCATTGCGTATTTCATATCTCTCACTCATGCTTATCAGTATTCTTTCAATCTGTGTGCTGCTTGGCTTCCTATCTACCTGGACAAAATTAATTCAGAAAAATATATATATACATATATAAAATGTGCCATTTTATGTTTCATTGAAACAGAATAAACAATGCTAATGCTTGCAACTGCTTGTACAGTTATCTTATCTTGTTCTTGTGGTCACTATGTACCAGATAAACTTTACTTATGTGTGCATACTTTTTCTTGTGGTAAATTGTTCTGATCGATGTAGCAGTTTGAGCTCTGGCCATTCTGTGACAAAGTTTGCTGGGCTTCGGGATTGAAACCTGGTTGGCGTCACTGTCCAGTCTACCCAGGTTTTTGATACCTGACTATGATCTTGAATTAGGGAAGGCAAAGGCAGCGAGGAAGGGAACTGGTCACCCCCCCCCCCCCACCCACCCACCTTTTAAAGCTGGACGTGGTATATGAAAGTCTCTAACATTTCATGGGACTACCGTTATCTTTTTAACGTGCTACAGATATGGGGCTAAGACAAGTAGATTAACACTGCATAAGAGGCATACCACATACTTAGACAAGAAAAGAGAAGGATGTTACTTCTGCTGTTCTAGGTTATCTTATGCAGGGACTCTCAACCTTTTTTTGCTTATTGCCCCCCTTTGAGCCTCATTTACCTCTGTGGCCCTCCTCACAGTCGCTGGTAGTTAGAAAAAAGGTACTTTAACATCATACTGTGGCCCCCTAGAAAGATGGCACAGCTTCCTGTGGGGGGGGGGGGGGAATATGGCCTATGTTGAGAACCACTGATCTAATGTGCTGTTGCCCTGTGTAGTAACCGGGGGTCTCTGAGGAGATAGAATAAAGAATAGGACCTGCTCCCTCAGGCATAATGTGAGAGGCGACTAATACGAGGTTGCGCATGGACACAACAAATTGCTGCAGAAACTATGGATTTTAAGAGCATGTGCTTTGCCATAGGGCTTATCAATGCTTAATAAGGAATAAAAAGGAGATGATGATGATGATGAATGTGCTGTCGCAAATTTTCCTGATATATCTTTCTCTGTTGTCGTCTAAATATACTAGCCGCCATTAAAAACGCATCGCATTAGTTTATGAACCGCAACTCCTGCTAAATTTAAAATACATGAAACCACTGATTTTACATTTCTGATCCATTTACTAACCCAACTTTGCTGTATTATTAAACATGAGACAATTCAGAACCGGCTCCTAAGCAGTTGTCAACCCTAGGTGTAAAAAAAGTCGCACTCATTAATACCATCATTAATACAGTGGGACGGTCATTGGTGGTACCTGTCGCCCGAAATCGCTGGTTCAGCCTCACTATAGTGGACTGGTCACAATTGAAATGTCTGGCAACTTCTCTGCTCGCCTTTCCACTGCTGAGCATACCAACAGCTTGCCATCGCTCTTGTGACGACAGTCGAGGCATGACAAAAACATTAACAGACTTTCTTTCGATGAAAACAGATAATGGCTTTTTACTCGCTGAAACTTGACTAATGCGTGTGCCAAATTTCAATGTGATTCGACTTTTAATTAAGCCAGAATTTATCAAAAACCTTATTTTGCACGTAAGCACGCAAAATTTGAAGTAAACATCACATCGACAGTAAAGTGGAAATACATGAACTTCATCACTTGCACACTTTCGGGGTTTGAAAATAGCTCACTTGCATAAACATTTCAACAGTGAAAACATGTCACGATTTCGATGCGTTTTTAATGGCGGCTAGTATATCTCGGATATTTTCCAAGCGTCATGTTAAAATATCGTCACTATTATCATCATCAGTTTCCTTAGCACTTCTTACAGAGCACGGAGCCACCACTGGAGCTGGTCACCTTGGAGGAAGCCTGCATCAAACAGTCTCGTGATCCTGCAGCTGTGATCATTTATCTTTACATGATGAGGTTGCCAGCCTCTTGCGCAGCCTCATATTAGTCACCTCGTACGACATGCCTGAGGGTTCAGTAGTCCTATTCTTTTTTTCTCTTCCCTTGCTCCCCCCCCCCCCCCAAAATCTATAAATCTTAACATATGCCCTAATAATTTTTTAAGGTAATCTTAGTGTGCCACCAGTCACGTTTCAGTAGTAGGATGAAAATTACAGGTAGGTCTAAAAGTTAGATAAAATAGCTACTTTTGATAAACTGGGAACTCTGCAAATAATAAGACATACAACGAGTTTTCTGTAGAAGAGCATGATATATCTAGCAAAGGTGGATTTAGTACAAATGATAAGGTTGTAAGGAACAGACAAAAAGAATTTTCTTTTTTCATGAGCTGGCCATATTAAATATTATCTTTCGGAGCTTCTTTCATCAATGTCTTGCAGTAGTATATCAGAGTAACAAAATTCTTTGCTCGTGGAACAAGAGATGAGAAGAAGACATGGAGGTTGATAGGACACACACTGAGGAAAACTGTTGATAGCGTTACCAGGCAGTCCTTGTACTGGAATCCACAGGGTAAGAAACGTGGAGTGGGACCTGGAGACAGACATGAAGAAGACATAGAAATACCTTGAGCTGATGGCATGGAACAGGAAGACTTTGGCATTAGTTTCTTGAAGGCCAGATTGCCACATCTGGTCCCAAGCTAGGAGTAAGAAGCGTGGGGCATACTGTGCATTCCCACCATCCAAGGAAGTTTTACAACTATGCAGAGCTAAAATACTGTACTCTGGTGCTGTCCCATGGAATTGTCACATCCTGCACAGAGCCACTTCTCAGCTCCCTCTGCCTTTCACTGGGTCCACAGTGAGATCCTCCTGCATGCAGCCAACCAACTAAAAGCCAGAGTTGCATCTGGGGCTCAAGTGACTTCTCCAAGCTTAGTGTGCAATGCTGGGTTCACAACATGTTTTACCACAGGGGGAATACTTGAAAGTGTGTGGATGATTTCAAGAGTCAATGAGGATGTAATTAGCCTCACAGACTTCCACATATGTATATTGTGCATAGCTGGTGGTCATAAAAAGATGACTCCAAATATGCCTCCATGCATCGTCCATGTTTAATCTTAAACTGTATTTGTTGTTCAATGATTCAGGTCTATATTTTTTTCAATTAAATGTTATATATTTGACACATCAATGACTGATAACTCTACAGCAGAACGATCACACACAAAAAAGACAAAACAGAAGTTTGGATTCTGGTTGAATGATTTACTTGTTTAAATTATTAAATATCTGACATCTACAAGATTCAGAAATGTAACAGAATTTTGGTTAAAAGAAAAAAAAAAGTGATACATGTTGATAAAAAAAAAAACAACCAATATGGTAAGATATAAACATAAAATAGCTGTCCCTAAGAAACTGGGTAAGGATCCTACCATCTGAGGTCAAAATGCTCTCATATGACAGATCATTACTCAAAATCTGGTAATTTCTGTCATGTCTCAAATCAGATTTTGCTCACACGCCAATGATCTCATTTATAATACAGAAATCCACAGACAGCCATTGTGTTTGTGTCTAGTAGAGATGGCTACTGTGTGTTTGTGTCTAGTAGAGATGGCTACTGTGTGTTTGTGTCTAGTAGAGATGGCTACTGTGTGTTTGTGTCTAGTAGAGATGGCTACTGTGTGTTTGTGTCTAGTAGAGATGGCTACTGTGTGTTTGTGTCTAGTAGAGATGGCTACTGTGTGTTTGTGTCTAGTAGAGATGGCTACTGTGTGTTTGTGTCTAGTAGAGATGGCTACTGTGTGTTTGTGTCTAATAGAGATGGCTACTGTGTGTTTGTGTCTAATAGAGATGGCTACTGTGTGTTTGTGTCTAGTAGAGATGGCTACTGTGTGTTTGTGTCTAGTAGAGATGGCTACTGTGTGTTTGTGTCTAGATTAAATAATCTACACCAGCAGTCAGCAACCCAGGAGATGTGGGGATCTACTTTAGAACCACTCAGCTCTCTAAAGATCTACTTTAGAACCACTCAGCTCTCTAAAGATCTACTTTAGAACTACTCAGCTCTGTAAAGATCTACTTTAGAACCACTCAGCTCTGTAAAGATCTACTTTAGAACCACTCAGCTCTCTAAAGATCTACTTTGATCAAATCAAGTTTCAGAGTATTTCAAATCTGGAATAAGTGCAGCCTTTTTTTTTTTTGTTGCAACTTTTATCTCTGCTTTATGGTCTACGTCCTGCAATTCCATCGACAAATTGGTGGAAAATTCAAAGTAAATGATATTTTATCGAATGTTAACTTTACTTCAAACAAAAGATGCTTCTTATATCTAGTTCACGAATAAAGTTAATGTTAGGAAGCTAGCTTGCGAGTTTTCACTGGGAATATTGTGAAAGTACCTTTAAACATGGGGATACCGCACTTTTAAGTGATAGAAAGAAAGGGCTAGTTTGCAACTTACTTACTTAGTCGCTCCTCTTCTACCCTGGGGTGTAAAGGTTTGCAGAGAGAGCACCATAATATCCTATCGGCTGTCTTTCTCCTGACCTGGTTACAATATAGTCCTCGGTCCTTCAGGGATTGTTTGCAACTCATCTAGGTGAAAAATTCTTTTCTTCTCCCTCCGCCACCTAGAGATCTACCAAATGATCCCCTAGGATCTACCAGTAGATCAAGATCAACCGGTTGCCGACCCGTGAAGTACACCAATTGTCCTATACAAAGAAAGAATATAATTACTGCTCCCTCGGGTATGTTGTAAGAGGCAACTAATATGAGGTTCTGCAGGGGGCTGACAATCTCAACACGTAAAAGAAATTGCTGCAGAAACAACGGCAGAAGTACATGAATGTTTTCATGAATATTTTCATGTAAGTTTTCATGCATGTTTTCATGAATATTTTCATGCATGTTTTCATGAATGTTTTCAAGCAAATTCCTGACAGGGACCAGCTGCAGTGGTGATTCCAAGCTTCACAAGGAGTAAAAAAAGGGAAGAGAAGAAGAAATAAAATTGTTCTATAACAAATCAGGTATACTCAAAACTGAAGATAACTGTTTAAAATTCTGCTTGGAAAACATAAATCTAGAAGAATTGTTTTACTGGTTTCCTTCTACGGGAAAAGAGGTGAAACAAAAAGACCGAAAACGATTGAGTAATGAGGTAACTGAAGATTTTTATTAATGCAATGTTTTAAAACCATATTTCTCCATCTTTGAATGTGCAAATTTTTCCTAAAAAAAAAAAAAAATTTGAATAACAACATATGAGTGAAATCATAGGGGTAGGGTAGAGAGTGACTGAATTAACAGGGTGGTAAGAAAATGAGTAGGTATGTGCTTTATTTATTGCAAGAGCAGGTATATGCTTTATTTATTGCAATGAACATTTTGTGCTCTTTGTGTGATACCTTATGCATGATTTATGGTTGGGAGATAATTGTTAACTCTCTCATGTTTTAGGTAGAATTCAGTGTGTAGCATTATGATCAAAAATACTGACTAGTCAATTTATGTTTCAATAATTCAAATTTGAAGCTTGAACCACAAAATAGTTAATGATGTCCATTTTCTACAACATTTCTTCTTTTTATACCTGTAATATTGACACATTCTGTTGTAAACGTTTTAGTTTATTGCGTAAGAAAAGGCCATTTATTTAAGACTACCATATCTTCTGTTGTAATGACAATGCAAAATTCGTTTCCGAATTAAAACTTAAGAGTTACCTTTTTATATCTAACATAACACATGCTTATAACCAGTGTTTCCAACAATAAATTAGCCTGAAAAGCTTTTATTACCCAATATCAAAAATGTAAACAACAGAACATTTTTCTCCTGTTAGAAATACGACCCTGTGACCTCTGTCTGGATACAGCCTTCATCATCTTCCTTTTACTTTGTGCTTCTTATGAAGAATAGAACCCCCCACTGCAGCTGGTCCCCTTTGTAGGAAACCTGCACCAAGCAGTCACATGCTCCTGTAGCTGTTGCCTCTGTGGCATTTTATTTTACATGATGAGGTTGCCAGCCCGTTGCACAACTTCATTAGTTGCCTTGTAGGACATGCCTGAGGGTGCAGTAGTCCTGTTCTTTCATTGTCTCTGAAGAGAGAGAGTTCCCCTCAGAACTACTGGTATAACTAAAATGGCGCTTCCAACAGCTGTGACAAACATCTCATCAGAATGCAATCAAATCAGCTACCATTTCAAGCGTTTAACAATAAATCTGGCTATAGGGCAAAGTAATGCTAGAGAGGTAGGAAGATCGATAACGTTAGAGAAATCCTTAGGAAACATTGCTTGGCACTGGCCAAAACAATACGTCTCGCTCAGGAATGAAAATTACTTCTCCCCATAATGTTTAGCAGCACAAAAAAATATAGGAAATAAAAAAAAAGAAAAGTGAAAATGAAATGAAACAATGAGAGTGTTTTAAAAAACTATAGCACCCAGCATGTTGTGCTAGCATTTGTTCTTGCTGCAACTACAATCAACACTTTCAAAAAGCATTTAAATAAACTTTTTTTTAAATTATGACATCAACAACTCTTTCAATACATCAACATAATACAACCTTATAGTATCTTTAAACAATGCTTACCTTCCTTTACAAATTTTATGCATTATGTGGAACTGTGGACCATGCATCCCATGGAGCATAGAGCTATCACTAATAGCTTTCCTCATTGCAGGAAGCCTCCATCAATTCATTAATGTGCTCTTGCAGTAGTGGTCTTTGGAGCAATTTGTTTTATATGATGAGGTTGTACAACCTCATATTAGCCACCTATTACAACATGCTTGGGGGATTAGTGGTTCTATTCTTTCTTTGTCTTCTCCAAAACCCCCAGAACTAAACGGGACAGCATATGTTGTATATGATACACATTAGGAAGGTTAAAATAGGGGGGGGGGGGGGGGGGGGGGGGGGGGGGCCAGAGGGAATTGAGACAGTGGCCAAACTTTTAATAGAACGGAACACACTGTCACAGTCCATAAATAAAAATAATAAACCTCAAAGAAAGTGCCCAGCCTAGTAACCAACAGACAACAAATTCACTTTCTGTGTTAATTCACATCTTTCGGTTGTTTAGGAATCAATCACTGCATACTAGTCTCAAGGGAGCCGTGGTAGCACAGTGGTTATTGCACTGGCTTCCTAGCTCGGTGGTCCATGGTTCAATCCCCAGTTGAGGTGGGATTTTTTTTACTGCAAACGGCTTCGAGGTTGACCCAGCCTCATGAATTGGGTACCAGAGCAACTCTGGGAAGGTTAAGGCAGCCGGCATGATGCTGATGGTAAAAAAAAATGTGCCACAATGGGCGTGTAATGGGATCCTTTACCTTTATCATACTAGTCTCAACGTGCATGGAGGCATATCTGTAGTCATCTCTATATAACAACCAGCTAAGCTTAATGCTACAGTATACAAATGTGGTAGCGAACCTCTGTCTGTAAGGATCATTACACCCTCACTGACTCTTGAAATCATCCACACACTTCCAGGGATTCCCCCTGTGGTGAAATTTGTTGAGAACCCAGCATTGCACACTAAGCTTGGAGGAGTCACTTGAGCCCCAGACGTAACTCTGGCTTCTATCTAGTTGGCTGCATGCAGGAGGATCTCACTGTGGACCCATGTTAGGCAGGGGAGCTGAGAAGTGGCTCTGTGTAGGACGTGACAATTCCTTGGAAGAGCCCAGATATTTTAGCTCTGCATATTTGGAGAGCCCCCTTGGATGACAGGGAATGCACAGTATGCCACGCGCTTCTTCCTCCTAGCTTAGAATCAGATGTGATGATCTTTTAAATGCAAGCCAAGCTGGAGAAACTGGAGCTCATGACTTCAACTCAACATGTTTGGGAATGGCAGAAAAGACACAGGAAAAGCCTAGATCTACAGTGTAGATAATACCAAGGAGTCTTCAACTTAGTATTGGCTGCTAAAGAGCGAGAAGCTCAGCAGCCGTAGTTAAACAACAACAACATTAACAACTAGTTTCAACACACACGTGCTACAGTGTAACACTATCAGCAGGTTTTCATATTTTTGTCTTACCCAACACTAGTGTCTTTTCCCTCAACTCTAGTTCTACTGGTATTCCATATGTTAATGAAACCCGAAAGCAAAGCAGAAAAAGTACTAATTTTGTGCTCTATAAATGCATATCATACGGTGCTACCAAGGAAGATTGGGCATATGGCCAACTACCCCATCGTGTAGAAATTTGATATTTGCTACTTGAGTCACATACCTCTACACCTCACGGTAGAAGGGGAACGACTAAGTAAGTAAGTTCTTGAGTCACATGGCATACCACAATAGTCTGACAAGTAAATATAAATATTTTGTGTGGTTACTAGCAGAGGTAGAAGAGTCTCAGAGGTAGGAAAGGGGAAGGCATCAGTTCTGATGTTAAATATCATGTAACAAATGAGAACCACTTGTTGCATAAAATTTAGGCAGAATGGCAGCTCACCCAAAATGTGCTTTATAATAGCCCAAAGTCACATACATTAGGGGTTTTATGATATCCCAAAGTCACCCAAAATAGTCAGAAATTGGCCAAATTGTAATTGAAAAGTAGTTCAAAGAAACTTTTGATTTTCAGAATATTTCAGTTTTCGAGTGTTTAGATAAAAGGTTATATACCTGTACATTAAGTATTTTATTTGCCATATCTGTCTCAACGCTGCATATGTAACGGTGACATAAAACAGCACTGATTGTTGACTATTTACTTTTGAGGACCTAAAAATGTTGTTTCTTTTGTAAATGTGAAAGAACTACTTCCAGCACAAAATATCAGTCACATTCATAGATTAATTCGCCATTCCACTTCGTTAAGAGAAACAGATGACGACCTAAAAAAAACACACGCAAAAAGAACTGGAGATAAACACAAAAGGGATAAAGTAGACATGGAATAAACACACACAAAAAAAAGGTAAAACAGACATGGAAAGACCTTGAATGGATGGCACTGGACAGAAGGTCTATGCTCCTCGGAAAGTTGAAAGGTAATGAAAGAATGAATCTATGATCGATCGATCGTCACTAAGTTAATCTCACTCTGTTCTCGTGAGGAATCCTAGCTCAGGTTACTTGTCAGCCCGATCGTGAAGACTGATAATCTTTCTGACCATTTTCATCTCTCACAAAGAGAATACTTTAAAACACAGTTATCAATATGATAATCTGTTAATAATAAAGACACACTGCACACATTAGAAACCAGTCAATTTATTTGCATATTGTATGAAAGACCAAAGTTTGTTCACGTTGTACACAAAAATCTTGTTACACTGAAAAGAAAAGAAATAACAGCAAAATAGCAAACCCATCACCAATGACAAGACTTTTAGACATTATAAGTGACACATCTTCGATCTTGCCGAAGGGAGGTTTTCTCTGCATGTGCACACTTGATCAATACTGAGTACAAGAAAAATTGTGAGTTCTTCTTCTTCTTGCGATCGCATCTTTGATGATTACACCGTCAGACGAGTTCTCATGATGAATTCGACTGTTGTTTGAAGTTCCTCTTTAACTCCATATAGCTTTGAGTTTAGTGTTGAGTCATTGGGCCAGTATATCTTTCTTAACTGGTCATACAGAGGACAGTCCTGTAGAACATGCTCAGCAGTTTGTTCGTTTAATCCACATGTGCACAGTGGTGAAGCAGACAATCGTAGCTTGTGCATGTGTTTATTCAGTTTGTTATGCCCTGTCCTGAGTCGAAAAATAGTTATCTGTCCCTGCCAGTCGAGAGTGTGATAGTCGTCTTTGGGTTGGTTCTGTTCTCTTCTGATAGTCTGGATAGCTCTCTTTTTCTCAAAGTATGTGACTTCATTATCTTCTTGTTCACATTCTCCTCCCTTTTTTGCAGGTTTATCTGCCTTTTCATTTCCGGGTACACCACAATGAGATGGTACCCACTGAAGTATGGTTCTCTTTTTGGCAGCTACCTTGTTTAGTTCATTTCTCAGATGCGGGAGTTTACCACCCTTGAGAGCTTGCAGGACAGACAGTGCATCTGTGAGGATGACTACCTGGTGGCAGTCAGAGTTGGTGTTATAAATCATATTTGCAGCTTGCTCTAGAGCTTGAACCTCAGCTGTATAGTTGGAACAGAATTTACCAGTGGGAATGTGCCTAGTCTCATAGTGGTTGTCAGGATATGAGATAAAGATACCGGCACCTCCATTCCTAACAGCATTAGTTGCTGATCCATCTGTATAGGCATGTATCCATGATTGATCGGGATAGCTTTCTTGGATCATACTCAATGTAGCAGTTCGTTTTTGCAGATCATTATACTCACATCCACTTGTGAGACCACTGACTGATGTATTAATTTGGAGGGCACTGCTGGCCTGCTCCCATGGTACAGGGTATAGGGTGGGCTTCAGTGGTGTTGTCTTCATGGATAGGTCTTCTTGATGCTGTCTTATAAGTCTTTTCCCCCGATGCACAAAGCTGCTACGCTTTAGACGTCCCAATGCCAGATCATCTAGTCTTGCCTTCATTGGGTGCATTGGCATACTGTTGTACTTTTCCATCTGGATCATGGTTTTTGTGTCTCTTCTATGGGACAATGTCTGTAATCCAGCAACCTTCTGCATCTCTGTTATTGGTGTAGTTTTCATGGCTCCTGTAATGAGCCTGAGAGCTTGATTTTGCACCTTGTCCAAAGACTGCAGATGTGAGTTAGCAGCTGATGACCATGCTGCTGAGCTAAACTCTAAGTGTGGTCTTATTACTCCATTATAAATCTTCTTTAGATTTCGTTCATTTGCTCCCCAGTTGGTACCTGCTAATTTTCTGAGTATGCCTAGTCGTCTTCGGGCCTTTCCTTCTGCGTTTTCAATATGCTTATTCCATGTAAGCCTTTGGTCAAATGTCACCCCAAGATAGGTGGGGTAGCTTTCTTCCTTGATCACGGTTGTCCCTAGGTGTATGTTAGCTGATTTGTCCTTGGGGGCGAGGGAGAACAGTGTTGTGGAGGTTTTGTCTGTGTTTATTGTGATAAGCCATTTCTCCGCCCATGACACTAGCATGTCTGCTGCCCGCTGCATTCTATAATTTGCTGTGGTGACATTTTCATCAGCGCACCAGAGTACTAGGTCATCTGCATATAAGGCAGCTTTAACTCCTGCAGGGAGATCTTTCACCAGGTCATTGATGTAAAAAAGGAAGAGTGTTGGGGAAATTACTCCTCCTTGAGGTACCCCCTGATGGAGCAACACTTTTCTGCTCTGCAGACCGTCAAGAGTGACTCTAGTTCTCCTGTTATGCAAGTATGACTGGATCCATTTCATCATGTTGCCTTGGATTCCACTTCTCCTAAGTTTTGCAATGAGGCCATCTTTCCACACCTTGTCAAAGGCCTGCTTGAAGTCGACCCAGATCATTAGGACCTTTTTCTTCTCCTGGAAGGCATCTTCTATTGCTTGAGACAAGTAAGTAACTTGGTCTTCTATACTGTAGCATTCTCTAAATCCAGCTTGTTCCGGCACCAGGATCTGCTCAGACTCTAAATACCATTTCAATCTGTGGTTGACTATTCGCTCCATAGTCTTCCCAACACAGCTTGTGAGACTGATTGGCCGGTAACTTGCAGCCTCGGTCTTACATTTCCCTTTCTTTAGTATGGGTATTGTGATGGCTTCTCTCCATACTTGGGGTACCGTTCCTTTCAACCAGCTGTGGTTGAATATCTCAAGCAGTTTTGTCTTTGCTGCTGAGCTCAGATTTACTAGCATTTCGTTGCTGATTTTGTCTGGGCCGGGTGACTTTTGAAACTTAAGCTTGGAAATAGCCTTCTGTAGTTCTCCTAGTGTGATGGGTTCCCTCATTGGGGCAGGAGTATCTGTCTGTCCCATGGTTGCCAGTATTTCTTTTCTTATCTCTCTCTGATGATCTATGTTAATGGGTAAGTTGCTTTCTGAACTGTATCTTCTAGCAAACAAGTCTGCAGCTTGTTTTCCTCTGAAAAGTTTGCCACCTTCATCCAATGTGATAGTCTGCCTAGGTGAGGAACGCTCTTCATTTAGAGACTTGACTAATCTCCAAAGTTTCCTGCCGTCTTTCTCAAGGATTGTGAGTTAAAATCTGAGTTACAGTTCTTGCATTTTTAAGTACACTGTAAACCTGATATAACGCAGATCGATACAACACAATATCACTTAAGAGAAGTTATGTCAGAGGTTGGATCCCAATTCTGCCAATAGCTCTCTTGTCAGATGCATACATGTTTTTTTTCGTTATCAATAAAAACACAAAATGTTTGAGCGAAACATTTATTATCAGCTTCCAATATAAAAGATGTACAAGATTAATAAATTATTTTCATTCATTCATGTGTGACAATTGTTATTTGTAATTATGCTAGATTTTGATAAATTTACATCAAAATAAGGAAATATGACACAACTCTGAGTCTATAATAATGTTTTGCCAAAGTTTGAACACTATCAACCACGTTACATTTGGTCTATAGTGTGTTTAAAAACTCTTTCAACACAAAATCTTTAAAATTCCAGGTCTTACATTTACCACCAGATACACAGTGTCATCACTTTGAAATGATAAGATGACACACAATATATTGATAGTTATAATTATGCAATACAATTTTCATGAGGCTAAGTCCCTTTCTGGAAAAAAAAAAAAAACCAGTTCAGGGGTTACGCCCATACACATATAGCCTTTACTCAGTTGTAGACCTTAGGGAAAATGCCAGCTTAGAGACTACCTAATGCATATCCAGGCAATTGTTGCTTTCTTCATAGACGCACTGTCAGTAACTTTAATGCAGAAGAGCCAGGATAATGCAGAGAAAATGATTGCTGAACATCTGCTTCAAAGATGGCTGACAACTAAAGAACAGAGACAGTATATATGGCCATCGCCAATATCAATCGTGGAAAAACTCTATGGAGATGCAAATAGCCTCACGCTAACCAATGCTTCTTTTAAAATATTTAAGCAGACATCTGAGAGTATACGAATAAGAAGAAGAATGTTAACTTTATTTATTTACACTCAGCGCATTATCTTTTGTATAATCCCCTGAGAGACATTTTCAAAGAACAAAGCCCTATTCTATAAATTATAGTAAGGATAATTATTTAAATGTGTCCCTCATTTCTGTACAAAATTGTAAATTCATTAACACTTTGAGTACCAAGGCTAAAAAAAAAAAAAAAGCAAGTATAATATGCTCTTAAAATGATATTGGGGTTAAAAAGCTATTTGAAATGGACACAAAATTTCCAGGGTCTGTAATGGCAAAATATAAATATTCATGAGGTACTGACATGATTTCATGCAAAAAGAATTTTAAAAAATACATACTTATCAATTTGCTTTAGCTGGGTGTGAAAGTCTAACATAAAATATGATCACATATGCAATTATTGTTGCTTTTTTTCTCTGGCCTTGGGTGCCTATTTCCTTCCTGGCGGCAGCATTGTCCTCACAGTTATAAAAAAAATGAAAAGCAGGGCACAACGCAGTGGTTTTTCACATCCAATACAAAAGAATCTTTTCTGGACTCTCAGTCCAGCAGAATTACAAACAATGCATCTTGGTCGCTGTCAACTGTCTTCATACTGCTGTCAGTAACACTGTTTGCGTGGACTGTGCTGAACAAATTCTATAATGCCATGTACAAGCAACCATGTTTCCCGACCTAGCAAAAACAGATGAACGGCCATGCTTCATGTTAGCCTATGTTTTGTTTTTCTCAAAATTACAGGAAACCCTCTTCTACTGTCTGTGCCAGTCTAACCCTAATCATAACGCTCACATAGAGTCATCAAAGCCATACAAGTACCACTGAAACTAATCAGCTGCTTCTCTGCCACACCCCCTCCAAGTAACAGGTCTTTTTCTACGCACCTGATTCTCACTATGGTCCTGAAAATCGATATCAACACCTCTGACAGCTTCACGAATGCTGGAACTAGGGCTGTTGCTGTCTGTTTCGGTAATTTTAGGCTGCCCTGCATCAAAACTAGACCAACTGTTTTCACTTTCAAAGGTCAGCTGAGAGCCAGAATCCAAATCATTGCAACATTCACTAGTTTCACTCATTGTTAAAGAAATTTCCACCTAAAGATTAATCAAAACACGTGAAAAAATTTTCCGGCCGCCATTGACTATTTCTCAATGAAATTGAGTTACTTCCCGTGATATGCATTATGTTCAGACACTTGGCGTGATAACATTTTATGGTGATACTATACTTACGCCAAAAGGCGACATTGGTACTCTACGGAAAATAAGGCTTGTCGCCAATAGGCGCCCGTGGTACTCAAAGTGTTAACAATTCACACAGCATGTATTACAAAGAACACACAAAATTATCTCTGTGGTATTAATTACATATGCTACACAAAATAAAACTGCATGAATTATTCATGAAAATTAACATCACGGCAGACGTAGCTAGAGTATTTCTGACAGCTGACACTATGACATGCTTGAACTAGAGCATATAAACACTTGACAATCTTAAGTTGAACTCTTCCTGTTGGGGGGAGGAGACTTCTTCAGACGTTTCACCAATGGGTTGTAATAGACCCAGTGCTCACCAGCTTCATGGAAATACTATTAAAAAAAAAATGAAACCATCAGCAAATGCATGAAGTAGAACCCCCATTTATTCACTTTTCATCATTATGCACAATGGTCCTAGAAAAATGCTCCCTAGTATGAAAAGACTCCACTTTTACAACCGGGAAATCCCTCTGTGTGTATGTACGTGCAAACATAACACGCACGCTCGCATACACACACTCACACAATATATTAGTATGAAGCAAAGGCCATGCAGGAATATGGAAGGGTCAAATTTGAATAAACGCCACTATAGTAGACCAGGCGTTAAACAGCACCCATGTAACCGGAATGATGATCACATTAGTAGTTTAGTAATCATCCTTTAAATAATTTTAGTATGCAAGTTATTGATGACGTCATTTTCACATAGCCTCTTATCGACATTGTTAATAAAGACTTCCAGACAGTTACAGGAAATAATACGAGACCTGAAAACCTCTAAACAGAATTAAAAATACCCTCAAATAAAAGGTTATAAAAATTGCTATCATGGCAACTTGTGTAGTAACTGTGACGTAAATATGACATAGACATAACTAGTGGAATATCCATCTTAACTAATGGCTTCGCCAATTAAATAGATTATCTCAAACATATCCGTTTGACTGACAAATCAAAGTAACTTTCCCCCCAACAGTCTTAGGAACCAATTTGTATATATTGACGGCCCAAAACCCTTAGCAAGAGAGTCCAAAGGAGTCCAAGAAGAATCAAAGAAGAGTCGAAGCCCAACTTCCTAGCAGAAGACTTGCACGCCCGAAACCCTGGCAAAGAGATGAAGCCTAAGTTCCTAGCAGATTTTCTGACCGCCACCTTATATTGGCAAGAACTGAATAGACTCCAGTAATAGTTGAACAATGGCTAACCCGACCCCTAGCCCTATGACAACATAATACCTCAGGTTGGTAAAGGTCTCGACTTAGCATTAAGACTTATGCATATTAGACAGGAGAAATAGATGTACCTAAGCTTATCAAAATGCACAACATGAATTTTATGAGATGACTTTATATGTGAAAATGAATGCTACTGAACTGAAAATGGGATCATCTTGTAATTTACCGTTATAAATCTGAAAGAAACCAAAATAAAATTTCATATAAATGTCGGACTTTGTTTCAAATGCTGATGGAAATTGTTGAATTTGACTGGCGTATTGTTTAGGAACTCTATAGGAACAATGGAAAGTACTGCCTTTTATAATACATGTGATACTTCCAACTTTCAAAATCTGAAATCGAACCTGGAACCCGTACTATTTGATCAAGTTAAACAATATCTCTGGAGGAGCATCCAGTAAACTCAAACTTGATACAGCGAACTCAAACTTGATACAGCGAACTCAAACTTGAATATATTTATACAGTGAATTCGAACTTGACAATTATAGGTTCTGTAACTTGAAAGATAGAATACCGTCGGAATGCTTCCTTTGCTGTCCTTTAATTCTTTCAACGGAGAATAGCTCCTTAATTAACTGGTCACAATTAATACATTGGCACAATACCTGCTTCTTAGTTGGTGTGTCAATGTAACACGCATTCTCACTATAACAAATACATCTATCCAAACTGTTCTGACCTACTTTAATATTTTTCCGACGGAATATTCATTTATATAAGAAAAATGTTAAAATAAATCAAATAGAACCCCAAATCAGTTTTACCCCAAAATACCATCTATGTGAATACGGGCACACCCAATCTGTTGTATTATTATTTAACATTTACATTGAAATAAAAATGAGGATAATTAACTATATGCTCATTACAGATTAACTAACTATATGTTCATTACAGATTAACTAACTATATGCATATTACAGATTAACTAACTATATGTCTAGTATTAATAAAGCCAAGACTAGGACTTTTCCTGGCGCCGACATTGGTAGTGATCACGACATGGTATTGATGACGCTCAAGCTTAAACTTAAAAAGAACTATAATCAAAACAGATGTTCTCAGTTAAGATTCAATTTAGACAAACTGAAAGATCCAGAAATCGCGGGAATCTTTGAGGCAACTGTTGGAGGAAAATTCGCAGCTCTCAATTTTTTGGAGGATGATATCAACTCAATCACAGAGAACATGAAAGACGTGCTCATTGAATCAGCAACAGAAATACTTGGTAAAAGAAAGAAAATAAACAAACCATGGGTTACAGATGACATTCTGAAGTTATGTGATACACGGCGGGAAATGAAAAAGGTTAAGAAAGAGGTTCCTGAAGCAGCATGGCAATACAGTATGGTGAATAAAAATATTAGGAAGAAAATGAAACAGGCCAAAGAAAAATGGGTAGCTGATCAATGTGAGTCCATTAATACGGGGCTAATAAAAGGTAACAGCAAGGCAGCTTTTGACACATTAAGAAAACTATCAAAACCCCAACAGCCCAGGGTAACTGTCATAGAAGATAGCAATGGGGCTCTGCTCAATGAAAAAAACAGCTGTAATGAGAAGGTGGACAGAATATTGTAAAGAATTATATAACTGTAAACTTGATACTGACTTAGGCATATTAAACAACATTAAGTGCGAAAACAGGGAACTCGGAAATGCAGCAATATTACGGGAAGAAGTGGAAGAGGCTATATGTTCGATGAAAGGAGGGAAGTCACCGGGTGTGGATAATATCCCAGCAGAGCTCTTGAAATATGGAGGACCAGATATAGTAAAAATCATGACAACAATTTGCCAGAAGATATGGAGTACAAAAAAATGGCCAAAAGAATGGACGCAGTCATTAGTAATACCGCTTCCAAAGAAAGGAAATCTAAAAATGTGCAAGAACTACAGAACCATTAGCCTTATTAGTCATCCAAGTAAGGTGATGTTAAGGATACTTTTGAACAGAATAAAACAGAAATCAGAAGAAATCTTGTCAGAGGAACAGGCTGGCTTTAGACCAAAAAGAAGTACCTCAGAACAAATCTTCAATATTAGAGTACTTATCGAAAAACATCTCCAACATCAACACGATTTATACCATAACTTCATCGATTTCACAAAAGCCTTCGATCGAGTCTGGCATGAAGGCTTATGGCAAGTAATGAGAAAATTCAATTTTGATACCAACATCATAGATATCATTGAAGCACTATACAAGGACGCAAGCAGTGCTGTTTTTGCAAGCAACGACATTGGAGAATTTTTCAAAACAACTGTAGGAGTTCGGCAGGGATGTATCCTGTCCCCAGTGCTCTTTAATATTTATCTAGAACATATTATGCAGGAGGCTCTCTACGATTATAAATCAACCATATCGATTGGAGGCCGACCTCTGTGCAACCTACGTTTTGCTGATGATATTGATCTGATAGCTGGATCAGAATCAGAACTTCAAGACCTTACTTACCTCTAGACTGGAGAAAGTAACAAGAACGTATGGGATGGAAATTAATATAGAAAAAAGCAAGATATTGGTGAATAGCCATAAGAAACATGTTCCGACCAACATTACGTTAAATGGGCAAACGTTAGAAGAAGTTAACACCTTTAAATATCTCGGGTCCACTATATGTAGTGATGGAAGATCAAGTAAAGAAATCAAGACAAGACTTGAGATGGCCTCAGCTGCCATGACAAAGTTGAATGTGATCTGGAAAAGTAACATCAGTTTTCCTGTGAAGGTCAAATTATACAAATCACTTGTATTATCTATTCTCTTGTATGGGTGTGAGAGCTGGACACTCACTGCAGATACGGAGCGAAGGATTCAGGCTTTCGAGCATAAATGTTACAGAAGAATTTTGCGCATTTGCTATAAAGAGCACAAAACAAATGTCTATGTTAGAGAGAAGATAAACACCTATGCAGGCCACCAAGAACCACTTTTGTCAATAGTGAAACATCGAAAGCTTGCCTGGTTTGGGCATGTAACTCGTCATGACTCCCTTTCGAAAACGATCCTTCAGGGGACAGTCGAAGG
This sequence comes from Oreohelix idahoensis, assembly GCA_024509875.1. Lineage (NCBI taxonomy): Eukaryota > Metazoa > Mollusca > Gastropoda > Stylommatophora > Oreohelicidae > Oreohelix > Oreohelix idahoensis. The sequence continues at coordinate 669,155 of JAMPIV010019804.1, read as the reverse complement.
TAAACGGAGAAGAGGAAGGCAAAGAAAATCCTGGGCTGATAACATCAAAGAATGGGCAGGACACGGTTTTTCCACACTTGTACGCATTGCTGAGGATAGAGAGCAGTGGAGGACCCTGTCTGCTGATGCTTCCACCATGGCACCCCTACGACCCATGACGGGTTACGGGCTGAGATGAGATGATGATGCTTAATGCAGATGAACTATGTGCTCATTACAGACATGTATTTGTTAAAATTAACTTTGTAAATGAAAAAACAATTAATGAAGAAGATCAAAATTAGATAGCTAAAATATTTTAGCTGTATAAAAAGACATAACACCTTGCTCAAGACCATAATGGAAGTCACAGTGGAAGGCAAACGTGCAAGTTGAAGAAAGCGCTATTAGTGGGAAGATAACACCAAGAGATGGGCAGGAAAGAGTCTGTCAGAGTGCACCAACAAGGCAAGAGATATAAGACACTGGAGACCCATTGCAGCCGACCTTCATTGTGGAGATGGCAGCTGATGATGAATGACCTTTATGAAATGTATTAACTTTGTATGGATAAATGATACAGGTATGGAGTTCCCTTCAACGATGAAACATTTCTGTTTCTCACAGTTAACTTCATTCTGATCTACTCCCTCTCTCTTGTCAGTCCTTAACCACCAATGCAGTTAGTATCTCTTCAGGAAGCATGTGCTGAAGCACTTGCAGAGGTAGTTTCTGTTACATTTACTTTTATGCTGAGATTGCCAGCCCCATGCCTGGTCTACTTTGTGCCATCAGAAATTGTAAACTGTTTCATCATCAAAAGCTAGCAATAACTTGTTAGCAAATCCACAGCCAAATCAACTCAAAGATTAGCATGAATATCTGCCCCTGACGGCCAAGACACAAATAAATGAAAACCAAGAAATTATATAGCTCCTTACATCAAACAGTAATGCTCATCATCAACATCATTACCTATCAGCTCTTGTTGGAGCAAAGACCTTCAAGCTCTTTCATTTTGTGCAACCTGTCCAAGTTTTTTCCATGCTCTCTTTATTCTTTTTTTAAGTCTGTCTTCACTTCCCTTCATGTGGTTTTTAGGTCTCTCTCTATTTCTTTTACCCTGGGAATTTCAGAACAAGAGCTGACCAGTACTATTATCAGCTGGTTTCCTCAACGTGTGTCCTATTCAACGACAACATCCTTACCTCACCTCCTGTTTCACTTACATCTGTCTGGTTCTTTCCTTCAGCTGGTCATCTTGTCACTTCCATACTGAGCAAGCACCCATTTATGATTGTCTTCAGCTTCTTGGTTGTCATTTTTATTGTTCTCCATGTTTCACAGCCATAAAATAGGACTGCTCTGACATATGAATCCAAATTTCTTACTGCTGTGTTGGATTTGATTTATTTTGATTTCCATGTATTTTCCACTGCAATGAAAGCCTCTCTTGCCTTTTGTATCCTTATTTTTATGGCACAGTCAGTTTCTTTAACACTGTCTAAGATGCTGCAAAGGAATATATGAGTCTGCATCTTGTGGAATATTTTTCCTAATGCAATCTGGTATTCATCTGCTGCACTTATTCTCACAATCTTTGTCTTTTCTTTGCTTCAGACCCAACTGCTGTAACGTTTCCAGTATTCTCATTTTGGCCTATATCTGGTTTTGGTTATGGGATAGAAAAGCAAGATCATCTGCAAAATTTAGATTGTCAAGCTGTTCTGCTTGAGTCCACTGAATTCCATTTCTGGTTGTCAGTGTTTTTTCACAATGTCATCATGTGTGACACATGAAGACAGCATAAGAGGCATCCCTGCAGCACTCCACTTAATTTAAAGTTATCCTTCGTGAAGAATTCTGCATTTCATATTTTCATTCGTTTTCCATATGGGGGCTCCATGGTACTTCAGCAGTTTCTAAACAAGGGTTTCTCAACCAGGGTTCCATGGAACCCTAGGGTTCTGTGTAAGGTCGCAGATGGCCCCCTAGCAGGAAGCCTTGCATTGGTTTCTGTAGCAATTCACTTGACATGATGAGGTTGCCAGAACCATACACAACCTCACATTAGTCACCTCATATGCCATGTCTGAGTAAGTGGTAGTCCTATTCTTTCTTTGTCTCATTAGAGATCTCTGGCAACTTATTCTTTCCCCTTTCAACTCCCAAAGGAGCATAGGCCTTCAACAAACTTATGCCAAGTCTTTTCCTGTCCTGTGCCGTCTGCTCAAGGTCTTTTAATGTCTTCTTCATCCCCTTCATGTCTATCTCCAGTTTTCTTTTCTATGTGTTCTAAGGTTTTGGTTTTAAGGATTACCTTCATTGCACATAGACAACTCCATCAGTACTCCGATTTCCTCTCTTAGATCACATAAGAAGGATCTCAGCACAGTGCATGAACTCCGTAGCACTGGCAAGAATCCCAATGTGTGTATTTAGGAATCATACATTCTACAAATATTTTTGTGGTGGGTAGATTTCAAATTTTTTAAATTTTGCCAGGGCAGCGGCCTTCTGGCCTTCTCTTATGATTTCCAACTGCTGTGGGATTTTTAACATGTGCAACTTGCACATGGGACGTCCCATTTTTTCGCCCTTATCGGAGATGACTAGGCATCCGATCTCACTACCCAGGAGACCGGGGGAGTATGACATCATTAGAACCACTGGTTTTGAAAAAAATTTCCATAAATTATATTTCCTCTACTGGGAATTGAACCTGGTACCTTTAGAATTTGAGGCAGACACCATACCTCTTAGCCACTCTGACCTCCATATTCTATGACCTTCCTCTACCTCTCTTAGCCTGGGGATTCCAGAACAGGGATTATCATCAGGTCTTCTGGGTACTACACGTGTGGTGTCACGAAGTGGATTTACGTTTATAGAGTTTGCCTGAGTGTAAGCAAGACCCTAGTATGAGAAAGTCTGAGAAGATAGAATTTAGATGAAAAATGACAGTGACTGTGGACAGATGAGACTATTGGCTCAAGGTTGAGAACCAGGATTGACTCTCCCTTGCCACTTGTGACTAAAATTTGCTATAACCTCACCCCCCTCTAACTACCTTTAGACACAAGGAGATAAGGTGTAAATAACGACCAAAGACACCACTATACAGACAACATATAGGTAAGTATAGTATAGAAGCTGATCCAGTATACAATATATATATATATATATATATATATATATATATATATATATATATATATATATATATATATATATATATATATATATATATATATATATATTTTATTTACACAATAAAACATAAAAATGTCATCATACAGCAAAGAAATAAATATCGTGCACTGTTGCACATACCTGAAAAAAACCAAAGAACCAATTAAATAGATAGACACTAGGAAAACCAAATCACATACACTCTTTCAGTCACCCTGCTGGGGAAAAATCGAATGATTAGTGATTTAAACAAGATCTAATTGGTGGGGCATCAGTTTAGCCTCCACTCTCTACTACAAATAAGATTTCTACTGTCACGGTCCTGTTGACTCTGCCTAAACGAAAGTTTACCCAGCTTCCAACTCGTTAGGCGATAAGCGCCGCTAACTACACACTGGACTGCTACACTAGTAGACTTTTATAACATCTAGTACTGAAAGGCTATCCTCTGAGGATATATCATCAGACCCTACTGGTCTCGGCTATCTCCTCTCTCTCTCTCTCTCTCTCTCTCTCTCTCTTTGCTTCAGTGTCTCTCTGACCCTCTCGACATCTGCTGAGGTGGCATCTCCGTTTACGCCTTCTCTCGTTGACTATTATCAGAACCAGGTATGATCACCCTGTCTCCCGGTTTCTGACAACTGCACTGACGACTGGATTATCAAGCATAAGGTACTTGAATCAAACTGTAGAAGTTTCACAGGGGCTGGACAACTTCTTAAATTGGCCCCGTTACCCCTCTTCAGGTTTAGAGCAACGACTTTATTGTAGTCGTGAAGAAAACCGAAATTACAACAACGCTGGCACGTGCCAAATTGCGTGTGTAACAACGAGCTCAGAGCTCTGGATTTTTGTGATAGATAACCCCATTCCCACTGAAGCATGGGGGCTTCACTGCAAGAGACCGTAGGTTATTTTCAACTTTGCCGTTGGTAATTTGTATGTGCCAAACTACACTCTGCTACTGTACTCTGCTACTGTACCGTGACCCGCTGTGGATACAAAGATACAACTTATGTACACCAACTTCACCATAACCTATCACTAACACATATTTCCCATAAAAAAATACAACTCCCCTCACTCAATACATCACCCCTTCACCCGCTATGCACAACGATACATAAAATATTTTTATCCATGTGTCACTCTCTCTCACCCTTCCACTCCCCTCTTCCCTTCAACTTAAAATCCTTCTGGTAAGCATCCAAACCCCAGACCCTGTCTGATTTTAATCTGTTGTTATGTCAATCTCGCCACGTGTCCAACAATCAAACCGGGGTAATCCCTCTACGAAATACCTGGCCTACTTTTAGACATTGCCTCGTGAGGTTTACTCGCTTAACCCAAAATTTAAATTAACCTTTCGCTAGGAATAATTTACTCCTCTAAGCAGGATAATTCACTATAAATTGCATCTGTACCCTCCGACTGCGCTACCCACATTTAAGGCATAATAAAATCCCATACACACAATAAATTGCCCATAGTATTACACTTGTAAGTATACAGAATTAAATGGTGGTTTTCACAACACTCTACATACTACCGAGCGCACTGCCAACAATCCTAGAAAGAATTATGCACACTTTACATTTACATAACTTCTACAAGGATAGTAATGGATGGCACTACGTTTATACTTTAAGTTACTTCCCCGAAGAAAACTTTAACTTAAACAGGCTATGACTCTATTAAAGAAACCCACTAATATTACGGCTCTAATAAAAATATTCACATACCAATTCATTGCGTTTCTTCCGCATGGAGCAGACAATGAATGCTGGATTCACGGTAGTAAATTTCATCAGGCATAGGGGTTATATACAAGAAAATCCCTGCGGACTTCTGCCTAAGTCATTACTACAGCTTTCAACTAAACCAATGGAATTACTTAAAACATTAATAACGGGGTCTACACCAATAGATTTGAAAAGCCTGTCGACCTGTTTATCCCGACCGTGTGCATTTCCCACTTGCGTCATATTGCGTGAGCCAAACAACGGAAACTTTCTGCCCCGCCCAATCTAATTCTCACGCGCTGTTAAACAAAGACATGACCGCGATATATATTTAACAAAGAAACTGGGACTACATGATCGCGATAAATTTTAACAAAGAAAAACCCTCGTGATCGCAATTAACTTTAAAGAAAAGAAACTGGTGCGACTATAAACAAAACCTACCGTCATCCCTCTTATAAAAACGCAATAAAATACCTACAGAAAAAGACCAAACACATAATAATTTAGAAAGACAAGAAAACTGGGCCTCTTGAAAAACAGAATTTCAGTACTTCATCACATGTGGCCATAGCATTAAACAGCTAGGTCATTTGCTAAATATTATGAAATGCCTAATGTTTGAAGATTTAAAAAATCCTTGAACCAACTCTGCCAGACAAAACTAAATGCTCTGATGACCAGGGGTTCAAAACCCCTGTTGTAGAGTAACACTTAATTTAGAACCGACAAATGTATAATGGAAATCCACATGAATGAGCCCAAATGATCTTTATCTTCAAGTTATTCTTTACCTAATGAAATTCTTCTTCTTCTTCCTCGTTCGTCCTGAAAAGGACGTAGGTTGCATTGTATCGCCGTTTAGAGCAAAGCTGCGATATTTGCGCCTTTCGGCCCGACACATCCGACTTCCGCACAGCATTTTTGGGGACCGGGTTTGCCTTCCCTCTTCGATCCCTACTCTCTCGGCCAGGCTGCAATGATGCAGCCTGTTTCCAGGACCACCACATGGAGGTGGAGTAGGGTCTTGGTCAGCTATGGTTCGCTGACTCTGAAGCAAGTAGTCAAGCTATGAGTAGCTGACTGCATCATTTCTTTTGCTGCGTCTTCGGTCCAAAACAACAAGCTAGCTTGTTCGTATCAGTCACCTAATGAAATGAAAGTGAAAATGAATTAGATGATTCTTTAGACACCACCAGACATGGAATCCATGGGGAAAAAGAAAAAGTAAAGGCCAAATAACATAAACCTTGTGAGCTGATATAAAGATATATTAGTCATATTAAGTGTGACAGGGAGATGCACTCCAGATAAAAATATCCCAGAATGCAACAGATGATAACTTTGTTACAAAAGGTGTTATGAGTAAAACATCTGACCTTGGTTTCCCAGTTGACACCCTTCTCCTTTCTCTCCTTTGCCTCATCTCTCTGTCTCTGCTCCAACTTGTGCTTCTCTTCTGTAGCCAGGTCTACATTCTTCTCCTTAAGGTAGTAGGTCACCTTCCTCCACAACCTGACCCAAGAATATTGACACAATTAGTGTTGTTCTCAAACATGTTTTCTCCAGATTATACTTTTTTACTTAGAGAAATATTAATTCTTGTAAACTGTGCATGAAAAGCATTAATGTAATTTTGTTTACTGATACTGCAGCTACCAAAATCAGAATATACAACTCAAATGAGCACCACGCTCCAGTCTACCAAGCAGCAAATGGGTCATGACTTTGCTCTTGAGTTAGGAAAGGCAAAGGCAACGAGGAATGAACTGGTCACCTCACCTCTCAAAGCTGGACCTAGTATAGTGAAGCCTCTAATGCTACAATCCCCTATGGCAGTATATGCTATGTGACTACCTTTGCCTTAAATCAAATGTCAAGTCGGCCCTATTGTATGGCACTGAAACATGAAGAACAAAACTAACATAACAACCAAGAAGTCACAAGAAATTAAACGGATGCTTGCATAAATAGAAGGGCGGAAATTGTATCATAAGATCATTGATGTGGAACCAATGACAAGAATTAAGACAAGTGCCAGTGGAACAAGAGATGAGAAGCCGTCGCTGACAATGGACAGGCAGACATTGAGGCAACCTGTTGATGGCAGTAAAAGGCAGCTTTTGTTCTGGAATCCCCAGGATAAGAGAGGTAGAGGGAGACCAAGAGAGATAGAGGGAGACCAAGAGAGGTAGAGGGAGACCAAGAGAGATAGAGGGAGACCAATATAAAGGGAAACCAAGATAGAGGGAGACCAAGATAGAGGGATACCAAGAGAGATAGAGGGATACCAAGAGAGATAGAGGGAGACCAAGAGAGATAGAGGGAGACCAAGAGAGATAGAGGGAGACCAAGAGAGATAGAGGGAGACCAAGATAGAGGGAGACCAAGATAGAGGGAGACCAAGAGAGATAGAGGGAGACCAAGAAAGATAGAGGGAGACCAAGATAAAGGGAAACCAAGATAGAGGGAGACCAAGATAGAGGGATACCAAGAGAGATAGAGGGATACCAAGAGAGATAGAGGGATACCAAGAGAGATAGAGGGAGACCAAGAGAGATAGAGGGAGACCAAGAGAGATATAGGGAGACCAAGAGAGATAGAGGGAGACCAAGGTAGAGGGAGACCAAGAGAGATAGAGGGAGACCGAGAAAGATAGAGGGAGACCAAGATAAAGGGAAACCAAGATAGAGGGAGACCAAGATAGAGGGATACCAAGAGAGATAGAGGGATACCAAGAGAGATAGAGGGAGACCAAGAGAGATAGAGGGAGACCAAGAGAGATAGAGGGAGACCAAGAGAGATATAGGGAGACCAAGAGAGATAGAGGGAGACCAAGGTAGAGGGAGACCAAGAGAGATAGAGGGAGACCAAGAAAGATAGAGGGAGACCAAGATAAAGGGAAACCAAGATAGAGGGAGACCAAGATAGAGGGATACCAAGAGAGATAGAGGGATACCAAGAGAGATAGAGGGAGACCAAGAGAGATAGAGGGAGACCAAGAGAGATAGAGGGAGACCAAGAGAGATAGAGGGAGACCAAGATAGAGGGAGACCAAGGCAGAGGGAGACCAAGAGAGATAGAGGGAGACCGAGAGAGATAGAGGGAGACCAAGAGAGGTAGAGGGAGACCAAGATAGAGGGAGACCAAGAGAGGTAGAGGGAGACCAAGATAGCGGTATACCAAGAGAGGTAGATGGAGACCAAGATAGAGGGAGACCAAGATAGAGGGAGACCAAGATAGAGGGAGACCAAGATAGGTAGAGGGAGACCAAGATAGAGGGAGACCAAGATAGAGGGAGACCAAGAAAGAAGGGAACTGGAGACAGAAATTAAAGGTATGAGCAAAACATGTTAAGACCTTGAGGTGATGGCGTAGTATATGAAGACTTAGTGAGACATGGAAAGACCTTGAGGTGATGGCGTAGTACATGAAGACTTAGTGAGACATGGAAAGACCTTGAGGTGATGGTGTAGTACATGAAGACTTAGTGAGACATGGAAAGACCTTGAGGTGATGGTGTAGTACATGAAGACTTAGTGAGACATGGAAAGACCTTGAGGTGATGGCGTAGTACATGAAGACTTAGTGAGACATGGAAAGACCTTGAGGTGATGGCGTAGTACATGAAGACTTAGTGAGACATGGAAAGACCTTGAGGTGATGGCGTAGTACATGAAGACTTAGTGAGACATGGAAAGACCTTGAGGTGATGGCGTAGTACATGAAGACTTAGTGAGACATGGAAAGACCTTGAGGTGATGGCATAGTACATGAAGACTTAGTGAGACATGGAAAGACCTTGAGGTGATGGCGTAGTACATGAAGACTTAATGAGACATGGAAAGACCTTGAGGTGATGGCGTAGTACATGAAGACTTAGTGAGACATGGAAAGACCTTGAGATGATGGCGTAGTACGTGAAGACTTAGTGAGACATGGAAAGACCTTGAGTTAATGGTTTAGTACATGAAGACTTAGTGAGACATGGAAAGACCTTGAGGTGATGGCATAGTACATGAAGACTTAGTGAGACATGGAAAGACCTTGAGGTGATGGCGTAGTACATGAAGACTTAGTGAGACATGGAAAGACCTTGAGGTGATGGCGTAGTACATGAAGACTTAGTGAGACATGGAAAGACCTTGAGATGATGGCGTAGTACGTGAAGACTTAGTGAGACATGGAAAGAGCTTGAGGTGATGGTGTAGTACATGAAGACTTAGTGAGACATGGAAAGACCTTGAGGTGATGGCATAGTACATGAAGACTTAGTGAGACATGGAAAGACCTTGAGGTGATGGCGTAGTACATGAAGACTTAGTGAGACATGGAAAGACCTTGAGGTGATGGCATAGTACATGAAGACTTAGTGAGACATGGAAAGACCTTGAGGTGATGGTGTAGTACATGAAGACTTAGTGAGACATGGAAAGAGCTTGAGGTGATGGTGTAGTACATGAAGACTTAGTGAGACATGGAAAGACCTTGAGGTGATGGCATAGTACATGAAGACTTAGTAAAACATGGAAAGACCTTGAGGTGATGGCACAGTACATGAAGACTTAGTGAGACATGGAAAGACCTTGAGGTGATGGCATAGTACATGAAGACTTAGTGAGACATGGAAAGACCTTGAGGTGATGGCGTAGTACATGAAGATTTAGTGAGACATGGAAAGACCTTGAGGTGATGGCACAGGACATGAAGACTTAGTAAGACATGGAAAGACCTTGAGGTGATGGGACAGGATATGGAGACTTAGCAAGACATGTTCATTTACCCCGCTATAATTAAATTTACCTAAATCATAAAATGAGATGATGCCAAGAACAATCTCAGAACTTCTAGATCTTTAAAAGACTTCAAACAAGAAGAGTTTATTGAAACAGGAAACAGAAACAATGCAAATAAAACTTGTCTTACTTCCTAGACTCAAACTCATCTTGTGCTTCTGGGGGTCGGACAATCTTCTTCATAATGGGCAATGTTTTCGTGTCAACAAACACTTCGTTCTGCTGTTTAGGATGACAAGGTAAAATCATTACAGCATTTTAACTAAATTCTATAAAATGAGTGATGAGTGAAACTGCCGTAAGGTGTGGAATACGGTAGATGGATATGAAAAAAACATTGAAAATTGTTCATCTTACTGGGACCAAAAAATAAGGAAATCTGAAATATTTACAGAATGTGTGATTCCTGTATACACACATTGGGATCCTTGTCATTGCTATGGATTTTGTGCACTGTGCTGAGATAGTCCTTGTGTGATTTAAGGGAGGAGATCGGAACACTTATGGAGTTTTCTGTGAGCAATGAAGAAGGTCCATCAAAACCAAACTATGTATCTAACTGCTGCTTATGCCTAAATCAGTGTTAAAGCTAAATGCTGAATGCCACATACTATCTACATTTGACGTAGACAAATCTTTCATTACATGAAATATACATGAGTACATTTACCTCCTCATAGCATGGCCAAGTAAACACTCAAATTACTGTATTGCCCACCAAATATAACATATTTAAAAAAAAAAAATCACCCTCACGGCTAGCATAAAGAAGCATGTTGTTATCTGTTGCATTTAAACTTTCAGATGATTAAAATAATTTGGCTAGCAAATGATACAGTATTATATAAACCAATCATATGTGTAATAAAATGATTTTATTTAAAAAGAATTCAAAGTTTTGTGATATGTGCAATTAAATGCTTTTGTTTAAAATAAGTTCCGGTTTTATATATATACATATATACATATATACATATATATATATATATATATATATATATATATATATATATATATATATATATATATATATATATATATATATATATATATATATATATATATATATATATATATATATAATTTTTCCAAAAAATCTTGGTAAATTATGGGTGCATTTTAAACCACAGTACATCTTATATGGGCGTCCGATTGACAGAGTGGTTAGAGTGCTAGTCTCTCGCGGCAAAGGTGCCAGGTTTGAATCATGGTACCGACACACTCCAGTCTACCCAGCTGTAAATGGGTACCTGACTTCAAGTTAGGGAAGGAAAAGGCAGCGAGGAAGGGAACTGGTCACCCCACCTTTCAATGCTGGACCTAGTATGGTGAAGTCTCTAACACTTAACTCCCCTACTGCAGTATCTGCTACAGGACTACCTTACCTTACATCATATATAGTGTGGGGAAACACGGTATATAATTTATCAATTACGATTATCTTAATATAATTATCAGTAAGCACTTGGCTCTACAACTTTATCAGTAAACACTCACCTCAATATGGATTTAATTATAAGCGATAATCATAGGAGGTCTTTGAAGAGACAAAGAAGGTCTTTGAAGAGACAAAGAAGGTCTTTGAAGAGACAAAGAAGGTCTTTGAAGAGACAAAGAAGGTCTTTGAAGAGACAAAGAAGGTCTATGAAGAGACAAAGAAGGTCTTTGAAGAGACAAAGAAGGTCTTTGATGAGACAAAGACAGAATAGAACTAAGGCTCCTTCAGGCATGTCAAACAATGCAACTAATATGAGGTTGTGTATGGAGGTTGTGTATGGAGGTTGTGTATGGAGCTGGCAACCTCATCGTGTAAAACAAATTGCCACAGAAACCACTGTTACAACAGCATGTGAATGCTTGATGCAAGATTCCTACTAGGGACCTAGCTGCAGTGGTGGCTCCGTGCTCCGTAAGGAGCGATAAAGGAAAATGATGATAATGAATAATTAAATATGAGGGTACTAAAGTTAGATTCTTCTAAAAGGTGTGTCGTGTCGACAAAGGCCAAACATTCCTGCCGGTGAGTGAAAGAAATCAAATTTGATATGACAGCAGTTCACAGCTCCAAAACCTTATGCCAATCTGCTATGTAAATACTCGCCCGTATTCTTTTATCCCAACACCCAAAAACCGAAATATTTTGAAAATCGAAAGTTTCTTTCAGCAACTTTGGGCTAGCTACTGTTCCAGCACAACTAGGTGACTTTGGGCGACGTTTGGCTAGCTACTTTTCAAGACAACTGGGTGACTTTGTGCGACTTTGGGCTAGCTAGTTTTCGAGAGCAATTGGATGACTTTGTGCGACTTTGGGCTAGCTAGTTTTCCAGCTTAATTAGATGACTTTGTGCAACTTTGGGCTAGCTAGTTTTCCAGCACAATTGGATGACTTTGTGCGACTTTGGGCTAGCTAGTTTTCCAGCACAATTGGGTGACTTTGGGCAATTTTCCCAAAAAAAGTCAAGTTTCCTAAACAAAGCTGTCCCCAAGAATAAAAGGTTACATTACTGTACTAGATATAATGTAATTTAAGAGTGAAATATATACAAAGACAACTCAAGTGAAAACACTACTACTTACTCCTGATGTCCATTTGGCATACATCACACCATTCCATTCCCCCTCAACTGTGATAAACGCTTTTTTGTCATTGGGTTCAAAGATCTGAGCAGTAACTCTGTGTTTTTTATTGCCATAAAATGGCTGCAAATATGAATAAACATAATTGACGTCTAACTAGGAAATAATAAAGGTCTAACAAACAACTCTCAATCAAAATAAATCGAGTCAGACACTTACTTATTTAATTAGTCATCCCTGTTCTACCATGAGGTGTAGAGGTTTGGAGAAGGGAGCTCCATACAATCCTATCGGCTGTCTTCCTTCTGGTCTGGTTGCAGTCTGGTTCAGAGATTGTCTAATTTTGTCCTCCAAGCACACTCTGGGTCGTCCTGGAGGTCTGGATCCCTGGCTCTTAGTTTCCCGTACTTGTAATGGTAGCCATTCTTCTTCCATTCTGTAGAAATGGCCAAACCATCGTAGTTGGGACTGTTCTACTTGACTCTGCAGTGACTGGGTTTTGAGGCCTTGTCATATCGTCTGGTTGCAGACCATATCTCTTCTTGTTACTTCACCCACCTTCCTCAGATACCTCATTTCTGAGGTCTGGAGCTGGCTTTTGTGGGTTGTAGTCATTGCCCATGACATGCATCCATATGTCAAGACAAGTCAGACACAAAAATAAGAACCTTCAACTCAAATGTCAAGTCCTATTGTATGGTGTGAAACATGGACAGTAGAATGGACAATGGCCACAGAGTTACAGACTTTAGGGAATGGGTAAGCAGAATTTGTGCAGAATGGAAGGACTGAAGTGGTACAACAGGATAAGCAGTGTGGAACTGATGAACCAGAGTGGAGCTGATGAACCAGTGTGGAACTGATGAACCAGTGTGGAACTGATGAACCAGTGTGGAACTGATGAACCAGTGTGGAACTGATGACAGGAACCAGGCAGGTATTGGTGGAGCAAAGGATGAGAAGAAGACAGTAGTGATGGATACAGACCCACAATGGCACGGGACAGGAGGACTTGGCATAAGTTTGTTGCTCCGTGGGGAGCTGAAGGACGATGAACGCATGAATGAAACAACTCACACTAACCAGGTCATGCTATAAACATACATTCAGAGCTTCAACACAAGAGACGCTAAGCTGTACAAAACAAGCCTGACATCCACTTATTTGTTTGTGTTGTCTTATTGTTATTAGACAGCCGATAGGATAGTCTGGCGCTCTCTCTTCCAAACCTCTGCGCCTCACGGTGGAAGGGGAACGACTAAGTAAGTAAGTCTTATTGTTACACTAAGCTAGGCTAAGCTGTACAAAACAAGCCTGACATCCACTTATTTGTTGGTGTTGTCTTATTGTTACACTAAGCTAGTCGCTTCACATGCGAGTCACGCAACGTCATTTATGCTATTATATGCAATATTGCTTACATCGGCCAGTCGGGCACACGACTGGGCGACCGATTCTGCAGACACCTCTACGACATCACTCAGTTAAAATCCACACCTGTGGCCATCCACTTCAATGGCCCTGGCCACCACAGTGCCACTGACATCCAGCAGATCCTGTTCCTCGGATGCCAACAGTCGGTTTCGCCTGGAACAACGCATCATCCATCTTATGGGTTGCCTTAAACCTGACGGTTTGAATACCCAACATTCTTTTGTCTGAGGCGTCCTTTTCTATCTGGTCCCAGTTGTATTATGACTTTCTACTTTTTTTATTTTATTATTCCATTTAATTATAATTTCTAATCTTTTGTCTTTTCATTTTTTATTTTATTTTTTTCTTATTTTTTTTTCTTAATATATATATATATATATATATACTGAAGCACATTAAAAACGCACCACCTGTATAATCTAGGAACAGAGTGTGAAATGTAAATATAAGTGTTTAGAAGTTTACATATTTGGAATCTTTATTCATTTTCCTATGAATCCATGCTGGTCATTAATTTGTACATTTGATTGTTATGAAATTCATTGCATTCTGTGCAGGCAAGGGAGAAAACCAAAAATGCAACCAATACAAAAATTCATTCACACTATCCTCAGTATCTGGTATGTCCACCGTGTGCTTGCAAACAAGCTTGGCAGCGGCTCTACATGGAATGCACAAGTCTCTGAAGGAAATTCCGGGGAATCAAATCCCATTCACATGTAAGAGCAGCTTCGAGCTGTTGCAGATTAGCTGGAGAACCTTGCCTGTAGACTCTGCGTCCAAGCTCGTCCCACAGATGTTCTATAGGGGACATGTCTGGTGATAGGGCAGGCCAATCAATCGTCACAATGTTCTGCTGCTGTAGATATTGCTGCGTAATGCATGCGGTGTGCGCACGTGCGTTATCCTGCTGGAGAAGCTGCAAGTCTGGATAATTTGTGAACGCAGGAGCAACCAATGCATCCAGAACCTCATCTCGATATGTCACAGCATTAACATTTCCACGGAAGACGTGAAGAGGCAAGCGATGGTGAAAACTGAATCCTCCCCAAATGTGAATACTGCCACCTCCAAATCGGTTGTGCTGACGAACACAGCAATCTGCAAAGTGCTCTCCACACCGTCGCCAAATCCGCATATGTCCATCAGCAAAGGATTTGTTGAATCTGCTCTGGTCTGTGAATAGGACAGCATTCCACTGCAGTCTAGTCCATCTGACATGTTGCTCTGCCCATTGCAGGCGCTGCTGACGATGTCTGTGAGTCAAGTTTGGCCCAACATAAGGTCGTCTTGCAGTAAGGCCTGTATCTCTGAGTCGTAGTATGACTGTCATTCGAGAGACTTGCCCACGTCTACCCACTATTGCTCTTGCTGTTTGACTTGCTGGGAGAGAACGATTCCTTAGGTGACTCAGCACAATATGACGATCTTGCGCAGGGGTAGTAACTCGTGGTTGGCCACTCCGAAGTCTATCCCGGGCACTGCCAGTGGTTCCGTAACGTTCATTGAGACGTACAATAGTGCTGTGGTGGCAATTCATCCTTCTGGCAATGGCCTGTGAGCTCATTCCAGTCTCCAACATACCAATGGCTCATTGGCGGTCGTTTTCAGATAGTCATGGCATTTCAAGCACATGTACTGGGTGTTTTGTCTCAACAGCCTTTTTATACCGAGTATACTGCCACAACGTGTACACATTTTTAGGGTCATAGCTGTTGGGAATCGTGCTGCACATGTAACTTTCATTGTTTTCATGTAGTCTGTACACAAACCCGTGGGTTGAATCATGCACTTTCCATTCCAGCAGCCATTCGCTCTCTACCTCATGACAAACACGGGGAAAATCCATTCCCACACTTTTTTTCTTCCAGCTTCTCTGCATTAGTATATATAATAGTGGTGCGTTTTTTATGTATATATATATATATATGTATGTTTTTTTCTTAATATTTATTTATTTGTTTATTTATTTTTTCCCCCACTTTTCCCTTACTCTGTTTTCCACTCCTTGTTTTCATTATTTGTTATATTTTTTGTTTTTAACGAACTATCCACTTCCGCTTTCGTGGCAGCCATCTTTGCTGCAACATGTGACTGGACATAAGGGAGTATTTTTTTCTCTTATTTTTATAGTTTCCTCTACTTAATTCTCATTTTCTTTCCCTCCTGTCTCTTGTTTGTCTGTCCCTGACGAAGGCCTTGTGGCCACAACGTAGGTTTTTCTTGTCCTTTCTCTTTGTAAGACGTATTACTATTTGTGTGTTTTTGTTAAAAAAAAAAAAAATTCTCTGCCGTTTTACCCCCATCTTACGGCAGTTCTCCTCATATACTCATAAGCTAGTCTAAGCTGTACAAAACAAGCCTGACATCCACTTATTTGTTTGTGTTGTCTTATTGTTACACTAAGCTAGGCTAAGCTGTTCAAAACAAGCCTGA
This sequence comes from Oreohelix idahoensis, assembly GCA_024509875.1. NCBI lineage: Eukaryota > Metazoa > Mollusca > Gastropoda > Stylommatophora > Oreohelicidae > Oreohelix > Oreohelix idahoensis. The sequence goes on along the minus strand of JAMPIV010019804.1, from coordinate 652,999 downwards.
CATCCACTTATTTGTTTGTGTTGTCTTTTTGTTACACTAAGCTAGGCTAAGCTGTTCAAAACAAGCCTAAGATCTACTTATTTGTTTGTGTTATTTTATTGATACACTAAGCTAGGCTAAGTAAGCTGTACAAAACAAGCATAATATCTACGTATTTGTTTGTGTTATCTTATTCATACACTAAGCGACTGTTATAAAAATGTATCAGTTTAAGTTAAAAATAAAAGAGGAAAACAAAAGAAAGGAAGTTAAAAAAAAGAAAAGAAACAAATGCAAAAGAAAGAGTTTTTGTGTGGTAAAGACCCAGATAAATGCCAGCGGAACAAGAGATGAGAAGAAGATGCTGGAGATGGATAGGACACACATTAAGGAAACCTGTTGATAGCATTACCAGGCAGTTTTCAACATTTGCCCAGAGCGCGGTGAGGTTGATTCTGATTAATATTAACATTAAAACTAAAAATGTTTTTCTACTTTCATTTCTGATATTACTTCATGTTTCTTTGTCAAGAATATGTAAGCTTTGTAGATGTATGCTCAATTACATTTTGATACAGGCCTGTAAACCAGAATCTGAACACTGAAATATTCTGAAAATCAAGTTTTTTTCGACCGACTTTTGAGCGATTTTTGAACCAATTTTTGGGTGACTTGGACTACTTTGTGCAATTTTTGGGCGATATCTGAAAACTAAAAAAATCTGATTTCTGAAACAAGGCAGCCCCCCCCCCCCCCCCCCCCCCCCCCCCCAGCATTTCAGATTCTGGGTTACGGTCATGTAGTTACTTATTACTCCTTGTCTCATATAGGACAGTAGCGTTTCATAACTGTATTATCCTTCACATGTATTTTAATGCACAAATGGACATATGTCATGTTGCTATTATTGAAATCTTCTATCGCCAGCTTGGAAGTATGATGTCACATTTGGATATCAGCAACAGACCATTTCTGGATCTAGTGGCACTGTATATTCTAATTTTAATTCATCAGCTGTTGAACAGGATATTTGGGACCCAAAGATGCAGAAATAGAGAATGCAGTCAGCGACCCATAGCTTGACTGCTTGCATCAGGGTCAGCGAACCAGAGCTGACCAAGACCCTACTCCACCTCCACGTGGTGGTCCTGAAAACAGGCTGCATCACTGCAGTCTGGCTGAGAGAGTAGGCATTGCAGAGGGAAGGCAAACCCGGTCCCAAAAAATGCCGTGCTGAAGTCGGATGTGTCGACCGAAAGGTGCAGATATCACAGCTCCGGCGTAAACAGACACAACGCAACCAATGTCCTTTTCAGGACGAACAAGGAAGAAGAAGAAGAAGAACAGGATATTTTTCTTAATGAATTTAAAAAAAAACCCATCAGCCTACATGTGTATTGTATGACAGAGGAAGCTGGGAATATAATCAGTATAAGTAGGTACCACACTATCAATACTAAAGCAGAAAAAAGTGGTGTAATAGTGGACGGAATGCATCCATTGTGTATACAACCAGCGCGTTACAGGAACAATTAGCATTCATACCCTTCGACAATCATCTGAGGGAGACTGAGCACTTATGGGTTTGCCCAGAGTGCAGTGTGCAATTCTGATCAACAATAACAATAAGCAGAAACTTGAGTGAATGAAAATGAGTGAATGAGTGATTTCAGTGAGTGAGCGAGCATGAGAGTGAGTACCTGCCATATCCACTGGGAAAAGACAAAGTGTACTCTTCATCATAATCTAACACTGAGAGGACACATTCACCAATCATATGAACTCCTATAGAGAGACCCAAAAACTTGGACTTGGTCCAGATATACCCATCCACTGAAATGCGCTTGCTGTAGTTTTCAGCGTAAAAGGCTGAAACTGAGGAAAAAAAAAACAATATTAGTTACTGCAAGTTGATGTCTGCTCTTATTTCATACTTAACAGCTAACCTTACATTTTTGGCACTGATACTGGTCTCTAGATTGCACAGTATCATCAAAAGTTAGTCCCATCCTTTCCCACCAAAGCTGCAATCTTTTCACGGCGCGTTCCAGCTAAGGAACTAAATTGCGCGCCTACTGAAATAACACGCATTTCTTCCCAATATACTACTTAAGGGGAGGAGCTACACTGAAATGCTATTTTCGTTATTAATCACAGGATTTCAATGAAAATGCACAAACTTAACCTATTTCAATCATAATGAAGAGTTTGATGGTATTACATCATCGGTTGTCATGGAAATGGCCACCATATTGGATTTTATTGTTCTATTTCAATTTCCTAAGACTTTTTTATTTATTAATCTATCATTACCAAATTTAAACAAAATGTTTATCATTATATTTTAAAACTTTTGTCAGATTGGATTTTTGATACCATAAGTATCATTTTGAGATATATAATTTTAAAGTTTGTATCTATAAATAATCACAATTTTTTCAAAATTTTACATTTGCAATAAATCAAAATGTTGATAAGATATCAAAAATTGGATCTGACAAAAGTTTTATTATCCTATGGAAAGTATTTGTGCCAAATCTGATATTGATTTACAAAAAAATGCGGAAGTTATAAGAACATTAGTAGCTTAAAACAAGGTTCTGAGAAAAAATCTAGATTTTCTTCATAGGAAAAGCATCATTTCTGAAGAAAATACTATTTACAAAATCAAAATATACCTACTTAGAATATGTTCTAACAAAAAATTATCACAGATTTAGATTCAGGGAAATATAAATTATACGAGTATAGACTAATCCCAATTTTCATGTTTCTGCTGTTTTGACTGAAAATTGCCTCTCGCTCCTCCCCTTAATGGCGCTGGATGTTCTTTTTACAGAAATTTTCCTGCCTCTGTTGCTTCAATGACAAAATTTCTAGAATTTTCCCCATCTATATTAAACAATTGAAAATTGGCTCCTAAATACCATTGCAATAAGGAAGCTGAAATTTTTCGGTCATGTAAAAAGACATAATTGTCTGGAAAAATTAGTGATGAAGGCATGGTCCCTGGGAAAAGGGGAAGGGGTCGACCTAGACGACGGTGGACCCAGAACATCACAGAGAGTCTGAACTTGTCTTTGGCTGATGCAGGTCGACTTGCCCAGAATCGTGATGCATTCAGAGCAGCTGTAAAGCAGACAACGTTCTGGAAAGAATACGTCACATGATGATGAAGATGATATTAAACGGGACCCAAAGACGCAGAAATAGAGAATGCAGTCAGCGACCCATAGCTTGACTGCTTGTGTCAGGGTCAGCGAACCAGAGCTGACCAAGACCCTACTCCACCTCCACGTGGTGGTCCTGGAAACAGGCTGCATCACTGCAGTCTGGCTGAGAGAGTAGGGATCGAAGAGGGAAGGCAAACCTGGTCCCAAAAAATGCCATGCTGAAGTCGGATGTGCCGGCCGAAAGGCGCAGATATCGCAGCTCCGCTGTAAACAGACACAACACAACCAATGTCCTTTTCAGGACGAACGAGGAAGAAGAAGAAGATATTAAACAATTCAGATAAGTAAGAATAAATGTCTCCGTCATATGTATATTACAAAGTAAAGCTAAAGGCTGAGTCACCTTGGCCAAGCAGACGATAATGACTTATGGGTTTGTGGCCAAGATATTTATCATTGATGTATTTTATTTTTAAATCAGTCTGCATATTCCACTCTTGATTTTCCACAGTCAAGTTAGTGTATCCCAGTTAACAAAATAAATCGCTGTTAAGTCATATTTGTTTAGTAGGAGTTAAGTGTTAGGGATTATTATGTACGGGGCTGAATTTTTGGTTAGTAAGTACGTTTAAAGTAATGAGTAGATTTTTTATTTGGGTACTTTGTGTATGATAATTTTGGAACATAGCTCAACTGAGTCTGTGTTAGTTTTTTTTTAAAATAAAGAAACTTTTCGAATGTTCTGAGTAGTAGTTTGGGGAGAGATACGGATGAGCTGAGCTCACATGTCAAGCAGTGAGTTCGCGCATGAGTGACTTTACTGAGCTGGACTGAGAGACTATAATCTCGGGCAGTGTGTATCTAGCAGGGCTTCGAGACTGTGGTTTTGTCTCGCTAGTGTGACCAGAATATTTTATTGAAGAGAATATATATAGATTATTCAAGGGAATGTTTTTTCCAGGAGGTATGATTCAAATGCCATGGATTACGTTGGCTCATATTATATAATAAGAATTGCGATGTATGCAATCTTTTTTCCCTTTGATGGATGTTTTGTTCCTATGGAAATGAACTGTATTGTGAGTTGCGGTGTGTGCAACCAATCTCCGGATATGTGAGATATTTTTCTAATAAACTGTATTGTCAGTTGCGGTGTACGCAACCAATCTCTGGATTTTTTAAGATGCTGTGATTTACTGTGTTCTGCAACCTATTTGCAATGGATTTTGTACCTGTGACAATGTTGCTGTTCCTTCATGCACTTTGCAATGTTACTGTGTCATAAATAAACTGTGTAAAGTTGAACTAGTTGGTCTATTTCATGACCTCACGTTACTGTTGTGTGGGTGAGAGGAAAGCAGAATACTACACACCTGAAGAACCCATGACACCTGCGTATTGTTAGATTGTACAACTGTCGGCCACCTGTAAGCCCGACCATACTGACTTTGTCCTTGTCAGTGACCCGACATACACACCCACCACCACAAACATTCACACAGTAGCAGAAGTGATGGCCTGTGTGGCCTGCTGTTCTTGTTAAAGTAAACAAGTTTTAACAATCGCCTATCCTTAATATGCAATCATGATATACAAAATAATACTGCATTAGTTTCTTTAAATGTTTTTTTTTTTTTTAACGTACGCCCGCTAATAATAATAAATAATAATAAATTCTTTAAGCGCCAAACACGGCGCATAAGGCAGAAACCAGTGCTCTCCAGGTTGTTCGTTGTGACGCCACTCCTCTTAGCTCTTGCACATTATTTAGGCCCAACGTTCTTCCTTCTCTTATTATTGTTCTTCTGAGTGTTTCTTTTGGTCTTCCTTTTTTCCGCTTACCCTCAGGAACCCAAGTGAGCGCCTGTAGTGGTATTCTGTTGTTTTGCATTCGTAGGACATGACCGATATATGACCATCGTCTTTTCCTTATATAGTCGGAGACATATTTCTGCCTAGAGTCTTCTCTTATTTGTCGATTAGTCTTGAATTCTTTCCAACTGATGTTCATGAGTTTTCTAAGACATTTGTTCTCGAATGTATTCAGCTTGTTCTCCAATGATTTTGTTATTTTCCAACTCTCACAGCCGTATGTTAACACTGAGATAACATTTGAATTAAACAGACGAAGCTTGGTATGTATATTCAATGATCGTAATTTCCAAATGTTAGATAATCTATTGAAGGCGCTAGCTGCCAAAGCAATTCTAGTATGGATTTCTCTTGTTGCCCGCTAATACTTGAGGCGAAATCTCCGGTTAATATGTCTGTTAAGTCATATTTTAATGTAGGGGAGTTAAGCATTAAAAGACTTGTATGCACAGGTCAGTTTTTAGTAATCACCCTTGTAAACACACTTTGGGTGATGATGATGTTTTTCTTAGTTGGGAGCTGTAGGCAGTAAATTGTTGAACACAGCTCAACTGACTAGTTGTTAGTGTGTTTAAAAATATGTTAAAAAACTGTTCTAGTCCCTAGTGAGATTTTTGGGTAGGGACGGTTTGATCTGAGTTGAGTTCTCTCGTGGCTAGTCCGCGCATGTAGTTTTGTTACTGAGCTGTACTGAGTAGCGATTTTCGTGACAGTGTGTTTCTGGCAGAGGTCCGAAAGGGACGTCGATTTTCGTGAGTGTGTTCCAATATATTTCTGTGAAAGGGAGAATTTAAGAGATTTTGAAGATTTTCAGGCCATGGATCATGTATTATTTCAGGCCTTGGAGTATGTTGATTTAGACCATACACTTATTATTGTAAACTGCGACATATGCAGTTCCCCTTTCTTGAATGGATATTTTTTGGCCATAATGTTTATGATTATGGGCTGCTGTGCTCTACAGCCTTTGTGAATGGATATTTTTGTACCAGTGACTGTATCTCTAAGGATTTACTTACTGATGATCGATGATCCGTTATGAGCAATTATTGATGATTATATATCTTGGGATTGTACGCTCAATTACCTTGGATGAGTGCTCACTTGATGTACCTTGATTTGCCTTGACTTGTACCTGTGACAGTGTATTATTTATGATGTCATCGTTTGCTGTGGTGTTAATAAATAGTGTAGAACGTTACTAGGAGTTACAACGTTTCCTGACTCCTAGGTGTGCTATGGTGTGAGTGATTGCTATTTAACTCAATCTGTACTACACGACATTCGCATTTGTTGACACTCACTCTCTCACACATCAGTCGGCCGCCCGTAAGCCCGACGACTAGAGCTGATCATATCTACCAGCTACTATAATAACATTTGTCTTCCACCACCAATTACCGAAAGTTACTGCAACAGTGGTGGCCATTCTCTCCCTGCCTGTCTTCCTGAACCACCCACTCACCAAATCAGAGTTAACAGTGGTGAGCCAGCTTCATGGGGTTACATCATCTACAGAAGTTTAACAGTATTCCCCTGACCAACCACTAACGTTAAGTGGTGTGTTTGACATTGTACCCTTACAACTACAAGGAGTTCAAGTGGGAGATCTGCAGTGTTTCCAGTCTTTCTTTACGTATGCCACAAGTCAAGAGTTGCATTGTTACCTGTTCCAGTTCTCGTGTACAAGTTTCAAGTAGATGTCAAGTACTACGTCTGAGTTGGATTATCTACTGTTCCCTTTCAAGACTTGACGAGGAGTGCCAGTAACTTTCAACGTTGGAGTTTTGCATATGTTGTGTTATCCGATGCCCATCATTTTGGCGGAAAGGACTGGAGTTTTCCTTTATTGAAGATAAGTGGTTTTGTTTGTAAACTGTGCCACTTTGTGTATATGTAACAAGCCTTCCTCGATTATGCATTATTAATTCTATTGATTGTCCTATGTTATATATTCTATATTTATGCGGGTTTGGTTGGGAGGTTGATCTGACAAACGAGGTTCATCTCGAAGCTAATTCGGGCTCTTGTCAGATGTTCTGTAGGGATTAGTTTGCAAGTTTCAATTGAGCGATAATTCCAGTTCAAGGCTAAAAACCTTGCTGAAGTTCAGATCGCTACTTGTTTCTTTCAACAGTAGTTGTTTAGGTGTGACGTAACGTTTCATTGTTGTGATCGTAGTATTTTCTCTGTGCCTTAGTTTTTTTATTAATTTGTTTGTAGGTGTCTTCCTCTTCTGGCTGTCTTTTATTTCTATACAAATTTTTCATTTATACACTGTGCTGTCGCTTGTCTTGTCATTTTGATCGCAGTGTCATTGCACTCTTTGCAAAATTCAGGTTTTAGTTCTGCTTTATTGTTCAGTTGATTCTGCGAACGTTATCATTTGTTCTCTAGTATCTTGTCTTCGTAATTGTTGTTCTTATTGCGTATATCGTACGTTAATTATTTATTACTTATTGTGGAATTTAATGCATAAATACCTATGGTTAAATGATAATATAATATTGACTTCCCTCACATTGATAGGAATTTATAAAGGTTCTATAGACAGGAACTTGTTATACGGTAATTAAGGGATAATTTGATTTTTTTTTTTTTGGAGCAATATTTTGCTGAGTGAGTTGGGAAACTCATATAAAATGTCTACATCAGACATAATGTCCGCGCTGGAGGATATTCTCCAGGATGGTATAGATTATGGAGAACAAGGCCCAGATCTGGAAGAGTTTGTGTTAAACCGTTTCTTAGGTAATATAGCATCAGATCTTGAGGAGTTTGTAGATATTAAGTTTCGGTCTGTTCCTCACATAATTATTACTAAGGAACTAGCAGAATTAATGCGTTGGCATCTTCGTGTTTTTGTGGCAAGGTACCTCTTTGTGCCGCATGGTCAGAGGTTGAAAAACATTCACCACGCTATACTAGATGACAAGGTTCAAGAGGAGCAAATAAAAGATAACAAACTGAGTGAACGGGAAAGGGTGAGTTTTTTAGAAAGTATTGTTGAGGAGAGTGAACTACATGAGACAGTGTCCTACCTTACAAGGGATTTACACAAATTGAACTTGGAACTTTCTGGGTCACAAGCTGCATTTAATTCAGCATTGTGTAAGATCAAAGAGTTGGAAGCTCAAGTAGAAGATAAAAATGTCGAAGTGAAGGATCTCTCGCAGAAAGTTCAAGAAAAGAAAGAGATGTGTTGCAAATTAAAAGTTCAGGCCAAGGAATGTGAGAAGTCTTATACAGAAACGCTTCTGGATTTATTGAGTGAGGTGATTTTTTTAGAAAGTATTGCTGAAGAGAGCGAACTACATGAAACAGAAGATAAGCATATCAAAGTTAGAAATCTCACACAGGAAGTTCGAGAAAAGAATGAGGAAAAGAGATTAGAGGAATTAACGATAGAGAAAGTTGCAAAGATTGAGAAATCACTCGCGGAGGAAAGGTGCAAAATTTTGACATTTGATAACTTAATTAAGAAACAAGGTGAAGAAATTTCACTCAAAAATGTAGAAATTACAGAATTAAGGAAAAGAGTTGATGGATTGTTGGATATTGTCCTAGGCAACAAGGTGTTGTCTACAGTCAATGTTCACAGTGGTAGACATAAAGTTGATTATCAACACGTCAGTAAGGCAAAGAGTCAGCCATATGCACTCAATGCTAACAGTAACATCAAATATGGTGTACATAGATCTTTTCGTGGCAAATACAATTTCCCACGTACTGACGATACTGCCTCTAATAGTACTGATTCTTGGCGTCAGGCCAACAAAAGGAAGCCTACTGTAACAATCAGTCCTGTACATCATGGGAAAAACTTTGATAAATGTCATGTCAAAGCTCCACAAACCAACCGTGCATCTGCTGTTGGAAATTCTGATAAATCCATAACAAGGGATAATACTAGTAGTATTTGTTCCCAAAATAACGCCCACTATATAGGTAACCATAAGGATTCTGTCATTCCCGATACTTCAGTTAACCTTTAGCACGCTGCATAAAAATTCCGAAAATTTGCCCTGGAGCTGCATTCTTTTTCACAACGCCCCATTTTTATAGTGGGTGACTAGTAAATTCTATAGTTTTTTTGTTTTTTGGTCAATTGCTATCATTTTTGGACTGTATAGAAATGAATGAATGATGAATCTGATGATGTAAATTTTGTTTGTGTACATGTTAGATGAGATAGGAAGAGAGGAAAGGAAATATGAAAAAAAGGGAAAAAAATTTAAAATAAAAAAAAAAAAATTTTTTTTTAATTTTAAAATTAAAAAAAAAATTTTTTTAAATAACCAGCAAACGAAGGGTCCACATCACTTGCATCTCAATGAAAGTCATTTGACCAATAGACCAATACAAATCAAATGACGATCTTTTCATTACACCCATCATCAGTAGCAAAGCAACAAACTCCCTCGTCAGCAGTGACATTCGGCCGTAATCCTAAACCTTTCCGATATTCCTAATCCTAACCCCTAAAATTATACATACTAGCAATGCCATTCTACTTTCGTTTCCATCTCGGCCATCAAACATATTCTGAGAACCGATATCAGCGCTTATAAAGACAAAAATCTCATTCCCACCGCACGGCGTCAAAATCCAATAAAATTAGAGCGAAAATGGCCGCGTGTTCGATGCCGATTCATTTCGATTAAAAAATTTCACAGAAAATAAACGCGGACTAAAGAAGATCGGAAACGGAAGCTAACTCTCTCTCAGATAAGTTTAAAACTTAACATCCGGGGGTGAAGTCACGTGTACACACATTCTAATGCTAAAAAACGTTGCACGCTGCAGTCGAGATATGTCGACGACAGCAGGGAGAGCATAGGTTACCTTCGTCGACATATGTCGACCGCAGCGTGCTAAAGGTTAAGCACATTCCCACCGACAAAAATAAAAACAATTTTGGTAGGAGAGATAATCGTGATCTTAGACAGTACCAAGGGGGTCCATCACGTTGTAATTTTCCTTTTCCAAGAAACTGGAGACAAGTTAACAGATCTCAACATTTCGGTTCTAACAATTATGGAAATTTTGGTAGGGATAACTACACTAGAGACGATCAACCTTATAATAATTTTTCTAGAAGACAACAAAATTCACCTAGTGGATATTTTGATCAAAGGAGAGATATTAATCACAGTAATGCTAACTGGGGTTCTAAACATAACAATGGTCCCAAACAAAGAGGAAATAGTAATAGATATTCTGATCAAAGGAGAAATAGTAACCGCAACTATGCTTACTGGGGTTCAAATCAGAACAATAGTTTCAATAGAGCAAATAACAATGCTCCCAATAGGGATAATAATTGTGACAGATCGCGGTGTGAAAGTAGATCTCAAAATGATATATTGCATCGCCAGGTTAACTTTGCTCAACAAAAGCCACAAATTATTGATAATCAAGGTAACAATAATAATAGTGTCTCAAATGCTACTGCTTGCTCTGCTTTTGATTTCGAAAGAGCATCTCGTTGCCGTGAGTGCATAACTTTGTTTCAGCCTACAGCGGTGACTACCTTGAGTTGCGGTCATCCTCTCCCTAATCCTCCTGTTTTCTTTACACGTGATGGAGGAAGGTTTGTTGCTCATCATAAAGGGGCTGGAGGTTTACACAGCCACAGTTGGTAGGTTTAATGTACGGTTAACTGTTTCCTTTCATAAAATCCTACCGTTGTTAAAACAGAAATTTTCATTTGTTTTTTTTTCACAGCAACGGCTTGTCGATGAGAGTCAAAGCTGCTATGTTTTCTGATTGAGCTGTTACTTTTTCACCTCTTGTATATGTCACCTTGCGCAAGATTTGCTGTCCATGTGAAACCAGTCGACATGTTGACTCCGCATTATATGATGTTACCTCTTCATAGTCTTAGATTCTTTCAAGACCTCGGGAGATGATAGATAATATTGTATATTAGTATAGTATAGTATAGTATAGTATATTAGAGAGTATTGTATTAGGATATGGTATAACCTCGTTAAGATATTATGTTGGTTCATATTTATGCACCATTTCAACACCATATTATTTTTTATATGATTGTGTTCTGATTATGCACCAGTGCATTACCATAATATTTTTATATGACTGTGTTTTGATAAAGCACCATTTCATTTCCATACTATTCTGATACCGCTGTGTTTTGATAAACGTTGTACGAGAAAAACAATTGTAATGAGGTGTAGCATGTCAGTTTGTAGTGACCTGTCTTTAGTTTTTTTTTTTTTTTGATGAAGGCAGTGGGCTGTTGGTATCTACACACACCAGTCAGAAGACTATGCCCACTTAAACCATATAATCATTGACCTTTATACTCTGTTGTGGAGCTTGGAGCCACTGTAGCTGGTACATCTAGCATTGACGTGCTCCTGCAATTGTGATTCCTAGGACAGTTTACTATACATTATGAGATTGCCAGCCCTATGCACAACCTCATTAGCTGTGAAGGTGCAGTAGTCGTCTTCAGAGAGCTCTGAGTGTTCCTTTTATTCACTAAATTTAAACTTCTTTCTCCTTTTTTGATGCCATGACTGGTTAACATATTGGCACACACATAGAAAATATGAAGTAACTGTTATGTTGTGAAACGTAATTTTGAAACGTAACTTGCATGTATCAGAGATGATCTTGTATTTGAAATTGGGAACATATTCTGAAATACTGATTTCTTCCAGAGCATAACACCTGAGAATTTAAATAATTTGATTTTCTTGCCAGTCAGGCATGCAACATTTTCCCAGCAGATTATTCTAATACTTAAATATTGTTTTAAACCGCTGCAGATATTTTTATAGGATCTTTTCATATCTTACAGTAGCAGCAGATTGTGGATTTCTTTATAGTGTATCGCATATCAGGTTGAGAAAAGTATAAAGTTACAGCTAAAGAACACTGCAGCTGAGCTGAACGTGATTGTCAGCCTGGAGTAACTTAAGGGTTAAATTAAACTGAACATGTAGAATTAACAGAGACAGCTGATACTATTGTTCGAATGAAGAATCTAGAGTTCTGGTTAAAGCACATAGTCAGGATACATAATGTTGTGCTTATATATTTGCAAGTTGGAATGCATGGTAACAGGGTGTTTTCCCACGTGCCTTTTCTGTGACGAATCTTCTTTAAACTGACGTGTGCTGATTTGTGTTTGTTTAACGATAGGAATTTTTTATATGTCATACATTTTGTTAAAGCTGATTTCATTTTTGGCACATTAATTATAGGTTTAAACTAGTAAATAAAAAAATACTATTTTTATGTAACTTATCGTTACGAAACTTTTTGGTATTGTACATTATGTTTTTTTCTGATATTGTGATAATTTTTCTTTGCCCAGCGCTTGATTGTGCGTCAGTGGGAACTTATTTATAGCGGGGTTATTATTATTTTTGTTTTGTTTTGTGTGATGTCTATAATAATTCATTTTTAGGTATGAATAAGTTTAATATCTTGGTTAGATTGTCTATTATGCTATATTTATTACAGCTTTCTTTAACCTTTAGCACACTGCTGTCGATCACAGTAGACGAAGGTCACCTATGCTCTCCCAGCTGGAGGCGACTACAGTCGACTGCGGATATCATCGTTTCTAGCACTATGAATTGTGTACACGTGATTTCAGCCCCCGGATGTTAAGTTGTAATGTTATTTGCAAGAGTTAGCTTCCGTTTCCAATCTTAGAAAAGTGATGGGTGTATCGCGTTTATTTTTTGTAAATTTTTTTAATCGAAGTCAATCGGTGTCGAGCACATGGCCATTTTTGCTATAATTTTATTGGATTCTGACGCCATGCGGTGGGGATGAGATTTTTGTCTTTATAAGCGCTGATATCGGTTCTCAGAATATGTTTGATGGCCGAGATGGAAACGAAAGTAGAATGGCATTGCTAGTATGTATAATTTTAGGGCTTAGGATTAGGTTTATTGGAAAGGTTTAGGGTTACGGCCGATTGTCACTGCTGACGAGGGCGTTTGTTGCTTTGCTACTGATGATGGGTGTAACGAAAAGATCGTCATTTGATTTGTATTATTCAAATCACTTTCATTGAGATGCATGGGATATGGACTCTTCATTTGTTGGTTATTTTAAAAAAAAAAATTTTTAATTTTAAAATAAAAAAATTTTTTTTTTTTAATTTTAAATTTTTTTTTCGTTTTTTTTATCTTTCCTTTCCTCTCTTCCTATCACATCTGACATGTACACAAACAAATTTTATATCATCAGATTTATCATTCATTTATTTATATAAATTCCAAAAATGATAGCAATTGACCAAGAAACACAAAAACTATAGACATTACAAGTCGCCCACTATAAAAACGGGGGGTTATGAAAAAGAATGCAGCTGCAGGGCAAGTTTTCGGGAAAAGAATGCAGCGTGCTAAAGGTTAATGGTTTTGATATATATATATATATATATATATATATATATATATATATATATATATATATATATATATATATATATATATATATATATATACATATACATGGTTTTTTTTTTTCTTTTATGCTGGTTGGTGATAGTTGTATTTATTTTCCATGCAATGCATTGTTTAACTTAATTGTTACTATGTTGTATTATTGATTTCTTTTCCTATTTCTATTTCATTGCTGGTCATTTTTCGTTTTACTTGATCTTGTCTTTTCACCTTCTATTTATTATTTCCTACTTAGTCTGTACTGAATATACTTAACTTTGTTTGAAACCTATCATATTTGTATACTTATCTGATTACTTTGTATACTTCATTGCCTACTTTCTACTTATTGCTAATAATTTTTTGGGAATTTATGGACATGACTTAACATAGGGTAATTCTTGTGTGTGGACATTAGAGCTTCATCGACCTCTTATTTTTTGCTGATGTACTTTTCAAAAAAAAAATGATGATATCATTTTTTTTTCCCCCTGGGGGTCAGTGTAGTATGTTAAGTCATATTTTAATGTAGGGGAGTTAAGCATTAAAAGACTTGTATGCACAGGTCAGTTTTTAGTAATCACCCTTGTAAACACGCTTTGGGTGATGATGATGTTTTTCTTAGTTGGGAGCTGTAGGCAGTAAATTGTTGAACACAGCTCAACTGACTAGTTGTTAGTGTGTTTAAAAATATGTTAAAAAACTGTTCTAGTCCCTAGTGAGATTTTTGGGTAGGGACGGTTTGAGATGAGTTGAGTTCTCTCGTGGCTAGTCCGCGCATGTAGTTTTGTTACTGAGCTGTACTGAGTAGCGATTTTCGTGACAGTGTGTTTCTGGCAGAGGTCCGAAAAGGACGTCGATTTTCGTGAGTGTGTTCCAATATATTTCTGTGAAAGGGAGAATTTAAGAGATTTTGAAGATTTTCAGGCCATGGATCATGTATTATTTCAGGCCTTGGAGTATGTTGATTTAGGCCATACACATATTATTGTAAACTGCGACATATGCAATTCCCCTTTCTTGAATGGATATTTTTTGGCCATAATGTTTATGATTATGGGCTGCTGTGCTTTACAGCCTTTGTGAATGGATATTTTTGTACCAGTGACTGTATCTCTAAGGATTTACTTACTGATGATCGATGATTCGTTATGAGCAATTATTGATGATTATATATCTTGGGATTGTACGCTCAATTACCTTGGATGAGTGCTCACTTGATGTACCTTGATTTGCCTTGACTTGTACCTGTGACAGTGTATTATTTATGATGTCATCGTTTGCTGTGGTGTTAATAAACAGTGTAGAACGTTACTAGGAGTTACAACGTTTCCTGACTCCTAGGTGTGCTATGGTGTGAGTGATTGCTATTTAACTCAATCTGTACTACACGACATTCGCGTTTGTTGACACTCACTCTCTCACACATCAGTCGGCCGCCCGTAAGTCTGACGACTAGAGCTGATCATATCTACCAGCTACTATAATAACATTTGTCTTCCACCACCAATTACCGAAAGTTACTGCAACAGTGGTGGCCATTCTCTCCCTGCCTGTCTTCCTGAACCACCCACTCACCAAATCAGAGTTAACAATGTCTAACCTGAGACTGATTTTACGTGAGTATCCCTTTTTTCCCTGAACAATGACAGGTGTCCTCTCGCCATTCAGGCAGATACTTGCCAATTTTGAAGGTACCCATTAGAGCTGGGTCGGCTCAGAAGCCGTTCAGGTTATTCAAGTCCCTGGTCGACGACACTTCTTCAAATGTCTTCGCCAGGGATCGAATTATTCCAGTCCAAGTCCTGGTCGACGACACTCATTCAAATGTTCTCGCCAGGGCACGAACCTGGACCCGATCACCAGCGCAGTGTGGTAACCATTACATCAGCGCAGCTCCCACTGCATTAGTATTGTTGTTCATCCATCACAGGTGATAAAGAACACTGTTCATCCAATTATTAGGAATATGTTAGGTTTGTCTATGGGTACGAAGGTGACTGATGAGCCCAATGCGGGCCTGGAAAGATCTTGGACAGTATGGGCAGGGAATGTTCGCTTCAGGTGAAGGTTTTATTAAGCATTCAAACATTAAACTTTCCCTTCATTCAGACATTTACATATTTTATTTTCATGTCTAGGTGTAACAACCACACATTTACAGAATGCATATATTTTATATTCTTGCTTGTTTTGTCACAAATTATCAATAAATCACCTGCTCTGTATATCACACAAGGAGGTGTGTAAGAGTATTTGCCAGTGAGTTAGATTCTGGTAACTAATTTGCAGTTTATTTATAAATGTGTTAGATACTGGTATTTTGTTTACAACTTATGTGTGAATGAGTTTTACATTTAAAAAAAAAAGAGTGATCTTAAATCAGTGAGTGAGATATTGGAAACTAATCTACAATTTATTTGTTAATGAGTTAGATACTGGTATGTTGTTTACAACTTATGTGTGAATGAGTTTTAAATTTTAAAAAAAAAGTGATCTTAAATCAGTGAGTGAGATATTGGAAAATAATCTACAATTTATTTGTTAATGAGTTAGATACTGGTATTTTATCTACAACTTATGTGACTAAGTTTTAAGGTTTTAAAAAAAAAGGGTGATCTTAACTCTTTGACTCCAGACCAACGCTCTGAGCATTGCAAAATTCAACACGCCGTGCCAGAGCAACGCTCACAGCGTGGTTTTTAGTTTATCACGCATAAACCTTAAAAATCGTCCGTTTAATGCAGTTCATATATTAAAACTCGTAGAATGACTTCTGCTACTATCTAAACAACTAATTTGACTGTAGTTAATCAGCACATGTGCGTGTTTTGATGTTATTATCACAATTTTTGTGAAGATTTGCGTGTTTGCGTTTTTCGTTGTTGTTGCTAGAGAAATATGTCTCGCTTTATATTTACATTTTCTAAGTCTCCTAAGCAAATAAATATGTCAAACTACTTTGAAACATTGCTGACATTGATGATGATTGTTTGGTAGTCACAGTTTGTTGTCAAAATACGGAATCTGTGCAGAAAAGCTAGACACACTAGGTTTAGTTGATGAGTGGGTGTAGTCGTATTCTGGCCGATCAAAAAGCAACAAAACTAGACCTACCGTAACATCTAATCACTAGTTCTTGGTAGAAGATAAAGCTAGGGATACAATTAAAACATTAAACAAGAGTAAAAAAGTTTTTATATGACGTTATTCTTCTTTATTTGTTTGAAAGTTACGTAATGCACGATTGCATAATTTATATTTTTCTTACAAAGGACCACGGAAAAACTGGTGTGAATAACACTAAATGTACTAATTGTGGCCATAAGCATGTATATTTTACTTGTATATGGATTAACTTGATGTTTGAAGACTAAAAAGAAAGTTTTATTGTCTACAACAGTGATTTGTCTTTGGTAAGATCGTATTCTACAGTCAACTTTTTAGCGTTTTTCAATTTTACATGCAAAATGTTTTAAGTATACCGAACATACTTGTGTTAACACTACCAAAAACATTATATATTTGAATTCTCTATCAATTTCCCTACAGTTTGGTATATAATAAGTACATGTTCAAAGGAAAATTCACAAACAAATTTAGACTGAAAGATGAACACTTCACTCTATAAAATTCTGCCCACAAAAAAAGTCTGGCACAGCGTGCAAAATAACTCTGGAATGAAAGAGTTAAGAGTGTATTAATCAGGGAGTGAAGTATTGGAAAATAATCTACAATTTATTTGTTAATGAGTTAGTTACCGGTATTTTATCTACAACTTACATGTGACTAAGTTTTAAATAAAAAAACAGTGGTCTGTAAAAGTGTCAGTGAGTTAGATATTGATAACTAATCAGCAATTTATTTATTAATGAGTTAGATTTTTTAATACTGGTATTGTGTCTACAGCTTATGTGTGAATGAGCTGGAGACTGAAAATTAATCAGCAGTATTTATTAGTGGGTAGTCAAATGCTAGATACTGTCACCAAATCTGCAAAATAAATACATTTTTTCTTCACCTGCAGATGGAGGAAGTTTCTGATTTTTTTTGGGTAAAGAATGAAGCCAAACTGGGAAAAATAGAAAGACTTACTAGGAGGATGGTGGGACACCTGCTCAGATATGAAGACGAGGTTGTTCTTTGTGGCCCAGGGAATAGGACCATCTGCCGCTGGCTCCTGCATTCAGACCAAGTAAAATCAATGAAGACACAAAGCTCACAACATTCAAACACTAGAAATTATGGTTCCATGTCTTCGACATAAATCCTATACTCTAAATCTTTAAACGTATGCATGGCACTGAATATTTGTATATCACCGTGTCAGCTAACTACATCATACATAGGAGACTAGAAATTTCATGTCATGGACATAAACCCTATACCCTGAATCTTTAAACATATGCATGACATTGAATGTTTGTATATCACCGCTTCAGCTAAATACATCATGAATAAATAAATAGTGCTAAAATACAATTTCTTAGAAAGTAACTTCTGCTCTGCTTTTATAGGTGCCACACGTGCAGACAAGTGTGTGTGGGGGGTGGGTGGAGTACAAAATACATAAAGAAATAATAAACAATTCTGCACATGGCTTAATATATCAACTCACACTCTCTCTAGGAAGTTCCGGTATGTGCCAGTGACATTTAAATGTTTCTCCCAACATGGGGTTATAAGGCTTTTTAGCTATTTCACTAGGTCGACCAGCATGGAATGCACCCAGATACCATCTCAGTACCTGCACCATGCGATCTTTCGGTGTTGTCATATCTGCAATTCTGTCAGAAAAAAAAAACATTAAAGAGATAAAATTTAGAGAAACTGAACGTTGTTGTATCAAGAGACAAACAAATGGGTGAGGGGGTGTGTGTGTGGGGGTGTGTTATGGAACAAGATTAACAATAACAGCAGCAAAAAACAGGACTATACATCAGTGTAAATAAAACAAAGGAAATTAGAATGAATAACAGGCAAACTGATCCAAAACAGATCAGTGGTCTGATGACTGAAGAATTGTGTAGCTTTACCTAATAGTATTTTTTTATAAATAACATTTTGCCTTGTTTTGGCGAGGCGTGCCCCATTCAACTTAGTCGGTTATAGTAGGGCTCATGTCCAAATATAAAAGACCTTTAGGGCTGATTTTTTATACTTACCTGATAGTAGTAGTTGCCCTGTTCAGTCATCACTGACTATGAGAATGCGCCCCTGAGTGATAGACCTCAGTTGCTTTTTTTTTTGTTTTTGTCTGGTGTTTCTTTCGGCCTATTCTTTTCTCTTCTGCTTGTTGTGCACTTCTTTTCATCTGATCTGAGGTGGCACTGTAGGGAGCATCACCACTTGGTCCAAGAGGGAAGCAACATCAACACAGAAAGAGGAACAATATATCCATCCTTCTAGTCTACTTACTTACTTAGTCGTTCCTCTTCTACCGTGAGGTGTAGAGGTTTGTATGAGAGAGTGCCATACTATTCTATCGGGTGTCTTCCTCCTGGCTTGGTTCCATTCTAGTCTTCGGTCCTTCAAAGATTGTCTAATGTTGTCCTCTCAGTGGACTTTGGGTCATCCTGGAGGTCTGGATCCCTGGCTCTTAGTTTCCCATGCTTGCTGTGGTAGCCGATCTTCTTCCATTCTGCAGACATGGCCAAACCATCTCAGTTGCGACTGTTCTACTTGGGTCTGCAGGGGTTGAGTTTTTAGGTCTTGACATATCGTCTGGTTGCGGACCATGTCTCTTCTTGTTACTTCAACCACCTTCCTCATATACCTCATTTCTGAGGTTTGGATCTGGCTTTTGTGGGTTGTAGTCATTGCCCATGACTTGCATCCATATGTCAAGACTGGGGCATAGGTAGAGTGGTATACAGCCATCTTCGTCTTCTTACCAACTTCTTCTATATTTCTTTTTTACCCCACACTTTAATTTGGATAATATCTCTGCAGAGATTAAATGCCTGCTGGAATGCAATCTGAACCTGCAGCATTCCATCTCTTTGAAGCTTTATGGTTTTCTTTATTTAGTTTTTCACAGTTAACTTGTAAACTCATTTTCTGATGGCTGGATGTCTGGGGCATCCTGCCAAGCTGGTCTATTTAGAAGTTCCTACAAATTTTCAGTCCAACTCTTCATCTGCTCCTTTATGTTGCTAAGAAATGTTCCATTCTTCCTCAGCTTTTTTTCTCTGGTGTTTCTTTTGGCATATTCTTTTCTCTTCTGCTCGTTGTGAGACATTCTTTTCACTTGATCTGAAGTGGTGCTGTAGGGAGCATCGCCACTTGGTGCGAGAGGCAAGCAACATCAACACAAGTCCCTCATATTTCCCTTGGTTGTGGTTTTCTTGCCCCTCTCAACAACCTCGGTACATATTTTCTTTTGTTTGTTTTGACACTTCTTAATTCTTTGTTTACTTCCATGTGACAAGTCTTAGCACTCAAACTCCTGTTTTTTAATTACTTACTAAGTCGTTCCTCTTCTACCTTGGGGTGTAGAGGTTTGCCAGAGAGAGCGCCATGCTATCCTATTGGCTGTCTTCCTCCTGGCCTGGTTCCAAAGTTGTCCTCAGTCCTTCAGAGACTGTCTAATGTTGTTCTCCCAGTGAACTCTGGGTCGTCCTGGTGGTCTGGATCCCTGGCTCTTAGATTCCAATATCTGCCATGGTATCCAAACTTCTCCCATTCTGCAGATGTGGTCAAACCATCGCAATTGGGATTGTTCTACTTGGATCTGCAAGGGATGGGTTTTGAGGCCATGATGTATTGTTTGGTTGCAGATAATGTCTCTTCTTGTTATTTCAATAACCTTCCTCCGATATCTCATTTCTGAGGTTTGGAGCTGGCTTTTGTGGCCATAAGTGCATTGCCCATGACTCACATCCATAAGTTAAGACTGGAACATAGATTGAGCGGTATACAACCATCTTCATCATCTTGCCAATTTCTCTTTTGCTGAAGAATCCTTGATTTATGGCCTGAAAAAGTCTCCCAACTGCTGCTTTTCGGGTAATCAACTATTCTTTGATGCCTCCCTTCCAGTCTATGACAGTTCCAAGGTATTTAAAGTGGTCGACCTGTTTCAGGACTTATTTTCTCAGCATAATCTGATGCCTTTTTTCCTCCCATGATATCACCATGGTTTTTGTTTTGGAGCTGCTGATGACCATCCCTCTCTTCTTTAGCTCCTCCTTCCAGACTTGCAGGCTGCATTGAAGATGTGCTCTGATTTAGCAATCAGGGCAACATAGTCAGCAAATGCCAGCTCTGAAATACAGACCTGTTTCATCTTCCAGTATCCACCTGAATACTTTCTTGCCCTCTCCTGTTTTTGCTTCTATTTAACTTTCTTATTATTTTTTTCTTTCCCTTACTGGCAGTACCTGTTACTATCCATGCTTTGTGCAGGTGTTCTATTTTTCCAAGAACTTCATGTCTCATTCCATATATTTTTACCTGCTGCCAGAGGACTTTTGTATTTGCTTCAACCAGAGCTCGGGCACGGCATGAAGGATGGCCACCGACCAAGCAAAATAGTGACAGTCTGTTGCTGCTCTACAAGACGCCACTAGGTGTGATGGCCACTGGCTGCTTTGTCAGCCAGGAGGGGTTTAGATCCAAGAATAAGAGAACAATGGATGATGTTAATTTTTATTTCCCAACTGGCAGTTTTGAATGTTGCTTGTATTAGTCTGGGTCTTGTTGATTCCAACTCCATATGAGCCTTCTGCGCTTCCTTTGATGATATCAGAGTCAAACCATCACTATACGGTGAACTTACTTCTTCATGTCCTGAGGATAGCATTATTTCTCCTGCATTAAGTTTCTTTTCTATTCCCTTCCATTTAGTTTTGCAGTCCCAGTATGTCAATGTTATAGTAAATTATTTTATTCAGCTGTCACCTGTGTAATTTTTCCTTGCTTCTTCCTTCTTAGATGTCTGAGCTGAATTATTTGAAATACTTGCTAGGGATGACTTTATAATGTTGTTAAGTGTGTTTGTGGCTTCAAATTCCTCCAGGTGGGGGTAGCTGCACCCAAGCCCAACCCCCTTTAGTCACCCTCTTTTGGATTGGTTGGCAGGAAACAATATTACTTTTTTTTCTCTCCCCTTTCAGTCCTTGGTAGCATATAGATCAAGCTGGTAAATACTGTGAGAAATCATGGCAAATAAAATTAAAACATTAACCAAGACTATGTTTTATAAGCCCTGTGTGGTTCCCAGAGGTCTTTGAAGAAAAAAAGAAAGAATAAGCCTACTGCACCCTCAAGCATGTTATACTTACTTACTTAGTTGTTCCCCTTCTACAGTGAGATGTAGAGGTTTGGAAGAGAGAGCGCCAGACTATCCTATCGGCAGCATGTTATACAAGGTGACTACTATGAGGTTGTCCATGAGGCTGGCAACATCAACATGTAAAACAAAGTGCCACAGAAACCAAAGCTGCAAGAGCATATGAATGCTTGGTCTAGGCTTCCTGCGAGGGAACCAGCTACACTGGTGGTTCCATGCTCTGTAAGGAGTGCAAAGGATAAAGATGATGATGATGTTATATAAAGCTGAGCACAATGTAAAGTGTTCAAGATGATGGCTCAATGCTACTTTTGGAGTTAAAAGTAAATTAACTGTTAAGCTTTCCAAGTCTTCAAGGCTGATTACTGCAAACAGAGTCCATTTACATTCCTCTCTCTGCCCTGTTTCATACTTTTGTACAGTTTGTCTAACTTGTTCGATAAAGCAGCTGTTAACTATCCTATGGGAGAAAAGATAAAGCAAATGTTTGCCGGAAAACAGCCTACTAAAAGGTGTAAGAAAATATTAGGAGAATGTTTGTCTAATTGTTTATTCACTTTAAACTGTAAGAAAAGATTTCTCAAGTGCCTCTTGCAATGTTTGCTCACTAACAAAGATGAGAAAAGAGAATACAACAGCTGCTGGTCATTGTAACATCGTAATAGAATCTTCAGGATATGCTAGCCCCTGAGATCACACTTTAGCTGTACAGTGAGGATAAAGAAAACCTCATCTATCCCTCTTTTGTGGGGGTCTTGGGCTCAAGGAGTTAATTTGAAAAATCAAAGTTAAACTTAAACTCACTTGCAAAAAGCATCAGGGTGTGCGAAGAAATCAGCAAACATTTCTAGCAAAGATCTCCTTTCTAGAATAAAGGTAGGAAGAACCACCTTGGTCAGGTCCATGCCTATTCGGACTTGTGATAATAGGTGACCAATAATACTGCCATGCTGTTCCATGGAACCCACTAGAAAAAAGTTAAAAATTAAAAAAAGTTAAATCTTAAATTACAGTTCAAATATTTGGACTATGCCTTGGTTATTGACTGACAGGTCACACATACATTTTGATATTTTATTACATATATATCTGCGTATCGTATGATTCTGATCTAGCTGCAGGAATTCAGTGTACTATCTTATTGTAAAAATGATTCTGATTACGTTTTCAAATGCAAGCTTTGGAGAGGAGACAGGGCATAACCCTGGTTTAGACCTCTTGCAACTGAAAATGAATGGAATTTTGTTTGTACGAGCCAAAGACAAAAAAAAACTAAACACAAATATATTTTTCTGCAAATTATTTGTGGTTAATAGCTCATTATGAAGATAACACACAAACTCTTTTCAAAGGGTTGAGAACTGGGCATGCAGGCCCATCTGACATTCTGCCCTTTTTGTCTCTCATCTTTTATACTGAATTCATTTATTCTCACATGCATTTTACATAATAATGGGGTGATTTCAAGTGTTTTAAACAGGATAGGGTTATGCTGAAAGTGAAAAATAATTTGCAGAAAGTGAAGGAAATTTCAGTGCAAAGCAGGAATTCAGAATCAACAAAAAACTTAATCGACTTATAATCAGATCTTTCATTTTGGATGGTTTTTAAGTCATAAATTCTAGGGGTCGACTTATAGTTGGATTGACTTACACTCGAGTAAACATGGTATTTTAGAAACACTGAGCTCTTTAAAGATTTATCTTGATAAAATCACGTCTGCTTTCAGAGTATTTAAAATTTGGAATAAGTGTAGCTTAACTGTAATTTTAAGCAGTTAAAAATTCAAACTAAATGATAATTTAACTAACGTTAACTTCATTACCCTTCAGCTTGCCAACAAGGACAGGTGAATATTAACTTCTCTTCAAAGAAAAAGATCATGTTCCTATCTCATGTAATTCAAAAGTAAAGTGAATTTTTGTAAGTTAGTGCATGAGTTTTCATTGGGAACATGGAAAAAAATACCATTAATCTTTGGGATATAACAGTTTTAAATGCCAAAGGGAGAGGGTTAGTCTGTTATTTCTCTAGCTTTAGTGTGATCTACTGGTATATTGGGATTTATCTTATACCGACTCCTGCATTAGAATCTTGGTCATAAACATGATCTTCTATGCTTCTTTACGTTTTTACAACTATCAGCGAATCCTAACTTTCCAAAACTCTTTCTTAATGATTTCTAACCTGTTCACTATTGTGATGAAATTCTATTTTTAAAGAGGCCCAGTTTTCTTGTCTTTATAAATTATTATGTGTTTGGTCTTTTTCTGTAGGTATTTTATTGCGTTTTATAAGAGGGATGACAGTAGGTTTTGTTTATACTCGCACCAGTTTCTTTTCTTTAAAGTTAATTGCGATCACGGGGGTTTTTCTTTGTTAAAATTTATCGCAATCACGTAGTCCCAATTTCTTTGTTAAATATATATCGCGGTCAGCGTAATATGACGCAAGTGGGAAATGCACGCGGTCGGAATAAACAGGTCGACGGGCTTTTCAAATCTATTGGTGTAGACCATGTTATTAATTTTTTAAGTAATTCCATTGGTTTAGTTGAAAGCTGTAGTAATGACGTAGGCAGAAGTCTGTGGGGATTTTCTTGTATATAACCCCGAGCGGTCTTGTAACAGACCCCTATGCCTGATAAAATTTACTACCGTGAATCCAGCATTCATTGTCTGCTTCATGCAGAAGAAACGCAATGAATTGGTATGTGAATATTTTTATTTGAGCCGTAATATTAGTGGGTTTTTTTTAAATATAGAGACATAGCCTGATTAAGTTAAGTTTTCTTCGGGAGGTTAACTGATAGTTAAAACGTAAAGTGCCATCCATTACTATCTTTGTAGAAATGATGTAAAGGTAAAAAGTGCCTAATTCTTTCTAGGATAATTGGCAGTAAATATAAGAGTGTGGAAAGTGAGATATCACTGGGTGGAGCTATTGAAGACATGGGCGCTCGGTAGAATGTAGAGGGTTGTGTGAAACCACCATTTTATTCTGTATATGTACAAGTGTAATATTATGGTCAATTTTTTTGTGTGTACGGGATTTTATTGTGCGTAAATGTGGGTAACGCAGTCAGAGGGTACAGATGTAATTTATAGTGAATTATCGTGCTTAGAGGAGTAAATTATTCCTAGCGAAAGGTTAATTTAAATTTTGGGTTAAGCGAGTAAACCTCACGAGGCAATGTCTAAAAGTAGGCCAGGTATTTCGTAGAGGGATTTCCCAGGTTTTATTGTTGGACACGTGGCGAGATTGACGTAACAACAGATTTTAATCAGACAGTGTCTGGGGTTTGGCTGCGAACCAGAAAGATTTTAAGTTGAAGGGAAGAGGGGAGTAGAAGGGTGAGAGAGAGTGACACGTGGATAAAAATATTTTATGTATCGTTGTGCATAGCGGGTGAAGGTGTGATGTATTGAGTGAGGGGAGTTGTAGTTATTTATGGGAGATATGTGTTAGTGATAAGTTATGTTGAAGTTGGTGTACAATAGTTGTATCTTTGTATCCACAGCGGGTCACGGTACAGTAACAGAGCAACAGTAGCAGAGTGTAGTTTGGCACATAAAAATTACCAACGGCAAAGTTGAAATAACCTACGGTCTCTTGCAGTGAAGCCCCATGCTTCAGCGGGAACGGGGTTATCTATCATAACAAAATCCAGAGCTCTGAGCTCGTTGTTGTTACACATGCAGTTTGGCATGTGCCAGTGTTGTTGTAATTTCGTTTTCTTCACGACTACAATAAAGTCGTTACTCTAAACCCAAAGAGGGGTAACGGGGCCAATTTAAGAAGTTGTCCAGCCTCTGTGAAGCTTCTACAGGTTGATTCAAGTACCTCATGCTTGATAATCCAGTCGTCAGTGCAGTTGTCAGAAAACGGGAGACAGGGTGATCATACCTGGTTCTGATAATAAAGTCAACGAGAGAAGGCGTAAACGGAGACGCCACCTCAGCAGATGTCGAGAGGATCAGAGAGATACTGAAGCAAAGAGAAAGAGAGAGAGAGAGGGAGAGGAGATAGCTGTTACGTGCAGTCTTTGATATCTTACAATATTATACATAGGTAATTTTTTAGTGCTTAAGGGAAAGTCATTATTGAGTTACTTCCCTTGAACTCCGCGGATAAATACATTTTACTGCGATTTATTCGTTGTTTGGGTAATAATAGATTGTTCTTGCTTCAGAATATCTATGGCCTGAATTTATGTGTATTGTTTGTCTGAGTAGGACAAGTCTGTCTTATATCTGTATATCTTTACATATCTAAGTCGAACTATATGTTCTGTTGTCTCTAGAGAGGTCAAAGGCTATTCGGCGGATGTGTCGCTTGAGTGGTGTGATTTGGCTTCGTCCTGATAGGGACTGTGTGTGTTTTGCTATGTCGGCTTGATGCCTTGAAAAAGTGATCTCAGTGGTTTTGGGGAAAGTGATAGTCGTCTAGACCTATCGTGTATGCTTTACCCCAGTGTTTATTCATCTTGCCAAGGAATGGCAGTTTCATATTCCCTCTACCAAGGTAATCAAAGATACTCTTATGAACTCTCGATCGAAGCCACCATTGTCGATAATTACGATTTGAATGTTTAAGAGAATATATTTGACTCGATGAAAAACGACTTCGATTCCTAGCAGCACTATATCCTGTAGAATGCAGTCTATTGTTCATGACCAAATCTACAGAGCAACGAAATGTTGTATGAATGACTAACTTTAGAACAGATTCATTATCTGTATTCAAACGTGAGTGACAGTTCACGAGTGGAGCCATCTTGGAACCAAAACATGTAGGACTTTCAAGAAGAGAAAAGGGATGCCCGTATTATCGCTTGATCAGTCCAGAGATCACTGCTACACATGAGAACCCATTGTTAGCGGTTCAATATTATTATATGGAAAAATATGTGCTGAACATTATGTTGAAGAATCGTTGCTAAACGAGATTAGGTTTAGAAGTCATCTGAAATATTGTTTACAAGCTGACGTGCTCAGTCAGTGACGTCAGATGATATATGTATGGGCGATACTGAGTGCTTGGCTATTGACAGTCCATTATACCATTATTCTACATGAGTGCCCATGTAACATTGCAAGACCATTTGTCCACTGTACTATGATGTATTATGGCAACCTGTGATTTGTCACTATCTGTGCTGTCGAGTGTGTACGTCCAATTAAACTTTAGAAAAGGTACACAGTCGTTGGTGTCGATGACTTCCGGTCATACATGAGTGTGAGAAGAGAACATTTGTCAACAACACGAACCCTTATCATCATTCGCACATTATACACTCCATCCATGTCTACACAACACTGCGTAGGTCAAGTTGACATTCCATACACTACAGTGGGGCAGGCAACACCATAGGGATCTTGTCAACTGATGATGATAGACGCCTGTCTTCCCGCCTAGGAGTGTTCTGGTGTACTTTATCAACATATATTATATCCAACTAAATATCAACTTTATCAACTGGTGGACCAGCTTTCTGGGTTTGACCTCGCAGGAATTCAGAAGTCAACAGATTACCGATACCAGACCGTTTCCTGTGGCTGATACGACACACTTGCAGTATTGGTTTGCTCTTTGTCAACGCTTCGTCACGTGACCTGTCAAGTGAATGCAGTATGTAGGTCAGCGTTGTTGACATTTTTTACATTAGACATTATAGAGTTTCACAGAACAGTTGGATCAATTCTTGTCAGTGTTAACAGAAAGACAGTATTTGTGAACTAAGAAGTCCTGGTTTCATCGATGGATCTTCTTGTTTGCCATATATGAACTTTAATATTTAAGGCCAGAATGTTTAATTGAATAAAGTGGCAGTTTGTTTGTTTTCATGAAAAATAACTTTGCCATTACTGTAAGACTGAGCCTATTTTGCAACACATACTATCATACACATAATTTATATATATTTATGTTTACATGTTATTTGTTTGTATAGTATGTTAGTTTCTATGTCAGCGGGTTGTGTTTAAGGTTGGGCGGCGTCCTCACAACAGAGTATCCCACGTCATAGAGGGTCCGTTGTGGGCGTTTTCTATAGGTGCAATTTTCTTGATTGAAAATTTGCTGCGACAACTGTTGCTTTTGTGTTAGCTGTGAAGTCTGTAATTATTGTTATTTTTGTAATATTTCTTTGTTCTTTAGTTTTGTTTTGATTTGTTTGTAATTTG
This sequence comes from Oreohelix idahoensis, assembly GCA_024509875.1. Taxonomy (NCBI): domain Eukaryota; kingdom Metazoa; phylum Mollusca; class Gastropoda; order Stylommatophora; family Oreohelicidae; genus Oreohelix; species Oreohelix idahoensis. The sequence goes on along the minus strand of JAMPIV010019804.1, from coordinate 625,065 downwards.
TTGGTCTAACCTTTTCTATCTTTCAGTTCTATTCATAATTTATATTCATATATTGTGACGTCATTTGTGTTGTTATTCTTTGCAGATTCAGTGATTATCTTCATTGATTTCCCTATTTGATTTATTTTGATTTCTGCAAACGTTCTTGTATTGTCAGTCCTATTTGTACTTTATGTATTCTGTTGGTTGACATATGTTTTATATGGGTATATTTCATAAGACACAATTGCCTGTGCACTGCACTTGGATTATGGTATAGACCAGTACCTGATTATTATTACTATTATACAAGACCTTATTAAAGGCTTGTGACCCACAGATATTGGGATAGTATACTGATTAATCAGGTCATTGAGAACTTGGGGTATTATTATTGATTCAGGTGATTAGTATTATTGTTAGGCATCATGTCTACTTTACATTATTTCATTACACAAGGGAAAGCTCTTGATAAGACTGGTCAACAATTAGAACAATGGGCAGTTGCTCAATATGACAAAGCATTAGCTGCAGAAGAGAAAAGATTAGCTGCAGAAGAGAAAAGATTAGCTGCAGAAGAAAGAAAAGCTATGGCGGAAGAGAAAAGATTAGAAAAAGAAGCTGAGGCTGCTGCTGAACAAAAGAAATTGCAGATGCAGGTAGAGGAAAGGAGATTTGAAGCTGAACAAAAAAAATTGGAAAGAGAAGCTGCGGCTGAACAAAAAAGATTAGACAGTGAAGCTGAACAAAAAAGATTAGACAGGGAAGCTGATCAAAAAAAATTGGAAAGAGAAGCTGCGGCTGAACAAAAAAGATTAGACAGTGAAGCTGAACAAAAAAAATTGGAAAGAGAAGCTGCGGCTGAACAAAAAAGATTAGACAGGGAGGCTGAACAAAAAAGATTAGATGCTGAAGAGAAAAAAGCAATAAGAGAACATGAATTTGAGTTGGAGAAATTGAGATTGACAAGTATGAGTAATGTTAATCAGGCATCTAGTGGTAATGGTAAACCTTCTACTTACAAGGTTAAGGTTCCACCGTTCAATCAGTCCAGTGACGATATTACATTCTGGCTGGATAGATTTGAACGTTCTTGTCGTACACATAATGTGGATAAATCACAATACGCTAATCAATTATCAGAAAACTTGAAAGGTGAATCTTTGACTAGATTATGCCTTGTAGGAGAAGCAGATAAGGATAATTATGATGTCATTAGGGCGGCTTTGATAAAAAAATATCAGCTAAGTGAGGAAGGCTATCGCCTTTTATTTAAGACGATGGTACCTGAGACGGGGGTAGAATTCTCAGAATTCACTGCAAAGGCACGTCTCACAGTTGATCGTTGGATTGAGCTTTCCAAAACAGAAAAAACGTATGAAGGACTTATGGATTTGTTGCTCAGAGATAAGATTATGTCATGTGTGAACAAACCTTTCCTTGAATTTATACATGAGCGTAAACCTAAATCTCTAAAAGAAATGGAAGAATATTGTTCCCAATATGTCACTGCACACCCCGACGTGACTTTTGGCAACACTAAGATTAAGGAGAGTATGCCAGTTGCTTCAGCAACACCATACAATCCCAATTATTCACACAGATTTCAGGGACCTCAAAACAGATTTGATAAAAAAGGTAACCATAATAGTTATCAAAACCAAGGTAACCAATCATTTCAGGGTTCTTCTTCAAAGAACTGGAGACGACCTGATAGCTCTCGACACAGGGGTGGTCATAATTATAGGAATTTCTGTAGAGGAAGTAATTATAGAAACTATCAGGGTTATCCGTCTTGGAGTCAACAAGATCATAATTACAGAGATACTCATTATAATGAATATGATAATGGTAACCAAGGGTACTATGACTCAAACCCAAATAGGGGTTACAATAGAGGTAACAATAACTACAGAGGTGATAATAACCGAGGTAGATCTCAATACAAAAGACATAAACCACATTTTCAGGCAAACTCTGCACAACAAGAGTCCCATGAAGCCTATAAACAGAGTAAAGATAATAATGATGCTAGTAATATGGCATGTGCCGCTTTTGATTTTGGGAGAGCATCTCAGTGCCCCCAATGCAAAACATTATTTGAGCCAACCACTGTGACTACTTTAAGCTGTGGCCATCCTCTTCCTGCTCTTCCAGCATCAGTCGCGCATGATGGAAGAGGGTCTCTTGTCTTACATAAGGGTTTAGTGAATAACAATCCAGTCTCTGTGCTATTTGATTCTGGATGCACCACAATTGGTGTTAGGCAGTCACTCGTAGATCCTTCCCGTGCCACTGGACAAGTAGTCAAATGTGTAACATTTGGCGGCACATTAGAGAAATACTCTACCGCTATCATTAGGATTGCTACTCCTTTCTTTACAGGAGATGTACACGCATGTCTTCTTCCGAATCCGATCGCTGACCTCATCATCGGTCGCATTCATGGAGTCAAGGAATGCACTCCGCAACAAATTTCCACGTGGGAAAGGCAAAACATGCAGATTGCTAACGCTGTAGTCACTAGAGCTCAGGCTCTTAATGTGCCTCAAACTTCATCTACTGAAGATAATGAAGTGCAGAACCAAGATAATCCCTTGGTAATTTCTCGTGACTCGTTTATAAAACAGCAAGAAGATGATCCCACTCTGAAGAAATTCTTCATTCTTGCAACTAAAGGTGATCCGAATAAGGACACAAGTCGTAAATCGTGGATTACAAAGAAGAATGGCGTACTTGTACGTATGGTTCAAGACTCCATTACGTCAAGTCATTCTCAAATCCTGGTTCCCAAGAATTTGAGAGTTAAAATTTTGCAGCACGCTCACGACTCTCAGTGTGCTGGACACATGGGTTTTTCCCGTACTAAGTCAAGAGTCCTTGCGGCTTTCTTTTGGCCATTGGTAAACAAGGACATACGGATTTATTGTCGATCTTGTAAAGTATGTCAGGAAGTTAAATCCAAAGGTCCACGGCATGCTGCACCCATTCAGGCGGCGGACATTCCTATTCGGCCGTTTCAAAAAATGGCCATAGACATTATTGGTCCATTTAAGATCAAGTCTGCCAGAGGACATCAGTTTATCTTGACGTGTGTTGATATGTGCACACGTTGGCCAGAGGCTATTCCTCTGAAGAGCATTACTACTGCTGATATTGCAGATGCTCTTTGGCTTATATTTTCTCGTCTGGGGTTCCCCGGAGAGATATTGTCAGACCATGGCACCCAACTAATATCAGATACCATGTCTCAAGTAATGTCTACCCTGCAGATAGATAGATCTTTAAGTAGTATCTACCATCCAATGTCTAATGGTATGGTCGAACGCCTTAATAGAACACTTAAAAACTTACTGGGGAAGATAACTGAGGATCATCCTCAAGACTGGGACAGAGTTTTACCTGCGGCCCTCTTCGCTTACAGAGAGGTACCCAATGAACATACGGGATTTTCTCCCTTTGAACTCGTCTTTGGCGCGCGTCCGCGTGGCCCTATGTCGTTGCTTCACGATCTCATAACATCTGACAATATTGACGATGACACAAAGTCATCCTACGAATATGTCATCGCGTTGAGACAAAAGATTATCGAAGCATGCAAATTAGCAACTTCTTCTTCTGAATTTGCGAAACAGAAGGCAAGGCAATTTGCCAATAAGAAGAGATGCTTACGACAACTTTGTCCTGGTGACAAAGCATTTGTATTACTACCTTGTAGGGAAAACAGATTACTTATTTCTTGGAAAGGTCCGTACGATATAATATCGAAAATTTCCGATGTCGACTATATTGTCGATATTGATGGGAAGCATAAAACCTTCCACATCAATATGCTTACTGAATTCCATGAACGTCCGGATTATTTGCAACCCATTTTCCAAGCAACGGACAATTCTCCAGTACCACATGGTCATTACTCATCACTGTCCGTGATACAGGATGAGGAAACAAGTTTTTCAGATGTAAATCTTCCTCTTCCAATGATCCCACTTCATTCCAGTGAATCATGGAAGAACGTTACTGTCTCTCCTGATTTGTCTCTAGGAGAACAGCGACAAGTTTCAACTATGTTGCAAACATTTCAGGATGTACTCACTGACATCCCTGGACAAACTAATGTCATTCAACATGACATTGTGCTAACTGACCATACTCCTATTAGGGTTAGACCTTATCCTATACCTATACATTTCCAAGCACAGGTCGAGAAAGAGTTGGATGTGATGATAGATTTGAAAATAATCGAACCATCCACCTCTGCGTATTCTTCGCCGATGGTTATTGTGCGTAAAAAAGACAATAACATACGTCTTTGCGTTGACTATCGAAAATTGAATCAAGTAACGAAGTTCGATGCCGAACCTATGCCTTTACTGGAAGAGCTACTTACTCGACTCTCCAAATCTCATTTTTTCACTAAACTTGATTTGTCTAAGGGATATTGGCAAGTTCCTTTATCTGAACGCGCCAAACCTCTCACGGCTTTTTCAACACCTAGAGGTTTGTTCCAATGGAATTTTATGCCTTTCGGTCTTATGAACGCACCAGCTACGTTCGTACGCATGATGCGCCGAATCCTATCTTATCGGTCAGATGTCATTGCATATCTAGACGACATCTGTCTTTTCAGCGATACTTGGGAAGATCACTATTCAGGGTTAGATGAATTGCTGTCTACTTTGCGTGAGCACAACCTGACAGCGAAACCCTCTAAAGCCTATATTGGTTTTAGCGAAATTTCTTTCCTAGGCCACCGAGTTGGTCATGGTTTCCTAAAGACAGAGGACCATAATACTAGTAAGATACTTAACATCTCAATCCCTAAGACTAAAAAACAGGTGAGAAGTCTGTTAGGTCTTATTCAATTTTATGGCAGATTCATTCAGAATCTATCCTCTATCATGGCACCTCTCTCAACACTTCTAAAGAAAGGTTCGCCTAATGTGGTCCACTGGTCTCAGGAATGCCAATGCTCTCTGGATAAGATTAAAACACTGTTTTCAACACCACCTATTTTAGTGCTACCCACTAAAGATAAGACATTCGTTCTTCGTAGTGACGCTTCATCCACTGGGATTGGAGCGGCACTAATGCAAGAGTACTCTGGAACTCTGCATCCTGTAATGTATATTTCCAGAAAACTTAATGCGGCAGAAAGGAATTATTCGGTTTTAGACCGTGAGCTATTAGCTATGGTTTGGTCGATCCTCAAACTACAGAGATTCCTTCTAGGCGCACATTTCATAGTAGAAACAGACCAAAAAGCTCTTACTGCTATACAGAGTAAGAATTTGAAGAGCTCGAGGTCTACTCGATATGCAATTGCTCTTCAACCTTTTCATTTCTCTGTGCGAGCTATTCGGGGATCAGATAATGTGATGGCAGACATTCTGTCAAGATGCCCACATGATTCCACATAACTATTAGGGCTTAGACTTCTTGATATGTCTAGTTCTATAGTAGTTCCTTTTCTATATCATGATAGATACACATTTGTAATTTAATAATATAATGATTGTATCACTACATAGCGGTTCATGTATGTTTATTCACCGCTGTGCTTTGATGATTTTTTCTTCATAAATCATAAATTTAAGATATCTAATACGTAGTAATGATATGAATTTTTTAGGCATTGTGTAATTGCCAGAATTGTATTATACTTTGATGACACCTTCCTGGAAAAATATACTTGTAGAGAAATAATTTCTCTCAGTTTATGAGACACATTCTCACCAGTCGCTCCATAAGTCGACTTAGCCTCATATTAGGCGTTATAGGTATTCCTGATATTTTCATCTGCGCATTATTCATGCGTTGTGAGCCTATTGTACGTTGCTCCTAGATGTATTTCAAAAAAAAAAAAAAATGTTCCATTTTTTTTTTTCCCGGGAGGTGTGGTAAGACTGTTACGTGCAGTCTTTGATATCTTACAATATTATACATAGGTAATTTTTTAGTGCTTAAGGGAAAGTCATTATTGAGTTACTTCCCTTGAACTCCGCGGATAAATACATTTTACTGCGATTTATTCGTTGTTTGGGTAATAATAGATTGTTCTTGCTTCAGAATATCTATGGCCTGAATTTATGTGTATTGTTTGTCTGAGTAGGACAAGTCTGTCTTATATCTGTATATCTTTACATATCTAAGTCGAACTATATGTTCTGTTGTCTCTAGAGAGGTCAAAGGCTATTCGGCGGATGTGTCGCTTGAGTGGTGTGATTTGGCTTCGTCCTGATAGGGACTGTGTGTGTTTTGCTATGTCGGCTTGATGCCTTGAAAAAGTGATCTCAGTGGTTTTGGGGAAAGTGATAGTCGTCTAGACCTATCGTGTATGCTTTACCCCAGTGTTTATTCATCTTGCCAAGGAATGGCAGTTTCATATTCCCTCTACCAAGGTAATCAAAGATACTCTTATGAACTCTCGATCGAAGCCACCATTGTCGATAATTACGATTTGAATGTTTAAGAGAATATATTTGACTCGATGAAAATCGACTTCGATTCCTAGCAGCACTATATCCTGTAGAATGCAGTCTATTGTTCATGACCAAATCTACAGAGCAACGAAATGTTGTATGAATGACTAACTTTAGAACAGATTCATTATCTGTATTCAAACGTGAGTGACAGTTCACGAGTGGAGCCATCTTGGAACCAAAACATGTAGGACTTTCAAGAAGAGAAAAGGGATGCCCGTATTATCGCTTGATCAGTCCAGAGATCACTGCTACACATGAGAACCCATTGTTAGCGGTTCAATATTATTATATGGAAAAATATGTGCTGAACATTATGTTGAAGAATCGTTGCTAAACGAGATTAGGTTTAGAAGTCATCTGAAATATTGTTTACAAGCTGACGTGCTCAGTCAGTGACGTCAGATGATATATGTATGGGCGATACTGAGTGCTTGGCTATTGACAGTCCATTATACCATTATTCTACATGAGTGCCCATGTAACATTGCAAGACCATTTGTCCACTGTACTATGATGTATTATGGCAACCTGTGATTTGTCACTATCTGTGCTGTCGAGTGTGTACGTCCAATTAAACTTTAGAAAAGGTACACAGTCGTTGGTGTCGATGACTTCCGGTCATACATGAGTGTGAGAAGAGAACATTTGTCAACAACACGAACCCTTATCATCATTCGCACATTATACACTCCATCCATGTCTACACAACACTGCGTAGGTCAAGTTGACATTCCATACACTACAGTGGGGCAGGCAACACCATAGGGATCTTGTCAACTGATGATGATAGACGCCTGTCTTCCCGCCTAGGAGTGTTCTGGTGTACTTTATCAACATATATTATATCCAACTAAATATCAACTTTATCAATAGCCGAGACCAGTAGGGTCTGATGATATATCCTCAGAGGATAGCCTTTGAGTACTAGATGTTATAAAAGTCTACTAGTGTAGCAGTCCAGTGTGTTATTTAGCTGCGCTTATTGCCTAACGAGTGGGAAGCTGTGTAAACATTCGTTTAGGCAGAGTCAACAGGACCGTGATAGTAGAAATCTTATTTGTAGTAGAGAGTGGAGGCTAAACTGATGCCCCACCAATTAGATCTTGTTTAAATCACTAATCATTCGATTTTTCCCCAGCAGGGTGACTGAAAAAGTGTATGTGATTTGGTTTTCCTAGTGTCTATCTATTTAATTGGTTCTTTGCTTTTTTTCAGGTCTGTGCAACAGTGCACGATATTTTTTTTTGTTGCTGTGTGATGAATTTTATTTTCTGATGTGTGTAAATAAACTATACATATATTGCAAACTCGATCAGGTTCTATACTTTACTGTACGTATATATATCATCTGTATAGTGTGTCTGTGGTCTTAGATAATCCTTATCTCCTTTTGTTTAAAGGTAGTCAGAGGGGGTGAGGCTATAGCAATTCTGAAGTCACGAAGCGGCAAGGGAGAGACAATCCAGATTCTCACTCTTGAGCCAATAGCCTCATCTTTCCACAATCACGTCATTTCCATCAAAAATTCTACCTTCTCAGACTTTCTCATACTAGGGTCTTGCTTACACTCAGGCAAACTCTATAAATGTAAATCCACTTCGTGACAACTATCTTCTTGACTATTCTCTTGATTGTGCATGTCTAATTTGTTCTATACTGATTTTTCATAGTCTTTCTGCTCGCTTTCACTTGCTCAATATGTCCTAGTCCTGTTCTTCTTCTTGGATCCTTAGCCCATGACTAACAAAGCAGTCAGTGGCCATCACGCCAGGTGGCATCTTAGCATTTTCAGTATTATGACTTTAACATGTTACTGAATAATAAGTGTAGAATACATACACAAGCTTATTACAGACAGCGAAACTTCAAACTTTTTAGAAGGCCACAAATACTAGCATCAGTGATAAGACTAGAAAATAATATGTTCTTCTTCAGGTACCATGCCTGGCGGTGGGGGTGATCATGTCTCTCCACAACTTCCTGTCTTCAGTACAGTTTATCAATTCATCTGTTGAATTCTTGTCATGCCATTAGTCAAACTGTCCTTTATCTTCCTTCTGCCAGCCTCTATCTCTTTTTCCTTCAGTATTTCCTGTTGTCACAATGTACTCCAGCTTTTGTCTCCTCACAACCTGATCAAAGAAAGTAGATTTCTTTCTTCTAATGTCAGTAATAAGATTCCTTTGAGCACTGGTTTTTTTCTGGATAATTTCATTACTCTTGTTAGCTGTCCATGGAATAAACATGTCACTGAATTAAAAAAACAAAACAAAAAAACAACCATATATACACAGGTACCATGTGACATGCATAAATACATATCTTCATCTTCGTACACTCTCAGACATCCATTTGAATGTTTTCAAAGAAAGCAGTAGTCAGTTTCAGGCTATTTGAATCTCCATATATCTTTTCAATGAATGGTAATGGTGTTGGCCATATGCATAAATACACATAAGATAGCAGTTGTAACCATACGTGAAGCAAAGATAAAAACTACTCACAGTCTTCGTCATCTTGTGTATCATACAACTCTGTGAGGGGAAAAAAGGGAAACACAGATTTAGGTGGCAGGATCACAAACAATTGATAACATTTTAGACTGGACTGAGGTTCACAAACAGGACAAATAAAAATGGACTGATCTGTTGAAAGTACTGAAGTGATATTGAAAGATAATAACTATTCACTGGCAGAAACATGTGTGACAGATGAGTGTAAGTGGTAAACAGAGGAAAGGTGACTATGGCAGTGAAAAGACAGACAGAGGGGGGAGTCAAAAACATAAAGATAAAAGAGGAAAGAAACACAGATGTAAAAAAAAAAAAAAATGAAAAAAGAAAATAAAAATAAATGAAACAGATGGGCTGACAGGATGACTGAGATGGAGAAAATAAATAAAATTAAAGTCAAAGATGAACACCCACCCCACCCCCCCCCCCCCCCAAATAAAAAAGAACACCAAAACAAAACAAAACAAATGAGACAAGAGAAGATAGTTTATACACACCATCAAAATAATCCTCTTCAGCAGAAATGACTGTAATTTTAGGATGTTGATCTTGATCTCCCTCTTTGGTAGCCTCAGATTTGGAGACACCTTCATATCCTGGATTAAGACTTTTTGTGGCAGAGGAAGTCAGTAGATTCGGCTCTCTATGTATCAAGAAACAAATAATAAACAGTTTTGTTTCCAGGTACATTAAAAATATCTAGTGTTGTGGTAATTTAATTAAAGGTACTGCATGGGCACCTTCAAAATACTTATTTATAATTTTTAAAACAAAAAACAAGATTTCCCCCTAACCTGACAAAAAAAAACCTCCCTCCATTCAAATACCTTGCAGTCATCTTCAATATTAATTCATAAATGCACAATTAAAAATGTTTACACTTGCAAGCTTTATCTACTTTCTTTTTGTTTCTTTCCTCCTGGTTCTTTGTTGAGGGTAAAGCACAGAAAATGTCCCCACCTGGAAGTCTTGAGCAAACTAGCTAATCTCATCTGTTGCTTTTCCTGTTGCTACCTGCAATTCTTCATCATATTTCTTTGACCTTTCCTTCCTTATTTTGTTCCTGACATTTTCTCATACAGCCATGTTAAAACACCGTTTATATCACCACCATCATCAATAAGCTTTCATCTCCTCCAAGGAGGATAGATGATACAATGGTGAGTCTCTCTGATAAATCCTAGTACTAATGAAGGGTGAGAGACTTCCGGGCAACGCCGGGTACTTACAGCTAATAATGGGTAGTTTATCCAGGAAAATGATAAATGTTATTGTGTGCGCTGAAATAGGTAATCAGCTTGTCAGGCTTACAAATGGCCGACTGATGTGTGCGTGTGTAGATATGGACACGAATGCGTATAGGCTCTTGAAGTAACTCAATAGTAATCACACATCAATGCACACATGGGAGTCAGGAAGGTTTTAAACTTCAAGTACAGTTCTATACTGTTTATTATGCCACAGTAACAAAAGCAGACATCATAACAGCACACCGACAATAGGTCACAGTTCTAAGCATCTCATGGAACTAACGACAGTTCAATTCATCTGTATATAGTATAAACAGCGCATATATGTAAAAGCCTATTCCTGGCTTTGCAGTAATGTAAATATGCTCTCAAACATCTCTGGCAATATGGTAAATAAGCCGTATAAGTTCCTGGCTTTAAATTAATGTACATATATCTATATCGTCAGACTCAACATAACTCATGGGAGGAAAACGCCTTCCCTATAATAATAATCTGTCGACCTTCACAAATCTCCCTCATCGGAGATATCAACACATAACGGCCTATAATCCAAGGCCCGAAAGAATATTTAACAATGCACATTCTGCAGAATACATATATCAGCCTTTATATCCACGGCTTTATGAAAAATCTTAGGCAATATCAAAATCCCTTTCACCAAAACTATTCTCCATATCGGGACACACTGACCATAATCGTCAGTCCCTTCTCTAAGCTATCTCCGCGTTCGAATGTCACGAAAAATCTCCCGCTCAAAAAACCGCTCAGTACAAATTCGTCTCAGCGCGATTTCAGCGCTTGCGATGAATTCCGTTCACCCCACGTTCTAGGCCATTCTGTATCTAGAACATTCCCGAAGGTTCGTGACCATATATTTTTAAAACACACTAACAGCTACTCAAGGGAGCTAACGAACAATTCAGCCTGTACATACAAGTATTTTAATGTTAAACTCCCCTAGACCAAAACAGGACTGAAATGAGACTTAACAATAGACCTTCAACAAACTTAAGTCAAGACTTCCTGTCCTGTGCCATCAGCTCAAGGTTTTTTCCATGTCTTCATCATCTCCTTCATGTTTGTTGCCAGTTCTCTTCTCCATGTGTTCCTTGTTCTCCCTCTACCTCTCTTACCAGGGGGATTCCAGGATGAGAACTGCCTTGTAATGCTATCAACAGGTTTCCTCAATGTGTGCCCTATACATCTCCAACATCGTCTTCTCATCTCTTATTACACTGGCACTTGTCTGGTTCTTATCATCAATTCCACATTAGTGATCTTGTCATACCATGCCAATCCTACTATTCTATGCACACACCCATTTATAAAAGTTTGTAACTTTTGGTGTTTTTATGCATTCTTAACATCATCCAACTCAGCTGGGCAGCATGAACATCTCCCATCTCTATTGTTTTCTTATCCAACTGCTCTTGAAATAACCAGTTGAAAGTCATCATAAAATGTGGCTAAATAAAAATACAACCCTGTTGATGATTTAATCTGGATACACTTGCTAAGCAACACGTCATATCTTACACAACAACATAATTCCAGCATGCCTTCCGCAATGTAAGGACAATTTTTGAAATTCCATATGAAGACAGAATTTTGTTATGCTGGCTGTCAAAGGCCTTTCCAGAGTTAATAACATCTGTTTTTTTTAATTAAGTCCCTATCTAGGATTAATTCCAGTTCTTCCATGTGTTGTCCATCTTTTCTTCTTTAGTGATGTACTGTTTTTGCTGTGCAAGTACTATTTTTCTTCCAAATTTATCTTAATTCTCTTACATCTAGAATATTAATTTTATATCTTTATTCTTTTCCTTTATGAATTTGTTCTGTCGTGTTTACTTCATACATTTTTCTCACATTCCAAGCTCCAACTCATATTTTTAAGAGATGTCAAATATCCTCTCCCAGATGGCGCCCCTTAGAGTTTGACCTGAAATTTTCATGTAAAACATTTCTGCCTTGGATCTAAAGAACTCTCCAATTTTCCATGTATTTACATGCATTTCTGGTGAGTTAAAGTAATGCTCTTACTTCATATCTCAGAAGTCACAGGCCAATTTTCAAACGATTTCAAAGGTGAAGCAGAAGCACCAAAAATAGCTGAACAAAAAAACATGAAGTAATGCAGATTCCTAGATAAAATTAATTGCAGATTCCTAGATAAAATTCCTCACAGATTCCACATCAGTCATAACAATGTATATGACTGCCTATCAGAAGCCTTAATGGAAGCTAGACACAAATTCATCAGTGAGAAATTACAACAGGCCTCTGTTCACTGCAAGACATATGGATATGTGAGAATAGATGGGCCTGCTAGAAAAGGAAGACACATCGAGCAAACTGATGATAGGACAAACATAAAGACTTTAAAGTAATATCAAAATTAGTTTCAACAACAGTGGCAAAGAAAACACTCTAAGCCAGACAAAAGAGACATACTACTCCTTACTGAGGAGACCAGGTGATAATTTTCAGAATGAGAACCAGCCACTGCATACTAACTGTCTACTGAAAAGGTTAAAAACCTTTGGACAAACAGATACATGTTCTTGTGGGGAACATCAGAAAACAACAGAACATGCTCTCCAAGAATTCCATTTTATGAGAGAAACATGGCATTCACCAACCCTTTGAGAGAGAAAATGTATGGCGATGAGAGAAACCTGATATAGAATGGCTGTACTAAGAATAAGGCAGATGTGGCAGTTTGAGAGTGAAACAATGAAGACGAAACCTGGTTACTTTCCTCTGAAATATTCCATACAGAAGACTCTTCTGTTACTGCTCATGCAGCTCTTGGGGTCAGTAGGACATCAGAACCCTTCCACCGCTACAATATTATAGATCATACTAGGTGGGACATGTTACAGTAGCGAGATCTATTCTGATGAAGTATTTTAAAAAAACACCAATACACCCTAAGGTGCTCATAAAGATTCCTCACTTTGGTGCTTTCTGATCCTCAGCATCATAAAACTCTTCATCCTCACTGGAAGAATATGATGTCACCGGTATTGTTTCATCAGCAGGAACAGGCAGACTTTCATCTGTACAGCAGAAAAGGACATTTAAAAAAAACCATTTTATTTGAATTCAACCTCTTTCTCATCTACAACACTGATCACTATTTTCAAAATGCCAAACACAACACAATAATTATATTTTGTCGCTGATACCAATGAAATCTGACCAGTAAACAAATAATCATGATTTCATTGAAATCAATGCAGTTCAAATGATCATGCGATCCTACTAAAATCAATCTAATAAATTAGCTCAATCAAACCCCACAGCTCGATTGGCTTCTTTTTTTTTTTAAAAGCCTCCTCAAATCTTCCCCCATTGACTAAACAGCCATGCCTTTCACAACTGGAGTCAGAAAAAAAACATTCTAACAGCTACAAAACCATCTGCTAACCAGTCATCAAATGATGAAAACAGCGCTGCCATGACAACTGTAGTCGCAAGCAAGGGAAGTTGCATGAGTAAAGTTCTATATTATTAAAAAAAATATTTTTGTGTAAATCTAGTACATGCATAAGATTTTGTCTGTGTTCAATGTCTAATAATTATATGTAGTTAATAAAGAAAACTATTTAGTTTTTGATTTTTGTTTATCACTTTTTACTTAATTTTAATACGTGTTCTGGACCTTGGGAATGAATGAATTTGATTTCTTTTAATTCTTTAGGAGAAATCAATTTTTGTTTAGCGCTTGATTTTTCAAGAACAAATTAACAGCGCTAAACGAAGGATTCCTCTACATTAAGACAGTTGATTCAATTACAATCAGATTCCACTGAATTCTAAGATGCTAAATCAATGACTGTCAGATCCCAATGATATAATACAGCACCTCAGTAATAACCACTGATATCTAAGACAGTACTTCAGTTATCTGATTCCATTGAAATTTAAGCTTCACTGACAGTTTGATCCCACTGAACTCTTAAGAAGATCCCACTTAATTCTAAGATGATAGATCAATAATTGTCAAATCCAGTCTAAGATAGTACTCCAATAATTATCAGATCCCAATGAAATTTGATAGTACTTCAGTTATCAGATTCCACTAAAATCTAAGACAGTAACTTCAATGCTAATCAGAACCCACTGAAAGCTATGATGCTGGATCAATGACTGTCATATCTTTACAACTGTGTTAAACTGATTATCAGATTGGAATAACATCTAAGACTGTAGTTCAATTATCAGATCCCAATTACATCTAAGAAGTCAGATCAACTTATACTCGAGTATATACGATAGTTGTTTTGGGCATTTAAAACGGTACGTCTGTATAAGTGTTTGTATGTATGAGTGTATATATGTGTGTGTATGTATGTATATATGTAACAATCAACTAAATCAATGGAAATCAATGTATTATGATATTGCACATATGGCATTCTACTGATAATTGGTAGTCTGGGATATGTACGACAAAAAGGATTGACGTCTTTAAGGCTGAGAAAACTTGAAGCCAGAGTATTATTCAAATATGTAAGCACCAGTGCAATTATAAGATCAGACTGGATATGGGACCTTCTATGCAAAGAAATACATCCATACTGAATTACTAGAGATGTTTTTCACACTGTCGTTAATTCTAATAATTTTCCTATAAGGCATATTGTATTATTTGTTATATAATATCACTCACTACACGGATGTATATTATGGAAAATAAAGATTCTTATGTGCTTACATTATCTGTCTGTCTGTCTGTCTGCCTGCCAGCCTGTCTGTGTGTGTGTGCATGTGCTCACATGTCTGCATATCAGAGTGTGTGCAAACTAGAGAGCAATCAACATGGATAGAGAGGAACAGGAACAGAATGTCTTAGCAGCCAAGAATCTAACAAGCTTGGAAAACTACAGAAGATAAATGATCGTTATGAAACTGATAAGAAGTGTAAAACATAATTTATGCTACAGCAGTCCTCATTAGTAATGCATACGCCAGCCTGTGTCATGAGACAAGCACACTGCAACTTTTAAAAAATAAAACTTGATGTAATGAATACATTTTTAATTAAGCACTTCAGATGAAAATGTTATGCTGTAGAGCACACACAAAATAAGCAAACATAATATAAATCAAGTCTTGCTCAGTAATGATATCCACACAGTGCAGCTGTAAAACTTCAACAATTGGGGAGAGGGGGAGGGGGAAGTATCATGAACTGCCACACATCTGAAACATTTCTAAGTAAAAATCACACACTGAAATAAACAATGAAACTCTCTCAACATATACTGAAGCACATTAAAAACGCACCACTATTATATATACTTATGCCGAGAAGCTGGCAAAAAAAAGTGTGGGAATGGATTTTCCCCGTGTTTGCCATGTGGTAGAGAGCGAATGGCTGCTGGAATGGAAAGTTCAAGATTCAACCCATGGGTGTGTGTACAGACTACATGAAAACGATGAAAGTTACACGTG
This sequence comes from Oreohelix idahoensis, assembly GCA_024509875.1. NCBI lineage: Eukaryota > Metazoa > Mollusca > Gastropoda > Stylommatophora > Oreohelicidae > Oreohelix > Oreohelix idahoensis. The sequence continues at coordinate 609,372 of JAMPIV010019804.1, read as the reverse complement.
CAACACGATTCTCAACAGCTATGACCCTGAAAATGTGTACGCGTTGTGGCAGTATACTCGGTATAAAAAGGCCGTTGAGACAAAACACCCAGTACATGTGCTTGAAATGCCACGACTATCTGAAAACGACCGCCAACGAGCCATTGGTATGTTGGAGACCGGAATGAGCTCGCGGGCCATTGCCAGAAGGATGAATTGCCACCACAGCACTATTGTACGTCTCAATGAACGTTACGGAACCACTGGCAGTGCCCGGGATAGACTTCGGAGTGGCCAACCACGAGTTACTACCCCTGCGCAAGATCGTCATATTGTGCTGAGTCACCTAAGGAATTGACTCTCCCGGCAAGTCAAATAGCAAGAGCAATAGTGGGTAGACATGGGCAAGTCTCTCGAATGACAGTCATACGACGACTCAGAGATACAGGCCTTACTGCAAGACGACCTTATGTTGGGCCAAACTTGACTCACAGACATCGTTAGCAGCGCCTGCAATGGGCAGAGCAACATATCAGATGGACTAGACTGCAGTGGAATGCTGTCCTATTCACAGACGAGAACAGATTCAACATATCCTTTGCAGATGGACGTATGCGGATTTAGCGACGGTGTGAAGAGCGCTTTGCAGATTGCTGTGTCAACCGATTTCGAGGTGGCAGTATTCACATTTGGGGAGGATTCAGTTTTCACTATCGCTTGCCTCTTCACGTCTTCCGTGGAAATGTTAATGCTGTGACATATCGAGATGAGGTTCTGGATGCACTGGTTGCTCCTGCGTTCACAATTTATCCAGACTTGCAGCTTCTCCAGCAGGATAACGCACGTGCATTTTTTTGTATTTTTGGTTTTCTGCCTTGCCTGCACAGAATGCAATGAATTTCATAACAATCAAATGTACAAATTAATGACCAACATGGATTCATAGGAAAATGAATAAAGATTCGAAATATGTAAACTTGTACACACTTATATTTACATTTCACACTCTGTTCCTGGATTATACAGGTGGTGCGTTTTTAATGTGCTTCAGTATAGAAAAGGAACTGTGACAATCAAATGAAACAACTGCACAAATACTTTCTGGTACGTAAAAACAACCAAAAGAATATGGCCTTTACAAACAGAACTGAGCCAAGCCACAACAGCAAAACCAATGTGAGACCAAAAAACAAATTAGTTCTAATAATTTTTTTCAAATTGTACATTACAGCCCACATAAGCTAACGTACTGGACCGAATAGCACCTAAAATCTTCAACATTCGACAACACAGATATTCGATAAAAATTTCAGACAGAAGACATTTGTTTAACTCATCAATTCGGTGTCTTTTTTTAAAATTCAACTTATACTTTTATTTAAAAATGAGGAGGAAGACACTGTCCGATGGAGTCTCAGCGCAAGACAAATGATAACAAAAAATTGATAACGAAAAACCTCAATAGCTGCGTGAAGGAAGTCTCTGGCTGTTAGAATATGTTTAATAAGTGAACGGGAGCCGCGCTGGTGTAATGGCTACAACGTTGTACTGGCGACCAGGTGTTCATGGTTCAAACCCGGCCGTCGGCGTTTGAAGAAATGTTTACGACCGGAAATTTGACTGAATAACCTGAACGGCTCCTGCACATAAATCCCGTGTGGATGGGAAGGAGCGAAGCTCCTGACCGGGTTGGAAGGAAAGTCCACTGACCCCCCAGCCTCGCAATGACATGTCATTGGGCCGAAAGAGCTGGAAAGCTCGAGTGCCGCTGGTTATAGAAAAAAAAAAAAAAAAAAAAAATAAGTGAACTTCCAATTACCTCCCCTTTCCCATCCCACAACTCACCTCCCCTGCCAACAAAAAACAAAACAAACAAACAAACAATCAAGCAAAGACAAACATGCCCATTTAATGCACAAGACTTACTGCTCTAAGTTCTGCCAATCACAGGTCAATTGTGCAGTTTGTTAAAGCACTAATGTGAGTTAAAGTCTACAAGCTAAATGCATAAATGGAATTTTATTCACAAAATGTATCTGAAGAAAACAAGACACAACATGAGCAACAAAAATAGCATGTGCCAAATGAAAAAAATATAACTGTTCAAAGTCATCCAACACATTTTATACAGCTGTGCTGCCAAAGCACCGAGGGTCTCATGCTATGCCACTGACGTTTTGGATGAAAACAGATTTGGAGGGAGTCAATTACTGTGATGGGCAAAGCACAAGAAATCTTCAGCGCTGATTATCAAAATACCTAAATTTATTAGCAATGTGTCCAACTAACTTCATTTAGAGTTCTTTTGATTATTACTTTTGTATGCTATTAAAAATAAGGTAATAATAAACAGGGACAGGAAACTATAAAATACATTAAACAGGAGGTATCTGACTCTCTCTCTGGCAAACCTCTACACACCAGGGCAGAAGAGGAATGACTTACTAAGTAAGTAAGGAGGTATCTTATCATCATATGCCAGGATCTGATCTGCCCTGTCAACATTTCCAAGCTAGCAAATTTCATCCTGATTTTACCCATCCTGCCGACTTGAGGTGGTAGTGAAACTAACTGATTAAACACACTGTCCTAAAATCCACTGCCCATGATGGCTGTTCCACATAAAGCACAAGGCTTATTTCTGCAGCTTTCCATAATCTTTAAGTGCTCCTGTTCTTAAGCAGGGTCTACTACAGCATCTGATGTGGGACATTTATTGTATGCACCAGCTAGTTCCATCTAGATTACATGGAGACCATTCTCTCAGATTTTGCTATTTGTATTGCCTACCATATCATGTATCACATATTTCTATTGGCAATTATGTTTGAGAAGTAGCTTTTTCATTGCTAGGAGAATTTTTTGTGCCTGGATATGGGGAAGGTGCAAAAAGTTGAAAATTTCTTTTGTCATATTAACATTAGTCCAGCGCCTCCTTGTTATAAAATCATTGGAAACTTCCTTATCCTCAGATTGTAAGTCTCACAATAGACACAACAATGCTGCTTTAACAAAGACTGTGGTTCTCAAGCTAATCCAATATTTTTCCAACAATCTTAATCATAGCCACTCCCTTTTTTGTTTCCTGTGAAAAATAAGGATACAACTGCTGCTAGCCACCAATTTCTATTTTTGGTCTTTTTCAGCTCTGCTCCTGGAATACCCGTGGTGCTGGCTAACTCTTCCAATACTCCCCGTCCAAGTTTTCTTTGGCCTCCACACTCTTCTCTTTCCCTGTTTCTAGTTAAGGGCATTACTGGTTGGTTGGATGTTTCCTGCGGGTGTTTTCTATTCATCTCCAAATTCTCCCTTCATCTCCACTGCACTGGTTGTTATATTTTAATAATAATAATCATACAGTATAACAATAATAATATTTTGAGCTGGCACCATTCTCCACAATTACTGCAGAAATTTAAATAAAATATGCTACTGCACAAGACTGCTTCATCAATGGTGATGGAGGTTTTTTAGGAGGTAAAGTATTTTCTGATAACTGGGTCAAGACTTAAAACATCAGACAAGCCAACACAACATGAGACTCTCAGGAATTACAACAAACAAAAAAAAGTGCTGAAAGAATATACAAAATGTGGCAAAAATCAAGCAGTGACCATACCAGGACAGGCAAGATTTGGAAGAGATATGCTAGTCTGAGTGGCCAGCTTGGACTTGCCCACCTGACTGACTTGGCACACATTCTCAGTTGACAGTGAAGGCATCACTGTCATGAAAGGTTAAACATTTTTTGGTAAAAGTAATTAAAAAAAACAAACTTACTACATTAATGGCATTATCAGTAAACAATATTTCTTTTATTTAAAAAAAAGAAAGAAAAAAATATCAGTAAATTTATGTGCAATGTGCAATATGTCCCATTCATGCCCCGCTGACAGTACAGAAATTTGAAATCTAAGTTGCAAAGAGCAATGATAGCACAAATAACTGCAGTTCTAGCCAAAATATAACCCATATGGGAAGATAAAAATATAACTCTTAAACTGAAAAAAAAAAAATGTATGCTCACATTGCCCATCCCTATTTTTGTTATTCATGTGAAGCTTGGACATTAAAAGCCGAACTAGAATGAAAAATACAAGCAACTGAAATAAGATGCTTCAGAAAGATCCATGGAATATCATACATGGGTCAAGTCACAAATGACAGTGCTGGCACATCAAAAATCAGGCTCTGTGGCCATATAAAAACTGTTACATTTACACATCAACTGTTTATTGTAATGGCTACAAAGTTAAGTTAAAATTATGCTGGTAACAATGGTCTCACATATGACTACTAGCAGTCAGGTCTCACATATGACTACTAGCAGTCATGACAATTGCTGAAGAGAAAGCTGACTGAATTTTGTCTTCTTTTCCTTTGGCATTCTCAGACATCTGATGTGAATGTAGTTTGTTTCACCATCTTAGACAGATTTCCAATTTATAATTAGAAGCTTGCTCGTGGTTCATTTCTATGCCACTAATTCATCTACCTCTTGTATCCTGAATCTGCTCAAAATAAACATTTCTAATCTCTCTACTACCTTCCAACTGTTAGACATGCTCCAGACATCTCGGTCTGTTCAATTTCATTATGTTGACAACAGATGGGGGGGTTTCTTTATTTGTTCTTATTCTAAATTAACTGTCCCTAATATTTTTAATTACCTATAATTTCTTTAAAGTGGTCTGTTTTAAAAATCCCGTGGTTGTGTTATGTTCTGGCATGTTGAACTCCTAATCTCTAGCTGTTTAAGCTAGAGAAATAATTTTATGCCTTGAGGGATTTAAATCCATTAAATATGTTCAACAAAGTTTCAGATAATGCGTAGAGGTTCACACAAAATTATAACTTAACTGACAAGAGGACGCCAAGGACATATAAAGATGTTGAAAACATCAGACAAATGTTTCATGCAAGTCTAGTCACAGCAGGCAGCAGACACTTTCACTACCTGTTATTCATGATTCTACACACAAACATTTAAACTATGTGCACACAAATTGCATTTGTGGTCCCACATTAAATCAGCCAATATAACTGCAGCAAGAAATTTTATTAAGGACAACAGAAAAATAAAACTGATAAGACTTTCCCGAACTGTGTCCATTTCTTAAAGCAACATTTACTTGGAATGATGTCAATAACAGGCAAAAATTGCTGAATTGAGGGCAGCCTGCTACCTTAAGGTACTACTGAGTAGTAGAGAGATAGAAGTAAGAAAGAGAGATAGAAGTAAGAAAGAGAGCTCCACAGTGTTTTATACAGCTAATCCTAATATATGGAAGTGAGTCATGGACAATTAGTAACCAAGTAAGAAAAGCCCTGGAGGCCACAGAGATGTCGTTTTATAGAAGAATTTTAAGAATACCATGAATAGCTAAAAATAGTAATGAGGGCACCCTGAAAGAAACCAGTGTGTCAAGGGAGCTTATTACTTACAGCAGAAGTAAGCTATCCCCTTTCTTTGGGCATGTGAGGAGAAAAAGAAAACCGGAATATATTTTGAAAACAGCAAAAACCGAAGAAAAATGAGATAGAGGTCAACAAACACAGAAGATGTTGGACAGTTTGACATCATGGCATGGAAAAAAGTCAGCAACATAATTTATAAACAGTACTGGATGGTACTTAAAGAAGAAGAGCGATATATCAAAAGTTAACATATGTAATAAGCAAAGATGAAAGATTAGTGCACATATTTTCTTTATGGAAGTAACCATGATGTGCATTCTGTAACTGAAAATGTTAGATTACGCAAAATTGCAATGGCCTCACTTTTGAAAGATTTTATATGTGCGTTTCTGTGAAAATTTACTTGTTTCTTAGCAGGAGATCACCAATCTGAAGCTGTTAAACATTTCTCTCAGCTGTTATATAAAAAAATAATGCCATCAGGTGAAAACTGTACACTTCTGCCCTCTGGGACATCACATAATAGAGGCTGTTGCAAAATGACTGCTATCATATTTATAAACACCTGATGTGAGACAACCATCATTTTGATATGTGTAGAAGTATACGAGTGTAATTAACCACTGACAATTACATGGTACTTACTTATTTACTTAGTCGCTCCACTTCTAACCTGGGGTGTAGAGGTTTGCCAGAGACAGCACGATACTATCCTATTGGCTGTCTTCCTCCTGGTTTCAATCTAGTCCTTGGTCCATTAGAGATTGTCTAATGTTGTCCTCCCAGCGAATTTTGGGTTGTCCTGGAGGTCTGGATCCCTGGTTTTTGGTTTCTCATATTTGTCATAGTATCCGATCTTCTCCCATTCTGCAGACATGACCAAATCATCAAAAATAGTGATTGTTCCACTCGGGTCTGCAGGGGCTGGGTTTTGAGGCCATGACATATCGTCTGGTTGCGGGCCATGTCTCTTCTTTTTACTTCAACCACCTTCTTCAGATACCTCATTTCTGAGGTTTGGAGCTGGCTTTTGTGGGTTGTAGCCATTGCCCATTACTCGCATCCAATTACAAGATAACAGTTAAAAACCTCAGAGTTCTATAATACTAAACTGTAAGATCTTTTCACATGTCATTTAAATATGCTTCTGTATACTAATTTGTTTTTCTTATTCACGCCATCATAAATGCTATAATACAGAGTGCTTCAGAAGTAATTTAGATTTGTTTTTGTTCATTTGTCCTTTTTTTTCTTTAAATTTATTTATTTTTGTTGTTTTTTTCTTTTCATTACTTTCTTATTTGTTTATTTTAAAAAAAAAAAAAACATACTTAATTTTGAATATGATTGGATACTGTAAATGTATGCTACTATATTATGTTCATAATGTTGCATGACTTTAAATGAATGCTCAAAGTAACATGTGGGAACGAAAGGATATAGTATGCAAGATAAGTGAGAGTGGAAGAACAGAATGTTACACAGGCCTGCGTGCCCAACTCTTAACCCTTTAAAAATAAAGTTTGTTCGGGCAGTTAGTGGTACAATCAGCAGTCACTAAATTTTACTGTGACATTATAAATGTTTCATTTAAAAAAAATTAGAATTGGTAGAATATTCATAATTTTCCCTGTGCAGTTGCCAGGGGTCTCTGATAAGACAAACAAAAAAGAATAGGACTGCTCCGTCAGGCATGCCGTACAAGTGACTAACATGAGGTTGCGCATGAGGCTGACAACCTCATCATGTAAAACAAACTGTTACAGAAACCACTGCTGCATCAGCCAGTGTAAATTGGTGCAGGCTTCGTGCAAGGGGACTAGCTAAAGTGGTGGCTCTATGCTGAGCAAAAAGGGAAAATGGTGATGATTCATAATTTATTACAATGTTCCATGTTTTTAAAATTAAAATAAATTAATAATAAAAATAAAGAATTTTAAAATAACTGCCCTATTACTTCTGAGATACCCTGTGTGTTTGTGTGCGTGTATATATATATATATATATATATATATATATATATATATATATATATATATATATATATATATATATATATATATAATATATATATATATATATATATATATATATATATATATATATATGGGCAAATACTAGTGGAACAAGAGGTGAGAAAAAGATGTTGGCACTGGATAGAGCACATACTGTGGAAAATAGATGATAGCATTACAAGGCAGGTCTTGTTCTGAAACCTCCAAATTTAAAAAAAATACAGGAAGACCCAAGAACGCATGGAGAAAACTCTTAGTTTGATTATATATATATAATATATATATATAATATATATATATATATATATATATATATATATATATATATATATATATATATATATATATATATATATATATATATATATATATATATATATATATAATCAAACTAAGAGTTTCTATCTGGAACTCTATGTTGTTGTAACTGGTTGCAAATATCAATGATTGTAGACAGTCAGAGAAAATCCATTAATACAAGGCAAACCCAAATAATCCCAAAAGCAGTTCAACCTACTCTAGTGAAAATGCTTAAAGACAACAGTAAGCTTTTGAGAGAGGAAGCCAGAAATTTGCTATACAAGTGAAAATCAATTTAATACAAAGGCTCAAATAAAGACACTCTTCTTGTGAAGTTAAAGGACAAACAGTAAGCTTTTGAGAAGAGGAAGCAAGAGTGAATTTGACTTTAGCCAGTCTCTCAGACAATACGATTTCACACATTTTCACCAGCGTTTTGGGACCAAATTGAAAAAGATATCCCTAATCTAAAAAAAAAAATTGCTACTACACTTCAAATTTTCACTCTGGCTTTTGTTTAAACCCAACATAAAAATCTCTCCACTGCACTGATGTTCTTTATTTAGTCTGGTTGCATAACTCAACAAGCCTATCAGGCCTTTCATATGATTTTTAAAATATATATATATATATATTTTTTTGCTTCCCACAAACATTTGAATTCACATTATATTGCTCAATCTGTTTGGATTCACCTCATGTTCAACCCGGTTTGTTTGAGCATCTGTTGGTTGGTCAGCAATATATTTCATATTACATATGAATTTTAAAATTAAAATCAAACTCATACGTCCATAAAAGCTCCAAAGCTGTATCACTTAAACCTTATTTCTACCACCTTCAGTTATTTGTGTTTAATATTAACATTTAACATGACTTACTGTATATACTCGAGTATAAGTCGAGAATTTTTTTTTTCGGGCCGTTAAAAAGCATATATCAACTTATAGTCGAGTCAAAACAATTCAGTGTTGCCCCCCCCCCCCATTTACCGCCGCAGACTAGTATCCTTTAGATATAAACTTGCTGCTTCATTAAATGTTTTTGACAAAATATCTTGAGTAATACAATAAAAATGGGTTGAAAAGAAGAACAGTGGAAGATGTTTTCAATACAGCCTCAAAAAGAATTAAGATATGCAGCATTAAGTGGTAAGCGTTAGGAATCACAAACCTAACCTTAAATCCTAACCTTAATCATAACCTTAACATCATATTTGTATGACATCAAAGAACATGACCCAATGTTCTACATTTCAACCAAAAAATGTTTAGGTTGAATTGAAGCAGTTGTCACACAAATAAGTCTCGTCGCCAATGCACAAAAATTACCAGCAGCCTTGGAGGAAAGCAATTATAGCTTTTTAATAATTTATAATTGAATCATATTTTTTTTTTTGGTTTGGTTTGTTTGGGTTTTTGTGATCCTTCTGGTGTGATCTAAGGGAGGAGATTGGAGCACTGATGGAGTTGTCCGTGTGCAATGAAGATAGTCCTTAAAAAGCAAACCAAACCAAACCATTTATTTTAGAAGCTTTTTAAGTCCTAAAGTCTAGGGGTCGACTTATAGTTGGATTGACCTAAACGCGAGTACATACGACATATCGGAAAGTCTACACTTTCACAAATGCTTGCACAGAATAGCATGCTTAAAATGTTATGACAAGATCATTCGTGTGGAACTGATGGAAAGAACCAGGCAAATACTAGTGGAACAAGAGGTGAGAAAAAGATGTTGGCACTGGATAGAGCACATACTGTGGAAAATAGATGGTAGCATTACAAGGCAGGTCTTGTTCTGAAACCTCCAAATTTAAAAAAAATACAGGAAGACCCAAGAACGCATGGAGAAAACTGAAGACAGACATAAAAAGGACAGAGCAGGAAAGAACTGGCATGGATGTCACAGGATAGGAGGCTTGGCACAAAAGAGTAATGCCTATGCACCACAGAAATTTGAGAGGAAATGAAAGAAATGTAAGAAAATCTATTTCTATGAAAAGATAAATCATACTTATTTATTTTCCTTTGTAATCTATATGTGATATTTTAAAGTTTATTTTGCCCTGTGGAAGGCCTTAATTGACAACGCTTTACCATTTTAATGCTCAGATTCAGTAAAACTGCTCCTTATATTTTGTGTTCAATTTTAGCATTGTTAGTTTTTCCCTTCACACCATTATAGTTTTACTGAAGTCACACTCACACTGTTATAATTTTACTAGAGTCACCCTCACACTATTATAGTTTTACAACAGTCACCCTCACACTGTTATAGCTTTTAAACAGCCAACCCCACATTCTTACATTTTCACAACACTCAAACTCACACTGTTATAATGTTACTACAGTCACCCACACAGTTTCATCTCCACCGCAGTTACCTCTCACTGTTGCTGCTTTACTTCAGTCAATCTCTTTCACTCCTATCCCTCAGCAGTTTTTTTTTGTTTCACACCAACAGAAGTTCACAAACAGTTCAAGTCTAAGCAGATAAAATAAATACTTGAAATACATGTCTGTAAAAATTTATCTGAACACCCAAAAACCAAAATATTCCTAAAATCAAAAGTTTCTTTGGGTGACTCTAGGCTACTTTTCTATCACAATTTGGGTGATTTCTGACTATTTTGGGCAACTTTGGGCTACATTTGAACACAGTTTGGATGGCTTTGGCTATTTTAGGTGAATTTGGGCTACTTTTGAATGCAATTTAGGCAACATCTCATCATCATCATGTGACGTATTCTTTCCAGAACGTTGTCTCCATTACAGCTGCTCTGAACGCATCACGATTCTGGGCAAGTCGACCTGCATCAGCCAAAGACAAGTTCAGACTCTCTGTGATGTCCTGGGTCCACCGTCGTCTAGGTCGACCCCTTCCCCTTTTTCCAGGGACCATGCCTTCCATCACTGTTTTTTCCAGACTATTATGTCTTTTTATATGACCGAAAAATTTCAGCTTCCTTATTGCGATGGTATTTAGGAGCCAATGTAGGCAACATCTAAAAACTGAAATATTCTTAAAATCGAAAGTTTCTTTGGGTGACTTTGGGCTACTTTTCTATCACAATTTGGGTGATTTCTGAATATTTTGGTGACTTTTGGCTATCTTTGAACACAGTTTGAGTAGTTTTCGCTATTTTAGGTGAATTTAGGCTACTTTTGAATGCAATTAGAGTGACATCTAAAAACCGGAAACAAATCTGGTTATCGAAACAAAGCTGCCCCCGAGGATTTTGGATACAAGGTTATAGACATGCGCTACAACGACCACATACATGTCATGTGCTGTACAACAGCTTAACATTAATATAATTCTCTACATATTCTACAGTAACACATTTTAAAAACTGCTCATAAATACTGGAAAATTCACCTTGGAAATTTGTAACTGTACAATGGAATGTTTGATAGCTTCAATCATTGCCTGGGGAAAAAATAAGCAAACAAACAAACTTTCAACTAACTACACTTCTCTATGAACAACAATTTGACAAACATGCTACTGGCTTTGACACTTAACAAATAAATCTTAATACAAACTTGAAATAACCAAACCAAAGTATACTGCAAAGCACAAATGTACTACACAAAGTGACAGAAAACTGTTTAACACATTATAGCACTAACCTACTCAAACCTGCTTGGTTAACAAACATGCATATATATAAAGCGTTTTTTTTTTCATGGTCATATATAACTATCTTTCCACTAATGTTAAGTTCGATTCTCACATGTGAATAAATCTTAACAGATTCATATTCTGAAAAGAAATATGGTTTTTCAAAAATTATAGGCAAAGCAAGTCAGAGACAATTGAGAACTCACATCTGCTGTGACCTTAATTACATTATAACGCTCCCTGTCAGCTTCGTTTGGACAATCCTCTATTTTTTTCTCCAAAGCCTGAAATATTTTACAATATTACACAGAATATGATGCACAACATATGAATACAAATATGAATATGTTTAACAAACTCAAAAAAACTATATTAACGTTAAGCCATTAGTACCATATTAAAAAAACATGCATTATGCTGAATTCTATATTTATATAACAGCAAATATTTCAAATTATTTGCAGCTTGAAATTATGTTATCAATTTCATTTTTTTTTAATCTCAAGAAAAAAAGAAAATACATTATTTTTTTTCATTTTCCATACTCTGACAGCAGACCTATGCCAGAAAAGTTACTAATCATCTGAGTTGTTACCAAAATATTTTCTCATACCTCGTAACAACTTTGAGTACCTGCATGTCATTAGCTCCATAACAAAGTGTTGACACCAATTTATAAATAAAAAAGATACCTCATTTTGTTCTATCAGAAGCTGCAAATATGCATCTGTTTCCAAAAGTTTCTTCTCAAAGTCTTCTAACGTAACAGCGTGGTCCCGAGTTCTCTAAAAGTAATCAATATGTACTCACTGTTTCAAGGAATAATATCACAAGCACACCAGCAAATTAATCATGTACAGGGTCTTGGCAGCTATTTCTAAAAATATTTGGAGTTCCCAAATAAACAAACAATCTTTTACACTTAAAGACAGTAAACACTGCACAAATGGAATGACTTACATAAATGCTTCAGTTGGTACTCGTTGGACATAGAAGATGATACTTTATTATGGAGTGCAAAATTGGCTGAGCGCCCTTTCACGATGTACTGTCACAGCAAGGCGATGGCGCCGTTTGGTTGGTCCTAGGTTCGATTCCCGGTAAGCCAAATCACTTATATTTTCTTTTCTGTTGTCTAGTGTCATCCTTTACGTCCAACGAGTACCTGTTAATTACCTTTATTTATTTATTTACTGTTCACAGGACTCAAGGTTTCCTCCATTATTTAATTCAAATTAAACACAAACTTAGAACATCATTAAAAAATAATGATGGGAAACAAGACGAAGTATGTTATTTTATATTCTATTTTAAACATTTAAATGAGAAAGTCTGATTTTAAAGGCTACATAGAAAGAAACAGACACAATTTATTAAAAATATATACTAACCTGTCCACTCTGCTTGCAAATTGCGCCCTCCAGGGCTTCTATCCATTGTTCTCTCTCCTCTTGATCTCTCGCTATTGGTACCAACATTCATACAGAATCATTAATACTCCATTACCACTTTTTTTAAACTCTAAATTTAAAGACATTTTGAATTCAAAGAAATGAGTAACAAAGAAGCATTCTTACTGTAAGTGCTGCATTTATCACACAGGCTTAAGAACTGCAAATCTGGGCCTGTTAAGAACAGGTGATGATGCAGCATTTACCCTTATCAAGATAATTATGCCACAGAAGTTGTTCATGTGCTTCAGTCACCACTCTGGGTACATTTAGATATTGTTAAGTGCTACTGTAAACATGGTGATATATATTAAACACATATGTAAATAAGTGGCTGTCCAGTGGCTATGGTATTCATATTTATTTTTACATGAACTAATATCAATGCTTAAGAATAGGACTGCTGTACCCTTAGGTATGTCAAGCAAGGCGACTAACAGGAGGTAGAGCATGGGGGGAGAGGGGTCGGGCTGCTTCAGCAAATAAAACGAATTGCTACATAAACCACCGCTGAAAGAGAACGTGAATGCTTAGTGCAGACTTCCTGTAAAGGGAGCAGCCACAGTGGTGGCTCTATGCTGTAAGGAGCACCAACAAATGATTGTTATTGTTAATCAGACTCGACTTCACTGCACTCCAGGCAAACCCATAGGTGCTCAGTCTCCCTCAGCAAATGTCAAAGAGTATGAATGCTAATTGTACCTGTAGCACGCTGGTTGTACATACGACGGATCCTCTCTCACGTCCATCTATGCTAGTCCCACGTTTAATGCCAAACTCCAACAGTCTCAGCCTTGTTGATTCATCTGTTGCAGTGTCATTATCTAGCAGGCAATCGTTAATAGCCCTTAGTATCTCTCCCTTAGCCATGTCCAGTGTCCCCACTATGGGTGCTCTCGATGCCAGTCTGTCAGCTCTCTCACTGCCACGTACCCCTGAATGACTGGGACACTAGATCCACACCAGTTCTTGAAGGCTTGAGGATTCTATTGAAGTTTTCCATTCCTACCGCAGCCATCTGTTCTGAACTTTCTGAAGCATGGCCTGAGAGTCTGACAATATAACTGCCCTGGTTGATGGAGTTTCAGACAGCCACCTCAGTGCTGCAGTAACCGCCTCTACCTCCATTCTCATGCTGGAGGCTGTTGTCATGTAGGCTCCACTCTATTCAGCAACGACCCTGCCTTTTATCCTTGCAGAGAAGCCCCATCCTGATTTCTCACCACACACTACAGACCCATCAGTGTACACAATGGCGTCATCATCACAAGCATAATCACTTATCAGCTGATTAATCTCCAGCTCTGCTTTTCCATTGCCCCAAGCTCTGCACTCTCTGCCAAGACTAATGATGACCTGCTGGTAGTTTATCCAGTTCTTCCCTGACTTACTCCACTCTTCCCCTTTGGATATATTTTCAGCCCTGGTCACCTGACCAATCGTAGCCTCTGCATGTGCCATCCATGACATTCCCCTCTTTATTCTTGCTACTTTGATGTCAGCTACGTTCTCATGTCTTTTGTCGGTTGTTACCTGCATATAGGCTTTTGCCTGGGCCATCACATATCTGGATCTAATCGACAGCAATCCGAGCATGTATGTCACAAAGGGGGTAGGCTCCATGCTTCATAAGGAGAATGATGATGATTATTATTAATATCAAGGCTTCTACAGCAATCTCCTAAATCCACCAAACGTCCTTCTGTGGTTATTTTTAAACTGATGTTTTCACCTGTAAACAGGCCACTTTATGTCTAGGCTTGACCGTGTCCCTTTTCCTCTCCTTCCCTCAGTTTTCACTTCATAACTGCCGTAGGTAACTTTTATAAATGTCTTTAGTTCTTTTTTTGTCTTTACATTCTTTATGACTGTCCGCAGAGCGTTGTGTTTTCAGTGTGCTTTGTACCAACATTTTTTTCCCTTTATTTATTTTCTCAATTCCCAAGGTTTAACCACCCAAGTCTACACTCTGGGATGTCAGATTCTTAAAAAGATATGACAATTTTCAAACATAAGAATTCAATCTACTGTCTAAATTAACATACCATATATACTCAAGTATAAGTCGAGACATTTATTCCCATTTTTGAGCTTAAAATACGTTCCCCCGACTTATAGTCAAGTCAAAAAAACAAAAAAAATTCATAAAAGCTATTGGTGTAAGAACACACACCTCACTCCCCCCACCCCCCCACCCCCCCCCCCCCCCCCCCCCCCCCCCGCTCTCCACATACAGGTATCCTTCAGATATAAGCTTACTATGTTTTTATCAAAATATCTCTAGTAATACATGTTTGAATTCCTACAAAGTCACAAATTTAAACTAGAGTACGCTTTGTTGATAGCCTCCTTCATTTGATCTATCACCAATATCATTACTTCTGTCACTAGATTCACTTTCATCAGTGTAGCAAGATTGATAATTATTGATGATAGTATCAAGCAGTTGCTTGATCTAGAAAAAGAATAGTTTTCCCAGACTCTGGAAAGACAACTGGTGAACTATAGGTAGGGATGGCACAAGAAAAAGTCGGGTAGTCAACCTCACAGTTCAGATGATACAGATGTAGATAACAGGCAGGTAATTCACCCTTTCACTAGACCTATCCTATGCCTCTAGGGAATGTGAATGTAACTCTAATCTACTCCCTACCACTGAAAATTGCTTTAACACAAAAACCCCTGAAACAATGAAAATAATTCAATAACTTCAGTTTAAAAAATTAATCAGACTGTTTTAATGATTAATAGTTTAAAAGGTAAAAAAATGAAAATATATATATATATATACATGCAAAATTGCACAAGATAATTCACTTGTTTGAGACACGTCCATCCTAGTCTTTATCATCATCATTCAGTGTTAATATTGAGGCGGGTTGGTTGGTAATTTCTTGGCAAACTACACTTATCTCGTGAATAGGCTCCTGGTCCTCGTAGACACAATGCTGAGGCAGGATAGCAGTGATGGACCATTGATTCGCAAGTTATATTCACAGTTTGTGGTGAATATAGCTCCTGGTCCACAGACACAGTGCTATGGCCAGTTAGCGGTGGTGGTCCATGGATCTGATTTGCGTACGCTTCTGGTTGTAAGACACAATGCTGAGGCCAGGTGCTTCATGTGGTACACTCATAGATAGAAACCCTGTCTGACAACTACAATGCTGACTGTAATAGTTTTAGAAGTTGCATGCACTCAATGGCAGAATTATTCTATTAGTACTTGTAGAGGCTTCGATGCTTAAGGGGATCTTGCTCTCATACAACACTCACGGCTGTTCGAGTGTGTGTGTGTCATTTGAATTTCACTGCTGCCTTATAAACTGGCTAAGCGGGCATATCGGAGAGCATGATGGGAAAATTCAGCTCGTCTCAAATTTTTCGGACGAAAAAGAGAGTTTTGTGTTTCTTTCGTAACAATATTTTGTAATATCTCTGGAATAGCATCATGCAGTGATTCCTAACGATATCCCATAGATTCAGTCCCAGTTCTGTGTGTAAATTCCATTCCAAACAGTCTTCACTTAGATATATGCCTAAATGTGTGCTAATTCGAGTGTTTTGCTAGCCATTTACATGGTTCAAATAAGGAATATTTCCATCCAATGGATTTTCCTGAAGAAGGTAAGTGGCAGCGGGCATGCTAACATAATAATTCAGCAGAATTTTCGCTGAATCACGACAGAGTCTAAATTAGTCTAAATTTAAACAGAGTCTAAATTAGGTCCTTATTCAATTTCCATATCTGATTCGACCGCATCACTAGAGTCTTGATCAAACAATAAGTCACTTCTTAGATCCAAAAGCAAATATTCAACTGCCCCGAAAGCTATGGCTTTAAAGAATCATAATATCGATCAATTCTAAAAAAATTCAGAAAATGGAAGCTTTAGATGTACTGGAAATCTATTTATAACTCTTCTTCTTCTTCTTCTTCCGTCCTTAGCCACCGACCGTCAAAGCAGTCAGTGGCCATTACGCCTAGTGGCGTCTTAGGGCAACAGCAGATAGGTTTTCTTTGCCATTGTTTCCCATCACGCCTAATGGCGTCTTTAGGGCAACGGCAAACCAATCCATTTGCTGTTGTTTCCGTAATCGAAGTGACTGGCAAACGGGTGATCAGCCCGTTGTGATTTATAACTCAGGTATTGCAAAATTCTGAGATCTTGTTGCTACTTAGCAACGACCAACAACAGTATTCAGACTTTCCAAGTGGGGGGATACCAGGCTTTTTAAATGGGAAAGGGTGCTGAAAGTGAAAGAATTTGCAGAAACTCATGGAAATCACAATGCGATGCGGAATTCAGAATTGACGAAAAACTCATTCAACTTATAATCAAGTCATTCATTTTGAAAGCTTTATAAGTCTAGGGGTTGACTTATAGTCGGATCAACCTATACTCGAGTGGATGCCGTAAGTAATTTTTAGCTTACCTTGAAAATGAAATGTCTTATGGTCGACTGTGATAGTGAACGTGCTGTCATCTTCATCATCAATGCCTATAATTGCACCCTAAAAAAGAGCAATTATGAAAACATGGTCAGCACATCAAGCACAGTGCAGCTGATTGTTCAAGGTAGAAACCATAACAGTGACTAAGTTGTTTATTATTAGAGATTGTAAACGTAAAAAAATCCATCAAAACTGCAAATATAATTTGTAATGTTTCAATAATGCCATCGTTGCTTTGTTTGAAAATCTCTAATTAGAAACAACATTTAATCACTGTACTGTGATTACCACCTTGAACAATCAGCTGCACTGTTCCCACTAAACAAGTGGTCCCCAACCTGTAAAGCATTTTTCCCTTTTAGGAGGTAGCGAATAATATAAGGGTTTTGGTGGAAAAAGAAGGGGGGGGGGGGGGGGGGGGGGGGGGGGGGGGGGGGGGGGGGGGGGGGGGGGGGGGTACCCAATAACTGATAAGGGGTGATAGAGAGATGTTCAGTTCACAAGCAAAAACACTCAACCATGATTTTAAACAAAAATAGTCTTGGCAAATAAATAAACATAATACCATTTTACTGACTACTCTAGCTGTCCAATTACAAAAAAAATCAAATTCATTTTGGTCATTTTCCAGTTCACCCCATAGAACTTCACATCACTCTACACCATGGCCATTCACTGTATTTCATGATCACTTTCCTGTTCACTGCATTGATCTTCACATCACTGTATTTATGGAAATATCAGAAAGATGTACCCAACCACAGAATGACAGAATGGACCCATATATATATACAGATGGATCAGCAACAAAAGCTACAAACAAATGAAGGTGGAGGTGTATACACAAAATTAAATAATAGACAAGAAATACATATCTCAATGGCCACCAGAAAACCCTCAAACAACTTTTAAGCAGAGGCAGAAGCACTAAAAACAGCTGCAATTACCATCATGGAAAGATACAGATTTTGCTAGAGACAAGATAGTGCTCCTTACAGACTCACTATCAGCCATCATGCCCTCAGGAACAATAAAAACAACAAATTAGACAGCCTGGCAGAAGTACTAATGAAAACCAGCTATGAATTCAAACAAGTAAAAGTACAGTGGATCCCTGCCCATTGCAACATCTGTGGAAATGAGAAGGCAGATAAACTTGCCAAAGAAGGAGGACAAAAAAATCAAACAGAAGACAGGGCTGCATTCTTCTTCTTCTTCTTTGATCCTTAGCCGCCGACCGTCAAAGCAGTCAGTAGCCATCACGCCTAGTGGCGTCTTGTAGGGCAACAACAAATTTATTCCACTTTGCTCGGTCGGTGGCCATCCTTCGTACAGTGCCCTAACTCTGGTGGAACACCCAGAATTCAATACTGCAGAACCATACTATACATTACCAAGAAGAGACCAAGTGATAATTTTCGGACTAAGAAATGGCCATAGCAGACTCAAATACCATCTGTACGACAATTGAAAATCGGACAAACAGATACGTGCCCATGTCGAGAGGACAAACAGATATGTGCCCATGTCGAGAGGACAAACAAACAGTAGAACATGTGCTCCATGTTGAGAGGACAAACAGATACGTGCCCATGTTGAGAGGACAAACAGATACGTGCCCATGTTGAGAGGACAAACAAACAGTAGAACATGTGCTCCATGTCGAGAGGACAAACAGATACATGCCCATGTCAAGAGGACAAACAGATACGTGCCCATGTCAAGAGGACAAACAGATACGTGCCCATGTCGAGAAGACAAACAGATACGTGCCCATGTCAAGAGGACAAACCGATACGTGCCCATGTCGAGAGGACAAACAGATACATGCCCATGTCGAGAAGACAAACAGATATGTGTCCATGCCGAGAGGACAAACAGATATGTGCCCATGTCAAGGACAAACAGATACGTGCCCATGTCGAGAGGACAAACAAATACATGCCCATGTCGAGAGGACAAACAGATATGTACCCATGTCAAGAGGACAAACAGATGTGCCAATGTTGAGAGGACAAACAGATATGTGCCCATGTCGAGAGGACAAACAGATATGTGCCCAGTCGAGAAGACAAACAAATATGTGCCCATGTTGAGAGGACAAACAAATATGTGCCCATGTTGAGAGGACAAACAAACAAACAGTAGAACATGTGCTCCATGTCGAGAGGACAAACAAACAGTAGAACATGTGCTCCATGTCGAAATGACAAACAAACAGTAGAACATGTGCTCCATGTCGAAATGACAAACAATCAGTAGAACATGTGCTCCATGTCGAGAGGACAAACAAACAGTAGAACATGTGCTCCATGTCGAGAAGACAAACAAACAGTAGAACATGTGCATCATGTCGAGAGGACAAACAAACAGTAGAACATGTGCTCCATGTCAAGAGGACAAACAAACAGTAGAACATGTGCTCCATGTCGAGAGGACAAACAAACAGTAGAACATGTGCTCCATGTCGAGAGGACAAACATACAGTAGAACATGTGCTCTATGTCGAGAGGACAAACAAACAGTAGAACATGTGCTCCATGTCGAGAGGACAAACAAACAGTAGAATATGTGCTCCATGTCGAGAGGACAAACAAACAGTAGAACATGTGCTCCAAAACTGTTGGCTCCACACAAAGAGCAGGGTGGCAGCATGGTGACAAGTTGAGGAAGAAACTGTATGGTGACAAGTTGAGGAAGAAACTGTCTGGTGACAAGTTGAGGAAGAAACTGTATGGTGACAAGTTGAGGGAGAAACTGTCTGGTGACAAGTGAGGAAGAAACTGTATGGTGACAAGTTGAGGAAGAAACTGTATGGTGACAAGTTGAGGAAGAAACTGTCTGGTGACAAGTTGAGGAAGAAACTGTCTGGTGACAAGTTGAGGAAGAAACTGTATGGTGACAAGTTGAGGAAGAAACTGTATGGTGACAAGTTGAGGAAGAAACTGTCTGGTGACAAGTTGAGGAAGAAACTGTCTGGTGACAAGTTGAGGGAGAAACTGTCTGGTGACAAGTTGAGGGAGAAATTGTCTGGTGACAAGTTGAGGAAGAAACTGTATGGTGACAAGTTGAGGAAGAAACTGTATGGTGACAAGTTGAGGAAGAAACTGTATGGTGACAAGTTGAGGAAGAAACTGTATGGTGACAAGTTGAGGAAGAAACTGTATGGTGACAAGTTAAGGAAGAAACTGTATGGTGACAAGTTGAGGGAGAAACTGTGTGGTGACAAGTTGAGGAAGAAACTGTCTGGTGACAAGTTGAGGAAGAAACTGTATGGTGACAAGTTGAGAGTTGTGGAAGAAACTGCATGGTGACAAGTTGAGGAAGAAACTATATGGTGACAAGTTGAGGAAGAAACTGTCTGGTGACAAGTTGAGGAAGAAACTGTCTGGTGACAAGTTGAGGAAGAAACTGTCTGGTGACAAGTTGAGGAAGAAACTGACTGGTGACAAATTGAGGAAGAAACTGTTTGGTGACAAGTTGAGGAAGAAACTGTATGGTGACAAGTTGAGGAAGAAACTGTATGGTGACGAGTTGAGGAAGAAACTGTAAGACGATGAGTTGAGGAAGAAACTCTATGGTGACGAGTTGAGGAAGAAACTGTATGGTGACAAGTTGAGGAAGAAACTGTATGGTGACAAGTTGAGGAAGAAACTGTATGGTGACAAGTTGAGGAAGAAACTGTCTGGTGACAAGTTGAGGAAGAAACTGTCTGGTGACAAGTTGAGGAAGAAACTGTCTGGTGACAAGTTGAGGAAGAAACTGTATGGTGACAAGTTGAGGAAGAAACTGTATGGTGACAAGTTGAGGAAGAAACTGTATGGTGACAAGTTGAGGAAGAAACTGTATGGTGAATAGTTGAGGAAGAAACTGTATGGTGACAAGTTGAGGAAGAAACTATATGGTGACGAGTTGAGGAAGAAACTGTATGGTGACAAGTTGAGGAAGAAACTGTATGGTGACAAGTTGAGGAAGAAACTGTATGGTGACGAGTTGAGGAAGAAACTGTATGGTGACGAGTTGAGGAAGAAACTGTCTGGTGACAAGTTGAGGAAGAAACTATATGGTGACAAGTTGAGGAAGAAACTGTATGGTGACAAGTTGAGGAAGAAACTGTCTGGTGACAAGTTGAGGAAGAAACTGTCTGGTGACAAGTTGAGGAAGAAACTGTATGGTGACAAGTTGAGGAAGAAACTGTATGGTGACAAGTTGAGGAAGAAACTGTATGGTGACAAGTTGAGGAAGAAACTGTATGGTGACAAGTTGAGGAAGAAACTGTCTGGTGACAAGTTGAGGAAGAAACTGTATGGTGACAAGTTGAGGAAGAAACTGTATGGTGACAAGTTGAGGAAGAAACTGTATGGTGACAAGTTGAGGAAGAAACTGTATGGTGACAAGTTGAGGAAGAAACTGTATGGTGACAAGTTGAGGAAGAAACTGTATGGTGATGAGTTGAGGAAGAAACTATATGGTGACGAGTTGAGGAAGAAACTGTATGGTGACAAGTTGAGGAAGAAACTGTATGGTGACAAGTTGAGGAAGAAACTGTCTGGTGACAAGTTGAGGAAGAAACTGTCTGGTGACAAGTTGAGGAAGAAACTGTATGGTGACAAGTTGAGGAAGAAACTGTATGGTGATGAGTTGAGGAAGAAACTATATGGTGACGAGTTGAGGAAGAAACTATATGGTGACAAGTTGAGGAAGAAACTGTATGGTGACAAGTTGAGGAAGAAACTGTATGGTGACAAGTTGAGGAAGAAACTGTATGGTGACGAGTTGAGGAAGAAACTGTATGGTGATGAGTTGAGGAAGAAACTGTCTGGTGACAAGTTGAGGAAGAAACTATATGGTGACAAGTTGAGGAAGAAACTATATGGTGACGAGTTGAGGAAGAAACTGTCTGGTGACAAGTTGAGGAAGAAACTGTATGGTGACGAGTTGAGGAAGAAACTGTATGGTGACAAGTTGAGGAAGAAACTGTATGGTGACAAGTTGAGGAAGAAACTGTATGGTGACAAGTTGAGGAAGAAACTGTATGGTGACAAGTTGAGGAAGAAACTGTATGGTGACAAGTTGAGGAAGAAACTGTATGGTGACAAGTTGAGGAAGAAAACTGTATGGTGACAAGTTGAGGAAGAAACTGTATGGTGACAAGTTGAGGAAGAAACTGTATGGTGACAAGTTGAGGAAGAAACTGTATGGTGACAAGTTGAGGAAGAAACTGTATGGTGACAAGTTGAGGAAGAAACTGTATGGTGACAAGTTGAGGAAGAAACTGTATGGTGATGAGAGAAGTCTAAGACGGACTGCCAGCTTTACAAGATAGATGTGGTTATTTGAGAACGAATGATAAAATAAGAAGACGTCACTGTATTTCAGTCATTCACTGTATTCCATGGTCATTTTCATGTTCACTAAATCAATCTTCATACCACTGTATACTATGGCTATTCGGTGTATTCCTTGATCTTTTTTCCTCTTCATCACATTTATCTTCATACACAGCAATCATGGTTAATGACCAGCAGATGGTGCATTACCATACTAAAGCAGCTATTCCAAAATGATCATTAATTATATCTATCAAAGCTGGCAGTTCCCTGTTGACAAATATGAACATTTATCGTGCCTGTGTTACAGCAATGATGCAGCCCATTTTTTCAGTTCCATCACAAAGCTACTCAGTGGTTTAAAATTTCCTAGCAAAGCATGAAAGTGCTTTATTTACTTTCTAGCAATAACTCCACTTCTGCAAGACTGAAGTGAGCTTCGGCAGCTGAGAACTGTGGTTTTTTTTTTTTTTTGCATTAGCACACTGTGATGCCTAAAAGGAGGCAGGCAGCCTCTTGGTGAAAAAAAATGATACAATCCTGATAATTCTGTAAAGATATTTGATGTTGCACAGAAAACCTGTATATTTGTTAACATACTGAAAAAATATTTGGTTGTAAATCACTGACATCATCAAATTTCTTTGTATAATGCAAAATCAGTATCTCATAATTTCTTACTACAGCATTTACAGCAAAGTACAAAATGTCCTCTTGACCTAATTTAAACTAAACTAGATAAAGTCCGGCAGTTTCAGCAATCTGTAACCTCTCGACTCAAGCTCTCCTAAATGATGTGCACAGAGTGCAAAAAGGACTGTTTATTCCATGCATAAGTCTCTATGATAAGCTATGCAAATCTAGAAAATAATGTTAAAGACAAGCCAGAAAAAGAAGGGTAAAGAACCCAGCAGAAAGAACAACATGCTTTAAAACAAACTCACAGATTAGGAAAGCAAAGCATGAAACATGGGTAAAAAAAACATGTGAGAACTTGGACTTAAACAATGAAGAATACCAAGCATGGAACCTCCTCCGCCATTCTGAAGAAAAAGCAAAGAAGAGCAATTCAGCATAGGATGGAAACAGGGATTTTTTGCTAAGATGGTAAAAGGCACACACAGAAAAATGTACGACTGGATTAAAATCTTCACAAGTAATAGAACAATATAAACAACAGTAGAAGATACGAAATTACTCACACACAAAAATAACACTTGGAAAGATTACGACAAGAATCAGCATTAAGCTGCATACTTCTCCTTATCTATATTGAAGATTTCCCTCACCATACTGAAGGTATAAAAAACAATGTGTGCAGATGACCTGCTCGTGTTGACAGCAGAAAAAAATGGTATATGCTAAGCTAAATAGATTCCCCCGACCTTCCAGTAGCCGAGTACTCGTTTTCTTTTTTTTTAATTTAAAAAAAAAAAACACTAAAAACAGCATATACAGTTTTCACCAGAGTTGTCTTCAAGTCTGTCCTAACAAGTCTCATTGAGTCTCAAGGTTCTCAGTACAATTCTCAAGTCCCTAACAATAGTTTCCAGCTAAGTCCCAAGTCAAGTCTCATTCCCAAGTGGAGTCTCAAGTCCCTAACAGTAGTTTTTAAGTCCAGTCTCATATTTGATCTAAATCTTTTTTGTCACAATTGTTTTTATTCGAACAATCACATTAGTCACTATCAGTAATAATATAAAAATAGTAATCTCTATTTTTAGTATTTTATTTACTGACTAGAAGAGACCCTGATGTCATCACAAGAACAGCTATGCTATGGGCCCCTGAAGGAAAGTGAAACAGAGGCCGACCAAAAACAACTTGGCGGAGAACTGTGGAGGCCGAGATGCAAAGAACGAACCAGAGCTGTGGCACTGCATGAAGAGTTGCCACCGAATGAGCAAAGTGGAACAGTCTATTGATGCCATACAAGATGCCACCAGGCATGATGGCCACTGACTGCTCTGACAGTTATCGGCTGAGGATCAAAGAAGAAGATTTAGTGACTACTAATTATATCAATTTAAATAAAACCAGTTTTGGTTTCTCTTTAAGAGTGCATTATGAATCAAGATGGGAAAGCTGCTTCGAAAAAAAAGTGCCTAGTGCCAAGTCGAGTCACTAATAAAATAACCCAAGACAAGTCGTTGTGGTGACTTAAGTCTGACTCGAGTTCGAGTAGACTGACTCGATGACGAAACTGGTTTTCACCTGCAGCATCATGTAAAACAAGAAGACGTACCAGCTAATACTAAACAGGCAGCTGCTGACCAGAGAAGAAAATCCAATATACTTAGGAGTGTACCTTGCAATACAACTCCTGCTAAAAGGTTTCATGCACAAAATGAATTGACAAGGCCAGCAGGCACCTAACATTAGTCAAATGCCTGAACCAAGTGAAACATCTCATGAGTAACAGCTGGGAAGCAGAAAAAGGAAACTTCAAACTACTGTGTTAGAGATACATCTGATCAGTTATGGATTATAACCTGGCAATGCAGCTGATGAGTTAAACCACCCAAGCAGAATGGTCACGGTGCAAAACCAAACTCATATTTGGAGGAATGACAAAGATGTTGACAGCTACCTATGAACTTTATGTGAACATAGAACTTCTAGATCTACAATATAAAAATGTTGCCCTGGGGGGCAATTGAGTGTTGTGAAGCAAGAACACCCAAACAACTAGTTAAAAACTGGAAGCAGATTAAACAAAAATCCTCACTATATTACCAACAACTGCAGCAGAACAAATCTTCTTCTTCAAGTACCATGCCTAGTGGCATAGGAGATCATGTCTCTCCACAACTTCCTGTCTCCAGTACAATTTATTAATTCTGTTGTAGACTTCTTTCCATGCCACAATGTCAAACTGTCCAGTATTTGCGCTCTTTGCCTTTCCCTATCTCTTTTCCCTTGAATGATACCTGTTGTTATGATATATTCCAGCTTTCCTCTTCTCATAACAAGCCCCAAAAAGTGGAACAGCAGAACAACACAACCTCTATAAAACACAGGAAATTACTGAAAAACACCCAGTTCTTTATCAGAGAAAGGAATTAAAACTATCTATAATAAAAACCACACCTCTGGATTGTGCACTAACAAGAGACATCATCCCAGCAGTACTTACACGCTTTGAAACTTCAGACAGCTACTTAACACTGCAAAAACATGTTTACGCAGACGGTTTTATCTTTAAGGCCACCATAAATATGAGACCTGCAGCTAATATAAAGTACCCAAATGGTGACACATTAGAAGTATATGAACGATGTGGAGAATTCTGATCCAACTACCAAGCAGAAATTACAGCAATAAACACAACCCCCCCCCCCCCCCCCCCCCCCCCCCCCCCCCCCCACAAAATTATACAACCAATTTAAACAAGAAACCTATAAACCCTCAGCATTGTAATTTTCACTGATTCGAAATCAACACTGCAGGCATTTGAAAGTTACCTCCAAAAAGAAAACAAAAACTAAATACAACTCGCAGAAATGACTGATATGCTGAAATTATGTCCAGGTACGAGGAAAGGTCAAAAAGTAATGCCTCCTATTTTTTATGTATGTAAATACTGCATTGGTGTGCAATTTGTAAATTTAGCAGGATTCCTCAAACACTCTTCTGCACTGTATAGCATTACCAACCTGTTTCAGTAACAGGTGGCACCACTGTAACAGTTTAAAAATGGCTGCCAAAGACGTTCGGTTAAAATAACGTTATGTCATAGAATTCCTCAATGCTGAAGGAAAATCATAGCCATCAACCTCCTGCACCGTTTCGAAACTGAAGGAGAAGAGTTTTTATCGAATATTGTGACAGGTGATGAGACTTGGGTTCATTTTTGTGAACCAGAATCCAAGAAACAGTCAATGGAATGGCATCACACAACATCGCCGACAAGAAAGAAGTTCAAAAGTTCACCATCTGTAGGGAAAGTTATGGCCTCCGTGTTTTGGGATGATGTGACGACTTGCCCAATCTTCACTTCTTTTTTTTATTAATTACGAGACATCATTTTTATCATCTTCAATGCATGATCGTAAAGTCCCGGGAAATGTCACTTGCGGATATTCTCCTAGCGTTCGGTGATTTTCTCCTCGAGTTTAATGCTATTTTTAGATACGACGTCATTGTTGATCCCTGACCTCGGTAGCTAGAAACCCGCTTTAATGTAGGACCTCCATAAACTTAGATAGAACCAGTT
Source organism: Oreohelix idahoensis (assembly GCA_024509875.1). Taxonomy (NCBI): domain Eukaryota; kingdom Metazoa; phylum Mollusca; class Gastropoda; order Stylommatophora; family Oreohelicidae; genus Oreohelix; species Oreohelix idahoensis. Next base: position 582,583 of record JAMPIV010019804.1, on the reverse strand, counting down.
TAGGCCACTTAGGAAAACCCCACGTGACTTTTAACGTTATTGATTGGAGCGTCGATATGATGCTAAGGTCACGTGATGCACGCTACGGATCACGTGTCCAAGCGGAAATGACCCGCTAAAAGTGCGGCAAATCCAGCCATTTTTCACTTACGCCCAGGTAATCAAGAAAGCTAGACCTAATCTAGACAAGCTGCGAATTCATGCATTAAACGCACTGAAGCCACGTGTCTAAATTGCGGGTTAGCGTCCATCTGAGTAGTCTATGGTGGAGCCTTGCACGACAGTCCAATCGCAGAGCAGAATACGGAGTCGAGCACAGAGAAGGCAAATCCGAACCATTCAAGACCTACCTGGTGCAACGTCAGGAGACCGGAGAACTAACCACGCTTCACTATCAGCCGGGGGCTGAAAAGCTAAGTTTCCTATAAAAAGGGAACTCACTATATCAATGCCATATTTTTGTCATCCATGATGAAAAACACTTGATGTGAGACACATAGTACATACAGCAGACACTAATTCCATCGACAAAACTATCATTCACCATCTATTCCTTTTAATTGCAATAAACCAATAGGGTGTATATAATGTACCCCATGCTTTGTTCCTTCTATTAGATGTTGAATATTGTCTGATGTTTATCTTCCTTTATAAGGGAGGGGGGGGGGGCTCGTAAAATATAATATAATTTAAAGGAGAACAATAATAGATAACTGAGAAGGGGACTATGGTAGCGAGAGACCAAATATCTCCGTACAATCTTTTCCAGACCTGTCTAGTTAGGAGAATTTACCCTCTTTGTCTCCCTTCAGTGGTGGAAAACCCAGCAGGAATTCCTTGAGCCAAATCTTCCACATTCAGATCTATTATCTCCTCTAAATAATTCTTATCCTTCAAACGCTACGTGACACTGGGGGCTCGTCCGGGATTTGAACTTATTTTATCATACCTCTGGGATAGTATCATTCATTCAGTCATTACAGTATACCATTTTCTTCTTCTTCTTCCGTCCTTAGCCAACGACCGGCAAAGCAGTCAGTGGCCATTACGCCTAGTGGCGTCTTAAGGGCAACAGCGAATAGATTTTCTTTGCCGTTGTTCCCATCACGCCTAATGGCGTCTTTAGGGCAACGACAAATCAATCCGTTTGCTGTTGTTTCCATAATCAAAGTGACTGGCAAACGGGTGATCAGCCCGTTGGGATACCATTTTAACACATGTATTTTCACACAGTGAGCTCTAGAAAGACAGAAAACATTTTTTCTAGAATTTCAGGCATTGATTGGTGAATCCCTTTATTCAAGTTGTATTTAATTAAGTTAGTTCATGATTTTGTATTTCACTGAATTACAGACCTTAAGTCTCCATAACTGTAGTAATTTCATTCTACAGCAGTCTGATAATTAGTAAGTTTTTGCTTGTTGTTAGAAATACTATTGGAATGTAGCACTAGCTTACTCAGTGTGGACTATAACTGCAAAAGATGGCTGAAATAATTAAGCTTAAGGCAGCACTAGGGGAGGCCGGTCGAGATCTAGGTTATAGTGGGGTGGACCTTGCGAATTATGTCAGTGTCGAGACTGATAAGTATTACGCTCGAGAAACAGCGAAAGCTGAAAGAGAAGAGCGAATAAAGTTAGCAGAAATAGATGAGAGGATAAAAGCTGTAGACGCTAGGGAAAGAAGCGAGAGAGATGAACGCGAGCATGCACTGAAGATGAAGCAGTTAGAGATGCAGGGACAGGCTCAAAGAGTTGAACCGGTAGCCGGTGCGACAGCCTCTACCTCCTCAGGCAACCTATCGCCATGGTCAGATGATATGCCCTCCTTGCATGCAGGGGGCTCAGGACCTTTGCCATCCTCACTCATGTCAAACTTGGGACCCTTGACGTTTCTATTCGAAGCTTTCTCGGAACGAGTTGACTCGATCGATGTGTATCTGGACAAATTTGAGAAGTTTGCCACCACGTTTGGTTTGGAGAAGAGCAAATGGAACCTGAAACTGTCGCAAGGGCTTAGAGGAACTGCTTATGATGTGTATAGCAAGCTTCCTCCAGGTTTACAGGATGACTACGACTCTCTGAAAAAGGCACTATTGGTTCGTTATGAGCTACATGCTGACGCCTATAGGAAGAGGTTCCGTAACTCTAGGAGGGAAGTTGGAGAGAGCGTTGCTCAGTCTGCTGCAAGACTGGATTCCTACGTGGAGAAGTGGGGGTGCCCTAGGGAATTTTACTCATGATTGGGAAGGTCTGAAGGAGATGGTCGTTATTGAACAACTGAAGGACACCATGACTTCCGACATGAGAAGATTCCTGACAGAGAATGGGGCCAGCACTTTAGAATCCATAGTCCAGTTGGCAGAATGTTATCAGGCAGCGCTAACGGAGAATGACCCATCCCGGTGGAACCAACCGGAAGAATTATCGAGGCCGACACCTCAGTCACACACGGACCCCCAAGTGAAACCACCGTATACTAACTTCAAAAAGCATGACAAGCCAGACTACAAGACTACTCAGAGATCAGCTTTCCAGCCTCAGAGGCGGGGAGAAAAGTGGTGTACGACGTGCAAAATGAGCAACCACAATACTGCCGAGTGCAGAAGGAAAAACCCTCCACATCAGGTTGCATGTTTGCAGGTGAGGGCTGTTGACAGGAAGGAACTGACAGTGGGTCAGAATAGCCTCCATCACCCACCTATACAGGAGACAGTGACCGTGAATGGCAAACAAGTCATCGGGATGTATGACACAGGTTTGTCCTATGACGCAGTCGTTTCTTCATCTCTAGTGCACCCCGAACAACTCACCACAGAAACAGTGGATATCCAGGGGCCACTCAAGAGAGCATTACCCTTAACTTTGCCCATAGCGAAGATTCAGGTCAGTTGTCGCTATGTGGAAGGGGAAATCAATGCTGCAGTTTTAGAGGATCCTTTCTACCTCCTGATGTTAGGGCGTAGATATGTCTTTTTAGGAGAACCAGTAAAGCCTGTGGTTATGGCTGCCATCCAGACCAGGTCTGACTCCAAATGCATAGAGAGGGACTCTAAATTAGAAATTCATCCGAATAAGATGAAAAGGGCTCAAGCAGCTGATAGCACATTGGGGCCTTGCTTTGGCAAATTGAAAAACTCACATAACCCTCGAAGAAAGGGTGACTTTTATATGGAACATGGACTTTTGCACAGGAAAGCTGGCAGAGGGCTAAAAAGTCATGGACAGATTGTGGTGCCATCCATATATAGAAATAAGGTTATGGAATGGGGGCACGGTGCTACTTTGAGTGAACACCTGGGTAATGGTGCCACAAATCAAAGGATAGCCACCCGTTATTATTGGCCCGGCATCACAGAAGACATAGCTCGATATGTGAAGTCCTGTTCAGATTGTAACCAGGTAACCTCAACATATAGGGTAGACCAGTTACAGGACCTAGGAAAGCATTGCTGCAGACGTAGGCATCCAAAGAAAACCAGGAAGAAAACCAGAATACTTACCTGGGAAGAACAACGTAGGGGCAGATTTTTTAGTAAACACCCTTAGGCAAACGAGGAGAAATAGGAGAGAATATTGAGGATGAAGGTGATATGAGAAACTGAAAAAGAAGAGGAAGACAGGACCAGAGGAGTTGGACGGAACGTCAAACTTGAGGAGGGGCTTGTGTGACGACTTGCCCAATCTTCACTTCTTTTTTTTATTAATTACGAGACATCATTTTTATCATCTTCAATGCATGATCGTAAAGTCCCGGGAAATGTCATTTGCGGATATTCTCCTAGCGTTCGGTGATTTTCTCCTCGAGTTTAATGCTATTTTTAGATACGACGTCATTGTTGACCCCTGACCTCGGTAGCTAGAAACCCGCTTTAATGTAGGACCTCCATAAACTTAGATAGAACCAGTTTAGGCCACTTAGGAAAACCCCACGTGACTTTTAACGTTATTGATTGGAGCGTCGATATGATGCTAAGGTCACGTGATGCATGCTACGGATCACGTGTCCAAGCGGAAATGACCCGCTAAAAGTGCAGCAAATCCAGCCATTTTTCACTTACGCCCAGGTAATCAAGAAAGCTAGACCTAATCTAGACAAGCTGCGAATTCATGCATTAAACGCACTGAAGCCACGTGTCTAAATTGCGGGTTAGCGTCCATCTGAGTAGTCTATGGTGGAGCCTTGCACGACAGTCCAATCGCAGAGCAGAATACGGAGTCGAGCACAGAGAAGGCAAATCCGAACCATTCAAGACCTACCTGGTGCAACGTCAGGAGACCGGAGAACTAACCACGCTTCACTATCAGCCGGGGGCTGAAAAGCTAAGTTTCCTATAAAAAGGGAACTCACTATATCAATGCCATATTTTTGTCATCCATGATGAAAAACACTTGATGTGAGACACATAGTACATACAGCAGACACTAATTCCATCGACAAAACTATCATTCACCATCTATTCCTTTTAATTGCAATAAACCAATTGGGTGTATATAATGTACCCCATGCTTTGTTCCTTCTATTAGATGTTGAATATTGTCTGATGTTTATCTTCCTTTATAAGGGAGGGGGGGGCTCGTAAAATATAATATAATTTAAAGGAGAACAATAATAGATAACTGAGAAGGGGACTATGGTAGCGAGAGACCAAATATCTCCGTACAACCTTTTCCAGACCTGTCTAGTTAGGAGAATTTACCCTCTTTGTCTCCCTTCAGTGGTGGAAAACCCAGCAGGAATTCCTTGAGCCAAATCTTCCACATTCAGATCTATTATTTCCTCTAAATAATTCTTATCCTTCAAACGCTACGTGACAGATGAGAAGGGTGTGATTCTTCTCGACTTCTTGGAACAGGGAAACACATTGAGTGCAGACCGTTACATTGAAACTTTGAAGAAGCTTAGAGGTCGTTTTCGGCGACTTTATCCATTAAAAGATCAGAGAACTGCACTACTGTTGCACGATAATGCCACGCCACACACCGCTAAACGCACCATTGATGCGATTGCAGAATTTGGCTGGACATTATTATCACATCCCCCTTACAATCCCGATCTTGCACCTTCTGACTTCCATCTGTTTGGACCACTGAAAGAAGATCTTCGCGGACATCACTTTGAGGACACCGAGACCCTTAAACGCGCCGTACACCAGTGGTTTAGGAAAAAGGACACAATTTTTTACTGTGCGGGGATACATGCCCTTGTGAGAAGATGGACAAAAACTGTAACAATAAACGGAGACTACATTGAGAAATAAATTTTTGAAGTTCAGACTTGGGGCTACATTTCAATGTGAATTTTATCTGTTTTCTTGCCTATTGAATGAAATTAAAAATTACGAGGCATTACTTTTTGACCGTCTCTCGTATTTAATCAGCTCAGCAGTCTCAAGAATGTCACAGAAACCCAGCAGTGATAAAGAATTCAGCGATTTGCTAGCACACCAAAGTATACCAAATATTTTGAAACACTCAAAAACACTGAGTTTCATTCAGAATAGTTTTAAAGTTCACTCTTGTCTTTTGCTAGACCTTTTCATAACACAGATGTAGAACAAGTGTTTTCACTTATACAAAGTCTGAAAATACAATATACAGGGAAAAGATACAGATTATGAGACACACACTGAAACAAAAAGATAATTTCACCTTGAGTCGAACACAGCCTCTTCTTGAGCCTTTCACCATTTTGTCCTTGGACTGAAAATATACAGTTGGTTTAACTTCTCAAAGGTGGCAGAATTACTTTATTGACGATCAATTATAATACACAACTATCTACTAAAAACAGCGTAAATAACTGGCTGAAAAATTATAGTATCTGAAAATATATTTTCATTTCTCTAATGATATGCTCAAATTCATAATGAATATTTTTAGTATGACCAAACAATGTAATTTCTAATTTCCTTAGAAACTATCACTAAAATCAAAATCAGTATATATTTTGGCTTTCCGAAAACCTTTCTTAAATGCAGTCAAGTTTTAATCTCCACTCATTACTCCCTCTCCTTTTTCACTTCCTAAAGAGCTTGCAGTGACCACTACAGATGCTCCCCCCCTCCCCCCCTTGAAGAAGACTATGCCAAAGAATAAACTCTTGCAGTGTTGGTCTCTGCAGCAGTTTGTTTTACATGACAATGTTGCTAGTTCCATATATAATTGACAATGTTGCCAGTTCCATATTCAATTGACAACGTTGCCAGTTCCATATACAATTGACAACGTTGCCAGTTCCATATACAATTGACAACGTTGCCAGTTCCATATACAATTGACAATGTTGCCAGTTCCATATTCAATTGACAATTTTGCCAGTTCCATATTCAATTGACAAAGGTTGCCAGTTCCATATACAATTGACAACGTTGCCAGTTCCATATACAATTGACAACGTTGCCAGTTCCATATACAATTGACAACATTGCCAGTTCCATATACAATTGACAATGTTGCCAGTTCCATATACAATTGACAACGTTGCCAGTTCCATATACAATTGACAACGTTGCCAGTTCCATATTCAATTGATAACGTTGCCAGTTCCATATTCAATTGAAACCGTTGCCAGTTCCATATACAATTGACAACGTTGCCAGTTCCATATACAATTGACAACGTTGCCAGTTCTATATACAATTGACAACGTTGCCAGTTCCATATACAATTGACAACGTTGCCAGTTCCATATACAATTGACAACGTTGCCAGTTCCATATATAATTGATAACGTTGCCAGTTCCATATACAATTGACAACGTTGCCAGTTCCATATACAATTGACAATGTTGCCAGTTCCATATACAATTGACAACGTTGCCAGTTCCACATACAATTGACAACGTTGCCAGTTCCACATACAATTGACAACGTTGCCAGTTCCATATACAATTGACAATGTTGCCAGTTCCAAATACAATTGACAACGTTGCCAGTTATACATACAATTGACAATGTTGCCAGTTCCATATACAATTGACAACGTTGCCAGTTCCATATACAATTGACAACGTTGCCAGTTCCATATACAATTGACAACGTTGCCAGTTCCATATACAATTGACAACGTTGCCAGTTCCATATACAATTGACAACGTTGCCAGTTCCATATACAATTGACAACGTTGCCAGTTCTATATACAATTGACAACGTTGCCAGTTCCATATACAATTGACAACGTTGCCAGTTCCATATACAATTGACAACGTTGCCAGTTCCATATACAATTGACAACGTTGCCAGTTCCATATACAATTGACAATGTTGCCAGTTCTATATACAATTGACAACGTTGCCAGTTCCATATACAATTGACAACGTTGCCAGTTCCATATACAATTGACAACGTTGCCAGTTCCATATACAATTGACAACGTTGCCAGTTCCACATACAATTGACAACGTTGCCAGTTCCATATACAATTGACAACGTTGCCAGTTCCATATACAATTGACAATGTTGCCAGTTCCATTGTTACGAAGTGGATTTAAGTTTTAGAGTTTGTCTGAGTGTATAGACAAGACACTAGTATGAGATCTGAGATGATAGATTTTTTAGATGAGAATGACAGTGAATGTGGATAAGATGAGACTATTGGCTTCGAGGGTGAGAATCGAGATTGACTCTCCCTCGCCACTCCTGACGTATTTAATAGCTATAGACTCACCACCTCTGACTACCAATAAAGGAGATAAGGTTTCACTAAAGTTCCACAGACATAACTATATCGACAAGCATATACGTACAGTATAGTTTAGAGAAACTGATCCAGTATACAGTTTATAATTTATTATACATCAAAATCAAATAACACAGTAAAATAAACAACGTGCAAGGTCGCACACCTGAAAAGAACAAAACAATTAAAATGACAGATAATATACCCACTCTTTCAACCTGCATGGGAAAAAAATTACGGATTAAACCCACTGTACTTGGTAGGGTCTCTAAGTACGAGCCACCACTCTGAACTATCCTATTCTTAATTATTAAAATCTAACACCACTGTCTGGCTGCAGACGTAACTAAATGTCTACACCAATATGAATGACTCTCTAATGTCCTACACAGCTAATCACCAGCACTGATCCACTAACGGACTTCTTCAGCGCAACCAGAGAGGCTGTCCTCTGCTCTGACTATCTGACTCTATAAATTCTGTTCAGTGTCTCTTTGACACTGCTGTCGTCAGCTGAAGGGCGTCTCCGTTAAGCCCCTCCTCTCAATGGCATTCGGAAAAGGAATGTTGACCCTCTCTCCTGATCCTGACTACTGCAAATGATGACTTTGGTATCAAGCACTAGGTACTTGAATTGGGATGTATAGGCTTCACTGCTGACGAAACTTAATTCAACTGCCCTGTTACCCCTCTTCGGGTTTCGGGCCGTCAGCTTTATTATGGCCGAATTTACAAAATAAAACCAACCTCCAGGCCACGCGCCTCTTTGGAGTGGTATAACGAGCTAAGAGCTCTGGATTTTAAAGATGCACCCGTTCCTGCTGAAGAATGGGGCTTCACTGCATGAGAACGGCTATCTTTTACTGGTGCAGACGTACTTGGCGCAGGTAAATACCGCGTCACCAGTTCTCTTTCACCTCTGGCGATGCCTCGACCCTTCTACTCCTGAGAAGGCCGAATATCTTGGCAAGCTGTAAGGCAATTTGCACCCCTCCCTGTGTGCCGTGAAAAAAATAATGTAAACAAAAAATAACAACGAATGTTCAACAATTTGACATATACTCGTTCCTGACATATAACCAACTAAATAAATACCTCTCCCCTAATCAATACAGCTCCCCTACACAACTATGCCTATCTCTTCCCCACCTCAACTATGCACAGCGATAAACAAAACTTCCTAACCCAGGGTCACTAACTTACAATCACACCTCTCTCTTCCCCCACTCCCACTTACTATCTGTCTGGTATGTGAACTCCCAGACACATCATCATCATGTGACGTATTCTTTCCAGAACGTTGTCTCCATTACAGCTGCTCTGAACGCATCACGATTCTGGGCAAGTCGACCTGCATCAGCCAAAGACAAGTTCAGACTCTCTGTGATGTCCTGGGTCCACCGTCGTCTAGGTCGACCCCTTCCTCTTTTTCCAGGGACCATGCCTTCCATCACTGTTTTTTCCAGGCTATTATGTCTTTTTATATGACCGAAAAATTTCAGCTTCCTTATTGCGATGGTATTTAGGAGCCAATGTTCCTGTACGTTTAGTGAGTGCAGTACTTCTCTGTTGGCCCAGACACAGGCGGACCTAATCTATTACGCTAGTCTAGCCTCAGGCGTCAAAACATTTCCTATGTTGAAGCAAAACTTCTCCCTGTAAAATTCCTAAGCCCTACTTTATATTACAGACTGTTCCGGGTAAGTCATCAATCAACACAATATAAACACACAGTTGCTACACCAACTCAGTAATATTAATTACTTCACTGTCTCCTGACCACAAAATAAATAATTAAATACACCATTAAATGAAGTACCCAATTATGCTAGCGTATTTACACTGCAAATTATCATAATCACATTGCAATTTTACACAACTTCTATGACATACTACATAGTGTATCTAAGCGCTTAACCTCACACAGTTAATATCTCAAAGCCACTACACAAATCAAAGATACTACTAGCTTATCATAGAAAAATTTATATGCACAACTTACATTTATATTATTTCTATAAGATAGCAATTGATGGCACTTCTAATAACTTTAAATTAACTCCCAGAAGAAAACTTTACTTTATCGTGCTAAGATTCTATTATGAAATGAACTATCTACGGCGCTAATTAAGTTATGGACATACCCAGTTACCGAGTTTCTCCCGCTTGGAGCAGACGATATATGACTTTGATTCATGCCATAAATTTTTGAAATCAGAGAGACCACTAATGGCTACAACGCTGGTATATATCATAGAAAAACGACGCTAAAACCCACGCCATACGTCATCGCGTGGCGTCCCTCTGGAGCCACCCTAAACCAATAATATTGCCGCAATTTAATAAAAGTTTGACCTCGGCCAATCATATCATAAACTAATGCATGACTCATGGTTATACAGTTCACGCGCATCTTCTTGCATCATGTTAGATAAGGTTTTCAGACCGTTCGCGTTACTCAAAATAATCTTGATTCGTTCTGCTTACATGGGTCGTGTTTCTACACCCACCCCTCGATTTACTGGGTAGGTGCGGGTTTCTAGCGTCGGAAAATTTACCCAGCCTAATACTATCTACGCGCTCCACTGCTAATAAAATAAAAATGAACGCAAATATTTTACAAAGGAAAGAAGACTGGTGCGAATATTAAAATTAAACCCCACAGTAATTCCTCATAAAAACCGCAAATAATTACCTAGAGAAAAAGACTGGGGCGAGTTGAAAATAAAACTTCAGTTAAGCATCACATCCATATACAATTGACAATGTTGCCAGTTCCATATACAACTGACAATGTTGCCAGTTCCATATACAATTGACAATGTCATATTAGTCACTTTTTACGGCATGCCTAAGGGAGCAGTAATCCTTCTCTTTCTTGTTCTGAAAGCCACAAATTTAAAAAAAATACAGGGACACCCTAGAACACATGCAGAAAACTGAAGCACTCTGGGAACTATATGAGGCGACTACTTATTTAGCTATCTTAACCGATTTGCAGCAGATCTGCAACCGCGTTGCTAAAGAAATAACTCATGTGTAAGCTAGAAGAATTTTTAAACAAAGATATCGAAAATCACAAATAATGACGAAATTATTATCACAAATACAGATGTTTAACAATACTGTGACTCTGGAGCCTTTACATTAACACTCCGTCATTCTATACGGCCAGTGACCGACATATCCAGATTGTTATTGTTGAACAGGATCGACATCATTGCAATCCGGGCAAACCCATAGGTGCTCAGTCTCCCTCAGTATATGTCAAACAGTGTGAATTTTAACTGTTCCAGATTAACAACAACAGCATACTGACCCCATATCTTAAATAGGTATATTGAATAAATTGCTCGATGCAAGGCAAAAAAAAAAAAAAAAATGAGCATTTGATAAGAATAATTAGACTGGATAAAGACAGGTGATCTTAATGTGATATACGGTAATTAAGATGTCCAGCTATAACAGTGTAAATATATTAATCATGATTAATACATTCAAGGTCAAAGCTAGCTGAACAATACTTAACACTATGCACTGGTTTTGCATTGATAAACACATTATGCTTAGTACCAGTCGAGAATGGTGCAATGAAAAAAGATGGTAACCACAGTATAACAATAGTGACCAAGACATAAATAACAACAGTAATGCTGCATCCCCATTTTGTAGACCTTTAAATGCTTAACACGATAATAATAATAATAATAATAGCCCCTACAGTCATAACTGACTACGGCAGTGTTTCTCAACCTTTTTGTGTTCACGGCACACTTTTCAATTTTCTAAAAATATGCGGCACACCAATCTGGCCCCGCGCCTGAATAAAAAATTACAGTGATATATACTAATTAAATACACACATTTTTGGGTACTTTAGAATAAAGAAAACTCTCAATTCGACTTTCTTTTAATTGTTTAAAATAACTTTGAAGTATATCTATTTTTGTTCAAAGAAGTTAATAGCTTCATTTATTATTGAATGAATTCAAGCTGTAAGATCAGTTTTATATTACATGATCACTAAAAATATACTTTATGTAGTAAATTTACAAATTTTTTGCTTGACACTTTGATAGGCGCGGCACGCGGCACACTAGTGTGCTGCGGCACACCACTTGAGAAACACTGGACTATGGGAATGCGCTCCTGAGTGACAGCCCTCAGCTGCTTACTTTCCTGGTGTTCCTTTTGAAGTTTTCTCCTCTCTTCTGCTTGTGTGAGAGTTTCTTTTCACCCAATCTGAGGTGGCAACGTAGAGAGCATCGCCACTTAGTGCAATCAGCAGCTTCATCCTCCCAGGTTGCTGGATTTATGTCCAGTGCCCTCATGTCTCTCTTGCACATATCTTTGAACTTCAGCTGCAGTCTCCCAACTGTTCTTTTGCCATCTGCCAGTTGTCCGTAGAAGATATCTTTCGGGATGCAACTATCTTCCATGCGGCGGACAATAAATGGCCAAGCCAGCGTGCTTAACATGACATTTTATAAAAATCAATGCTTTTGTCACATTCATTTCTGTTTTGCCTTGATGAAGGCCCAGATGGTCCTGCTGCTGTTTTGTTTTAGTGATTCCACCTAAAATTATTTTTTTCTTTACAAGCTATCATCATTACTTTTCTCTGTGAAGCAGATCGTACATTCCAAGCCTTCCTGTCCGTGACATCCATTTCCATATCTTCTTGATCAATTTCGTGTTTGTCTCCTGCTCTCCATAGAACTCTAACTGGGAAACAATGTTCCAGATTTTGCAGATGACCTGGACCTTCTACAAATTCTATATTTACGTTTTTGTGGCACTCTGATCAAAGGGCACACTGTGTCTTAGTAGATTTTATGGGTAATACCCATTTTAACTTTATTTTCTTATGTGTCCTACTTAGCTCTCACTTTCTTTCCATTCCTCGATGAAGGCTTTGTGGCAACGACTTTGGCTATTTTCTTTGTCTTTTGTCCTAGTAACACAAATCACTTTTTTTCTAATTTTTTTTACATCCATCCACCCTACAAATTCTATGGAAGACAACTAGACAACGATAGAGACCAAAGAGAGATAGTGGAGGCAGATATGCCATATCGTTAGGAAACAACCAATTAGTACAGCCAAACATGCGTTTGACTGGAATCCACAGGAGAAGAGAGTGAGAAGGCCAAAGAACATGGAGAACAGAGGAAGCCAAAGCAACTGGGACCTCACAGGCGTGGCTGAAGAAGACATCCTACAATAGAAATTACATGCAAACAACAACTGCAGCCATGTAATTCAAGGGGAATGAAAACAAAACACAATATTAAAGAACCTTCTATCACACTGTTTAAACAAAATATAGAACATAATGTCATGTCAATCTTGAATGACAGGTCACAACTAAAGGTTATCAAACCCTGCATATAAAAAGTTATGGCCATGACAACACATTCTGCTAAAGATAGACCGATTATTCAAAACACTTTTTGACTAATACTCCTATTTTAACAGTAACACAGAAAAAGTGGGAGTAAGAAAAAGGATATACTTGTATAATTAAGAATACAAAGGACAAGAGAGGTTTCAATGCACTTGATAATATGTAAAAACTTAAATATTTGAAGCTCAAAATAATAAAAAAATTTTAAGCTCAAATGTTAAGGTAGCACTTTTGTATGGTTATGAAAAATTAATGACAAAAAAATTATTTCTTAAATGGTACAAATATTCATAAATATATACAGAAGGGCTAAAACATGACAGTAACATCAACATGGACATTGTTTTTTAAAACTAAAAAAGAACCAAACAAATGTCAAAGACACAAGAAGTGCACAGAAGTTGCAGAACAGTACATTAGGTAAACCACTGGCTAGCATTATAAGACAGTTCTGGCTCTGGAACCCTGAATGTAGAATAAAACAGAGGAGAGTCTTAAAATAAATGGAGATTAACAGAGATGGACTACAGTAGAATTTTAACTTTGAACAAAGGTCTTGAAGATTTATAACACATAAGAATAATACATTTAATGGTAAATTTCCGGTGTTATGTGTTGCGCGTCGCACTAATGAGCCGTCATCGAAGCATCATTTATTGTGATGCCTAGATGGCAGGGAGGATAGTGTGATTCGCTTGCATAGCTTGGCAGGGCTGTCGCACGGAAGGTCCTGGGTTCGAGTCCTGGGTAAGCTACTCATGTCTGTTGTTTTCTACTTCTTTATTTCTTACGAGTGCCTGAAAACATACCTTTATGTTTGTCTAATATTTATTTACTGTTTACAGGCCTCGGGTTTCCCTTCCTTAAGTGTTATAAATGTTTATACAATACCAAAACCTACCCTCTGTCCTGTACTTACTGTTCTTAGTCTTCTATCATTTACTAGACACAGTATTAAGGTCTTTGTCTTGTGTAGTCTGACCTATACTGTATAATAGGGGAACAACAGAAGTGATTGCGTCATTAATAGGCTGGACTGCACATGGTAAATTTCTGGTGTTATGTGTTGCGCATCACACTAATGACCCGTCATCGAAGCATCATTTATGGTGATGCCTAGATGGCAGGGAGGATAGTGTGATTTGCTTGCATAGCTAGGCGGGGTTGTCACACGGAAGGTCCTGGGTTCGAGTCCTGGGTAAGCCACTCACGTCTGTTGTTTTTCTGTTGTCTAGTTTTCTACTTCTTTATTTCTTACGAGTGCCTGAAAACATACCTTTATGTTTGTCTAATTTTTATTCTTGAAGATTTATGCTTTTAGATAGCATGTTTAATTGCCGCTATTTGTGTATGCAATTATCCGTCCAGGCTAACTACTGTATTTAGGGTAAATGAGAATTTCCAAGCTGTGTGTATTTTTTTTTCCTTTGCCCTAAAATGGTAGATGGTTCACACTTGCCAGGTTGGGGGTTTGGAGTATGTGTGTGAAAGCTTGGGATATGTAGATTAATATTTAATTGACTGCTACTTTGACATTATTAATATGTATTCTTCTTCTTCTTCCGTCCTTAGCCGCTGACCGACTGTCGTGGAATATTCTAATCCACATATATAAATTAAAAGGTAAATGTAAAGCCTAACAAATAAATTTAATAAAAGAAAAGAGAAATGGTAAAAGAAACAGTGCTGTCACAATGACTGTACGCAAAATCCCCTTGTGTTCTCATTCGTCTGCAAATTGTAACGCTTTCACGTTGATAGTAAAAGCCTACTGTATTATTACCCGCTTTCTTCAATGAAACGTGTACTGTATTTCTTGGAACAACCTTGAGATACGCAAACTGATCAATGACCTAAATTTAATATTTCATTCATTCCATTTTATACACGGCGTAACTAAAAGACAGATAAAGCAGGAGAGAGAGAGGGGCGAATGAAGGCAGGAAGCATGCAATACTAAACACGCGTCGCGCGATACACAATTGCTGCCATCACGCGTGTAAGGCCACATGCACTAACTTTTTTCAGACGGACAGTGATAAAAACACTAACCTTCCCAGAGTTAGGTTTTAAAAACCTGGAAAACGCTTATTAGAAAAGATGACAATAGATGGGTTTACGTTTGAAAACATTACAGTACCCAGACAGCACATCTTCGAAACAGGAGGTAGAAGAAATTGCATATTTTGAACGCAGCCACTTAGCTCTTTTAAATTTGTATATTTGGGTTCCTTAGGGCTTGCTGACAAAGAATATGTAAAACGTTACGCAAATAGTCTAGGAATTACCAAGTTATGGCCAAAATAAAATAATGGGGGTGCCTGACAGCATGAAATCATTTCTGCTCATAAAATTTTTTTATAACGTGTTTGAAAAAACCTTACGTTACGGAAATAGCCTACCATGTTAACTCCAAATTGATTGGAGCGCCACAAATGTAAGACTAAACACGATTGGTCGGGCTATAAATACTATCTTGTGTTGTCAGGGGAAACGTGAAAAAGGAGTACTTTTTTGAAAAGATGTGTAGACATGGTTTCATTGGGTAGAGCTGCGAATATACTCGATTCAGAGCGTCTGTTCATTGCCACATCTTGTAATAAACCTACTAAGAAGCAGTGCGTTGAGCACCAGTGTATATTTTTTATAAAATAAAGCCTGGGACATCGGCAGATCGGAGTTGTGCTATATTCATTGCCAGTCAACGAAACTGTTTATTATTCTATGAATTGTGGTAAGCTTGAAATATTCAATATCTTTTAATGAAAATTGAATGTAAATTGATAATTTATGTCTGTATATATATGTGTAGTTCAGTAGCAAACATGATGTAAAGCCTATAATGCTCCAGCCTGAACAGAAGGTGTCGGAGGAAAGTAAAACTGCATGGAATGGCCAAACAGTACACTGACACCTAGATGATTGACTAGAAAGAAATAATGCTGGAATTGCAGAGGCGTAGTAACCATTAGGGAGGGAAATACTGGTATAAAGTATTTCAGATGAAGCTGACAGTTGGCCTAACGCTCTGAACTCAATGTTTGTGATGTATTGTGCTCAGTGTAGAAAGAGAGTATAAATTAGTTATGACGTAGAAGGTACATCCTTCTTGTTTCAGGGACCGTGGTCTTAAAGTTATTGAGCAGCACCTGGTCAGAGCTTTGCTGAAGCCAGAGGTGGACAGCATACTCCTTGGTCCATATAGCAACCAGTGGGGTGGCTCCAGAACTCATTAAAGTAATCGAGCAGAGGAGCCTTTTTTCTGCAGTCATCACGAAAGATAAGAGAGTGTGGCCATGGAGCTCAACATTATGTACCCCATCTTAAAATGACAGTGTAAAATAAAATTAAGAGGGGAATTTAATTGTTTTAATATCAGGAACTGAGAACATCTCCAATACTAGTTCCAATAAAGACAAACTATTGAAGTCATGATGACAAATACCAACAGAGCTTGAACAAAACAAAACCAGTATTACCTCATATTACTACTACATAACTGACACACATAGGATACTATTATTAATATATGTCACTACAAGATTCATATTAATAAATTCTGTACATATAAATTGTAATTAAAATTGATTGTGATTCCTGGTTCCCTTTGTATTTGAATCAGGACACATATACATTCATGACAGCACTGAATACATATTGTTATTTGAAAAGTTATCAGTGACTCCTTTAAGATATCCTCGTAGAGTGTTTTATGTATGTGAGTGTCACAGTGTTGTCAAGTGTGGTGGAATAAATTAAATTGTTTATCTATCTGTTGTTGTTATGACTTACACTTCATCATACACATACCCTAGACATATAACGTAGTCATCACACTATTCCAGAATAATTCTGACTGAGGTATACATATGTGGCAGCAAGTAAGGTTATCTATAATACACTACTCTTATTAGATATAGATACCTTCACAGCTGATCTCAGTCAGTACACTAAGTCCCCTATAAATATTTATAACATCCCACTTTACCACACCGACAAAGCAGTCCGTGGCCAATACGCCTAGTGGCGCCTTAGGGCAACAAGAAATTAACTGTTATTCCGTTACGCCTAGTGGCGTTTATTGGTACAACAAAAAATTAATTGTTGTTTCCGTAATCTGAGTAACTGGCAAGCGGGTGATCAGCCCGCTGAATAATATGTATTACTAGATCTTTATTAGATTTTAACAGTCTTATAATACTTTTACTAACTATTATTTATTAATTTTTGTTCTCTTTAAATATTGTTTCACTATTCTGTGAAATTACTTTGGTTTTCTATTCTCAATACCTGTTCTATAGTTATGGATTGCATGCCTGTAAATAATCCAATGCCCAGTGCAGTTCCTAGGTGAGATGAGACAAAGAAAGTTTACCATGACTGTTACCTCAGGCATGTCATAAAAGGAGCCTAATATGAGGTTGTCCATGAGGCTGGCAACCTATCATGTAAAACAAATTACCACAGAAACCATTGCAGGAGCATATGAATGCCTTGTACAGGCTTCATGCAACGAGACTAGATGCAGTGGTGGCTCCAATGTCCATAAGGAACGAAATGGAAAATGACTATCAATCAATCAATCAATACCCTTTAGCTCCCCGAGGAGTATAGGCCTTCCACAAAGAAAATGACTATAATGATGAAATAATCAAACACTGGGATTCTCTATTGTTCATACCTTTTACATTTTAGTAAGATATAGTATTACTGTCTTAAACAAATTCTGCACAGTAAGTTTCTTGCATTTGGAAACAGCCCAATCCTATTTGTAGTCTAAGAAGTTTCTAATTGCTGGGAATGTTTAATTCCACAGATTCTTGACATACTTTTGTTGGAGCTTGCAGCAGCTTATATGCATGTCTTCTTTTTAGATTGTTATGCCATGCTACTGTCCATTCATTCATTGTTATTCTTTAGATTGAACTTTTGATCAATGTTCTCCCATTCCTACATTTGCTTTACATTATGCAGATCTGTCTGTTGATAGAAATTATAGGGGGACACATTTCCGTCTTCGCCCAAATGGCTATCAATATGTGATACGTAGCTAAGTCGGGTTTGCACATGCAAGCTCTGTTTCGTCTGCAAAAATTACAACTTGCAATACAGTGTTTCAATTACCACGTTAGTGTTAGGATCCCAATTTGGTTTTTTGTGTGTTTTTGTGTCAATAGTTAATGTTGACAGTGGGCAAGGGTTAGGATTAAGATTCTTCTTCTTCTTCTGCGTTCATCCTGAAAAGGACGTTTGTTACACTGTGTCGCCGTTTACAGCAAAGCTGCGATATTTGTGCCTTTCGGCCTGACACATCCGGTTTCAGCATGGCATTTTTGGGACCGGGTTAGCTTTCCCTTTTCAATTCCTACTCTCTCAGCCAGACTGCAGTGATGCAGCCTGTTTCCAGGACCACCACTTGGAGGTGGAGTAAGGTCTTGGTCAGCTCTGGTTCGCTGACCCTGACGCAAGCAGTCAAGCTATGGGTCACTGACTGCATTTATCACTGCTGCTGCAGATTAAGATTAACATTAGCCATTATTGTTTTGAGATTTGTTGCCACAAAAAAAAAAAAAAATTATTATTTCCACATGTCACGCAATTGTTGCCATTCCCCCCCCCCCCCCCCCCCCCCCCTCTCTCTGCATGTGCCGTGTCCCAGCACTAGACAGGGCCCAACCTTTGCCCTACCCAGCTAAATGCTTCTGCAATCTCAAAACAAAAAACACAAATAAATAAATAATTAAATCTAATTCCCTCTTTATTTTGTTTAACATTTGTGTCTTTAATCTCACTGAATTGTTGTCAGGATAAAGACTTGTAACTGTTTTTTTATTTAAATCTAATTTTAATCAACAGTACAGTTTATTTAGTCTGCATTTTATTTTAAAAAGTGCAAACAGCATTATGTTTGAAAAAGATATACAGATAGTCCTTGAGTACGATGTATGCAACTTACGACAACGCAACTTACAGCGACAAAAAAAATATTTATAAAAAATCAAAATTTTTAATGGGTAAAATATGCATGTAGGCATATCTGGAGTCATTCTTTATATGACCACCAGCTTTGCAAAATGTGACAATATACATATGTGAAAGTGAATCTCTGTCTGTGAGGCTAAATACACCCTCATTGACTTTTGAAATCATCCACACACTTCCATGGATTCCCCCTGTGGTGAAATATGTTGAGAACCCAGCATTGCATACTAGCTCAGAGAAGTTACTTGAGCCCCAGATGCGATTCTTTGGCATTGACCTGGTTGACTGCATGCAGGAGCATCTCACTATAGACCCAGTGACAGGCAGGGAGAGCTGAGAAGTGGCTTTGTGCAGGACGTGACAATTCCTTGGGAGAGTCCAGAACCAGAGTACAGTATTTTAGCTCTGCATAGTTGGACAGCCCCCTTGGATGGTGGGGAATGCACAGTATGCCACGTGCTTCTTACTTCTAGCTTGGGATCAGATGTGACGATCCTTTAAATGCAAGCCAAGCTGGAGAAACTGGAGCTCATGACTTAACTCAGCACGTTTCAGAATGGCAGATAAGCAACAGGAAAAGCCTAGATCTACAGTGTAGATAATACCAAGGAGTCTTCAGCTTGGTATTGGCTGCAAAAGAGCAAGAAGCTCAGCAGCCCTAGTTAAACAAACAATGGGTAAAATGTTAAAAAAAAAGTTTTCAACCTGAGCCTTTTTATTTTTCATGTTCTAAGGGGCACTTATGGCTTGGGACAGATTCACATACCTTGGTAGCACACTATCCCAGAACATTGTCATTGATGATGAGGTGAACACCAGGATCTCCAAAGCCAGCAGCACATTTGGCATATTATACACCAACGTTTGGCATCGAAGTGGCATTAGTCTACAGACAAAGCTGAAGGTGTACAGAGCTGCGGTGCTTCCAGTGCTGCTATATGCAAGTGAAACATGGACTGTATACAGGCGCCACGTAAAGAAGCTAAACCACTTCCATACAGTCTGTCTCAGGAAGATAATGAACATCAAATGGCAAGACAAGATCCCGGATACCGCCGTTCTTGACAGAGCTGGTATCCCTAGTATTGATACTATTCTGATGCAGTCACAGATTCGCTGGGCAGGTCATGTAGTCCGCATGCCAGACCATCGACTGCCAAAGATACTCTTTTATGGTGAGATACAGAAGGGTAAACGCTCCCATGGTGGCCAAAAGAAGCGCTTCAAAGACACGTTAAAGACGTCATTGAAAACCTTTGACATAAACCCAGACACATGGGAAGCTGCTGCGCAAGACCGAACTGCTTGGCGCACATCTCTTCGTAAAGGTGCAGCGGCATGCGAATCATCCAGAAGAGCAGCAGCGGAACAGCGGAGACAAGCTAGAAAGGACCGTGTAATAAAATCTTCACATGAAGCAAACATTCCCTGCCCACACTGTCCAAGATCTTTCCAGGCCCGCATCGGGCTCATCAGTCACCTTCGTACCCATAGACTAACCTAACATATTCCTAAATAATTGGATGAACAGAGTGGTCTTCATCACCCGTGATGGACGAACAACATGGCTTGGGATAATGTAAACATGCTCACAGAAGAGTTATCCTGCACTGAACTTTAAAAACATTGACTGAGCTTGATAATAAACATTAATTTCCATTGGACATCAAATAATGTCCTCAGACTTCATACATCAGTCTCCATTGTTCATTGGCAATATAATTCTGTGTACCATTTAGTGTGTGTGTGTGTGTACCACATTTTGCCCCTGTATTTTTTACAGTACATTTTTAACAGTATTTTTGTAAGCTTTGTAGAACAGTAAACACATTGTAATGTCATAACATCTTTTATTTCAACCCTTTTATTTATTTTACAGTGAATAACTTTAACAAATGATGATCTAAGTCAATACATTTAAGGGGTGATTTGATTTACGACCGCTTTGATTTACGATGTAGTCATTGGACCGGAACCTCATTGTAAGTCAAGGACTACCTGGATATAATTAAAAAAACTATTTAAATCAGTTAAAGGTTATAACAATTATCTGATATTTCAACTGATATTATAATATTAATATAAGTTGTCCATGAGGGAGTTGTTAACTATTTTGGATGTAAGTAGACTATAATGACTGGGGTCACAAAAATAAATTTTGTTCCGATGTCATTTATGAAAGAGGCTATCCTCACTCAAATTTTTTGTGTGACGTCACATTTTTTCAATACTCCTATCCCTGTTGTCACACTTCATCACAAAATGTTCACCCTAAATCCCCCCCCCCCCTCCCCCCCCCCACACACACACATACACGTGTGATGCCATATGTGGACGACCTCTTAGAAACAAATAGAAAGCTGCAAACAGATATTCAGAAATACTACAATTAGCCTTAAAATTGTTTTGAGCTTTTTCAAAAACAATAGGAGGTCTCTTAGCAGAGAGTATGTAATTATGTTGAAGGGGGGTCAGAGTGGCTAAGAGGTATGGTGTCCGCCTCTAATTCTAAAGGTAATGGGTTCAGTTCCCAGTGCAAGGAATATATTTGATAGACATTTTTTCAGAACCAGTGGGCCTAATAATGTCACACTCCTCCATGACCTCCCTGGGTAGTTAGATTGGATGCGTATCCTTCTTGGATAAGATCGAAAAAATATGAGGTTCCGTTTACTACTTGCACAAGTTAAAAATCCCTCGGCAGTTAGTAATCGTAAAGAGTAGGCCAAACGGCTGCTGCCCTGCCATAATTTACAAAATTAGAAAACCTACCCACCACAAAAATATGTTTACAGAATGTGTGATTCCTGTATACACACATTGGAATCCTCGCCTGTGCAAAGGTGTTCATGTACTGTGCTGAGATCCTCCTGTGTGATCTAAGGGAGGAGATCAGAGAACTGATGGAGTTGTCCGTGTGCAATGAAGATGGTCCTTAAAACCAAAACCAAAGAATGTGCAAACAAGACTAAGAAAGTACATTTTTAAAAAGTAGGCCCTATGTTAAATATTTAAAAACCACAACAAAATACCACCTTACTGCTTATTACTGTGTCTTATTATCCTTAATTAAGGGTGATGGTGAACGAACGAACGAACTTTATTTTCAAAGGGTTAAGAATTGGGCACGCAGGCCCATCTGACATTCTGCCCTTCCTCTCTCTCTCTCTCGTCATGTATACTATATCCTTTCATCCTCACATTTACTTTAAGCATAATTAAGGCATTTATCATTATAAAAGTAATATTACATTTGCAATAATCATCATAATTAAAGTACATTTTTAAAATAAAATTTAAAAATAAAATAAATAATAATAATGAATTTAAAAATAAAGTAAATAAAAATAAACATTAAGAAAAAACAACAACAACAACAAGACATAAAAATCGAATTCTTCGTACAGTAAATTAGTGATTTGAGACATATTCAGAAGTATGTTATAAGAAGGTGTACATACACAAGCAATTTAATTGGCAAACCTGTGGATAGCCATTTGGGTGAAATCATATGTGTGTCCCCATAATCTTTCTTATATCCGATCTACCTCTCTTGGATTCTTTATTTACGTTTTCATTTCTTTCTTTATTTTTTAAAGACAAAGCATCCTGTTCAACCCTTGATGGGTTATAATCAGGATTTATAGTGTAGGAAATTTAAGATAATAAAATCTGATTTCCGATATCTGAATATAGTATCTTCTACCCCCTCCACTTAGTCCAAATATAAGAGTAGTTAATCAAAACTGTAAAAGTGGGTGAATATATGTGTGAATATATCCTTCTTTCCAACAAAAAAAAAAAAAAAAAAATTAAAAACAAATACCAAAAAAAAAAAGTAAAGTATCTCATGGTAGCTGGGAAGAATAGTGGAACAAGGTTCACCATTTTGCCCGAACACTATTATATATACAGACAAGTGACTGTATCGCTTCGACACATTGTAACATACCCTCTATTAACACTAACCAAAATCCAATCAAAATGAACGAAAAGTATCCCATTCAACCTCTGATAGGTTGCAGTTACGATGTATAATGCCTCTAGTTTCTAATGTCATAATAAATCATGCTTATGACAGTTTATGTTACATGCAAACACGCTACACGGAGACACATGACCTAATTTATTGACCAATTAAACAAAACTACACTCTACATATAAACAATTTTTTCCAATGCAAATACAGACATAGACCTAACCCCAACCAACCCCTGCTCCAGCTATGCACCAGTGTCCCCCCCCCCCCCACCATAATTGGCACCCTCCTCCCAAAAATGCTGTCAAGAAATGAAAATACAGACATAGATCTAACCCCTCCTACCACCTCCCCCAACCCTAACCAGCACCCTTCCCCCATAATGCCATAAATTATCCCAGCAATTATATACATTATTCGTAATAATATCCACTTGCCAAAAATAGACAAATATGGCAGCCTTCAGTTCGCTGTCCTTCCCATCGACCTATCTCATAACTGCCCTGTTATTAACAAGATGAAAAGGGGTGAGTGACACCCAATCCACCAATAATCTACCATCATCCATATGAGCACCCCATTAGGGATAGGAATCCAAGTGTACTAGTTTCTCCATGCATTTCCATCTAGTCGGGTATCTACTGGTATTCATGAACCTGTTCTGGGTTGTTAATTGATACCTAGCAAATGCTGGATGAGTCTTGTTCAACATAATTTTGGTCATGTAATTTAGTCTTAGTTCCTTTCTCCGAAGTTCCAAAAGGAGGACTCCTAAGAGCACCTCCAGAACACCCATCGGTGTTGATCTATTTCATTTCCTTAAATGTCAACGTGTGAAGGTACCAATAAGCCTATAATGGTCCCGATGCTGGACAATTCTAATTCTAGGTTAAAGTCTCGATGTGCCCTTGCAGTCACTCTTCTCCAATCGCTGTATAATATTTGTCTTGAGCGTGTTGTCTTGGCACTTAGCTTCTCACTTTAAAAAAAAAAATATTTATACTTTCTGATGATGCAAAAGTAGTAAGATCCTTACACTTGCGTCGGTGGATTTGCTTTTATTAAGGTTGGTTCGCAATTGCTAACGTAGGCATTTCTGAATGTCATGCCTTAACTATACATCACAGTGCGAAACATAAACCATCACACCTACCGTGTAATATGATAGCAGTCCAGCATCGTCGTCCAAAACAAACCAACGATACTGCCATCCCTTCATAACATTGGTCCACTTGCTCAATGGACCTTCCATTTTGGTAGCTGTTGTTAGCTATTTAACACGCAGAGAGTTGCCATTGAAATGTCAAGAAATACAGTAGTTAGAAAACAGTTGTTCTGAACATTTTAAAATTTATATTAAACATAAAGTTTTGGGATTTGCAAAATAGTCAACCTAATTAAGATATTTTATGTATTGTTTTAAGATTTTTATTTTTTATTGTGCTGCATCCAGACCATTAATTAAATAATGAGAATAACAGGAAGTTTATTTTCTATGAACCAATAAAAAATCAGAGGAAACACCGCAACTATTTTTAGACCACCAATCAAAAGAATGGGGCTATTTTGAAGTCACCAAAGAAGTGTTTCAGTGTAATGGAGGACTGATCAAAATTATAATTATTGATTGCATCTTTCAAAATGACGAGTGACGGGAGATACAAAATGGAGGATACAGCTTACATTGGTCCTTATAAAGCGACACGTTTGGTACTGTGGTTTATGATCGCATTTTTTTTTTACGTCTTATTTCAACACAACATGCATAGGCCTACACTATCAAGCTAGATAAATTTGGATATTCTTAAATTTGTTTTTCGTCCCACATTTATCTTACAGTTCCCTGTGGGGCATAGGCATTCAATAAACTGAAGCCACATTTCCCTGTTCTGTGTCATGGTTGAAATGAAGAATATGGGAACATATTCTTCGATGCTATCCATATAAGTCGCCCTGGTTAGGTTTCTGAATTTATTTTTTTTAAAGGCTGTATCGAACATACAGCCCACTGTTCTTTGTTTCAACCTTGTATAATCTGCCGTGCAATGCTATCAGTTGGTTTCTATGTTTAAAATAAAAAACACTGGGAAATGTCATCCAGATTAGTCGCCCACGTCTTTAGGGTTAGGTTTAGGATTCCTAACACTTCCTACTCTTTACTACGTCTCTGTATTCTTTGTCATCGAACAAACGGTCCACTATTTTAATTTCAACCTGTTTCCACAGTTTGTATCATATCCAACACCATGTTGAAATGAAGAACAATGGACCATTTGTTCGTTACGGCCTTAAAACAATTCAAAGACACAGTAAAAAGGGGTTGCTAAAGATTAGGTTTAAGACTTTAAGCCTAACCATAAAGAAGTGGGTGACTTATTAGGATGGTGTCAAAGACGACGGCCCACTGTTCTTCATTTCAACACCAACTCTTTTGCCTCACCATTTGTTCCACATTGGTGAAGTTGTCATTTCATTTTAATACTTTTTTGAGCACGGTTGTTAGAACTCTTACTTCTTTTGAGGCAAAAGGACAGGGCTCGAAACCAAATCATGCCATGCTCCAATCTACCCAGCTGTAAAAATAGGTATCTGACTCCTATAGGGTTAGGGATGGCAAAGGCAGAGAGGAAAGGAACTGGTCACCTCCATCTCATGAAGCTGAGACTTAGTATGGGAAAAGTCTAACAATACTTTCCCATATGACAGTATGTGTTTTACTCTGTGCAAGCACCCATTTATGAAAGTTCATTGTTGTTTTTGTAGTTCTCTATGTTTAAGAACTGTATAGTTGGACTATCTTGACATTTGAGATGACAATGTTTGTGTTGTCTTGATTTTCATATAAGAGGTGTGATCAAAAAGTATCCAGAATGGTAGCATCAGTCCGGAACCGAGCAACACAGCCGGAAGCTGCTAGGCACAGGTTGACCTTGGAACCTAACATGCATGTGGCATGAGTCACGTTTGCCCTGCTTGTCTGATTTGTTTACAGTAGTGCTTTGTTCTTACGTGTGTGAACCGTGTTCGTCGCATTTGTCATGGCGGAAAAAAATTGATCAATGAATTTGCATCAGATTTTGTCAAAAACTTGGCGAAACATGCAAAGACACATACTTAAAGTTACAGACAGTCAACAAGGAATACTACTGTCAAGTTTTGCGGCGTCTGAGGGACGCATTTCGTCGCAAAACGCCAGCATTGCATGAGTGTGGTAACTCCACCATGACCGCACCTGCCCATGCATCGCAACTTGTGCAGCAGTTTCTTGCTAAGCACCACATTCCACAGGTCCAACAACCACCCTATTCGCCAGATCTCGCTCCCTGTGACTTTTTTCTCTTCCCAAAAATCAAATACCACTTGAAAGGAAAAAGATTTCAGGATGTTGAGGAGATACAACAGAATGCGATGAGGCAGCTGTTCGCTATTTCAGAAGATGACTTCAAAACATGTTTCGAGCAGTGGAAACAGCGCTGGGCTGTGTGTGTGGCTTCGGAAGGGGACTAAACTCACAAATCTTTAACTCTGGTATTATTTTTTTAATAAATCTAGTCCTGATACTTTTTGATCACACCTCATATTTTGGTCCCACTGCAATGAAAGTCCCTCATGCTTTCTATATTCTTATTTTAATGTCACAGTCTAATCCTCCAGCTTTGTCTGTGTTGCTGCTAAGAAGAGTGCTTATCTTGCAGAGGTGTTTATGCAAGTGCAGCTGGTTATCATTTACTGCGTTTATTCTCATAACCTTCGTCTTTACTCTGTGGCTTGTCAGGCTTGACTGCAGAGGTCTCTCATCCAGTATTCTTATTCTGTCTTCATCTGGTTTAGGTTATGGTTCTGAAGGACATCATTGAGCTGTGTTTTTCCACTGAATTCTATTTCTGGTTGTTGACATTTTCATAATCTAATCTATAGCTAGTAGGAAGAGAAGTGGTGACAAGAAGCATCACTGCTCCATTCCCATGTCTTCGTTTGTTTTCCTTCTTAGGTTAATGAACTTGACAGCAATCGAGGATTCCTCAGCAAGAGAGAGGTTGGTAAGAAAATGAAGATGGCTGTATACCGCTCCACCTATGTCCCAGTCTTGACATATGGATGCGAGTCATGGGCAATGACTACAACCCACAAAAGTCAGATCCAAACCTCAGAAATGAGGTATCTGAGGAAGGTGGTTGAAGTAACAAGAAGAGACATGGTCCGCAACCAGACGATACGTCAAGGCCTTAAATCCCACCCCCTGCAGACCCAAGTAGAACAGTCCCAACTAAGATGGTTTGGCCATGTCTGCAGAATGGGAGAGGATCGGCTACCACGACAAGCATGGGAAACAAAGAGCCAGGGATCCAGACCCCCAGGACGACCCAGAGTCCGCTGGGAGGACAACATTAGACAATCTTTGAAGGACCGAGGACTAGAATGGAACCAGGCCAGGAGGAAGACAGCCGATAGGATAGTCTGGCGCTCTCTCTTCCAAACCTCTACACCTCATGGTAGAAGGGGAACGACTAAGTAAGTAAGTAAGGTTAATGAACTTGCGAGGGACTTCATAGGTCTTTATCAGTTTCCAAAATGATTCTCTATCTAAGCTGTTAACAGCCTTTTCATAGTCCACAAATCCAATGTAAAGGCATGAACTCTATTCAAGGGTATGTTCCAATGTTATGCATGCTCCTTCTTCTTCTTCTTTGGTCCTTAGCCGCCGACCGTCAAAGCAGTCAGTGGCCATCACGCCTAGTGGCATCTTGTAGGGCAACAACAAATTGATTCCACTTTGCTCGGTCGGCAGCCATCCTTCGTACAGTACCCCAACTCTGGTTCATTCTTTGCATCTCAGCCTCCACAGTCCTCCGCCAGGTTGTTTTTGGTCGGCCTCTCGTTTTCCTTCAGGGGTCCATAGCATAGCTGTTCTTGTGATGGCATCGGGGTCTCTTCTGAGGACATGGCCAACCCAGCTCCAGCGTCCACCAGCTATGATGGTGTGCATGTCCTCTTGCTTGCTCCGAGTAAGCAGATCTTGGTTGGTGATGGTATTCGGCCAAAAGATTCGGTGAATTTTTCTTAGGTATGTTGTGTGAAAAGAGGACAATTTCGACATTTCCTTCTCTGTAACTCTCCAGCATTCCGCACCATAGAGAAGCACAGAAAGCACACAGCTCTGATATAATCTTAATTTTGTGCTTGTGCTGTATTGAGAGGACTTCCAGATGTTGTTTAGGCTAAAAAAGGCTGTTCTTGCCTTATTCATTCTGATGTTGATGTCTTTGCCTGCCCCACCGTCTGGTGTTACTATGCATCCTAGGTATGTGAAGGTGTCTGTCTGTACCAGTTGCTGATTCCTTACTGATATGGGCTCAGGGTTGCTCACATTGAGCGTCATGACCTCTGACTTCTTTAAATTGATGTTCAAGCCCACCTGCTGGCTAAACTTATTAAGTCTATCCGTTTTTTCCTGGATGTGTTGATGTGAATGCGCTAGTAGTGCAATGTCATCTGCATATTCCAGATCTTCCAATGTAGAAAATGTAGTCCATCTTATTCCTCTTGGACTGCCCTCAGTTGTCTGGCGCATCACCCAGTCTATGACTGTTAAATGCATGCTCCATAAGGGAGGTAATGCGAAATGTACTGAAAGATGGCTGCATAATCTGGGGCTCTAAAATGAAGATTCTTCTTCTTCTTTGATCCATAACCACCAACCGTCAAAGCAGTCAGCGGCCATCACGCCTGGTGGCGTCTTGTAGGGCAGCAACAAAATGATTCCACTTTGCTCGGTTGGCAGCCATCCTTCGTACAGTGCCCCAACTGTGGTTCATTCTTTGCATCTCAGCTTCCACAGTTCTCCGCCAAGTTGTTTTTGGTCGGCCTCTCTTTCGCTTTCCCTTGGGGGTCCATAGCATAGCTGTTCTTGTGATGGTATCAGGGTCCCTTCTGAGGACGTGGCCAACCCAACTCCAGCGTCTGCCAGCTATGATGGTGTGCATGTCCTCCTGGTTACTCCGAATAAGTAGTTCTTGGTTGCTGATGGTGTTTGGCCAAAAGATTCTGAGAATTTTCCTTAGGCAGATTGTGTGGAAGGAGGACAGTTTCGACATTTCCTTCTCTGTTACTCTCCAACATTCTGCACCATAGAGAAGCACAGAAAGTACACAGCTCTCATACAGTCTTAATTTGGTGTTTGTGCTGTACTGGGAAGACTTCCAAATGTTGTTGAGAACAGCAAAGGCTGTTCTCGCTTTATTCATTCTGTTGTTAATGTCCTAAAATGAAGATTACCCAGTGTTTATTTCAGATTCCTTGACTAGAACTAATGTAAATTCTTTAAAGCCATATTATCTAGAAGTTTTTTCAGCATGACTCACACCTTTAAGATCTTATGACTAATATAAGTCAGCTCTGTTCAACTGTTTCTTGAGATAACCTTCACTGAGTATAACCATATCCAAAGTTCACCATATCATTTTTCTTGCTGATGATGGTTGACACGAGACAGATTTCTCGATGCATCTTAATGTCTGAGATTTGGAGATATAAAGTAAATGGACAGTCTCACTCATGACCGTACATACATAAATAAATAACTTGACAGTTTCTTCAATATAATCTCAACAGCATTGTCCTGGACATCAGAAGCAATAGCACAAAGATATTTGGGCACTCTTCCGAATAGCGGTCCCAAATGAATCGATACGGTTTGTGTTAGAAAATATCCCTTACAGGGCCTCATTTGGTAATGCCGGTTCAGGGGTGACATGAAATGGGGGAAAAAAATCTAAAAATGCCGGTTCAGGGGCGACCTAAAAAAGGTTAAAAAAAAAAAAAAGGTAAAGGATCCCGTTACACGCCCATTGAGGCATAGGCCTATTGGGAATATGGTGTTAGGCCCATATTTTCTTGACCATCGGCACACTAGGGGTGATGTGGTCAGCATCACGCCGGCTGCCTTAACCTTCCCAGAGTTGCTCTGGTACCCAATTGGGGCTGGGTCGACCCAGGAGCCGGTTACTAAAAATTCATATTTATGCTGCTGTGAATATTTTCATAAATAATGAACATTGAAAGTTCAGCCCAGGTTATAAACACCTGTCATTGTGTAGCCACGTGAATGTAGACCTAAAAAGGGGAGGAAAAAAAATCTAAAATTACAAGTTTTTTCCCGCTGTAACATTATCATTTCGATATTCCGATACAGTGAGTGAAGTCGACCATTTCTTTTCTTCCAAAGTTGTGAATAAATTGATATGATGATAGGAAACTCTTTACAGAGCAATACAACAGGAGGCAATCTGATCATCAGAAGTAGTCCCCCCATCCAACAAGTGTTTCGGCCCAGTATACTCCTTTACACTCTAAGGGGGGCGGGCCCACTTGGGTCATGACTCCCAAGCGTCTCAGCCTCCTGTTGTCTTGTATCAAAAATGAACCCATTTCACTTATGGTAGCAACTTTAATCCACAACTCCCCCAGCCGTGGAGACAATTGTGAAGGTAACAAAGAGAAGACAAATTATTCCGTTCGTTCCGTCGCACACACTGAGACACCCACAATTTTTACTTTCGAATTTGTGCATTTGAGATAAAAATATTAATAATGCCAGGTAGACCATCAGCTCCGACACAGATCAGCAACAATGTTCTACCAGTTCAACAACTAACAGCTGTAGATGTCAGACCTAGTGACTTGTATACGTTAATGAACAACAAACTCCAATGGTTACAGTGGCTTGCTACACACCGATTAATAAGAAACTCCGATTCAGTCTACCCAGCTGTAAATGGGTACCTGACTTCTCACTTGAGTTAGGGAAGGAAAAGGCAGCGAGGAAAGGTACTGGTCACCCCACCTCTGTATGCATGACCTAGTATAGTGAGGTCTCTAACACTTCACTCCCCTACGGTAGTATCTGCTATGGGACTACCTTTTTACTCTCCCACTGAAGCAAATGACTATTTATCGATTCAGACATTACCATCTAACCCGTACAGTCAGGTACTAAATACACGTAACTGGCTATGGAACTCTAGACGGCAAAATGTTTTCAACACAAGGGTTACTTTCACAATTGCCTCCAGCTGGCAGAAAATAAATTCAATCTGTCTGCTCAACTATAACTCTATCAATACATTGATCAGAGTGGCAATTTCTGTGTTTCAAGAGTAGTTTCCCATTCATTTCTACTCGTAAATTTTTTTTTTAAAATTATATGTCAAAATGAGGCCCTGTAATGGAAATTTTCTAACACAAACCGTATCGATTCATGCAAGAGTGCCATGAGCAACGGTCATTTCATACCACTGCATATTATGTTCGGCCATACTTCTCCGCACATATCCTCCAACATCACAGTACTCCAAACTTCATAATACGCAATGAGTGCAAAAGCAAATAAAATGTATCCAAACAATAATGTTTAAGGGTCTCATACCATAGATCTTCTGAAGTGGGAAAACGATGCGCCTCCTATCCAGTACACTTCCTAGCGGGAAAGGGCTCAGTGCACAATAACGTATTGAGGCCTTGTAGAAACTCATTACGCAGGACAGCATCACATATAATCCCAAAGTATATGAATAAAAAAAAGTCACAGATCTACAAAACACAGTCTCCTGCGCTGGTTGGCCGCAGAAACCCCTTTTTACATCTCAGTATTCTTTCTACCAAGTACGCTAACTGCGTTCACTGCGCACATTTTTCACAGTCGAACGTAAACCTTGATTCACACTGTACACCACTTACTACTCTTCAGTCACGCTACTTGTTCATAATAGTGAACTTTCATGTGACCAATCAAGCTTACGTACTTTAACAATAGTGGTACACACTCTTAACAGGTTGCTCCATTCTTCACCCACTCACATGTATGCATGTCATGTATATCATGACAATGATATTCTTCACACTGTTTATTTTGAATACTAACCACATTCTTTCATTTCAGTGGAATGATGTTGTTATTGCCTTTCGCCAATACTTGCCTTGTGGGCGACACAGACGATACATGAAAACTTATGACAACTGTTTCTCTGGAGCATCAGCAACAGAATGGCTTCTCCAGTACCTGAAGACGAATGGAAACTTTGGTTCAGATGTTTCTAGGTAATAGAGCTTTTTTATTAACATTTCTACAGTTTTTATATTTTCTATGTGTTTGTCTATCTGATAAACAATTTTCTATCGAGGTTTCTAAAAAAGGGCTGAGAGCTATGGAATTGTTGATTTTACTGCCTTTTATTGTACTGACAGATTTCATCAGCTAGGCACATTGCCTCTTTCAGAATGTGAGTAACAGGGACAGTTTATTAGTACAGGCCAACCTAATATCATCTTTAACTTTATGAGCATTTTGAGATTCATAGGTACAAATATAATTTGTCTGCTCCTTTCTCTGTTATTAAGTACCTTTCTTTATTTCTGTCTTCTCAGATCTTGCTCGTTTTATGTTGGCTGTCTTATTTGTGATTACCCAGTTGTTTTGATACTTTCCATGTAATTGTATGGATTCTTTCCTAGTATTATGTTTCATTTTCCTGTTTATTTCCACGTTTGCACAGCCACACAATCGTGTTTAAGATGTTAGTGGGGAAGGGATATTTAAGATGCATGACTTAAAGGGAGCTTGAGATTTTGAAAGCAATGTCAGTGGTAGCATGGCTTACAGAATGGTCTTGAACTTCTTCACACTCTCAGACATCAACTTGAATATGTTTAAAGAAAGCAGTGGTGAGCTTGAGGCTGTTGGTATCTCCATAGGGTTTTTCCATATATGCCTTCTCTATTCCTCATGCTGGGCATCTTTGAAGCAGATGTTGAGCAGTCATTTTATCGGTGCCACAGTTACACTCATCAGTAGTTCCTATCTTTAGCTTGTTGAATAGATGGTATCCCAATGTGTTATGGCCTGTGCAAAGTTTGAAGATTATCACTTGTTCACTTCTGCTGAGCTGGTAATATCAATCAATACCCTTTAGCTCCCCAAGGAGCATAGGCCTTCAACAAACACATGCCAAGTCCTCCTGTCACGTGCCGTCCACACAAGTTCTTTCCGTGTTTTCCTCATCATTTTCACCTCTGTATCTTATCTCTTCTCCATGTATTTTTTGGTCTACCTCTGCTTCTCTTTCCCTGAGGATTCCAGAACAAGGACTCCCTCGTAATGCTATCAACAGTGTCACGAAGTGGATTTAAGTCTAGAGGTTGTCTTAAGATAGAGACAAGACCCTAGTAGTAAGAAAATCCGAGAAGATAGAATTTTGATGAAAATGACGTGACTGGAAAGATGAGACTATTGGCTCAAGGGTGAGAACCTGAATTGACTCTCCCTTGCCGCTTCGTGACTTCAGAATTGCTATAGCCTCACCCCCTCTGACTACCTTTAAACAAAAAGGAGATAAGGGTTATCTAAGACCAAAGACACACTATACAGACGACAGACACGTACAGTACAGTATAGAACCTGATCCAGTTTACAATATATGTATAGTTTATTTACACAATCAGAAGATAAAATTCATCACACAGCAAAGAAATAAATATCGTGCACTGTTGCACAAACCTGAAAAAGCAAAGAACCAATTAAATAGATAGCCACCTGAAACCACAACCACATTCACTCTGTCAGCTACCCTGCTGGGGAACAAAATAGAATGATTAATGATTGAAACCACAATCAACTGGTGGGGCATCAACTTTAGCCACCACTTCCTAATACTATAATATTTTCTACTGTCTCTGTCCTGCTGACTCTGCCTAAACGAATGTTTACACAGCTTCCAACTCCTTAGGCGATATGCGCCGCTAACTAAACTAAAACACTGGACTGCTACACTAGTAGACTTCTTATAACATTTATTTCTCAGAGGCTATCCTCTAAGGCTATCATCAGACCCCACTGGTCCTGTCTCTCTCTTCTCCCTCTCTCTCTCTTTGCTTCAGTGTCTCTCTGACACTCTTGACATCTGCTGAGGTGGCATCTCCGTTTACGCCTTCTCTCGTTGACTTTTTCAGAACCAGGAATGTTTACCCTTTCTCCTGTGTTCTGACGACTGCTCTGATAACTTGATTATCAAGCACGAGGTACTTGACTACAATATAGAAGCTCCTTTGCTGCTGACTAGCTTCTCTGACTTGCCCCGTTACCCCGCTCAGGGTTTAGATCAACACAGCATTTATTTCTGGCTGTATAAACTAGACCAATCTCCCGGCCACGTTGCCATTGTTGGAGTGGTATAATGAGCTAAGTGCTCTGGATTTTAAGACAAAATCCCATTTCCCAGATGAAGAATGACTTCACTGCCTGAGATCGTAGGTTATATTCTGTCGCCTCTGGCGATATCGAGCTCTCGGCTCCTGCCAATGCCAACTTTGCCGTTGGTAATTTGTCTGTGACAAACTACACTCTTCCACTGTACCGTGAACCGCTGTAGATAAAAGAAATGCATTTAATGTACAACAGCTACCAAATTAACCACATCTCTAACCTAACTCCTATAAATCCTACGCTACCCTCAACTCAATACAGCTCCCCTTCACCCGCTATGCACAACGATACATAAATATTTCTAACCACGTGTCACTCAATCTCACACTCCTCCTTTATCTGATTACGTTTCAAATTATGTCTTATTTACTGTATGAATGGTTTAGATTGTGTTTGTTAGTTTGTTTTTTTTTTTAATTTAAAAAAAAAAAAATTTTTTTAAGGTATTAATTTTTGTTAATGTATTTTAATTAATATTTTCCCCCCCCCCCCCCCCCCCCTAAATTTGATTATGTCTTGATGTTACAAATGTATGTTATTATTTTACCTCGATAATGTTGTATGCTTAAATAATGCTAAAAATATATGTGCTATTGAAAGGATACGGTTTGAAAGGTGAGCGAAAGGAAGGGCAGAATGTTAGACGGGCCTGCGCGCCCAATTCTCAACCCTTTGAAAATAAAATTTGTTCGTTCCCTTCCCCGCTTCAACGAAAAATCTTACTGGTACGTAAACAAACTCCCGACATTGTCTGACCTTAATCTTTTGTTACGAGAATCTACCTCGTGTCAAAACATTCAAACTAGGGAAATTTCCTGTCCGAAATTCTTTGGTCTCCTTTTTTAACATTTCATATGAGGTTTCCTAGCTTAACCCAAAAATTAAATTACTCCTCTTACTGCATTACCAAACTTTTAAGGCACAATAAAATAACATAAGCACCATTAGATGCCCAATAAATTACACTTGTAAATATACAGAAATTAATGGTGGTTTACCCAACACTCTACATACTACAGAGCGCCCATGTATTAATAGCTAACCCTCACACAGTGAATTTCTCAAAACTTCACACAATCCTATATACTGCCAATTATCCTAGAAAGAATTAGGCACACTTTACCTTTACATCATTCTACAAAGATAGTAATAGATGGCACTTACGTTTATAACTTTAAGTTAACTTCCCGAAGAAAACTTTACTTAATCATACTACGACTCTATTTAAGAACCCACTAATATTACGGCTCTAATAAAAATATGAACATACCAGTTTATCACGTTTTCTTCCGCGTGCAGCAGAACGATAAATGCTAGATTCACGGTAGTGAATTTCATCAGACAAAGGGGTCTCCGTTAGAAGACCGCTCGGGTTTATATACAAGAAAATCCCCGCAGACTTTCGGCCTATGTCATAGCTATAGTGTCTTACTAACCCAATGGAATCACTTACAAAATTATAACGGGGTCTACGCCAATAGATTTGAAAGCACGTCGTGACCTATTTAAGCACACTTTCCAATTGCGTCATGTTACGCTGACCGCGAAATGTTTTTAACAAAGAAACTGGGACTACGAGATCGCAATTAATTTAACAAAGGAAGACCCTCGTGATCGCAATGAACTTTAAAGAAAAGAAAACTGGTGCGAGTATAAACTAAACCTACCGTCAAAAACGCAATAAAATACCTACAGGAAAAGACCAAACACATAATAATTTACAAAGAGAAGACTGGGCCTGTTGAAAAGACAGAATTACAGTACTGCATCACAAACAGGTTTCCTCAATGTGTGTCCTATCCATTGCCAGCGTCTTCTTCTCAACTCTTGTTCCACTGGCACTTGTCTGGTTCTTGTCATCAGTTCCACATTTGTGACTTTGTCATACCATTTAAGTCCTTCTATTCTATGCAACAACCCGTTTATAAAAGTCTGTAGCTGTTTGGTTGTTGATTTTGTTGTTCTCCATGTTTCAGAGCCATACAACAGGACTGACTTGACATTTGAGTTGAAGATTCTTATTTTCGTGTTGGACTTTCTTTTGTTCTCCATATGTTTCCCAATGCAATGAAAGCTCCTCTTGCTTTTTGTATTCTTATTTTGATATCATTGTCTGTCCCTCCAACTTTGTCTATATTACTGCCAAGATATGTGTACGATTCTACATCTTTTAGTAGTGTTTCTTTAAGTTCAACCTTGTTATCATTTCTTGCATTTATTCTCATAATCTTTGTCTTTTCCCTGTGTATTTTTAGGCCCACTTGTTGTGACTTCTCGTCGAGTATTTTCATTTTTCAAGTTCTGACTGTGACATTAAAATAAGAATATAGAAGGCATGAGGGACTTTCATTGCAGTATGACCAAAATACGAGGTGTGATCAAAAAGTATCCGGACTAGATTTATTAAAAAAATAATACAAGAGTTAAAGATTTGTAAGTTTATTGCCTTCGAAGTAGTCCCCTTCCAAAGCCACACACACAGCCCAGCGCTGTTTCCACTGCTCGAAGCATGTTTTGAAGTCATCTTCTGAAACAGTGAACAGCTGCCTTGTCGCATTCTGTTGTATCTCCTCAACATCCTGAAATCTTTTTCCTTTCAAGTGGTATTTGATTTTTGGGAAGAAAAAAAGTCACAGGCAGCGAGATCTGGGGAATAGGGTGGTTGTTGGACCTGTGGAATGTGGTGCTAGCAAGAAACTGCTGCACAAGTTGCGATGCATGGGCAGGCGCGTTGTCATGGTGGAGTTGCCACTCGCATGCAATGCTGGCCTTTTGCGACGAAATGCGTCCCTCAAAAACGCAAAACTTGACAGTAGTATTCCTTGTTGACTGTCTGTAACTTTAAGTATGTGTCTTTGCATGTTCCGCCAAGTTTTTGACAAAATCTGATACAAATTCGCTGATCAATTTTTTCCGCCGTGACAAATGCGACGAACACGGTTCACATACGTAAGAACAAAGCACTACTGTAAACAAACCAGACGAGCAGGGCAAACGTGACTCATGCCACATGCATGTTAGGTTCCAAGGTCAACCTGTGCCTAGCAGCTTCCGGCTGTGTCGCTCGGTTCCGGACTGATGCTACCATTCTGGATACTTTTTGATCACACCTCTTATATGAAAATCAAGACAACACAAACATTTTCATCTCAAATGTCAAGATAGTCCAACTATACAGTTCTTAAACATAGAGAACTACAAAAACAACAATGAACTTTCATAAATGGGTGCTTGCACAGAGTAAAAATAGTTCTTTCCACGTTCTCCTCATCATTTTCTCCTCTGTTTCCAGCTCTCTTCTCCATGTGCTTCTTGGTCTACCTCTGCCTCTCTTTCCTTGGGGGTTCCAGAACAAGAACTGCCTTGTAATGCTATCAACAGGTTTCCTCAGTGTGTGTCCTATCCATCGCCATTGTCTTCTTCTCATCTCTTGTTCCACTGGCATTGTCATTTCCCTGTGTATTTTCAGACCCAATTGCTGTGACCTCTCATTGAGTGCTTTCAATTTGTCCTGCATCTGATTTACGGTTAAGGGACAGAAGAACCAAGTCATCAGCAAAATCCAGATCATCCAACTGCTTAGTCAGAGTCCACTGGATTCCATTTCTGTTGTGTGTTGTCGATGATCTCATAACCCAGTCTATTGCTAGTAAGAAAAGAAATGGAGACAAGAGGCATCCCTGTTGCACTCCTGTTCTTATCCCAAACGGTTCTGTAAGTTGTCCTTCGTGAAGAACTCTGCATGTCATGTCTTCATATGTTTTCTTTATTAAATTAATGATCTTCAGGGGAACTCCATAATGCCTCATCAATTTCTAAAGTGATTCTCTGTCTACACTGTCAAATGCCTTTTCGTAGTCCACAAATTCGATGTGTAGTGGTGAATTCCATTCCAGACTTTGTTCAACTATTTTAAAATTATTTATGTATATGTAATTTTTAATGTGATAACTCGTGTTTTCAACGTGGGTTTTATGCAGTGCATGATATCAATATGTTACATGTAGAACTCCTAAGATGTTGTGAGTTATAAATGAATTAGCTTTCGCTAGACTTGTATAGCTGATTATTATTATTCTTTCTCAGGGAAAAGGCAACTTCCTTGTTGAACAAGCTGTATAGAGCTGGCATTTTTGATGAAGTGAGGGTATCCAAGAGCATGCGTCACAAGCAAGATGTGCACGAAAACAGACTGTACAAGTAATTATATTTGTTCTGGTGCATCAGGGATGAGTTAATAGCTCCTTTGAATTATGTAGCATAATTATTTGGGCTATGCTTTTGCCGCTAGTAAATAACTATTAGAGAGTGTAATCTCCGATCTACGTGCTTATTTATTACCAGGGTTAGTGATAACTGTAGCGAAATGGTTTTTGTTTAGAGGGAGAAAGTGTAAGTATGACAGACTTGATGGAAGAATAAACGATAATCTTTAGAGGAAACTCTTCCAGACTGCAAGTTGAATGCACAGTCTTTCCTCGGGAATTAGTCCACTCAAAAAAACTTTCTAAGAGAATTCTGGTGAAACTAAACAGGATATTCTCTAGGCGATAAATCCTTTATCCGATATCCTACAAAGGACTATGTATAGTACATATAGATGGATAAGAGATTTGGTGCCCAGCCACATTAAAAATATCCTGACCCAATAGTGTTTATTAATTATGGCTCTGCACCCAGGGTGTAGATTTATGTTACTAAAACTATACAACCCAATTAAATATTACAAAGAAAAATAACAACAGACTCTGTTATGTAAAGTTTACAAAAAATGAAGATGGAATCTCACATATATTCAAATGTACAACTATAAGATATGTTCCCTACTCTATGAATGGTTCTGAACCATGTCAGAATTAATTTGTCATCACAGGACAATATGACTATTCGGTAGTGGTTCTGCTGGCATGTTCAAATACTCATTTCAGATGCTGAATTTATGTAGTCTTGTTGCCAGGGGTTCAATATGTCCCAGCACTCCAGGTCCAGCAAGTTCTTTTTAGGGTCTCAGAGGATGGCAAGGTTCTTTCTCCGTCTTGACTCAGGGCGCATCACCAGCTGGGATGGATTAAGTCTGCCCTTGAGAACACTGCTTATGGTTTAGTCTTCTGGTATGACAACCTGATAGGATCGCTCAGCTAAGATCCATTGCTGTTTAAAATGATCGGGCCCCTCTGTATTTCTTGGGAGCAACCATTTTGTACCGGTCAGTCTGCCGGCTAGCGAGAGAATGCCCAGAATCCCACTTACCAGAATATGCCTGCGCTTTGAGAATCGCGCCAAAATTCCTCCAGGTTTCTGTTTGGTGGCGTTAAATTGCATACGTGAGGGGTGGGGCGCCTGACCTATTTTTGACATTACGTTCCATCTCCCCCCCCCCCCCCCCCCCCCCCCCCCCCCCCCCACCCCCACCCCCCCCCCCCCCCCCAAACACACACACAAACTGGCTGATACGTGGCATTTGATACCAGGCGAGACTCCATGGTGGTTGCTAAGGTCAAAGGTCAAAAGACAATATACTGCTGCCTATCCATATGCTAAAAGTATAATTATTCAGGGCGCGGAAGTTCACAGCGGTAAAAGGTCACAGTGGTTTGCTGGTAACCTCGATTTAAGAAAAAGGAATTTCAGAAGGAAATGGGAGATCTCCTGATGTGTTTTGACGAGAGGTAGATATTCTAGAGAATTTAGAGAGAAGGAATGTTTTGGTATGAGAAAAGATTGACAGAGAGAAAAGAAGGCGAATACACTTCGTGACAATAACGTATAAACACTTGGATTACAATCTCTGCCGTGTAATATTCCCCTAGTTACCACATTGTTTTGTTTAGATGCGCTCAAAACAGATTAGTTAAGTTAAAAATGTATATCTATTCAACTATTCATTAGATCATTTTAGGCTTTCAACATTTACACATAAGTAGAAGACTTTTTTGTTTGTCAAAAAAAAAAATAGTTGGCTTTGATTTTATACGGAATCTTTGTTTTGTTTTTTTTTTCTTTTTTTGTTTTTTTTCTATAACCAGCGGCACTCGAGCTTTCTAGCTCTTTCGGCCCAATGACATGTCATTGCGAGGCTGGGGGGTCAGTGGACTTTCCTTCCAACCCGGTCAGGAGCTTCGCTCCTTCCCATCCACACGGGATTTATGTGTAGGAGCCGTTCAGATTATTCAGTCAAATTTCCGGTCGTAAACATTTCTTCAAACGCCGACGACCGGGTTTGAACCATGAACACCTGGTCGCCAGTACAACGTTGTAGCCATTACACCAGCGCGGCTCCCATGTTTAAATCTTTACTTCCTGAATTATTTTTCACCTTGTGCTGGACTTATTTTTTTGGCAGAATTTTAAAGAGTGAAGTGTTCATCTTTCAGCGTAAATTTGTTTGTGAAAAATTTCTTTTTTGAACACACACATGCTATAAATCAGCATGAAGAGGGATGGAAGGAGAATTGTAATTGATTTTGTAGTATTAACAGATATGCAGTTAGTAGAAATTAACAAATGAAAAACATTAATAGCAAAAAGTGCTCTTACTGAGGGTCCGTTAATGTTGTAGCCATTAAAACTTACTGTTCAGTCTTGCAACATCAAGTTAATCCATTTTTGAAATAACAACACTAGATAAAGCAAAATTTAGCCCATTTAGTGAATTTATACCATGTATGCTGTGGCCACTGTAAAATTCATAACACTGAAAAAATCCAAGAATATATACATTACCATATTATGTCATTTTCCCCTTTTTACAGGTTGTGCACAGTTTATTTAGGCTACATGTTTATTTTATGATTCAATCTGTGACCAGTCATCTAGTATTGTTGTAAGCCTAGCATTCTTATATTTCGACAAGCCAGGCTGGGGCAACATCCTCTCATCACCTAAATGCGAAAAAAGTTCAGGAGTCTAGACTAAAATCCACAAATCTGTGTGGGTATATGATTAGTTTTTAATAATTTGTTTTAAAAAGATGGATAAAAAATATACATAACATCTTGTATTCCCAGATTTTTACCGGTCTCGCCTTCCAAGCTGAAAATCACACGCCTTCCTCTAGCACCAAGAAATGATATTGGGGTCAACCACCCCATGCTGAAGGAGAAGCCATCACAACACAAACATGATTTCCAAGAGGAAACTAAGCCAAAACCAAACATTGAATGTGATGTTCCAGAACAGAAACAACAGTCAAAGCTTGTCAGAACAATTTCAATTCTCAAAAGGGATAAAAGCCATAAGGAAACTGAAGTTGAGAATGGAGAAAGTTATCCTCCATGTCACCTCATCACAAGAGTGCTCACAACAAGAGAGATAAAGGATACTTGGAAAGCTGCTTTTATTCTAAGGTATGTTTGTCTCATTGAACAACAGTTCAAAAATGTGCCTTCTAACTAGGCTTGTTTAATTTTCATTCATACCTTGTAACTGGACATTCTATTAAGTGGATAAGAACTGAAAATCTCACCAAGTCCACATTGTTCCATCAGTTCCTTTGATAAGGGCTTACAATAACATTGTAAAATGAACACAGATGTTAGGAATCAGTATTAATCATGGGGGGTCATTGTATTGCTACACACTGCATTATTTTCTCTTGGTAAACATAATAATGATCATTGCATGCATTATTGAATTCTGTATTGCATTTAGAAGCCATACATTGTCTCTTGCTTTATATCAATGTAAGTTAATGAGAAAGCAATGCAAATGAAAAAAATTAATACAGAAATTGTGGGCATGGCACTACCCCCACAGAAGGAAAAAAATACATATGGATAGAATAAATGACCAATATCACATTTTATTCTAACAGAGAATGTCTGTAACCACATATATCTGGTTGCCTGGAACTAGTTTAAGTCAGATTCTGTGCAAACAAGATACTTACATTGAGCATAATAGTGGAACAGAGCTTGAAATCTAATTCACCACTTTACATTAGATTTGCAGACTATGAAAAGGATCATGAACAGAGATTGAATTCAGTTGACAAACAGGTGAACGATCTAGATTTTGCTGATGATGTGTTCTTTACCTTTTAACCACAACAACATGCAAGACAAATTAGAATGCTTGATGAGAGGTCACAAATCCAACATCTGAAAATAGAAAAAAGATTATGAGAATAAATGCTGCGGAAAAAAGTACTTGAAAATACAGTCCTAAAAGATGAAAGTCATGTCTTGGCAACTGTACAAAATTAGAGGAACAGGCAATGATATCAAAACAAGAATATAGAGTGCAGGAGGAACTTTAGTTGCATTAGGAAATAAATCAATAGAAAAAACGTCATCTAACACAAAATATAAGACTCATCAATTCAAATACCTCAAAGAAGATTTGGCTACCCGAAGAGCAGCAGCTGGGAGACTTTTTTGGGCCATAAATTGAGGATTCCTCAGCAAGAGAGAAGTTAGCAAGAAAACGAAGATGGCTGTATACCACTTCACCTATGTCCCAGTCTTGACTTATGGATGCGAGTCATGGGCAATGATTACAACCCACAAAAGTTAGATCCAAAACTTAGAAATGAGGTATCTGGGAAAGGTGTTTGAAGGAACAAGAAGAGACATGGCTCGCAATCAGATGATATGTCAAGGCCTAAGAACCCAACCCCTGCATGCCCTAGTAGAACAGTCCCAACTAAGATGGTTTGGCCATGTTTGCAGAATGGGAGAAGATCGGATGTCACGGCAGGTAAAGGAGGCTAAGAGCCAGGGATCCAGACCTCAAGGACGACCCAGAGTCCACTGAGAGGACAACATTAGACAAATCTTTGAAGAACCAAGGACTAGAATGGAACTAGGCCAAAAGGAAGACAGCCGATAGGATAGTATGGCGCTCTCTTCCAAACCTCTACACCTCATGGTAGAAGAGCAGCGAGTAAGTAAGTAAGATTCATGTCAAAATAATCTTACATTTAGTTAACTTTAACATCCTTGTAACCTACCTAGGTCCCGAAAAGTCCTTGGTGTGAAAAATTTAGACGACGTCATCAGCCCTGACTTAATTGATGGTTATTATGTGATGCATAACTGCATTTACCTGAACAAGAGTGGTATTGTAACCAACATTGATGCCAAGGACCAGCTTCCTCACTGGGTGATGTCGGCTATGAAATGCTTGGCTCGTTGTAAGTACGACAGAAGCTCAAAGTATTATCTTCATTAGTATTCCAAGCCTTTGTCAATTTTCATTCTTGTATATTCTTGAGGGTCTCTCTCAAATCTATTATTCCTTTTCAGGTCAATTTCTAGGCAGTTCATTTTCTTGGACACCATCTTGGTATTATGTCATGAACTTGCTTATCATCATCCTCATCATCATTTTCCTTATTGCTCCAGATGGAGTATGGAGCCACCACTGCAGCTTGCCCACTTTCCAGAAACCTGCACCAACACATTCATGTGCACGTCTGTCTTCTTCTTCTTTGATCCTTAGCCGCCGACCGTCAAAGCAGTCAGTGGCCATCACGCCTAGTGGCGTCTTGTAGGGCAACAATAAATTGATTCCACTTTGCTCAGTCGGTGGCCATCCTTCGTACAGTGCCCCAATTCTGGTTCGTTCTTTGCATCTCAGCCTCCACAGTCCTCCGCCAGGTTGTTTTTGGTCGGCCTCTCTTTCGTTTTCCTTCAGGGGTCCATAGCATGGCTGTTCTTGTGATGGGATCGGGGTCTCTTCTGAGGACATGGCCAATCCAGCGTCTGCCAGCTATTATGCATGTCCTCTTGCTTGCTCCGAGTCAGCAGATCTTGGTTGGTGATGGTATTCGGCCAAAAGATTCGGTGAATTTTTCTTAGGCATGTTGTGTGAAAAGAGGACAATTTCGACATTTCCTTCTCTGTAACTCTCCAGCATTCCGCACCATAGAGAAGCACAGAAAGCACACAGCTCTGATATAATCTTAATTTTGTGCTTGTGCTGTACTGAGAAGACTTCCAGATGTTGTTTAGACTAAAAAAGGCTGTTCTTGCTTTGTTCATTCTGTTGTAGATGTCTTTGCTTGCTCCGCCGTCTGGTGTTACTATGCATCCTAGGTATGTGAAGGTGTCTGTCTGTGTCCAGTTGCTGATTCCTTACTGATATGGGCTCCGGTTTGCTCACATTGAGCGTCATGACCTCTAACTTCTTTAGATTGATGTTCAAG
The DNA here is from genome assembly GCA_024509875.1 of Oreohelix idahoensis. Classification (NCBI taxonomy): domain Eukaryota; kingdom Metazoa; phylum Mollusca; class Gastropoda; order Stylommatophora; family Oreohelicidae; genus Oreohelix; species Oreohelix idahoensis. The sequence goes on along the minus strand of JAMPIV010019804.1, from coordinate 538,129 downwards.
CCCATCTGCTGGCTAAACTTATTAAGTCTATTTGTTTTTTCCTGGATGTTGTTGATGTGAATGTGCTAGTAGTTCAATGTCATCTGCATATTCCAGATCTTCCAATGTAGAAAATGTAAAGGTAAAGGTAAAGGAACCCGTTACACGCCCATTTAGGCATATTGGGAATATGGTGTTAGGCCCATATTATCTTGACCGTCGGCACACGAGGGGTGATGTGGTCGGCATCACGCCAGCCGCCTTAACCTTCCCAGAGTAGCTCTGGTACCCATTTGGGGCTGGGTCGACCCAGGAGCCGTTTGTGGCCTAAAAATTTTTCCACCTCATCTGGGGATCGAACCATAGACCACTGCGCTAGGAAGCCAGTGCACTAACCACTATGCTACCGCGGCTCCATAATGTAGAAAATGTAGTCCATCTTATTCCTCTTGGACTGCCCTCTGTTGTCTGGCGCATCACCCAGTCTATGACTGTTAAAAATAGAGTGGTTGATAAGGGGCATCCCTGTCGTACTCCTGTCTTCACCTCAAAGGTTAGGTTGCTCTGCCCAACACTACACGTAAAGTTGGCATATAGGCTTTTTATGATTGACACTATGCAGCTTGGAATTCCATAAGCCCTCAATATTTTCCATAAACTGTACCTATGTATACTGTCAAAAGCCTTTTCAAAATCAACTAAATTAATGTATAGCTGTCTTTGCCATTCTGAGCACTGCTCTATAATGTTCCTGAGGGTAAATATATGATCTACACATCTTCTGTTCTTTCTAAATCCTGCTTGTTCTTTCCTCAGTTTGTGGTCTACTGCTTTTGAAATTCTCTATAATTATCCTGCCTAGTATTTTGCTGGGAACTGAGAGAAGAGTGATTCCTCTCCAATTCTTGCAGTCTGAAAGATCTCCCTTCTTGGGCAATTTGACAATTATTCCTTTGTTCCACTCCGTTGGTGTTGTCCCTGTTTTCCAGACTTGTGCAAATAGTGGTTCTAATAGTTCTGCTGCTAGCTCAGGGTCTGTCTTAAATAGCTCTGCATTTAAGTTATCATGGCCAGGAGCTTTTCCATTCTTTAACCCTTTGATTGCTGTGATGATTTCTTCTTTTCGTGGAATGTCTGTATTAACATCTAGATCGTTTTCAGCCTCAGGAACATTCAATTGTGTCTCTGGTGGTTCCTTGTTCAGAGTTTCTCTGAAATGCTCTGCCCATCTTGTTTCCTGGCCCTCTGCTGTCGTGATGAGATTTCCTTGCTTATCTCTTACTAATGTAATATAGTTTGCACCTCGTTTTCTGCTGATGAATTTAGTTATTTTGTATACTGTGCTTTGTTCATTTCTCAGTGCTGCCTCTTCTGCCTGTCTTGCAAGATCGTATAGGAAATTCCTTTTGTTGGTTCGGGTTTGGCGTTTAACTTCCTTGTCCAGCTGACTGTACTGTTCGCTATATAGTTGCTTTAACCTGGGAGACTTCGCTTGTTTTCTTTCGTTTCCTTTCTCATCGTTATGGTGTTTAAAGTTTCTGATGTTATCCAGTCTTGCTTCTTCCTTTCCTGGAATCCCAAGCATGATTTGCTGCTTTCCTTATATATTGTTGAAATGGTGTTGAAATTCTGGTCTATATCATCACTCAATGTCTTTTCCTGACTTTTGGCAAATTGATATCGTTTCTTTATATCTGCCGCAAAAGCTTTTCTGGTAAAGGGGTCCTTCAATTTGCTGATGTCAAACTTTTTCTGTGTAGTTACAGTTGGTCCAGCCGTTCTTAGTTTCACTTTCAGTTTTGCAACTACTAAATGGTGATCACTTCCCACATCTGCACCTCTTCTTACCCTCACATCTTGCAATGCATGTCTCCATTTACCATTTGTTATAAAGGATCATTAAATGTGTGGATATGCTGATGTTCGTGAGGAATCATAATAAACGTGTCTATGTAAAAAGAGGAATTTATGCACTTGATGTCTTTGTCACAGTTGGCCAGTTATATTGTTTGAAATAGCTTCACCAATGACAGGGCCATCTGTTATTAATCATACCACACCTCACAAAGTTCCACCACACCTCACAAAGTTCCATCACACTCACTTTCCTGGTAATGTGTTTGAAGTATATCTATGGTGAAACTATAAAATAATCTCTTCTTTTTTTTTTTCAGAAAAATTGGAATATAATTCTTGAATTTTTTAAGAAAATATCTAATTCTTTTTTCAACGTTTATAGGTGTCTCATGTAAGTTGTTGCTTTCACAAGAGATATCACAACTTAGCTTAAAATATTCTCTTTAAAGCACCTTGATGCACTCAATTTTAGAATGTTAATAAAAGTGAGTTTGTTCTTAAAAACAATGTATATGTTAATGCAGGTTTCGTAGCGACCTGGAAAACGGGAAAAAAAATTCCAGGCCTTGAAAAGCCTGGAAAAATGGCTAAAAGCCTTGAATTTTCCGCATCGGACCTTGAAAAATAATACGAAATCGAAAGTTCGTTACTTTGTGTCCATTTTTTGGTTATTGATGGTATTTTTCGCAACAACAGACTCGACGAGTCTAAAAATAAATCTGCGTTTACGCCATTAATGCAAAGCGCCGAAAACGAAACCGCCGAAAACGAAACCGCCGAAAACTTCTGAAAATGGAAGTGCACGAAGGGAAGTAAAAATTGTAAAGTTACCGTACAATTTTTACTTCCCTTTGCGCAAAGTTACCGTACAATTTTTACTTCCCTTTGCGCATTAAATCCATTTCCAGAAGTTTTCGGCGCATTGCATTAACGACGTAAACGCAGATTTATTTTTAGCACTCGTCGTAAGTAATAAATTAATTTATCTCATTTATAAAACCTATTTAAATAAGTCCAGTTTATAGATAGACCTACTGTACTTGCGTCTGTATTTACAATGTAGGCCTATTTACAGTTTAATTTTTAACCATGGCCAAAATTAGTCTATAAGCAAGCGTTTGAACGAAATTTCTTGGTTTACCTCTGCATACGGGAATATATTTGACACAGTTTAAGATGGTCATAAATAGAAATTGATGGCGATTCCATATCCTATAGCCTACCCTGTTATCAGACCCATGTCCCACTGTTCATTTCACCACAGTTTTTGGAAATAAATATATTTTGAATGCTTTTTTATTATATTTATGATGAAAAGACTTATCCCGTTCTACCTCTGAAGGGTTATAGGCTAATTAGGATAGGCCTAGGCCTACATGTTTTCAATTTCAGATAACATGAATAACCGCCGATACACGAAAGTGGCATCACATCTGTCAAATCACTGTAATTAGGATAAATGAAAATCAGCAATTTTGTGGATAGGCCTATGTTATTTAAAATTTTAAAAAAAATTAAATAAAAATTTTTTTAAAAATCTAAACAAACAAACGAAACAAAACCCAACAAAAATAGTAAAGATGTGGAGGGGTGTAAAGGTCTCCAGTTAGATATTTAATAGATTTTCACTTATCATAAGTATTACCCTCCCAATTACTATATATTACCTTTTGTTCTAGTTAAATATTGTTTGACTGTATTATGTATGCGTTTAGAATTTTGAATTGGTAAATATACATAGCTTAGGCCTACTCATAAGTTATTTCTGTTCCTTTTTTTTTTTTTTTAAACTAACACTACAAGGAGACCTACAGATGTGACATCATTTGTGACCAAGGAAAAAACTCTTGAGAGCTGAGATTATTTGGACTCTTTTCTTTTTTTTCCAGTGAAAAGTCACCATAGTTTTAATTCAAATTTCATACGCAACAAGGGACATATTCTCTTCTGTGGTAGTTTTGATTCAGCCTTCAGCTTTATTTCAAGACCTGAAATTCAGATTGGTGCATTTGGAACAGTAGCGGAAAATAGGAAGCATTTTCCTGTAGCACTGAAGAAAAAACAACTCAAATTGAAAAAGACAAAACATCCTGTGTTTTGTGCGACAGAAGATAAGGCATGCCAACAGTCACCTGGCATGATACGAAAAGATTTAACCTTATATCCACTGTTCACTCCAATGATAATATAAACAAGACAGTTAGAAAGACAAATTCTTTAGGGCAGAACAATTCAGAAGCCAGTGCTTGCAGAAAAATACAGCAAAAGTATGTGAGGTGTGGAAACTTCAGCCAACTAGGTGCAAGCTACCCCTACCCACACAGATCCTATTTTTATATTATTTCTTAGTTGAAACTGCCCTGGTCAATGGGTACATAACCTACAACACTGCCAACTCTACAAAAAAAGATCAAAGCGAAGATCAGGATGTCAGTATGACTCTTATTGAACCTGCTATTCTTCGACGCAATGTGACACCTTCAAAACCACAGGTCACAACAACACGACTTACTGAGCACCACTTCATTGATAAATATGAAAGGGCAAGGTACAAACCAGACTGTAAAGTGTGTAAGGCTGCAGGGAACAGAAGCCAGACTTGCATGTACTGCCCAGATTGCAATGTACCTCTATGCCTGATACCCTTCTTCTTTGATCCTTAGCCGCCGACCGTCAAAGCAGTCAGTGGCCATCACGCCTAGTGGCGTCTTGTAGGGCAACAACAAATTGATTCCACTTTGCTCGGTCGGTGGCCATCCTTCGTACAGTGCCCCAACTCTGGTTCATTCTTTGCATCTCAGCCTCCACAGTCCTCCGCCAGGTTGTTTTTGGTCGGCCTCTTATTCGTTTTCCTTCAGGGGTCCAAAGCATAGCTGTTCTTGTGATGGCATCGGGGTCTCTTCTGAGGACATGACCAACCCAGTTCCAGCGTCTGCCAGCTATGATGGTGTGCATGTCCTCTTGCTTGCTACGAGTAAGCAGATCTTGGTTAGTGATGGTATTCGGCCAAAAGATTCGGTGAATTTTTTTTTTTTTATGTTGTGTGAAAAGAGGACAATTTCGACATTTCCTTCTCTGTAACTCTCCAGCATTCTGCACCATAGAGAAGCACAGAAAGCACACAGCTCTGATATAATCTTAATTTTGTGCTTGTGCTGTATTGGGAGGACTTCCAGATGTTGTTTAGGCTAAAGAAGGCTGTTCTTGCCTTATTCATTCTGATGTTGATGTCTTTGCCTGCCCCGCCGTCTGGTGTTACTATGCTTCCTAGGTATGTGAAGGTATCTGTCTGTACCAATTGCTTATTCCTTACTGATATGGGCTCAGGGTTGCTCACATTGAGCGTCATGACCTCAGACTTCTTTAAATTGATGTTCAAGCCCACCTGCTGGCTAAACTTATTAAGTCTATCCGTTTTTTCCTGGATGTGTTGATGTGAATGTGCTAGTAGTGCAATGTCATCTGCATATTCCAGATCTTCCAATGTAGAAAATGTTGTCCATCTTATTCCTCTTGGACTGCCCTCTGTTGTCTGGCGCATCACCCAGTCTATTACTATTAAAAATAGAGTGGTTGATAAGGGGCATCCCTGTCGTACTCCTGTCTTCACCTCAAAGGTTAGGTTGCTCTGCCCAACACTGCACGTAAAGTTTGCATAGAGGCTTTTTATGATTGACACTATGCAGCTTGGAATTCCATAAGCCCTCAGTATTTTCCATAAACTGTCCCTATGTATGCTGTCAAAAGCCTTTTCAAAATCAACGAAATTAATGTAAAGCTGTCTTTGCCATTCTGAGCACTGCTCTATAATGTTCCTGAGAGTGAATATATGATCTACACATCTCCTGTTCTTTCTAAATCCTGCTTGTTCTTTTCTCAGTTTGTGATCTACTGCCTTTGAAATTCTCAAATTATTGCAGTCTGCAAGATCTCCCTTCTTGGGCAATTTGACAATTATTCCTTTGTTCCACTCTGATGGTGTTGTCCCCGTTTTCCAGACTTGTGCAAATAGTGGTTCTAATAGTTCTGCTGCTAGCTCATGGTCTGTCTTAAATAGCTCTGCATTTAAGTTATCATGGCCCGGAGCTTTGCCGTTCTTTAACCCTTTGATTGCTGTGATGATTTCTTCTTTTCGTGGAATGTCTGTATTCACATCTAGATCGTTTTCAGCCTCAGGAACATTCAATTGTATCTCTGGTGGTTCCTTGTTCAGAGTTTCTCTGAAGTGCTCTGCCCATCTTGTTTCTTGTCCCTCTGCTGTCGTGATGAGATTACCTTGCTTATCTCTTACTAATGTAATATTGTTTGCACCTCGTTTTCCGCTGATGAATTTAGTTATTTTGTATACTGTGCTTTGTTCATTTCTCAGTGCTGCCTCCTCTGCCTGTCTTGCAAGATCGTCTAGGAAATTCCTTTTGTTGGCTCGGGTTTGGCGTTTAACTTCCTTGTCCAGCTGACTGTACTGTTCGCTATATAGTTGCTTTAAGCCTGATACCCTGCTTCAAGTTATATCACACAGTCAAGGATTATCAACGTGGATTGTTGACAAAGACTCTTGCAGAGGCCTACAGCTACAACTTCAACCCCAGTTAATGAAAAAAGCAGCTCAGACTCCAACTAGAGGTACTTAACTACTCAAACATTTACAAACGCTCATTGTCAGATGCCACAGACGCAGAATACATTAAAAAAAGACAAACACGAAAAATACAGTTTTTTTAAAACATTTTATTCCAATTTTATTAGCCTTTTATGTTGATATACGTGGTTAATCGTTAAATCAATACGTCAATCAAGCTTATTTTATTCATTACCATCCATGTCATTAACATTTTATTGCGCTGATGTTGAACAAATTCACTAAAAACTTGGAAAAGATATCTGTTTTTCAATCTTTTATGAATTTTTAAAAAAAAAAAGTTCTTTTTAAAGAAATCTGCAGACACCCTTGGTAATGGGAGACGGTAATGCTCCGGATTGCTGATCAGCAAAGTGATAATTATATGTGAGAAAATTAGATGAGGAAAATATTAGAGTTTCCCATCCTTGAAAATCATGTGCTGGACCTGGAAAAAGCCTGGAAAATGCTTGAAGAAATTTGCTATGAACCCTGTTAATGGCTTAGAGATTTTGCAGAAATTGAAATACTGCATTTCTTGAAAGACCAAATTTTTTTTAGGTGAATATTAGCAACTTTGTCTTTTCCAGGGCCAGAGCCGCCAGAACCTGGTCTACCAAACTATCCAGGGTTTGAGAAGGATGTTTTTGGAGTTGTCAAGGACTACTTTCTCAGTCAAGAGCAACCCCTTGTACCCTATAGTCTTTATGATGTCATGACAAATGTGTTTGGTGAGATTTAGTGCTTTTGAAAGCAATATTTTCAAACATGAATTTTTAAAATCCTTGTTTAAAATGTGAATTTTGCAATGCAAAGTATGTATAGTGACAATCAGTGCTATTTGGTGTTGTGTGAAATAATAGTCATCAATAAATTATCCTTAAGTGGTCATTTGTTTGGCCTTTGCCCCTATCTATCTGTCTATAGGTGTAACCTGTCCAGAATCTTTAATTTCTGCTGAAGTATTTCTCCATGTGGTATTCATGTTTTCAATCAATCAATACCCTTTAGCTCCCCGAGGAGCATAGGCCTTCAACAAACACATGCCAAGTCTTCCTGTCCTGTGCCATCCGCTCAAGTTCTGCCCGTGTTTTCCTCATCATTTTCACCTCTTACCCAGTTCTCTTCTCCATGTGTTTTTGGTCTACCTCTGCCTCTCTTCCCCTGTGAATTCCAGAACAAGGACTACCTTGTAATGCTATCAACAGGTTTCCTCAATGTGTGTCCTATCCATCGCCAGCATCTTCTTCTCAACTCTTGTTCCACTGGCACTTGTCTGGCTCTTGTCATCAGTTCCACATTTGTGACTTTGTCATACTATTTCAATCCTTCTATTCTACGCAAGCACCCATTTATAAAAGTCTGTAGCTTTTTGGTTGTTGTTTTTGTTGCTCTCCATGTCTCAGAGCCATACAATAGGACTGTCTTTATTCATGTTTTACCCTTTTCCAATTTTCATGTGTGTGCGTGGGGCTGGCAACCTTATTGTGTAAAACAAATTGCCACAGAAATCATTACTGTAAGAGCATGTGACTGCTTGCTGCAGGCTTCCTGCAAGGGGACCAGCTGCAGTAGTGGCTCCATGCTCCGTAAGGAGCATGAAGGAAAATGGTGATGAATTTTAATGTGTGTTCCATCTCACTCCCTGAAGAGTTGTGCTAGCAGTATTCTTCTAAAAGATCCCTAGTGAAAGCATTGTTCGCATTCTTCCTTTTTCTCTTTAGAATTGAAATTTCTTTCTCCTCTTGCATTTTAAGTAGCAAGTGATCATCACTGATCCCCTCAGTGACCCCAGGAGCCTATGCATGGTAAAAATATAAAACAGTTTCAATTGAAACAAGTGATTCTTTGACATGGTTGTCAAGGTTCAACAGAGTTCAAGTGACAGCTAAAACAGAGGCAACTCCAGTATCTGCCAGCTATGATGGTGTGCATGTCCTCCTGGTTACTCCGAATAAGTAGTTCTTGGTTGCTGATGGTATTCGGCCAAAAGATTTGGAGAATGTTCCTTAGGCAGATTGTGTGGAAGGAGGACAGTTTCGACATTTCCTCCTCTGTTACTCTCCAGCATTCTGCACCATAGAGAAGCACAGAAAGTACACAGCTCTCATACAGTCTTAATTTGGTGTTTATGCTGTACTGGGAAGACTTCCAAATGTTGTTGAGACTAGCAAAGGCTGTTCTCGCTTTATTCATTCTGTTGTTAATGTCCTTGCTTGTTCCGCCGTCAGGTGTAACTATGCATCCTAGGTAAGTAAATGTGTCTGTCTGTTGCTTTGACATTTGACTTGATTCGTATTTTGTGTTGAACTTGCTTTCTTTTGATTGAAGTATATTTCTCAATGCAGTGAAAGCTCCTCTTATATTTTGTATTCTTATTTTCATACTACTGTGCACTGGTCCAATATAGATGAATGAACCCACACCATGTAGGATTGTTTCTCAAGAACAGCTAAACTATCATTTGCCATAGTTATTCTCATTATCTTTGTTTTTTTTCCTTTGTAGTTGCTGTGACCTCTAGAGTAAAACCTTGTTTATTCATATTTAGTCTATTTATGGTTAATGGATCATCTGCCAGGTCATCAGCAAATTCTAGATCGGCCGACTGTTTTGTCAAGACTCCACTGAATTTCATTTCTGTTGGTTTTATGTTGTTTGCATTATCCAGTTTATAGCCAGTAAGAAGAGAAATGGTGACCAGAAACATCCCAGCTTCATTCCAGGTCTTGTCTTACAAGGAATTTATAAGTTGTCCTTCATGAAGAATTCTACATTTCTTGACTTTATAAATTTTCCTTATTACATTTTATAAACCCTTTTGGACTCATTTTCCAAAGGAATTTTCTAAGGCCTTTTTAAGGCCCTAAATAAATATTAGACAAACATAAAGGTATGTTTTCAGGCACTCGTAAGAAATAAAGAAGTAGAACACTAGACAACAGAAAAACAACACACGTGAGTGGCTTACCCAGGATTCGAACCCCGGACCTTACGTACGACAACACCGCCTAGCTATACAAGCGAATCACACTATCCTCCCGGCCAGCTAGGCATCCCAAAAAAAAGATGCTTTACTGACTGGTCATTAGTGCGAAACACAAGACAACACCGGAAGTTTACAATGGGCAGCTTAGCCTTATTAATGACGCAATCACTTCTGTCGTTCCCCTATTATACAGTATATGTCAGTCCACACAAGACAAAGACCTTGATACTGTGTCTAGTAAATGATAGAAGACTTAAGAACAGTAGTATAGAACAGAGGGTAGGTTTCTGGTATTGTATAAACATTTATAACGTAAGGAAGGGAAACCTGAGGCCTGTAAACAGTAAATAAATATTAAACAAACATAAAGGTATGTTTTCAGGCAATCGTAAGAAATAAAGAAGTAGAACACTAGACAACAGAAAAACAACAGCTGTGAGTGGCTTACCCAGGATTCGAACCCCGGACCTTCCGTACGACAACACCGCCTAGCTAAACAAGCGAATCACACTATCCTCCCAGCCAGCTAGGCATCCCCCCCAAAAAAAGATGCTTTACTGACCGGTCATTAGTGCGAAACACAAGACAACACCGGAAGTTTACAATGGGCAGCTTAGCCTTATTAATGACGCAATCACTTCTATCGTTCCCCTATTATACAGTATATGTCAGTCCACACAAGACAAAGACCTTGATACTGTGTCTAGTAAATGATAGAAGACTTAAGAACAGTAGTATAGAACAGAGGGTAGGTTTCTGGTATTGTATAAACATTTATAACATATAAGGAAGGGAAACCCGAGGCCTGTAAACAGTAAATAAATATTAGACAAACATAAAGGTATGTTTTCAGGCACTCGTAAGAAATAAAGAACACTAGACAACAGAAAAACAACAGACGTGAGTGACTTACCCAGGATTCGAACCCCGGACCTTCCGTACGACAACACCGCCTAGCTATACAAGTGAATCACACTATCCTCCCGGCCAGCTAGGCATCCCCAAAAAAAGATGCTTTACTGACCGGTCATTAGTGCGAAACACGTCTGTTGTTTTTCTGTTGTCTAGTGTTCTACTTCTTTATTTCTTACGAGTGCCTGAAAACATACCTTTATGTTTGTCTAATATTTATTTACTGTTTACAGGCCTCGGGTTTCCCTTCCTTATATGTTATAAATGTTTATACAATACCAGAAACCTACCCTCTGTTCTATACTACTGTTCTTAAGTCTTCTATCATTTACTAGACACAGTATCAAGGTCTTTGTCTTGTGTGGATTGACATATACTGTATAATAGGGGAACGACAGAAGTGATTGCGTAATTAATCTGTCCTACTATTATGCACAGTTTGGATATCTAGTCCGTACAGGATCTGTTTTGTCAACAAAAAACTTGCTTGTGCTTCTTTTGGTTGTGTGGGATTTTTTTTTTTTTAAAGTTCTGTCAAGAGATGTTCCTGGTAAATATTTTCCCTAGTATTAATAGTAACACTATTTCTCTGTAAATTGTGCACTCTAACTAATCTCCCTTCTTGACGATATATCCTTTCTTCCAGTCTACTTTAGATTTCCCTGTTAACTTCTTTGTATTGTACATGTCCCTCATATTTGCTGTGGCTGCAGACTTCTCTGCCTAAATTGCCAACTCGTCAGTGTATTTTGTCTTGTCTCTTCTGAGATTTTTTACTTCTTTGTTGATTTTCACATATATGTCATAACTGAAATCACTGGAACTTCTGGTTTCGTTTCTAAAGTCTGTTTTTTTTTTTTTCTTCTTTCCTTTATCTTGATGAAGGTTTATGTAGTTTTCCATAGATTGTGCTGACATTATCTTTTTCCCAGAACTTCTCCACCTGTCTCATTCTATATTTGTTTTATGTGTTACCAGTGATCTTTCGTATTTGCTTCATCCTCTAATTCATTGGATAAACATGTTAAATTGAATGTCTTGTGTCTTTCAGTAACGGCTGGAAGCCAGCAACTGCGCCATTCTTCACCTCACCACTATGACAGTGCATCAAATATGCCAAGCACTCTGTGGTCATCTGCTTCGCTGGAAAATATCATCTTGAATCTCACAAAGAAATACTGTCTGCTTGACAGCACAGGTAATCAAAATGGAACCCATGAAGACCTGCAGGTTTCAAGTGGGTGGTTTGGAACTCAAGAAGATGTGCGATTTGCTGATCATGTTAACCAAAATAGCGCCCTTTACAGTCAGAGTACCTTTCCCAGCACTGGTGAAATGAACACGCTTGGACAGAGCCATCAGGCATCATGTCATTCCCTGCCTGGTTTTCAGCACAGTAGTGGATCTACTGCTTTGTCTAGGACAACACAGTCTGCAAAGGAAGCCACTGTACGTTCAGATCAGTGGCTATCTGGAATAAGCAGAAAATATGGGTCAGCACCAAATTTAAAAGTTTCCAAATATGAGACAGTATTTGGTCCAGATAATCGAACTGTTACACGAGTTTTTTACCAGAATGGGATGACAACAGACTATGGCCATGATGATGAAGATGGTTTATGTCTGCAAAGGGGATCTGGTGTGAATGAAATTGACAGAGCAGAGTCAGCAAATTGTTTATATGATAATGGTGCAGCTCTAAAAAGACATACTTACTTAACTGAAATGCCTATAGCAAGAAGCAAGTCATTCGTTGATGTGAAGGAAAATACCAGAAACATTCCCACTGACAACATTTCGAGTAGAACGCCAGGTAAAAGTTTTTCTGGCACCATTGTCAGAAGTTCAAGTTTTAATGGAAACAGTAATAATATCAGTCAAAAGCAAGATAATAATAATCATAGCATTTTAGTAAATAGTAGCAAAGAAGCACTTTGTGATGCAGATAACAAATCTTTCTCTGCATTACAGCAGCCAGAGGAGCCCATCGTCAAGGGTAGCCAAAACTTCCTTCATGCAATAGAGTCTCACCATTCAGATGCAGCATCGACATTGCATAAGTTGTCACTGCCGGGGGCATTGTTTGCCGCTGCACCACAAGAACAATATCCACGTGAAAGCCTTATTATATCTCATGCAGAACATCTTAACAGCAGCTATTGTCAGTCCCATCCTAGTCAACCAAGGACTTCAGATATTGTAACACCATATTTCTCTACACATGAGAAAAGAGTTTCTCCTTCACCTACAAGAAGACCACTGTCATCTGATAGTTATGGGCCTGGATACAGACACAAGCACAGTGAACATTATGAAAGACCTATTTCTTCTCTTGATGCCGATGATATAAACAACCCAGCCTCATCATCTGCACATGATTGTATTCAGGAGCAGAAGCTAATGTATGATTCTACACCCCCAAAACATGTGTCCTCATCCACACTGAGTAGATATGGTCCTGGCTATAGGCCATCTTGCAAAAACCGAGAGACGGACTACAATGTTGTTCTGGATGCTTCTAAGAAAAGATCTGTTTATGGCAGCACAAATCTGGCATCACTGCAGCATGCACCATCTTGTAAAAATGTTCAGTCATTTAGTAGCACAGCAGCAAATCAGGTAACATCAATGCCACATTCACCTCATTGTCAAGACACTGCCACTTTAAAGGACCTTGACTACATGCCAGGTCTTAGTTTTTCCAACATCACCCCATTCTACAGTGTGAACTCTCAGAGTGGAACGAAAAACTACCAGCACTCGTTCATGAGCTGTAAGTCATTTAATATTGTTTTGTTGAAGTACTGTAAATGTTGAGCATCCGATAGGCCAGGCGGTTAGAAGCGCTTTTCCTCTCATGACAGTTACAAACTGGTGGCTTCATGCTCTAGTCTACCCAGCTGTGAATGGGTACCTCACTCTGCTCTTGAGTTAGGAAAGGCAGAGAGGAAGGAAACTGGTCACCACACCTCTTACGGCTGGACCTAGTTTGGTGAAATCTCTAACACTTCACTCCCCAGTGGCAATTTTCTGCTATGAGACTACCTTTGCTGTAAATGTGAAATAGTTGGCGTTGACAGGCTGTACTTTAACTGCCCATTTCCATAATGCAGAGTTAGGCTCTTGCAAGAGGTTTCAGATTTAAAGCTTGTCATGACAGCAGGTGTTTTGTTTTTTGTTTTAATGGACTATCTTCATTGCACACGGACATCTCCCTCAGTGCTCCTATCTCTTCCCTTAGATCACAAGGAGGATCTCAGCACAGTGCATGAATTCTGTAGCCCCGGCGAGGATCCCAATGTGTGTATACAGGAATCACACATTCTATAAATATTTTTGTGGTGGGTAGGCTTCCTAATCTTTAAATTTTGCCAGGGCAGTGGCCATATGGCCTACTCTTTATGATTTCCAACTGCCGAAGCATTTTTAATGTGCGCAACTTGCACACGGGACCTCCTATTCTTTTTCTGCCCTTATCCAAGAAGATTAGGCATCTGATCTCACTACCCAGGATATCAGGGGAGAGTATGACATCATTTGGACCCACTGGTTCTGAAAAAAATGTCCATCAAATATATTCCCTGTACCGGGAACTGAACGCGAAACCTTTAGAATTAGAGGCGGATGCCATACCTCTTAGCCACTCCGACCCCCTGACACGGCAGGTAAAAATAGTATAAATAGTCATTCTTTCAAATCCTTGTGGAAGCAACACTAGTAAACTTAGAAATCAATCAAAAGGGAGACCTGTAAACAGTAAATAAATAATACTACAGAAATGATAGGCTGACTGTTTAGATGGTCCTGGGTTCAAGTCTCCGATAAGCCTATCTTTTCTGTTGTCTAGTTTTCTACTTCTTTATCTCTTACGAGTGCCTGCAACATACCCCTTTATGTTATTATTTATTCACTCGTAAACTTAGCTGAAAGTCAGATATGGTTGTTTGTTGTTCTACAGATCCTCAGACTTTTCTGTTGTCTAGTTTTCTACTTCTTTATCTCTTACGAATGCCTGCAACATACCCCTTTATGTTATTATTTATTCACTCGTAAACTTAGCTGAAAGTCAGATATGGTTGTTTGTTTTTCTACAGATCCTCAGACAAGGTTATCAGAAGATCGAGTCAAAAACTCTCTGCAGATGGTCACACTTCTCCTGCCACCAGCCAACAGAAGAAAACTGCACCTTGTGTTTAAAATGATGATGAAGATGACATCAAATCCAAACCTGTGTCTGGACCCTACACAGACAACTCGTAGTTTGGTAAGTAAGCAGCTCCCCAGTCTTAACCAATATACGCTGAAATGTACGTTCATAATTCCATAATTTTGACTTTAGCCATTATTAAACAAGGATGCAAAAAAAAAAAAGAAATGTAATTTTAAATGGTACTGTATTGTGCTATTATTAAAGAAATACACACTGTATTTTGATGTTTGCATTTGTTTAAAAAAGAGAGAGAGAGAGAGATCATGTGAATTTTTTTTAAATGTGACTAAAAACATCCTTACTAAAATAAGCCAGATGTGTATAGCAAGTTAAAAAACAGAAAGTTTCAGAGTATATCTTCTCTGATTATTTACTGTTACTACATTTTAATACTCTTCATAAAGTATAAGAATCATATTTTATTCTCATGTACATAATTCACTGCTTAAAACAATTTAGTAGCATTTAACAAAACTGAAAAAATTTAAAAACATCAAAACACATTCCAAAAAATACATGCTTAGTCTGTGAAAATTGTATTTTCTTTAAAAAAAAAACACCATTTTTTTCAACACATGTTAAAAGCATTATAGTCTCAAGAATAACCATCAGTAAATGTTCCATAGTCATTGTAAGGGTAAGAAAAACTGAGCTGATTAGTTAATGACCATATTTTTTTTGCCATTTGATAAGATTATATTTGGCTCACATAATACTCCATTTCAGTCTAGTGCAATACTAAACAGTTTTGTTTGTTTGTTTTTTCAAGGTGTGGAAGGAAAGGTGAATAATAAGATGAGGTCCTGCTTGTTACGTTTTTTTTATCTTTGTTTCTTTTGTTGGCCTGTTTTTTTTTTTTAAAGAAAGAAGGTTGCTTAGGCTAAAAGGTGAAGGTCCGATAGCACATACTGCTGTTGGGGAGGGAGTGTTAGAGGCTTTACTATACTAGGTCCAGGTACGAGAGGTGGTGTGAATAAAAGTGTCTAAGCATAGACAGAAATCTCAGTTGATAATGGAAGGTTCTGTGCATGACTAGACATGTGACGCAGAGACTGGATAGTTGTATATACTCACTGTGCATTGTGAAGTAACTGCTAATTTTTAATAATGGTGCTGTTGAAACGTAAATTACAGTGTAGTTACTGGAGGTCTCTGAAGAGACAAAGAGTGGCGCACTCTCTGGTATGTCACACAAGGCAGCTAATATGAAGTTGTGCATATGGTTGGCAACATCATCATGTCAAACAAATTGCCATATAAACCACTGCTATTAAAGCATGTGAATGCTAAATGTCAGTTTCATGCAAGGGTACCAGCTGCAATAATTGCCCCATGCTCTGTAAGAAAAGGTAAAGGTAGGTAAAGGATCCCGTTATACGCCTGTGAGGCATATTGGGAATACGGTGTTGGGCCCATATTTTCTTGACCATCGGCACACTAGGGGTGATGTGGTCAGCATCACGCCAGCTTATAATACCCATGTGAAAATTACATTGGGATTGAATATCTACTAATAATAAGGTTTAACTTACTTCTTAGGAAAACTGATGATGTGTGTAAAAGCCAGTGATTCTAAACTTTTTTTTTTTTTAAATATATTTTTTTTTTACTGTCACGCCTCCTCTGAGAGTGAATGTTGTGTTCGTGTCTCCAGTTCTTCCTCAAATTAAATAATGAACCAATCAAGACGTAATTAAAATATAGCAGGGATTTTATATCTACCCAATTCCTTACATAACAAAGAAAAATGGGGACCAACTGTAGTTGTGGCTCCAAGCTCATAAGAATGGAATGGGAGCTGAAGTTTCTTCCACAACGACACTGCATTTACAGATTTTCATCAGTCTTGCCATCATGATGAATACCTTTGTCCCCGGCAGTCAAGAAGTTACCTTTGTCATGGGGACATCATCATCTTCGCGCAATCTCAGCTGTCTAGTTGAATATTTTCAAAGAAAGCAGTGGTCAGCTTGAAGCTATTTGAATCTTCATAGAGTTTTTCCAGGGATGGCACTGGTACTGGGCATATGTGCTTTCTCTATTGCTGAAATACTGGGCATCTGAAGCAGACGTTCAGCAGCCATTTTATCTATGCTACAGTTACACTCACTAATTTGTCGTTCCTATCTTTAGCTTGTTAAATAGATGGTATCCCAATCCATTGTGGCCCATGAGGAGTCTGAAGATTGCCACTTGTTCTCTTCTGCTGAGCTGGTAATGTGCATCATTTTGTGTGTGGTCTGGATGCTCTGCGTCCCATTTGTTCCTGTATCTGGTTCTGATAAAACTCTTTGAAAGTTATGCTTGTATCCGGTTGATGTAGCTTGCCACTTCGTTAGCCTCTTTGTAGATTTTCATCAAGATGAATACCTTTGTCCCCTGCAGTCAAAAGGTTACCTGCATGGTCATGGTGACATCAGTCCTGGTATCTTGAGATTTGGCTGTTAAAGCTATTGTGCCAGAATAGTTTTTGTAGTCATTCATGTAATCTTTTACTTACTTTTTCTTCTCATTTGTTATAAAGTCTATTTATAAGTATTTCAATATTGTTGTGAAACATTTCATGTGGTGTGCCAAACTTGAAAAGTGACTCTTAAAAAGAAAAAAAAATTATGTTGCTTGTTTACACCTTGCACACATTTTTGTAACCTGTCATGTCTTCTACATACGGTACTTTATGATCTTCCCATTTATGTGATCCATATAAGATATTTCCATGATTCTGTTCAGACATCTCATTTTCAGTGTCTGGGATTACCATTTGACATGAAAGACATTGCTTCTCAAATATTAGGTCCACGAAGCTCATGTTCAGTCAGTCACGTGATTAGTTTCCTTCTCTACGACCCTGAGGAACATCCTGCAATAATTATTCTCCAGCTAATTGGACCTTAATATTATACCAATAGCCTTTGTGTTCTGAACATACAAAAGGAGAAATAGGTACCTGAATCTGCTCTTGAGTTAGGGATAGCAAAGGCAGCAAGGAAGGGAATCAGTCATCAACCCAGCTCATCAAGCTAATACCCAGCACAGTGAAATCTGTAACACTTCACTCCCATATTGCAGGTTCTGCCATGGAACTACCTTTTACATTTAGTGTTGTGTAGATGTAAACCTTGGACAGTGAATAAATAAACAGGAAGATCAGCTGGAGCAACAGAAAGTCATTAGCCACATACTTTGAAAGAAGGGCAGAAAACACCTGATAGCAGTGGGGAAAGGTTGACTACAATAGAAGCAGGAAGAAAGAAATAGAAATTCTCCATTCTTCTGGGATGACTAGATGAGATGACTCAGAAAAGAGAAAGTATTTGAAGTACTGGATTGTTCAGAAGCAGATATTTGTGGGGGAAACTGATTGTCAACATCACTAAGTAGAAATAAGATTATAATGATGAATACTTTAGGCCAGTGTTTCTTAACCTTTTAGAGGTCCCGCACCCCTTTTACAGCATCTTAAGAAGCCTTGCACCCCTTTACAGCATCTTAAGAAGCCTTGTACCCCTTTACAGCATCTTAGGAAGCCTTGTACCCCTTTGCAGCATCTTAGGAAGCCTCACACCCCTTTATCTTGTAGCTCGCAAAACATACCAGAAATGCTTAAAGGAGATAAAAAGTTTATTTTGAGAAAATGTTATTTACAGAATGTGACAAAGGTTCGGTATCTAATTCATGTTGCCAGTGTTCTATCTTGTACAAATACATCTGAGTATTATATATTGTTTATGATGATTTGCGTTCTAAAATATCTGGCATGTCTCTCACCCTCGGAAGGTGGTGAGTCTTGCACCCCCAGAGTGAAAACAAGATTTATAAATGAAATAAGATTTATTTATGGGTGTAAATCTTGTCTGAAGAAACAAAGAAAGAGTAGGACAACTGCACCGTCGGGCATGTCGTACAATACAACTAATATGAGGCTGTCCATGGGGCAGGTCCACTGGGAGCACAACATTAGACAATCTTTGAAGGACCGAGGACTAGAATGGAACCAGGCCAGGAGGAAGACAGCCGATAGGATAGTCTGGCGCTCTCTCTTCCAAACCTCTACACCTCACGGTAGAAGGGGAATGACTAAGTAAGTACTAAGCATGGGGCTGACAACCTCATCATTTGGCAGAGTGATTATAGCTCTTGCAGCAAAGTTACCGGGTTCTGTGTTCAAAATCGGGTATCTTTATGCACCGGCCTACCCAAGTGTAAATGGGTACCTGACTCTTCTCTTGAGTTAAGGAAGGCAAAAGCCGAGAGGAATGGAACTGGTAACTCCACTTGACAAAGCTGGACATAGTGTAGTTGAAGTCTCTAACACTTCACTCCCCTGCAGCATTATCTACTACAGGACTACCTTTACCTTTTCGCAGTATTAGTTATGCTATATGTATATCTCTTATCACTTGAATTCAGAGGCTACACAAGGTATTTTTACGATTCCTACAGATTGTATACTCACCAAAACCAGAGCGTAGTGTCCGATTTTGTCAGCAGGCAAGCTTAATAGACTTTGAAAATCAGAGAGCATCCAATTCCGAGACAGCTTTAGAGAGTTTGCTAGACAACATTGTCTCAGATCAGAACATGAATGTGAAAGAGAAAAGGAAAAGACTGAAACAGGTTGAAATGAGTTTATATTTGACATATATTTTCTTCCTACCTTGTTTTTTTTTCTAAATTTAGTGCGTTATCCTTTTCATCAACACTTTTCCAATTTTGCAGCAAAACTGTGATCAGTTTAGGTTTCATCATGACACACTGTGGTTAATAAACTTACCTCTCCTTTTCTTTTCTCGATCAGAACTTATTTTTAAACTATATTATGTCCAATCTGCATTATTCAGTAACTTTTCACCTTTCTGTAGTGCTAATTCAAGACATTGTACACAATCATTTCCCATATTAGCTACTTATAGAGTTTAGAGCCACTACTGCATTTGTAACAGAAATACGTACAGGAACAACTGTTGCAAGAGTACATGAATGATTTAACTCTTTGACTCCGCAATTATTTTCCACCCTGTGTCGTAATTTTAATTCATGATAGACGAAAAACAAATCTCAGAGTTGTTTTGGCACAGTTGTCAAATCTGACCAATGCTCTGAGCGTTGCTCCAGAGTCAAAGAGTTAATTAATGCAGGCTTCCTGCAAGGGGGGACAGCTGCAATGGTAGCTCCAAACTTCATAGGGAACACACAAAAAAAGGGAAATGATAATGATGACCACCTGTATGTTACTGGGGCTCAGAAGGGGAGCACATTTTTAGTAACACTGTGACCTACCATGTATGTCATAAAAGGGTGACTAAGGAGGGTTGGGCATGGGGTCAGTTACCCTAACCTGTTGTAATTTTAAAACCACAAAAACTTCAACAAACAAAATGGACACGTCAACTAAAGAAAATAAAACTCAGCCATCCAAGACAGGAGAAGGTCCTCTGGCAAGGAGGCACATGATGCAACACAGAGAAAGCCGAAAGGAGTCTGTGTTGCTGACCTGGCACCTGGAATGTTTGTACATTGAACGAACAAGGGAAAACAGTACAGGTGGCAGCAGAATGAATATCACCAGACCATATAACTGAGGCAGTTACTGACACAGACATAAATAAACTATATATCATGCATCAGTTTTCATTTTGTTCTATTTTTCATTTCAATAACAATATTTGAACTAACTTAGCCCAAGCTCATTTGATGTATCTCAGTTCAGCAGAAAAATGTTTTGTTTCATACATTTATTTTTCTCCAGTAGTTTTGGAGAGCTAGACATCAAACACCGGTCACGTCTTATTCTTTACTATGAACAAAAATTGTGTCAATAACAGATCTGTATGCTGTCATATGTATCCAGCTCTCAGTTTTATTAATTTCATCAGTTTCAGAGGACATACCCAACAATCTACTCGAAACGTTTCCCAAATGCAGAGTCTGAAGCTAAAGCCTTGCCTCAGAAGCCTATTGTCAAACAGCCATTGATGGCAAAGCCTTTGAATAAGCTGAGGAGCCTTCGACTGTAACATGACCAACTTATAAATATTTTTTAACTGCTTATGTCACTTGATGGCTTTTGTCTGGAGAGACATAATCTTTGTACTAATAAGTGAAAGATTTCACTGGAGCCAGCACATCTTGTTAATCTTTATTTGTTAATGTTTACAATGTGTTGTTGGGGTCCAAAATGAAAGTGAATTGTTTATGACTTCCAGTATTTTGAGATTATTTCAGCTTATTGGAGTCACTTGTTTGACCAGAACTCATGATGGTCATGTAAGACATTCAGTATTTTAACAATAGATGATAGCCAGCTTCCCAGTATTATAGTAGAATTGTGCATATGTTTTCAGCTTTTGATTATATATAAATTATGACTGCATGTTGTTTGTATATATATATATATTTATTTATGGTATTATTCTCTCCTCCTCCCCCCCCCCACCCCCCCCGAGTCATTTTAAGTGTTGAAGTATGTGGTGGGGTTATTTTACAGAAAATGTGGCTTAATAGGTTACTAAATTTGTTGTTGACGTTATCACGAAGTAGTTTTAAAGTTTATAGAGTTTGCCTGAATGAAAGCAAGACCCTAGTATGAGAAAGTCTGAGAAGATAGAATTTAGATGAAAATTGACATGCCTGTGGACAGATGAGACTATTGGCTCAAGGGATAGAACCAGGATTTGCCTCTCCCCTTGCCGCTTCGTGACTTCAAAATGGCTATAATCTCACCCTCCTCTGACTACCTTTAAACACAAGGAGATAAGGTGTATAAAAACGACCACAGACACCACTATACAGACAACATAGAGTAAGTATAGAGTGTAGAAGCTGATCCAGTAAATATATTATAGATAAATTTATTTACACACAGAAATCATTAAAGTTCATCATACATCAATTACAAAAAATTAGCGTGCACTGTTGCATGCCTGAAAAACAAAGTAACAATTAAATTAGATAGACACTAGAAAAAAAAACTCAAATCACATTCACTCTTTCTGTCACCCTGCTGAGGAACAATAAAATGATGAGTGATTAAAAATAACTCTACTATTGTAAGGCTGTCAACTTTAGCCTCCACTCTCTAATACCAATAAGATTCTACTGTCTCAGTCTGGTTGACTCTTCCTCGACGAAACGTCTACACAGCTTCCAACTTGGTAGGCGATATGCGCCGCTATCTAACACCACTGGAAATGCTAAAAATAATAGACTTGGAGTAACACAATGGCTCAGTGTCTATCCGTCGAGTGGATACTGAACAGACCCTACTGGTCCTGCCTATTTTCTCCCTCCTCTCTCTCTCCCTCTCTCCTTCTTGATCTCAGTGTCTCTCTAATACTCGACGACTGATGATGCGGCGTCTCCGTTACGCTCTTCTCTCGTTTCTTTCAAGACCCAGGTATGGTAACCCTATCACCTGTTCCTGAATCTGGGGAGGATGATGATGAAGTTCTGGCGTCAAGCATGAGGTACTTGATTAACTGTCGACAAACTTCTCTGCTGCTGAATAGCTTCCCTCTTTTAACCCGCTCCGGAGTTATAGGAAAAAACACAGCCTTGATTTCCGGCTGTACGCAATTGAAACCAGTCTCGCTTAAGAATTGAACTTCACTGCAATAGACCGTTTAGGTTGTGTTCTTTTGCTCCTGGCGATAACTCGAGTACTCTGACCCTGAGATATGTCCTTTTGCCGTGGATAATTTTATTTGACAAAATTATGCTCCCCCACTGTTTCGCCGTGACTCGCGATTATCGCTGATTTTCCCACAGTGGAGACGATAAATCGAAGTCGACCGGCAGGCAATATTTCTTCAGAGAGACTTGCCTGCCGTTTAACTGGCTATTTATACACACCGGGGCCACCCCCGCGTGTTCTCTCCTACGCATACCCTAGCTTTCCCTCGGACCAATGGAAACGCTAGAAAAATAAAATACTACGAGCTATGCCAATCAGATTTGAAAGCGCAAACCACATGTCCAAAAAATGACATCACGTTACGTGAAGGTTCTGACGCGTCATACAGGCGTGCCCGAAAATAGCGATTTCCGTAAACAACAAAAATTGCGGAAAATCAGAAGAAAGTAAAACTGGTCGAGTGTAAAATAAACCTACCATCATAAAACGACCCCATTAAATCCCTACCGAAAATTACCAAACACGATATATATTCAAATGAGAAGAAAAAAATGAT
Source organism: Oreohelix idahoensis (assembly GCA_024509875.1). NCBI lineage: Eukaryota > Metazoa > Mollusca > Gastropoda > Stylommatophora > Oreohelicidae > Oreohelix > Oreohelix idahoensis. The sequence continues at coordinate 515,375 of JAMPIV010019804.1, read as the reverse complement.
GAAAATTCAAAACAGAACCACAGAATCTGGCCGGTTGAAGGACAGAATTACAGTGCAGCATCACAGACGTTTAGTCAAATTATTACCTTTCAGCTGCCCAAGGAACATTGGCCTTCAACAAACTTGTGCCAGGTCCTTTTGTCCTGTGCCATCCGATCAAGATCTTTCTTTGCATTTTTTTATTCCTTTCAATTCTGTCTGCAGCTCTTCTCCGTGTGTTTTTTTGGTCTCCCTCCGCCTATCTTACCCTGGGTAAGGACTGCCCTGGAATGTTATCAACGGTTTGTTCTGTCCATTGCAAATATCTTATCATCTCGTTAAGTTTTTTTAATTGATTACAGCTTCTATTGTTCACATAGCGTATGTATAATTTACGCCTCATTGAAAAAAATTAATTGCCAACATTCATATTTTCTTTTCTCATCTGCTTGTTGTCTTCTTTCTTTGATCCTTAGCCGCCGACCGTCAAAGCAGTCAGTGGCCATTACGCCTGGTGGCGTCTTGTAGGGCAACAACAAATTGATTCCACTTTGCTCGGTCGGCGGCCATCCTTCGTACAGTGCCCCAACTCTGGTTCATTCTTTGCATCTCAGCCTCCACAGTCCTCCGCCAAGTTGTTTTTGGTCGGCCTCTCTTTCGTTTTCCTTCAGGGGTCCATAGCATAGCTGTTCTTGTGATGGCATCGGGGTCTCTTCTGAAGACATGGCCAACCCAGCTCTAGCATCTGCCAGCTATGATGGTGTGCATGTCCTCTTGCTTGCTCCGAGTAAGCAGATCTTGGTTGGTGATGGTATTCGGCCAAAAGATTCAGAGAATTTTTCTTAGGCATGTTGTGTGAAAAGAGGACAATTTCGACATTTCCTTCTCTGTAACTCTCCAGCTCTCCGCGCCATAGAGAAGCACAGAAAGCACACAGCTCTGATATAATCCTAATTTTGTGCTTGTGCTGTACTGAGAGGACTTCCAGATGTTGTTTGGACTAAAAAAGGCTGTTCTTGCTTTGTTCATTCTGTTGTAGATGTCTCTGCTTGCTCCGCCGTCTGGTGTTACTATGCATCCTAGGTATGTGAAGGCATCTGTCTGTTCCAGTTGCTGATTCCTTACTGATATGGGCTCAGGGTTGCTCACATTGAGCGTCATGACCTCTGTCTTCTTTAGGTTGATGTTCAAGCCCACCTGCTGGCTATACTTATTAAGTCTATCCGTTTTTTCCTGGATGTGTTGATGTGAATGTGCTAGCAGTGCAATGTCATCTGCATATTCCAGATCTTCCAATGTAGAAAATGTAGTCCATCTTATTCCTCTTGGATTGCCCTCTGTTGTCTGGTGCATCACCCAGTCTATGACTGTTAAAAATAGAATGGTTGATAAGGGGCATCCCTGTCATACTCCTGTCTTCACTTCAAAAGTTAGGTTGCTCTGCCCAATGCTACACGTAAAGTTGGCATAAAGGCTTTTTATGATTGACACTGTGCAGCTTGGAATTCCATAAGCCCTCAGTATTTTCCATAAACTGTCCCTATGTATACTGTCAAAAGCCTTTTCAAAATCAACGAAATTAATGTACAGCTGTCTTTGCCATTCTGAGCACTGCTCTATAATGTTCCTGAGGATAAATATATGATCTACACATCTTCTGTTCTTTCTAAATCCTGCTTGTTCTTTCCTCAGTTTGTGGTCTACTGCTTTTGAGATTCTCTGTATAATTATCCTGCCTAGTATTTTGCTGGGAACTGAGAGAAGAGTTATTCCTCTCCAATTATTGCAGTCTGCAAGATCTCCCTTCTTGGGCAATTTGACAATTATTCCTTTTCTCCACTCTGTTGGTGTTGTCCCTGTTTTCCAGACTTGTGCAAATAGTGGTTCTAATAGTTCTGCTGCTAGCTCTGGGTCTGTCTTAAATAGCTCTGCATTTAAGTTATCATGACCAGGAGCTTTTCCATTCTTTAACCCTTTGATTGCTGTGATGATTTCTTCTTTTCGTGGGATGTCTGTATTAACATCTAGATCATTTTCAGCCTCAGGAATATTCAATTGTGTCTCTGGTGGTTCCTTATTCAGAGTTTCTCTGAAATGCTCTGCCCATCTTGTTTCCTGTCCCTCTACTGTCGTGATGAGATTTCCGTGCTTATCTCTTACTAATGTAATATTGTTAGCACCTCGTTTTCCACTGATGATTTTAGTTATTTTGTATACTGTGCTTTGTTCATTTCTCAGTGCTGCCTCTTCTGCCTGTCTTGCAAGGTCATCCAGAAATTTCCTTTTGTTAGCACGGGTTTGACGTTTAACTTCCTTGTCCAGCTGACTGTACTGTTCACTATATATTGCCTTTAACCTGGGAGACTTAGCTTCTGTTTTCTTTCATTTCTTTTCTCTTCGCTATGGTGTTTAGCGTATCTGGTGTTATCCAGTCTTGGCTCTTTCTTTCCTGGAATCCCAAGCATGACTTGCTGCTTTCCTTGTATATTGTTGAGATGGTGTTGAATCTTTGGTCAACATCATCGGTCTCTGTTCTTTCCTGGCTTTTGATAATCTCATATCTTCTCTTTACGTCGACCACGAAAGCTTTTCTGGTGAGGGGATCCTTCAGTTTCGTGATGTTGTATCTTTTCTGTTTGACTGCAATTGGTCCAGCAGCTCTGAGTTTCACTTTCAGTCTTGCTACTACTAGGTGATGATCACTTCCCACATCTGCACCTCTTCTTACTTTCACGTCTTGTAGTGCATGTCTCCATCTGCCATTGATCATTATGTGATCTATCTGGTTTCTGTCTCGTCCGTTTGGTGATTCCCATGTTAACTTGTGCACTTCCTTGTGTGGAAAAAGTGTTCCTCCAATGACCAGGTTGTTAATACTGCAGAAGCTTATTAATTTGTCCCCATTCTCATTTGCTGTTCCACTGCCGCATTTCCCCCATTACTCTTTCGTTATAATTATTGTGTGCTCCCACTTTCGCATTTAGGTCTCCCATTACTATAATGAGATCGTACCTGGGTGTAGTTTCCATTTCTTTTTGTACCTGTTGATAGAACTCGTCCTTGATCTCTTCATCGCTGTCATTTGTTGGTGCATAGCATTGTATAATTGTGGTGTTGGTGAACCTCCCTCGCAGTCTTGCTCTTATCAGTCTGTTGTTGATGGGTTTCCATTCCAGTAAAGACCTTTCCATTCCTTTCTTCAGGATAATGGCTACACCTTCGTTGTGCTGACCATCCTCTCTGCCAGAATAAAGTACTGTTTCCCCTGTAGCTGTTTTTATTCTCCCCTTACCTGTCCATCTGCTCTCGCTTATTCCCAGGATATGTATCTTGTAGTTCCTCATCTCTGCTGTGATTTGTCTCAGCTTTCCTGCCTCATTCATAGTTCTGACGTTCCAAAAACCAATTCTGGTTTCGTGTTTTGCGGTCGGGGCATCCGTTTTCATGCCAGTGGCTTCCTTTCGGCTTTCACCACTCTGCTTGTTGTAAGAGCTTCTTTTTGCCCAATCTGAGGTGGCGTTGTAGGGAGCATTGCTACTTGATGTAATCAGCAGCTTCATCCTCTCAGGTTGCTGAATTTATGTCTACTGCCTTTATGTCTCTCTTGCACACATCTCTGAACCTCAGCTGCGATCATTTGGCTGTTCTTTCGCCATCTGCCAGTTGGCTGTAGAAAATATCTTTGGGGATGTGACCATCCTCCATGCAGCAGACATGGCAAAGCCAGTGCTGTCTAAGCAGTGTATACATGCTTTTAAGGCAACATGTGACATTTGTCACTTTGCCCTTCCATGAAATACCAAGGATGTAGCGTGGACACTGTAGATGGAAGGTATTGAGCCTTTGTTCGCGCTTTGAATTGATATAGTGGTAATTTGTTATGATTAGATATAAATCTTAAATTTGGTGGGGAAGTCAGCCAAAAATAACTTGGCAGAGAACAGTCAAGCAGAGCTTATGGCAGCTGGAGCACTACGCACAAGACTGTAATGTACCTAAAGACCTTGCTGCATGCTGTCTTTGGGCTTTTGCTTCATACTGTTGCCAGAGTTTTAAATAAAAACACATATATTAGTCTCATGGGGTAAAGGCATGTTCTAGTTCATCGAACTGCCTTACTTTACGGCATGGTGCAATGGATATTAATGAAACAAAAAAAAGATTTATAGAGGGATGGTCATAAGCAGCTCTAAAACAAAATCCATGGTGATATCACGAGAAGAAAGAAAACATCAGATTAAGTTGGGAGAACAGGTCCTGGAGCAGGTCGACCACTTTAAATATCTCTGAGCTATTATAGACCGAAAGGGGGGCATCAAAGAAGAGTTGGCCACTCGAAAAGCAGCGGCTGGGAGACTTTATCAGGCCATAAATCGAGGATTCCTCAGCAAGAAAGAGGTTGGTAAGAAAACGAAGATGGCTGTATACCGCTCCACCTATGTCCCAGTCTTGACATATGGATGCGAGTCATGGGCAATGACTACAACCCACAAAAGCCAGATCCAAACCTCAGAAATGAGGTATCTGAGGAAGGTGGTTGAAGTAACAAGAAGAGACATGGTCCGCAACCAGACGATACGTCAAGGCCTAAAATCCCACCCGCTGCAGACCCAAATAGAACAGTCCCAACTAAGATGGTTTGGCCATGTCTGCAGAATGGGAGAAGATCGGCTACCACGACAAGCATGGGAAACAAAGAGCCAGGGATCCAGGACGACCCAGAGTCCGCTGGGAGGACAACATTAGACAATCTTTGAAGGACCGAGGACTAGAATGGAACCAGGCCAGGAAGAAGACAGCTGATAGAATAGTCTGGCGCTCTCTCTTCCAAACCTCTACACCTCACGGTAGAAGAGGAACGACTAAGTAAGTAAGTAAAAAGATTTATTTTTGCAGTGGCATACTTCTTCTTCGATCCTTAACCACCGACCGTCAAAGCAGTCAGTGGCCATCACGCCTAGTGGCGTCTTGTAGGGCAACAAATTGATTCCACTTTGCACGGTCGGTGGCCATCCTTCATACAGTGCCCCAACTCTGGTTCATTCTTTGCATCTCAGCCTCCACAGTCCTCCGCCAAGTTGTTTTTGGTCGGCCTCTCTTTCGCTTTCCTTCAGGGGTCCAAAGCATAGCTGTTCTTGTGATGGCATCGGGGTCTCTTCTGAGGACATGACCAACCCAGCTCCAGCGTCTGCCAGCTATGATGGTATGCATGTCCTCTTGCTTGCTACGAGTAAGCAGATCTTGGTTGGTGATGGTATTCGGCCAAAAGATTCGGTGAATTTTTCTTAGGCATGTTGTGTGAAAAGAGGACAATTTTGACATTTCCTTCTCTGTGACTCTCCAGCATTCCGCACCATAGAGAAGCACAGAAAGCACGAAACTCTGGTATAATCTTAATTTTGTGCTTGTGCTGTATTGGGAGGACTTCCAGATGTTATTTAGGCTAAAGAAGGCTGTTCTTGCCTTATTCATTCTGATGTTGATGTCTTTGCCTGCCCTACCGTCTGGTGTTACTATGCTTCCTAGGTATGTGAAGGTATCTGTCTGTACCAGTTGCTGATTCCTTACTGATATGGGCTCAGGGTTGCTCACATTGAGCGTCATGACCTCAGACTTCTTTAAATTGATGTTCAAGCCCACCTGCTGGCTAAATTTATTAAGTCTATCCGTTTTTTCCTGGATGTGTTGATGTGAATGTGCCAGCAGTGCAATGTCATCTGCATATTCCAGATCTTCCAATGTTGAAAATGTAGTCCATCTTATTCCTCTTGGACTGTTGTCTGGCGCATCACCCAGTCTATGACTGTTAAAAATAGAGTGGTTGATAAGGGGCATCCCTGTCGTACTCCTGTCTTCACCTCGAAGGTTAGGTTGCTCTGCCCAACACTACACGTAAAGTTGGCATAGAGGCTTTTTATGATTGACACTATGCAGCTTGGAATTCCATAAGCCCTCAGTATTTTCCATAAACTGTCCCTATGTATGCTGTCAAAAGCCTTTTCAAAATCAACAAAATTTATGTAAAGCTGTCTTTGCCATTCTGAGCACTGCTCTATAATGTTCCTGAGAGTGAATATATGGTCTACACATCTTCTGTTCTTTCTAAATCCTGCTTATTCTTTCCTCAGTTTGTAGTCTACTGCCTTTGAAATTCTCTGTATAATTATCCTGCCTAGTATTTTGCTGGGAACTGAGAGAAGAGTGATTCCTCTCCAATTATTGCAGTCTGAAAGATCTCCCTTCTTGGGCAATTTGACAATTATTCCTTTGTTCCACTCTGATGGTGTTGTCCCCGTTTTCCACACTTGTGCAAATAGTGGTTCTAATAGTTCTGCTGCTAGCTCAGGGTCTGTCTTAAATAGCTCTGCATTTAAGTTATCATGGCCCGGAGCTTTACCGTTCTTTAACCCTTTGATTGCTGTGATGATTTCTTCTTTTCGTGGAATGTCTGTATTTACATCTAGATCGTTTTCAGCCTCAGGAACATTCAATTGTGTCTCTGGTATTTCCTTGTTCAGAGTTTCTCTGAAGTGCTCTGCCCATCTTGTTTCCTGTCCCTCTGCTGTCTTGATGAGATTTCCTTGCTTATCTCTTACTAATGTAATATTGTTTGCACCTTGTTTTCCGCTGATGAATTTAGTTATTTTGTATACTGTGCTTTGTTCATTTCTCAGTGCTGCCTCTTCTGCCTGTTTTGCAAGATCGTCTAGGAAATTCCTTTTGTTGGCTCGGGTTTGGCGTTTAACTTCCCTGTCCAGTTGACTGTACTGTTCGCTATATAGTTGCTTTAACCTGGGGGACTTCGCTTCTGTTTTCTTTCTTTTCATTTCCTTTCTCATCTTTATGGTGTTTAGTGTTTCTGGTGTTATCCAGTCTTGCTTCTTCCTTTCCTGGAATCCTAAGCATGATTTGCTGCTTTCCTTATATATTGTTGAAATAGTGTTGAAATTCTGGTCTATATCATCAGTCAATGTCTTTTCCTGGCTTTTGGCAAATTGATATCGTTTCTTGATGTCGGCCGCAAAAGCTTTTCTGGTAAGGGGGTCCTTCAATTTGCTGATGTCAAACCTTTTCTGTGTAGTTACAGTTGGCCCAGCCCTTCTTAGTTTCACTTTCAGTTTTGCTACTACTAAATGGTGATCGCTTCCCACATCTGCACCTCTTCTTACCTTCACATCTTGTAATGCATGTCTCCATCTACCGTTAACCATGATGTGGTCTATCTGGTTTCTGTCCCGACCATTTGGTGATTCCCATGTTAACTTGTGAATTTCCTTATGTGGGAAAAGTGTTCCTCCAATGACCAGGTTGTTAATGCTACAGAAACTTATTAGCTTATCCCCATTTTCGTTTGCTATTCCGCTGCCGCATTTCCCCATTGTTCTTTCATTATATGTATTGTGTGTACCAACTTTCGCATTGAGGTCTCCCATTACTATAACAAGATCATATCTAGGTGTGTCCTCCATTTCTTTCTGCAGTTGTTGATAGAATTCATCCTTGACCTCCTCATCGCTATCATTCGTTGGTGCGTAGCATTGTATTATTGTAGTGTTGGTGAATCTCAATCTCAATCGTATCAGTCTGTTGTTGATGGGTTTCCATTCCAGTAATGTCCTTTCTATCCCTTTCTGTAGAATAATGGCTACGCCTTCACTGTGCTGTCCATCCTCTCTTCCAGAGTAAAGTACTGTTTCTCCTGTTGCTGTTTTAACTTTTCCTGCCCCTGTCCATCTGCTCTTGCTTATCCCCAGGATGTGTAACCTATAGTTTCTCATTTCTGCCGTGACCTGTCTTAGTTTACCTGTCTCGTACATTGTCCTGACATTCCAAAATCCTATTCTTGTATCCTGTTTTGCGGTCAGGACATCCGTTTTCATGTCAGTGGCTTCCTTTCGGCTTTCACCACTGACAGTCATACGAGCCACAGACTCCGAATGTCCATCCCGCAGCAAAGTTTGTTCATTTGATGTTGTTTCCGTAACTTCATTATTTTTTTTACATAGACAGGGGTGTCAGCCCTATGCTAAAACCCCCAACCTGGAGGACCAGGGTACCAGCTTTTGTCTGACCCCTACCCACACAGACCAGTCCAGCTTGGTTGAACCTACCAGGAGTAAAACTCCCACTGGCATAGCTCTGGGGATTGTCAGGGTACGCAAGCTGCCACACCGCTACAAGGTATAGGTACCATTGATGGCAGGCAGTGGCATACACTGATTGTTAATAGTGATGATCCCAAAATATGGTGCTACTGAAACTTTAACTGGGATATTTATACTTGTATTCATGCTGTCTGTGTGTGAGAGAAAGGGTGAGTTAATATGTGCCTATGTTTCAACATAATAGAATTGTGTTTTCAGTTGATATCTAAAATTTAAATTCAACCTTATTTTATTTTTAATCATGAGCACTCTATAGAGTCTTTGCTGATTTTCTCCATCATTCCTTCCTTCCTCTTCTACCCTGAGGTATAGAGGTTAGCCAGAGAGAGCACCCTACTATCTTATTACATTCCCTTCCCACAATCCTATTACATTCCCTAATACTATCACTTCCAGTTTTTCATTTATCAGATCCTTAGTCAACTTTTATTCCCACATAAAATGTTTATTCACCTGTGTGTTAATGGGGCCTGAAAAGGGAGTAAACAATAGTAACACTGCAGCCAACCAGGTATGTCATAAGAAGCGACTAAGGAGGTTACTCCATCCTGAAGAAAATTTAAGCTACACAAAAGTTTTGATAAAACACATGGAGAAAAGAACTGGAAACAGAAATGAAAATGATGAGGAAAACATGGAAAGACTTGGAGCTGGTGCCATGCGACAGGAAGACATAAGTTTGTTGAAGGACTAAGCTCTCGTTGATGAGATTTCTGATTTGTTCGTATTATTATTGTGTTGTGACTTTGAATAATTTGTGCAGCAAATATTGAAACCATGTCTCAAAAAAAGAAATATGCTCGTGGCTATTTACCAGAATATCATCGAATCTATTACAAACAAACAGCTTCCAATGTGTTTACTGTGCCACAAGACATTTTCTAACGAAGTAATGAAACCAAGTCAATTGCGAGAACATCTTGCTACAAAGCATCCAAAACATAAAGATAAGCCCATTGAATATTTTCAAGAACTGTATGAAAGATTTCAAAATCGTTCTACAATAACTGCATCATTCAAGAAACAAAATGCAAAGAACGAAGATGGATTAACTGCAGCTTATCGTATATCACAATTAATTGCAAAAAGTGGTAAAAGCCATAACATTGGCAAGCTAAAAAGTAAAGCCAGATTTGTGGAATTTGGCGTCAAAAAAGCCAAATTGGCAACCCTGTCACAGAGGCTGTGTGCACCAGTGAACCAATATCGTGGCATGTTGAATGAAAACGTTTCGGCACAATCTTGGTTTATGTATGTTCAATTCTCGTACAGCCATATGCACTCTGAGCATTCAACCAATAGCATGGCACGACGAATAAAATCGTTTTGGAACAATCTTGTACTATATTATTTGCTGTATCTCAAAAATATTTTTTTAACTTTTTATTTTGTAGTTTAATTTACAAAGTTTTCACAAATTTATATTTGATTACAGTAACATTACAATATTTCCCATAGTTAAAAATTAATGCAGCTTAAAAGTTTAAAATACATAGGCTAATTCAAATACTTTTCTCTAAAATGATAGTAACTTTTTCTTTTCACAAACATTCTCTCACAAATTTGAGTTTGTATATTTTGGATGTTTTTAATACAGCATGTAATTATTCTGCTGCCCACCTGAAAGCTTAAATCGCCCACTAGTGGGCGGTACCGCCCAGGTTGAAGAGCACTGGTATAGATGATGTAAAATACAACTATATAATATAGTATTGTCCGAGTTATTGTATTACAGAGGTCCATCTGTAATAGAATATATGTATTTTGCCAACACAACTGATGCCTCACATCTGCATGGGTCATGTTGTGTACAATAGTTAAGCTCCACGGAAAAAACTTAGCTTTTAGAGCTTTTAATATTTCAGATAAGGATTTTAGGACCTGTATACACTATCTCATCTGGTTCAAGTTGTTTAATTGTTGCCTACTCTTGTAATAATGTTTTCATGTTTTGAAAGTATGTACAGACATATTAATGTATTGGTGCCTGTGTAAATACATTTTTAAGACGTGATTTATGTTGGATGAAATGCAGTGGCGGTTCCAGGGGGTTGTCATGGGGGGTGCTGCACTGTTCATTCATTTAAATGACTATACATAACACTCACAAATTGTGACCACCATGTAAAATATCAACCCAGACACAAATGTGTCTAACCTATTTAAAAGTGAAGTCCATTTTTCTGTCTTTCTTTGTTACAAAAACTTCAATAACTCTGTCATTGAAATCACTGCAGGAATCCATCATTTTACTCTCGATGCTTAGCATGGCTATGCTGAAAGGCGGTTTTCAGATATGGTGCTCCGTAGGAAAGTTTTTAATTCTTTTCAGTGTAGAAAAACATCTCTCTGGTTCTACTGACGTCATAGGGGTTGTGAGTATGATTTTCACAAGACAATCAGCAAGAGAATTTTGTAGTCCACATTTTAAAATTATTTCATGAATTTTGAAAGGCCCAGAAAAGTGATGAAACTCTTCCATTTCATATAGTACGGATAGCTCGGTCCGAAGTCTCTCTTTATTCAACATCGGGTATGCCGCTACAGTTTCATCAAGTTCTCTTGACGGGAATTCTCGACTGTAAAGAGGAAATTGTTCTGGAACCAATAATCTCGCTGCGGAAAGATGACCAGTAAACGCAAATCGTTCCTTTGCTTGAAAGCAAATTGTATCACATACTTCCTTAACAAGACTGTTTAGATCAATATTCTTTTTACGTTTTCTAGAATCTGTTGTTTGTTCTGAATCGTGGAAGTTAACAGAGATGTCAATGTTATTTTTGATACCTGAAATCACACGATGAAAATCCTGCACTGCTGAATAAACTATCAAAGAATTAGCATTGCGGCTTTGAAGTTTATCATACAAAACATCAACATGTGGCATGATACGGTGGAAGAAGGAAAGCCAAAAAAGAAATCGGTATCAATCAACACATGGAGAAGTCCAGTCGCTGCCTGGACTGTTGCACAATTACCTGACTCGCGCAACTCACCAAAACATTCTTTCAGTTCATCTTTGTTTTCATAGACTGTGGAAACAGTCCTGGAGTTGAAATTCCACCTAGTGTTACATGTTGACGGAATTCTTTTACACTTTTTCTGCAGAACCGAGAGTCGTTGTGGTGATCTTGAAAAAAAATGCAGGTATTCCTGACAATTTGTGATAAAAAATATGCACTTCTGAATTTTGTGATACAGCTTTTTGCATTATTAGATTTAGCTGGTGTGCGTAACAGTGAATAAAATGAGCATGTTGGTATTGTTGTTTAATTATAGTTTGTACTCCACCTTTCTCTCCACTTATTACAGCGACACCGTCATAGGTTTGAGCTATTAGCTTGGTATAGCCATCTTTCAGAATAAAAATCAGTTGTAGTAAAACGTATTCTGACAAACCTTGAGCATTCTGTGAAATAGGGTTGTTAAATCCCCAAAATCTTTCGTGCACCTGACTGTTATATAGTGTTCCTTTATATTCACAATGTTATATCGGCCATCAATGATATATATGCTGTTTTATTATTTATGTCAATGAGTACTGTTGGTGTTCTGTCACTGTGTAGACTGTTTTCAGATATGTGTGTACAGTTACTCACCACATCGTAACACACGTAGAAGTCATCGAATGTTAAACAACTGGTGACGTTTCGAACACTTTATTCACGACACAACACAGACGAGAGACAGTTTACATTGCATCGAATAGCATCAATACTCCAACAGGGACTGCGTCCACTGCAGTCATAAACATCACTGTTAATACGACCATCACTATCCATTATACTCAAAAGGGACTGCGTCCACTGCAGTCATAAACAACACTTAATACGGCCATTACTATCCATTATACTCAAAAGGGACTGCGTCCACTGCAGTCATAAACAACACTGTTAATACGGCCATTACTATCCATTATACTCAAAAGGGACTGCGTCCACTGCAGTCATAAACAACACTGTTAATATGGCCATTACTATCCATTATACTCAAAAGGGACTGCGTCCACTGCAGTCATAAACAACACTGTTAATATGGCCATTACTATCCATTATACTCAAAAGGGACTGCGTCCACTGCAGTCATAAACAACACTGTTAATACGGCCATTACTATCCATTATACTCAAAAGGGACTGCGTCCACTGCAGTCATAAACAACACTGTTAATACGGCCATTACTACCCATTATACTCAAAAGGGACTGCGTCCACTGCAGTCATAAACAACACTGTTAATACGGCCATTACTATCCATTATACTCAAAAGGGACTGCGTCCACTGCAGTCATAAACAACACTGTTAATATGGCCATTACTATCCATTATACTCAAAAGGGACTGCGTCCACTGCAGTCATAAAGAACACTGTTAATATGGCCATTACTATCCATTATACTCAAAAGGGACTGCGTCCACTGCAGTCATAAACAACACTGTTAATATGGCCATTACTATCCATTATACTCAAAAGGGACTGCGTCCACTGCAGTCATAAACAACACACATACATCTGCCGGATAATCACATATATCCCATAAGCATAAAAAATGCCGGTACCAAGAATATCCTCTGGTACACATCGAGAACATCGCTAAAAAAAATCTCTTTCCCCTTCACTCGCTAGGAACACACTGTTACGAGCCCTATCGCTCAGTACAGTTCACAACACATCTCTCGGGTTAGCGAGCGACTGCTCAGTTCAAAACATTCCCAATCAAAATACATCTCACGCGGTAACTCGCCGCAGAGATGTTAGTAGTGATTACACGTTTTCTTCTTAGAACATACAAGTAAATACTAGATTGCACTTTTAAACAAATCAACAGCTGACTACCGCGCTGTTCAGGCGAGATAACAATAACCCGACCTGACAACAAGTCTTAATGATTAATTCCCTTCTTTTTTTATCATAAAAGATTAATATACCAAATATGACTTTAACACTGACCCTTGTGCTCATAACGAAAAACAAGAACTTGTTGTGTCGTTGCTGCAACATCTGTTGTGTCGTCCGTCATAACAGCAAGGAATTTTGCTTTGCTTATGTCGCTAGCAATTTGAGCTCTGCACACTTCTAGGATACATTGTAGAAGCTCGTTTTGAACTGTTTTTGAATGTCCTTTGAAAACAGTGGCAGTTTCAAAATGAGTTCGCTATGTATCATCCAGTTTAGAAGCAAAGTCTAGTAATCCTCTAAAGACACCCTGATTAGCAGACTCCAAACTTTCATCATGACCACGCAGAAGTTCAAATTTCCCACAAAACTTTGTGCAGTCAATTATTTTTGAAAGAATGTTTCTGTTTCTTTTCATCTCTTCATTGTGTTTATTAATATTTAATTTGTATGCCTCGCTTAACTGTGAAGAAATATCCACTGTCCCCAGCATCCCCAATGCTACAACGTATCTAACGTGGACTGTGCTATTTTCGTGTTTCTGAAGCTTGCTATGCAAATGTATCAGATCCGTTACGCCTGTCTTTGTCCATGTAGTATCACCGTTGAAAAGTAAACAAGGAAAACAAAATAATGCATTCTTTACATTACAGCCACACAACCAGTCATGATGTTCATAAATTTCTCTGTTAAATTTTCTCTGGAATGTACTGTTCCTGCTAGTCGAGGTCTGGATAATTTTTAGATTCGGAAGAGGCCGACCTAATGTTTTTACACGGCATTTTTCAGCCAACGACAATCGCGAAAAAACAATTTCTTGTAAATATGCAACAGTTACTTCACTCATTTCTATAATAATTCAGCACACAAGAAAATATCAGCATTAAATTAATCTCAAAACAATGCAATTGACCAACATTTTGCGCTATTGTGGTGAACGCGCACGTAAACAGTCGCTTGATAGAGATAATTTCCACTTGAGCTGTGTTCCGTTGCAGCACTAGTTAAATAAACTCAACCCAATCGCAGCTGGCCTCTTGCTGTGTGTATAACAAGCATTCGCTTATAAGAGGTCAAGGTTACTTGAACTGTCATCATTTGCAGCACTTGCCACAATACGGTGTTGGATAATTTTTTGTTTGTTTTGTATTTAAACCTTCCGGTGTAACCTCTATTTTTTGGTCTGTCCGGATTATGTATTATAATGTAGTAGAGACAGTATGCAGTCCTTTTTTTTACAGGGGGTGCTGCAGCTCAACAGCTCATTAAAGAAAGCCGCCACTGATGAAATGTTTTTGCTCCCTTCCACACCCAATCTGTAACTGTTTTCATAGTTTTTAGATACAGGTTGGCTGGGAAAAAAAAATAATTTTCATATTGTATTAGAGCAATACCTTAACCTTGAGTGTTTTGATCAAGAAATCAGATGCAACATTTTTAAATATTTGTATTGTCCACTGATGTCACTCTCATTAAATATTAATGTTGACATTGTTTACCACCTGAAGTAAATATGCAAGTTTACTGTGATTAACTGATTCCGTACGTAATTATTTTCAGCTCTGGACGGAATTATTTTTAAGCCCCAAAAATTTACACATATATAATTTAAGTTTACTGACAATGTGTGTCTAATCATGAGTTAAGTATAACATATTATACATCAAATTAAAGTACATTGGATGAACAATATAAATCCATATGCCTTTCTAGCTAATTTTATGTTATGTTTATGTTATAACAGATAACATGTACACGGAAAAAAGAAAACTTGAAATTTTGAACAAAAATTTTCGACTTACGTAAGGCTTGTAACATAAATTGTTATCACAATACAGTTTCACTGCTCTCTTTGTGCAGGTACTCCATTTAGAAACACAGAAAAAGTAAGAAAGTTATGGTTGATCACACAGTTTGTTCACTGTTCACATATTAGTAACATATCCTGTGTGTTTTTCGGCCATTATGGCGATACGACAAAACACGATTAAAGATGAAGATAAATGTAAAAAAATCCGTTCAAACGCAAATAAAAGACGTTAAAGCTTGTTGAAATTTGACCAGTTTTGTGTTTACTTCCGTTCGAGATAAATTCCGGGCAGTATAAAATATCAGAATCGAAAGAAACAATGAAATAAATCAGCGTCTTTTAAAAGATCTTACGTCTACAGCGTTCGGCCTTTGCGTCTATTATTAGATCTTACGTACGGAATCAGTTAATTAATATAAAAACATGTAGTTTCAGGGGTTGTTACAGATAGCAGTTTATACTGGCAGCCAATGTCAGTCGTGAAGTCTTGATTTCTTCACTTCTTCTTCTTCTTCTTCCGTCCTTAGCCACCGACCGTCAAAGCAGTCAGTGGCCATTACGCCTAGTGGCGTCTTAGGGCAACAGCAGATAGGTTTTCTTTGCCATTGTTTCCCATCACGCCTAGTGACGTCTTTAGGGCAACGGCAAATCAACCCATTTGCTGTTGTTTCTGTAATCGAAGTGACTGGCAAACGGGTCATACATCCTATTTTTTTTTTCTGAGGCCTTATTGGAGGATATCTGTTTCTTTCTCATATTTTTTCATGGTTTAGATCCATATTTATATTAAGATTTTTTTTTCCCGATACCTGAAAGTGCTCTTTCCACATTTATTATGTATACCAAGTATATATAAAAGTAATATAAATAATCATGTTGCCATAATAGTTGCCTTGCACAGCCATATATTTCACATTACCAATACTTTTTTACTATTTTCACAAATATATATATTTTACTTTTATTGCATGCATTCCTTCTTTTACTGTTCTGAGAGCACAGACACTATGTTAGATTCAGTAGTTTCCAGCAGATATATTAATTATCCATATTTGTTCTTTCCATTTCTGTTTGTTGTAAATTGTATATTTCATACTTTTAAAACCCGGTTAAATTCCTTTTTAAATGTATTTCACGTTTAGAACAAATTTTTTATCAGTCTGACATTTCACTTCTTGTTTAATAATACTTAATTTGTTGCATCAAACTTGTGTGCATTGTCAGAATAAATTTGTAATCAGATGAATGTTTTTAAAAATACTCGACATTTCAGTACCTGTTTTGTCCATCTGATTTTCATTGTCAGAATCACCACTGCATCTGGCTCCTTCACAAGAAAGGAAGGTAAGGTAAAGGATCCCGTTACACGCCCATTGAGGCATTTTGGGAATATGGGTTTCTGTAGCACTTTGTTGTACTTGTTGAGGCTGTCAGATGCCAGGAATAATGTCACATCCATTATCTTATACGACATTCCTAAAGTCCTATTTTTTTTTCTCCTTAGAAACTCCAGGATATTAAACAAGGGTTTAACATCGTTGATAAAATGAAAAAAGAGATAGAGCGAGAGAAAAAATGATGTCTAGGGAGGGATTAAAAATTCATTTTAAAAAAAAACTCGATGCCCATTGGAAAAGGAACCTGTGGAAATGTGAAGAATAATACACAGAGAGCAAAAAGAACAAAGAAAATCCTTGAACTGGCTGTTCTGCTTCAAGTAGACTGATTTTCTGCTCACTTTTCTCAGTTAATATAAAAACAAAAATTGCATATGGAAATCTTGGCTCTCTTTGGTCACACCTGCAGCAACATCGTCCAATTCCACTGATTGAATTTCTGTAACTTCTTGTTGTTTATGTGTTATTCTAGCAAAGGGAGGTTAAAACCATTGTTGGATAATTTAACTTCATGCATTTCAACATGTTCAGATGATCTGTAAAGCTTAGCAACCATTAGTAAAAATGAACAATTTCTTTTTATGGATATTAGTTGAGACGGTGGATTTCTGTATTATGGATGCATTCTACAGACATTCAGTGCATCAGCATGTATAATAGCTTTTTAATTGTTTAATAAATACTTTTTTGAACTTGTATTTAAAACATATATTATGGTCATTAATTTTATATTCATTACCACAATTTGACTTTTCATATGCACAGCTGCAAATAAATTTTTCCATAAAAAGTGCATTGGCCTGCAAAAGTACACTCTGGCTTATTGCAGGGTAACTAGGTCTGCTGTACAGAGTTTTGCGTCTTCTTCAAATACCATGTATCTCCACAACTTTCTATCCCCGGTGCTTTTTATTAATTCCGTCTACTTCTGTCTGTACCACAATGTTTAACTGTCGTATATTATCATTACCTTTCAGTTAGTCTTTCCTGTTGTCACAATATGAGTCCTTCCGTACGAGAAGGGCGAGCCCTCCATACTTTTGAAAATTCATTTGTTTGTTTCTTCATATTCTAATGGCCAATTTCCTCCTTTATCATAGTGGCTCATCACTGAGGCTGGCTAGCCCTTATTTATATTTTCGACTTATTTACAGTGTACCGTATATGATGCATCGGCTTTAGAAATGATTTAAACGCAATATCTTTTTTCAATAAACAATGGCGGGCTCACCCTTGTCATATATTCCAGCTTTTCTCTTCTCATAACATGCCCATAGAAGGTGGAATGCTTCCTTCTAACATGAGTAATAAGCTTCCCTGTGCTCTGGCCTCGTTCAGGAAAGACTTATTAATCTCTTCATACCTGTCCACATAATAATAATACCATCTCCAACCAGGAACTGCTTTACAGTGCAGTCAAAAAAGCATGTACACCATCATTGCAGGCAGACTCTGGAACTTGGTTGGCCATGTCCTCAGAAGGGACCCTGGCACCATCACCAGAACTGCTATGCTATGGATCCCAGAAGGACGGTGAAATAGAGGCTGACTAAAGACAACCTGGTGGAGAACAGTGGGGGCTGAGATGCAAAGCATGAACCAGAGTTGGGGCACAGCATGATGGATGGCCACCGACCGAGCAAAATGGGGACAGTTTGTTGCTGCCCTACAAGACACAACTAGGCGAGATGGCCACTGATTGCTGTGTCAGTCAGGGGCTAAGGATCCAAGAAAACCTGCCCACAGGATTCTTAACATTCTTCTGGAAAGCCACATTCTTATTGTCTCTGGTAATTTATTTGCTTGCTTACCAATTGTCCATGGCTCACTTCCAAATGACAGGAATGGCTCTATGTAACAATGAAACTCTCACTTCCACTGAAAAGGAAGAAGAAACCACCATCAGATCATCCTCTGTAAGGCATAGGTTGTCCTCCATATCTGACATAGTCCTTGATAGTGTGTCCCTTTGTAAGTTCCAAGTCTGTCTCTGTGAATTTCCCAAATTACATTTTCCATGGGGGTCTATCCTCATGCTTGTTCAATTACACAGTACATTTAAAAAGATGCTGTGCCAGTCTTCGATCCTTAACCACCGACTGTCAAAGCAGTCAGTGGCCATCACGCCTAGTGGCGTCTTGTAGGGCAACAACAAATTGATTCCACTTTGCACGGTCGGTGGCCATCCTTCCAACTCTGGTTCATTCTTTGCATCTCAGCCTCCACAGTCCTCCGCCAAGTTGTTTTTGGTCGGCCTCTCTTTCACTTTCCTTCAGGGGTCCAAAGCATAGCTGTTCTTGTGATGGCATCGGGGTCTCTTCTGAGGACATGACCAACCCAGCTCCAGCGTCTGCCAGCTATGATGGTGTGCATGTCCTCTTGCTTGCTACGAGTAAGCAGATCTTGGTTGGTGATGGTATTCGGCCAAAAGATGCAGTGAATTTTTCTTAGGCATGTTGTGTGAAAAGAGGACAATTTTGACATTTCCTTCTCTGTGACTCTCCAGCATTCCGCACCATAGAGAAGCACAGAAAGCACGCAACTCTGGTATAATCTTAATTTTTTTGCTTGTGCTGTATTGGGAGGACTTCCAAATGTTATTTAGGCTAAAGAAGGCTGTTCTTGCCTTATTCATTCTGATGTTGATGTCTTTGCCTGCCCCACCGTCTGGTGTTACTATGCTTCCTAGCTGTGCCAGTGCTGATTCTCTTATCAGTTATATTGTACATATACCAGCAGTCAAGAACCTATTGCAGGAAAAGAGCAATTTTTCTCTAAATCTTTAAGTCATGATCAATAACTGTGGAGCCTGTTTTATACAGAGTGGGCTAAGAGTCCAAACACACTTATAATTTATACTACATTTATATTAAGTTATTTTATTTATTTGTTACACTTTAAAACATAAAAACACAAGAGTAGCCTACATGAATGTAAAATTCCTGCTTTTTATAAAACATTTATAAACATTTCAAATGTGTCCAGACTTTTTTGGACCACTCTGTATGTTACATGAAGACATCACATAATACTCAAGTTATATGAGGAACTCAACAGTACAGGTTACATGAACAGAATGTAAACAACACTGAAATTAAATGTTAAGTCCTTTTGTAATAAAATTATTGGCATAGCCCATATCAATTATATTCATAAACAACTGAATGTTCTCAATGATAGCAAGTCCTTAAATATGGATGACATGCCTTATGGTAACAAAAGCTGGACAATGAGAAAAGAAAGAGGATTAAGAAAATGTGATGTCTGATGCTATAGATGAAATGTTCAGGATATCATGGACAGAGCAAACTTTACAAACATCCTGATATAATGCAGTTTAAAACAAATTAGCAAAAATTTGAGTAATTCAACATTGAGAATTGTGAAGAGATATAATAAACAATCCTCATTTTTTAATCACAGGCAAAAGAAAAAGGGAACACACTCACTGTAAAACTGATCTGCATTATTTTTAGTTTAGTGTCAGAAACTTTTAGTATAAAATTGTTTCACAGTAAGCAGGTCAATTTTTTTCATCTTGCTGTGAAATGCTAGAATTCCTTAATGGGCTTAAGGCTTCCTTTGAGCACATTTACAACGATAGGCCCAAATGGTAATCCGCTGCAGTTTGCTACATTTTTTATATTTTACATATAATGTGTCAGATGTATGTGTTATGTTGTATTACTGAAATCATAATTGTTAGCTGATATATTTTAAAATGCATTATATCCAAGATGTATAGTCTGCTCTGAGTTAGGGAAGGCAAATGCAGTGAGGAAGGTAACTGGTCACCCCACCTTGTATAAATGAAGCATCTAAAACATAATTCCCTGATGGCATCATATGCTTGGGACTATACTTATCTTGTGTGTCAGTGACATAATGGTTACTTCAGAAATCATCCAGCAGAAAAAAAAATTACTGTATTTTTAGCCGTCTTTATCCTTTCTCAGTTACGTGAATGTTTTACATGATTTTTTTTTGGTAAACTCAATATACCATTTCACAAAATGTATAATCTGCCTTAGCATCTAGTCCAGGTTGTTTGTTACAATAAAGTTCTTTCTACTTAAATTATAAATCAAGCTTTTCATCTGCTTTATTTATGACCAACTGTCTTCAGTCTAATGAATAATTCGCAGATTTGTGTTGCATACTTCATATTCTATGATACACCGATCATCAACAGTGTTGTGTGCCTGACAGATATTGTGCATATCTTCCATCTTTTTTTGTGCCCTGCAGAATACAGGGCTCCAATCACTGCTTGCCACCAAAAGATTGACAGATCTAACAGCTATATTGCACAATCGTTCATAACATTTTCTATGAAAGAATGTATTATTTTAAAAGAATTCTGTTCTCTATAAGAGCAGAGTTGGCTCACAAGCTTTCCCTGTCTCCTAAAAGACCCCTCCTCCCCTGAGGGAACCATATGGGGCAATTGCTTGTAACAAGGCCTCAAATCTCAAAAATTAGGTATTTGAGGAAGGTGGTCCAAGTGACAAGAAGAGACAGGGTTCACAACCAGACAAAATGTCACAGCCTTGAAAACTAGTACCTGCAGACCCAAGTGGAAGTCCCAATAGTGATGGCTTGGCCTGTCTGCAGAATGGGAGAAGACTGGCAAACCAAGAGCCATGGATCCAGACTTCCAGGACAACCCAGAGTTTGCTGGGAGGACAACAAACAATCTCTCAAGGACTGGACTGGAGCCAGGCTAAAAGGAAGACGGCCGATAGGTGAACCTCTACACCCCAAAATAGAAGAGGAATGACTAAGTAAGTATGTAGCTTGTTACAAGAAAAAAAATCCAAAGGTTCAGAATGCAAAAGAAGAAGCCAATCAGCATGAGCTGTCCACTGGGAGACTCATAAGAAGACAAATATGACTTCTTGAAATACTGACAAGAACAGGGAAAATGGCAACACTCATTTATATAAAACATAAATCAACCATAACAAATACCTAAAACACAACAAATCAGTTGTCATGCAGAACTCTGTTAAACTCATTATAAGCTGACTCCAGGTCAAAAAGCATCTGTCTCACTTGACCATCATCTAGTTCTTCTGAAGCTTGCATGCTACCAAGGGTATCTAGCCTGTAGATGGTAAAAAATAAAGTGTTCCCACATTAACATTTTACTTCAGTGATACCTATGAAGGCAGTTCAGCCGGAAAATGCTAAATTGTGTGATACATCTGTGATAGGGTGGGCGAGATAATGATTATGTTGTGATATGTGATCACTTTCTTGCACACTCGCACCGACCCGAACAACAATAAAACTCTTGATTCTAAGGCAGGGGCTGTATTTATTCACACAACCCTATCAGCGACAACAAGCACATAAAGCAAACGTTATAAAGTAAACCAAACGAAACAAAACACCCAGCTAGTGCTCAATTGCTAACCTGAAACACAAACAAAGCACTGACTAGTTAAAATCATAATAAATAATTAATGAGAAACACTGTGCTCTCGGCATCTGTGGCCTAATGGATATGAACGCAGTTTCATAATCCAGATATACCAGGTTCGAAACCTGCTGCAGGCGGTTTGGTAGCAGATCGCTTTGTGTGGATTTTTAACAATGGTATAAGCGCCGTACCGTTCAGAAAGCAATGGCAAACTACTGAATGAAAAAAATTGCCTAGATAAATCACAAACAGCCAATAAAAGCTGGGGTTGATTGCCACGTCCTGTAAAGGATAAGCAACTAACTTTACCGTGCTCTCACCTGCCAAACAGTCCGTTCTTCCACGCTACCTGAAACATCCCACTATTACACACACATCCACTCTCATACATGTCTTCCAATGAGACTAGTGTGATGTTGTGCATGAGGCTGGCAAAGTCACCATGTAACAGATCGCTACCGAAACCACTACTACAAGAGCATATGAATGCTTCATGCGGAGGCCAGCCACATTGGTGGCCCCATGCTCCATAAGGAGCGAGAAGAGAAATATATATCTCCAAGTGAACCCACGTGCTCTCATAAACCATTCTACACATAACAATAATTAAATAACACTAAAATAAGCATAATATAGTATTAAACGCTATGTACAACGAATATTCTCCTTAATGAGAATAACTACCACCTCACAATTGATCCATATCAATATACTTTCCTACATTGTGAAGCATGTCGTATGTGACAACTGGCACATCTAACAACAAGCGTGTCGTATATGACCACTGATAAGACTGGGAACCTCATCATATTAATCGCATTGTTACAGAAACTAACCATTGCCATAGCATATAAATGCTTTGCGCAGGCTTCTGTTGGACCCAGCCGCACTGGTGTCTCCATGCTCCACAAGGAGCAAACAGAGAAACACTTATGTCTCAAAGTGCCTTACGCACAAAGGAGTAGCATTACGCCCACAAGAAATCTTAATACCTAAAGATAGATTCATCTTCTCAAAGGGAACTTTAACACTACAAAACTGTGTACACAACAGATGTAATTAAACTAATCTCAAAGTAACACCATACAATTATTCGTTAACTTACTTCGCGTTCCACTATAATAAACTATCTTGGCATGAATGGAAAAAATTATATTAATCTTGTACTTCCAAAATAGCACCTCTTATAATAACCCAATTTTCATCCAACACTAAATAATAAACATGTTTAACCCCCTAAAAATATACAGTAAAATTATAATCAATCATTGTGAAATATACTAACTAAATTACCTTCGCAGTAAAGAATAAACTAAAATAACTCTTGGACTAACAAACATTATAATTGGCCCACTGCGCTCTCAAATAATAAATAGCTTAACATCATTAGGCGTATAGCACGTGGTAACTAAAAATGTTATTGTCGCTCACATGCGTCATCTTTATGCACCTTTAACACGTGGCCCTGGCTGCCATCTTGCCAACAGTTAATAATATCCTAATTTCAGTCCCTCATATCATCTCTGTCCAGTTCCATGTATGAAATAGGTTCTTTCTATATTCTCACAGCCGTGATCTGTACTTAACACGCCTAGTAAAACCTATCCACACATTATTCTCGCTAATCTATCATTTAAAAACTAATTTAATGTTTTAAAAGAAATCTCCTTATGAAACACATTTATTTATCTATTTCATTAAACACAATACCAAACAGGTGGCAGACCTACATCCCTATATTCTTTCTAACACTATAGACCGAAATGTTGAGGAATCACCTTCTACCTAAATTAACTCACGTGTTCAAAGCATCTTCAGATCGACTCTGGTTTCTTACTCTGGTTTCTTTGGGGTGACTGACGAAGAAAAAGGCCTCTGCTGGCCAGTGCACTTCTTTATATAGGCCACTAGGCCTAATCACTAACGGTGTAGTGCGTGCACGTAGTAAGTGGGCCATGAAATAACACACGCGATGGATGCTCTAGAAGGAGCGAAAACACAAATATAAAACACAACTATTTCTAGGCTTTATTGTGGCCCAGCAATATATCTTCCTCTTGAAGATGCGAAAACACAAATATGAACTTCAAGGAAATTTTGGGGTGTTTATTATGGCCCCATCACACATCAATGTCCATTAATATAGCTGAATAATGACAGCCAGCTTTTCACCGTTGGCAGAACAGGTACAAGTTAAGAAAACTGTCACAATATTATAATTCCAGTAAATTAACACTTTTCTAAACCTTGTCAAATTTGGTAGCATTTTACTAATTGCACTACCACCTCCATGACCTGACAACTGAAATGTTGTAGGTTTAAACCCCAGTTCTGAAGAAGAAGAAAATCAGCAGGAGTATGACATCTAGGAGTCCTAACACAAAATGATGCTCCACATCCCTGTTTCTAGTATTAAAGAAGCTGACTCTTTTTTCCAATTCGTTGGTGATGGTGGTAAGGGGGAGAAGAGACTCTTCAAGTAGTCTTTTAACATTGCTGTTTAAACTCTTGTACTTGGCCTCACAAAATAAATTAAGCTCTAGACCAGTGTTTCTGAACCTTTCAGAGGTCCTGCACCCCTATACAGCATCTAAAGAAGCCTCGCACCCCTTTAAAGCATTTTAAGAAGCCTTGAACCCCTTTAAAGCATCTTAAGAAGCCTCGCACCCTTTTACAGCACCTAAAGAAGATTGCACCCTTTTACAGCATCTTAAGAAGCTTTGCATCACTTTAAAGCATCTTAACTCTTAAAGGCCGGAACGACGCTGGTAGCGTACATCCGCAAAACCCCTAAAAGCCGAAACGACGTTGGGAACGTCACTTTTGTGTTCCGTGAAATTTGTTCCGTATTTTCGTTATGACTCATAACTGAATACTATATGTAGAATATCACTAAAAATCCTTCATATTCTAATTCTACATTCATTTATCTTTACTGTGATGTATAATATGTGTGTCTTTGTTGTGTAATAACTCAGAAACTTTAGAATTTATAAAGGTACTGCTTTAAGGTACAAAAATAATTCTGGCAAAACTGATGAAAAAATTCCGGCCTGCAAGAGTTAAGAAGCCTTGCACCCTTTTACAGCATCTTAAGAAGCCTTGCATCACTTTAAAGCATCTTAAGAAGCCTTGCACCCTTTTACAGCATCTTAAGAAGCTTTGCATCACTTTCAAGCATCTTAAGAAGCCTCGCACCCTTTTACAGCATCTTAAGAAGCCTTGCACCCTTTTACAGCACCTAAAGAAGCCTCGCACCCCTTTCAAGCATCTTAAGAAGCCTCGCACCCTTTTACAGCATCCTAAGAAGTCTTGCATCACTTTAAAGCATCTTAAGAAGCCCTGCACCCCTTTGCATCATCTTAAGAAGCTTCACACGCCATTATCTTCTAGCTTATAAAAATGAGAAAAAGAGATACAAGTATGTTTTGAGAAAATATTTACAAAATGTAACCAAGATTCGGTATTGAATTCACATTGTCAATGTTCTATTTTGTACAAATACATTTGTGTTCTGTGTATTATTTAATGTTAATGATGATTCGCCTTTTAAAATAACTGGCATGTCTTGCACCCCCTGGAGGTAGTTCTCGCACCCCCAAGGGGTGCATGAACCCCTGGTTAAGAAGCACTGCTCTAGACTAGTAAATTTTATTAAGCAGCAGTAACATTTCTACAGAGCTCATGGTTTAAATGAAGCTGTAACCGTTGAGTGGTTAGCAGACACAATAAATTTATAAGTTAATTTACTTTCTTTTGCACATCTTAAGTGACGCAAACTTTAAGTGAAAAACTGTACAGAATAATTTAGTGGGTTTGTGCTTAGTACTATTCTGGTGTGCTTTCAAATATTCATTTTAAGATGTTTATATTTTGTGACACTTCACATTCTCAGCTATGAAACAGTATAGGTTAATTTTCCAAAATTGAAATGATCTTAGTTACATCTTTATATATACAAAATCGAACGTCTGTCTTTCTGTTACCTCATAACTCGAGAACCGCTAAAGTTTAATTAATACTCAGCTATGTAGAGTTCTTACTACCAATTTTGTCTACACAGAAGCCTTCATTTAAATTATTTGTGCAGGATTCCTGACAAGGAAAGTTTGATTAATTCTCAGCTATGTAGAGTTCTTACTACCAATTTCGTGTACACAGAAGCCTTCATGTAAATTATTTGTGCTAGAAGATTTGTGTATGTTCTGACAATAATTGGTTAGCGATTCATTTGGATATGGAGAAAAGGCAAGTAGCTTTAAATTTATTTTTTTTTAGTTACTATTCTGCTGGGGAATATTAGCTACCTACCTAGTTAATTTTCACAGTTCATTATTAAGTTTATTTACTACTTAATAAATTTACTACTTAATTATTTTCAGTTTTCCTTTCATTTCTTTGTTACATTTTTGTCTTTAATTATATCGTAGACAAGGTTTGTGTGCCTCTTTTAAAAACATTGAGGTTTATTTTTTATTTTGGGATCATATTTAGGCATTATAATCCAACTTCTCGGAAATAGTAGGTTTCCTTTTCTTAGGTTTTTTTAACACATAGATGTATTTATTCTTAGTTAGGTACTTTAATTTAATTTAATTTTTGCTTTACTCTACGCCTATCACATCGTCCAACAGAACTTCATCACTTGGGAGACTTAGCAACAGAGCAAAGAGAATGAGGAGGAAGTGCAAAACATTTTTTGAATGAAATAATGACTTTATTTTATTTAGTACTATTCTCCTTCCTTATTATGTTTAAGTATGCATGTGAAATTACACGTGTGTGCTTTTATATGTAATGCATCCTCTTACAGCATTATTTTATAGAGGAATGGGCATTAGTAGTATAAGTGCATACATTTCAATACATAAGAGCATGTGTGTGGAAGTACGTATGTGCATGAATACACATGTATGTATGTGCGTATATGTATAGATGTATATAGGTGCAGATTGCATGTACTTTTTCTTTTATTTATGTCTGTTTTTAAATGCTTTGACTTTTTACGATTTAAAAAAATCTCATCCTTGGAATAAACAAATTAAAAAAGCAGACTGGTGGTTGTGGTAGCAGGGAGAAAGTCTGCATACCAAGAATCCCGATGACTCGCCTGCGTCGGAACACTTACACATTAAGTGACTGTAATACCAATGTCGTCTACAAAGAAGCCCTTACTTAAATTTTTTCCCTTAGAAGCACACCTCAATGCAACAGTACAATTAAAAACAAAACAAAGTTAAACCTTCCTAAAACGATTCTCACTAAACCCGACTTGCACTCATTCTGACATGGACCCGGGCTGGGCCGTGTATGATCGCTAGTTTTAAATAAATATAAAATGTAACTAAGATCATTTCATTTTTGGAAAATTAACCTTTACTGTTTCATAGCTGAGAATGTGAAGTGTCACAAAATATAAACTGAATATAAAATGAATATTTGTATCCAAGTTGAAAGCTTTCATATTTTTAATCAAAATCAAATGCTGAGGGAGACTGAGCACCGATGGGTTTGCCCGGAGTGCAGTGACATCAATTCTGATCAACAATAACAAAAATCAAATATACCAACAGATTAGCATTTCTACATAATGCACCACAATCAATGTAGCATGGCAATTCATTTTTTTATACTCCTACATACTCCATAGGATTTTATTTTTTTACCATTTCTTCACTTTTTGCTTTCCTTCAAAATCTGGTGGTAGGATGCTCAACCTTGTCATTGTTTCGGTTAATTCTCGAAGGTCAGGATGTATCTGAGGATGAAATATCACAGCATATTTAATTCTATAAAATGTTCATATCTAGCCAGAAATGGAAAACATGCAGCATGACTTTCCCATCAGCTATGACAGATGTTAAACTTTTGAATCCAGCAATAACAGAGCATTCGTACACCTTCTTTAGTTTTAAGTCTTTTTTTTTTAAATTTCTGTTTATGTTATTCCCATCTGCTCTAAATCATAATCATATATTCTGCCTTGTCTTGATCGATTGGTGAAGCGGTTAGAGTGCTTGCCTCTCGCAGCTAAGTTACTGGGTTCAAGGATTGAAACCTGGTAGAGTCATGCTACAACCTACCCCATTGTAAATGGGTACTTGACACTGCTCTTGAGTTTGGGAAGGCAATGAAGGGAACTGGTCACCCCCACACCATAAAGTTGGACCTTGTACTCCCCTAAGGCAGTATCGGCTATGGAACTACCTTTACCTGTTGGTGTTTTTAAACCATATTCCATTTTTTCTTGATTGATGCACAAAACCATATTCCATCTTTTCTTGATTGATGCACAAAACCATATTCCATTTTTTCTTGATTGATGCACAAAACCATATTTCATCTTTTCTTGATTGATGCACAAAACCATATTCCATTTTTTCTTGATTGATGCACAAAACCATATTCCATCTTTTCTTGATTGATGCACAAAACCATATTCCATCTTTTCTTGATTGATGCACAAAACCATATTCCATCTTTTCTTGATTGATGCACACAACCATATTCCATCTTTTCTTGATTGATGCACAAAACCATATTCCATTTTTTCTTGATTGATGCACAAAACCATATTTCATCTTTTCTTGATTGATGCACAAAACCATATTTCATCTTTTCTTGATTGATGCACAAAACCATATTTCATCTTTTCTTGATTGATGCACAAAACCATATTCCACCTTTTCTTGATTGATGCACAAAACCATATTTCATCTTTTCTTGATTGATGCACAAAACCATATTCCATCTTTTCTTGATTGATGCACAAAACCATATTCCATTTTTTCTTGATTGATGCACAAAACCATATTTCATCTTTTCTTGATTGATGCACAAAACCATATTTCATCTTTTCTTGATTGATGCACAAAACCATATTTCATCTTTTCTTGATTGATGCACAAAACCATATTCCACCTTTTCTTGATTGATGCACAAAACCATATTTCATCTTTTCTTGATTGATGCACAAAACCATATTCCACCTTTTCTTGATTGATGCACAAAACCATATTCCATCTTTTCTTGATTGATGCACAAAACCATATTCCATCTTTTCTTGATTGATGCACAAAACCATATTTCATCTTTTCTTGATTGATGCACAAAACCATATTCCACCTTTTCTTGATTGATGCACAAAACCATATTTCATCTTTTCTTGATTGATGCACAAAACCATATTCCATCTTTTCTTGATTGATGCACAAAACCATATTCCATCTTTTCTTGATTGATGCACAAAACCATATTCCATCTTTTCTTGATTGATGCACAAAACCATATTCCATCTTTTCTTGATTGATGCACAAAACCATATTCCATCTTTTCTTGATTGATGCACAAAACCATATTTCATCTTTTCTTGATTGATGCACAAAACCATATTCCATCTTTTCTTGATTGACTCACAAAACCATATCCCATCTTTTCTTGATTGATGCACAAAACCATATTTCATCTTTTCTTGATTGATGCACAAAACCATATTTCATCTTTTCTTGATTGATGCACAAAACCATATTCCATCTTTTCTTGATTGATGCACAAAACCATATTCCATCTTTTCTTGATTGATGCACAAAACCATATTTCATCTTTTCTTGATTGATGCACAAAACCATATTTCATCTTTTCTTGATTGATGCACAAAACCATATTCCACCTTTTCTTGATTGATGCACAAAACCATATTTCATCTTTTCTTGATTGATGCACAAAACCATATTCCATCTTTTCTTGATTGATGCACAAAACCATATTCCATCTTTTCTTGATTGATGCACAAAACCATATTCCATCTTTTCTTGATTGATGCACAAAACCATATTCCATCTTTTCTTGATTGATGCACAAAACCATATTCCATCTTTTCTTGATTGATGCACAAAACCATATTTCATCTTTTCTTGATTGATGCACAAAACCATATTCCATCTTTTCTTGATTGATGCACAAAACCATATCCCATCTTTTCTTGATTGATGCACAAAACCATATTTCATCTTTTCTTGATTGATGCACAAAACCATATTTCATCTTTTCTTGATTGATGCACAAAACCATATTCCATCTTTTCTTGATTGATGCACAAAACCATATTCCATCTTTTCTTGATTGATGCACAAAACCATATTCCATCTTTTCTTGATTGATGCACAAAACCATATTCCATCTTTTCTTGATTGATGCACAAAACCATATTTCATCTTTTCTTGATTGATGCACAAAACCATATTCCATCTTTTCTTGATTGATGCACAAAACCATATTCCATCTTTTCTTGATTGATGCACAAAACCATATCCCATCTTTTCTTGATTGATGCACAAAACCATATTCCATCTTTTCTTGATTGATGCACAAAACCATATTCCATCTTTTCTTGATTGATGCACAAAACCATATTCCATCTTTTCTTGATTGATGCACAAAACCATATTCCATCTTTTCTTGATTGATGCACAAAACCATATTTCATCTTTTCTTGATTGATGCACAAAACCATATTTCATCTTTTCTTGATTGATGCACAAAACCATATTTCATCTTTTCTTGATTGATGCACAAAACCATATTCCATCTTTTCTTGATTGATGCACAAAACCATATCCCATCTTTTCTTGATTGATGCACAAAACCATATTTCATCTTTTCTTGATTGATGCACAAAACCATATTCCATCTTTTCTTGATTGATGCACAAAACCATATTCCATCTTTTCTTGATTGATGCACAAAACCATATCCCATCTTTTCTTGATTGATGCACAAAACCATATCCCATCTTTTCTTGATTGATGCACAAAACCATATTCCATCTTTTCTTGATTGATGCACAAAACCATATTCCATCTTTTCTTGATTGATGCACAAAACCATATTCCATCTTTTCTTGATTGATGCACAAAACCATATCCCATCTTTTCTTGATTGATGCACAAAACCATATTTCATCTTTTCTTGATTGATGCACAAAACCATATTCCATCTTTTCTTGATTGATGCACAAAACCATATTTCATCTTTTCTTGATTGATGCACAAAACCATATTTCATCTTTTCTTGATTGATGCACAAAACCATATCCCATCTTTTCTTGATTGATGCACAAAACCATATTTCATCTTTTCTTGATTGATGCACAAAACCATATTTCATCTTTTCTTGATTGATGCACAAAACCATATTTCATCTTTTCTTGATTGATGCACAAAACCATATTCCATCTTTTCTTGATTGATGCACAAAACCATATCCCATCTTTTCTTGATTGATGCACAAAACCATATTCCATCTTTTCTTGATTGATGCACAAAACCATATTCCATCTTTTCTTGATTGATGCACAAAACCATATTCCATCTTTTCTTGATTGATGCACAAAACCATATCCCCATCTTTTTCTTGATTGATGCACAAAACCATATTTCATCTTTTCTTGATTGATGCACAAAACCATATTCCATCTTTTCTTGATTGATGCACAAAACCATATTCCATCTTTTCTTGATTGATGCACAAAACCATATCCCATCTTTTCTTGATTGATGCACAAAACCATATCCCATCTTTTCTTGATTGATGCACAAAACCATATTCCATCTTTTCTTGATTGATGCACAAAACCATATTCCATCTTTTCTTGATTGATGCACAAAACCATATTCCATCTTTTCTTGATTGATGCACAAAACCATATCCCATCTTTTCTTGATTGATGCACAAAACCATATTTCATCTTTTCTTGATTGATGCACAAAACCATATTCCATCTTTTCTTGATTGATGCACAAAACCATATTCCATCTTTTCTTGATTGATACACAAAACCATATCCCATCTTTTCTTGATTGATGCACAAAACCATATCCCATCTTTTCTTGATTGATGCACAAAACCATATTCCATCTTTTCTTGATTGATGCACAAAACCATATTCCATCTTTTCTTGATTGATGCACAAAACCATATTCCATCTTTTCTTGATTGATGCACAAAACCATATCCCATCTTTTCTTGATTGATGCACAAAACCATATTTCATCTTTTCTTGATTGATGCACAAAACCATATCCCATCTTTTCTTGATTGATGCACAAAACCATATTTCATCTTTTCTTGATTGATGCACAAAACCATATTTCATCTTTTCTTGATTGATGCACAAAACCATATCCCATCTTTTCTTGATTGATGCACAAAACCATATTCCATCTTTCTTGATTGATGCACAAAACCATATTCCATCTTTTCTTGATTGATGCACAAAACCATATTCCATCTTTTCTTGATTGATGCACAAAACCATATTCCATCTTTTCTTGATTGATGCACAAAACCATATTTCATCTTTTCTTGATTGATGCACAAAACCATATTTCATCTTTTCTTGATTGATGCACAAAACCATATCCCATCTTTTCTTGATTGATGCACAAAACCATATTCCATCTTTTCTTGATTGATGCACAAAACCATATTCCATCTTTTCTTGATTGATGCACAAAACCATATTCCATCTTTTCTTGATTGATGCACAAAACCATATTTCATCTTTTCTTGATTGATGCACAAAACCATATTTCATCTTTTCTTGATTGAAGCACAAAACCATATCCCATCTTTTCTTGATTGATGCACAAAACCATATTCCATCTTTTCTTGATTGATGCACAAAACCATATTCCATCTTTTCTTGATTGATGCACAAAACCATATTCCATCTTTTTTTGATTGGTGCACAAAACCATATTTCATCTTTTCTTGATTGATGCACAAAACCATATTTCATCTTTTCTTGATTGATGCACAAAACCATATTTCATCGTTCCTTGATTGATGCACAAAACCATATTTCATCGTTCCTTGATTGATGCACAAAACCATATTTCATCTTTCCTTGATTGATGCACAAAACCATATTTCATCTTTTCTTGATTGATGCACAAAACCATATTTCATCTTTTCTTGATTGATGCACAAAACCATATTTCATCTTTTCTTGATTGATGCACAAAACCATATTTCATCTTTTCTTGATTGATGCACAAAACCATATTTCATCTTTTCTTGATTGATGCACAAAACCATATTCCATCTTTTCTTGATTGATGCACAAAACCATATTTCATCTTTTCTTCACTGATGCACAAAACCTATTTCATCTTTTCTTGATTGATGCACAAAACCATATTTCATCTTTTCTTGATTGATGCACAAAACCATATTCCATCTTTTCTTGATTGATGCACAAAACCATATTCCATCTTTTCTTGATTGATGCACAAAACCATATTCCATCTTTTCTTGATTGATGCACAAAACCATATTCCATCTTTTCTTGATTGATGCACAAAACCATATTTCATCTTTTCTTGATTGATGCACAAAACCATATTTCATCTTTTCTTGATTGATGCACAAAACCATATTTCATCTTTTCTTGATTGATGCACAAAACCATATTCCATCTTTTCTTGACTGATGCACAAAACCATATTTCATCTTTTCTTGACTGATGCACAAAACCATATTTCATCTTTTCTTGATTGATGCACAAAACCATATTTCATCTTTTCTTGATTGATGCACAAAACCATATTCCATCTTTTCTTGATTGATGCACAAAACCATATTCCATCTTTTCTTGATTGATGCACAAAACCATATTCCATCTTTTCTTGATTGATGCACAAAACCATTTATTTTACAGCTTCTCTAATTATATTCTGAATAAAAATTTAACAGAAGGGATTAAAAAAAAAAAAAAAAAACTCACCTCATCCATAGCTCTTATCTCTAAACGAAGTTTGTCCATGATCGTGATGAATAACTGTGAAAGAGAAAAATATAAATTTTGAATTGATTCATATAACCATTTGCCCCATTACATTAAAACTATAATCTTTCCTTACAAAGATTTTTAAAACTATCATAGTAATCTAACACAGGGATATTCAGTTTCTTCTTCAGTGAAATTTTATATAGTGCCCATAAGGTTGTGGACATATCAAAACATTTACTCTCTAAGAAGTGTTGTTTCATTAATTATGGGATACATGGTCCTGGTGTGGGCGTACCCTAAAAGCATTTCAGTACACAGTAAAAATATTCACTTTTAGTGACCCTGTGGGTTGTAAAATGACTGAAGGTAGGGACTGAAAAACACGCGTAGAAGAGAACTGATGACAGAAATGAAAGGGATTAAACAAAACAGGACTTTGATCTGTCAGCACAGGACAGGAGAACTTTGCTTGAATTAGCTTAAGGCTTATGCTCCTCAGGGACCTTACAGGTAATGAATGAATGAGTATGTGTAAAACTGCTGTACTTTCTCCTGCAGCGTATGACTGAAGAGATTGAATGCATTGAAAAGGCAGTTTCATATGTTGTTGTTTAACTTGGGCTGCTGAGCTTCTCGCTCTTTTGCAGCCAATACCAAGTTGAAGACTCGGATTTTATCTACACTGTAGATCTAGGCTTTTCCTGTGGTTTTTCTGCCATTCCAAAACATGAGCTCCAGTTTCTCCAGCTTGTCTTGCATTAAAGAATCATCACATCTGGTCCCAAGCTCATACCTATCAACTTGTACATTTTTATCATAAAATGTACGTTGTTTTGATACTTTTAGCAGTGTAAGCAGTACAGAGGACATTGTACGGATTTTCTCCAAAAAAAATTTATTTTTTTTTAAATGAAAAAAAATCTTAAAACATTTTCCAACCCAAGTTTTTTTTAAAATCAGAAAATATTTTCTAGCCCAGGTTTTTTTTAAACCAATTATTTTTTTAATTCCGGGATTTCTCATTGTCTGTTTTTAAAACGAGGTCTCTCCCATCAACCAATCATCAGATGTTTATTGTTTATTATGAATTTGATTAAGGATTTTTAAAGGTAAGTTGGAAGTTTATTGTTCATCATTTTTAACGTACGATGTTTTCTTGTGTATGTGTGGGTTTTTTTTTGTGGGGGGGGGGGGGGGCGGGGGGGGGGGGATTTATTGTGTATCAATAAGATGGGAAGGGATAGGGTTAGGATTAATGCGAGGCAGCATCTTTGTTTATGTGTGTTCGAGCCGTTGACGATGAAACTGCAAACAAAAGAGCTGACGGCACAGTGTAGTAGGCCTATGTATAGATTACTTCGGTAATTGCGCCGAAATCAATTTCGTAGGTGGGAGCATAATTGTGTTGCTGTTGTTTTTATTATTTATTTTTTTAAAGTCTGAAATGAGTGTTTTCTTACATGATATCATTTGTGTATTTGCAGAACGGGTAGGTTTAGCGCTATGTAATGTGTTTCTTTGTGTGCATCGTTGGGATAAGCGTCAGGAGATGAAATCACGAAATAGTTACACGAGGCATGATTATCGTATGTTATTACTGCGTTTGTTTGGTTTTTTAAATAAATTAATTAATGTTTATTATTATATTAGCACGGTCCGGTGTTAGTGCACGTTCTTACGCGTAAAAAAAGCTGTACATATGATTTTCTGTTTTTTTCTGAGCAAAACGGTGAGAAATGTGTACTTGACCTTTTTTGGTGGAAATAAAGCACAGTGGGCAAAATCATACGGGGTTATTGAAAGATGTCGTTTTCATCAGAATTATAGTTAGGTTACAGGGTTTGGTTTATGAATCCTAAACCTAACCCTTTACATCCCCGACCCTTTTCCTTTTTACTGCTTCTGTAAATTTGGTTGACTTGAAGGATAGTGGGTCATCTGTTTGGTATAGCCTAAAAAAAGATTTCAGAAACAAAAGCTCAGAGGTCATAGTAGTAGTCACAGTACTTTATGCACTGGATGAAATCCTTAATTTAAAACTAGCATAATAATGACCGTTTGAGCACATCAATTTACAACTGCTAGGATATTTTTGCTCTTAAACATGGTAGTGTTTTGTCTTCATGTTTATATATATATATATATATATATATATATATATATATATATATATATATATATATATATATATAAAATCACCATTGTTATAATCTGACTTCTGTTATATAAAGTTATTGATTTTCTGGTACATTTTACAAAACTAACACAAACATCACCATGTTATGAAGGCTGTGATAATTTTATGGGGTATAACACACATTTTAAATGATTATAACTTGCAGTATTTCTAATACATATAAAGAACAGCACAAAACTTTATTCATTCATTCATAACCCTCCACTCCCAAAGGAGCATAGGCCTTCAACAAACACATGCCAAGTCCTCCTGTCCCGTGCCATCATCTCAAGTTCTTTCCATGTTCTCCTCATCATTTTCACCTCTGTTTCCAACTCTCTTCTCCATGTACTTCTTGGTCTTCCTCTGCCTCTCTTGCCCTGGGGGTTCCAGAACAAGGACTGTCTTGTAATGCTATCAACAGGTTTCCTCAGTGTGTGTCCTATCCATCGCCATCGTCTTCTTCTCATCTCTTGTTCCACTGGCACTTGTCTAGTTCTTGTCATCAGTTCCACGTTGGTAACCTTGTCATACCATTTTAATCCCTCTATTCTACGCAAGCACCCATTTATGAAAGTCTGTAGCTTTTTGGTTGTTGTCTTTGTTGTTCTCCATGTCTCCGAGCCATACAATAGGACTGACTTCACATTTGAGTTGAAGATTCTTATTTTCGTGTTGGATCCGATTTCTCTTGATCTCCATATATTTCCCAATGCAATGAAAGCTCCTCTTGCCTTTTGTATTCTTATTTTGATATCGCTGTCTGTCCCTCCAACTTTGTCTATATTGCTGCCAAGATATGTGTATGATTCTACATCTTGAATTGGTGTTTCTTCAAGTTCAACCCTGTTATCATTACCTGCATTTATTCTCATTATTTTTGTCTTTTCCCTGTGTATTTTCAGACCCAATTGCTGTGACCTCTCCTCGAGTGTTTTCAATTTGTCCTGCATCTGATTACGGTTATGGGACAGAAGAGCCAAGTCATCAGCAAAATCCAGATCATCCAACTGCTTAGTCAGAGTCCACTGGATTCCATTTCTGTTGTGTGTTGTCGATGATCTCATAACCCAATCTATTGCCAGCAAGAAAAGAAATGGAGACAAGAGGCATCCCTGTCGCACTCCTGTTCTTATCCCAAACGGTTCTGTTAGCTGTCCTTCGTGAAGAACTCTGCATGTCATGTCTTCATATGTTTTCTTTATTAAATTAATGATCTTCAGGGGAACTCCATAATGCCTCATCAATTTCCAAAGTGATTCTCTGTCTACACTGTCAAATGCCTTTTCGTAGTCCACAAATCCGATGTATAGTGGTGAATTCCATTCCAGACTTTGTTCAACTATTATTCTCAAAGTGGCTATCTGGTCTGTACATGATCTGTTTTGTCGAAAACCTGCTTGTTCATCTCTCAGTTTCTTGTCTATGGACTCTTTTAATCTCTCAAGGATAATCCTGTTTAATACTTTTCCTGGCACTGATAGTAACATTATTCCTCTATAATTTGTGCACTCTTGTAAATTTCCCTTCTTAGGCAACTTAACCAGATATCCTTCCTTCCATTCTGCTGGTATCTCTTCCTTTTCCCAGACTTTACCAAGTAATTTATATAACATCTCTGTAGCCGTGTCGATATCTGCTTTGATGGCCTCTGCTGGAATGCCATCAGGTCCAGACGCTTTTCCCTCTCTTAGAAGCTTTATGGCTTTCTTTATTTCTTCCTTCGTTGGTCTTTCACCGTTAATTTGTAGCTCTTCTTCTGCTGGCTGGATGTCCGGCGGGTTTTGTGGAGCTGGTCTATTGAGAAGGTCCCCAAAATATTCTGTCCACCTCTTCATTTGCTCTTGTATATTGCTGAGCAGTTTCCCATTCTTGTCTTTTATGAGGCAACTTGTTTGCTTGTATTTCCCTGTTAGCTTCTTTGTACTGCTATACAGTTCTCTCATATTTCCTTTGGCTGCAGCATCTTCTGCCTCTCTTGCCAACTCCTCAATATACTTCCTCTTGTCTCTTTTGATACTTCTTTTTACTTCTTTGTTTGCTTCTGTGTACACTTCTTGAGCCTTGGCTTTGGAGCTTCTAGTTTTGCTTGTGTTTAACTCTGCTTTCTTGTTTTTTCTGTCTTTTATCTTATTGATGGTTTCTGTTGTTATCCATGCTTTTTGTTGTCTTTCCCTTTTCCCAGTATTTCTTCACATGTCTCCTTCCATACTGTTTTGACCTGCTGCCAATAGTCTTCTGTATTCTCTACATCTTCCAGCTGTTGGAGCACTTGGAATTTGTTGGATACTGTGACCGCAAATTTGTCTCTTGTTTCTTGATTTCTTAGCTGTCCTACATTAAACTGTTGTCTATAATTTTGCATAGTTGCATATCTCTTGAGTTTCATTTTTACTTTGGCTATCAGAAGATGGTGATCTGATGCCACATCTGCTCCTCTATATACCTTTACATCCTGCAATGATGATCTAAACTTCTTGTTTATGCATATATGATCAATCTGATTTTCTGTTCTATGGTCTGGTGATATCCATGTTGCCTTGTGTATTCTCTTATGTGGAAACATGCTTCCTCCTATAGCCAGTTGATATGAAGCACAGAAGTTTGCGAATAGCTCTCCATTTTCATTCATTACTCCTAGCCCATGTTTTCCCATGACTTCTTCAAATCCAGTGTTGACTGTACCTATCTTTGCATTCATGTCACCCATCAAAATTGTGATGTCTCTTCTTTTTACTTTATCCATAATTTCTTGTAGTTTAGTATAAAATGCTTCTTTCACAGACTCTTCTTTGTCATTAGTTGGTGCATAACATTGGATGACATTTACATGAATTTTCTTTTTAGCTGTTTTGAAAGAAGCTGTTATTATTCTGGGTCCAACAGCTTCCCATTCAATTAGTGCTTTCTGTGCTTCTTTAGATAACATAAGAGCTACCCCTTCACTGTGGTGTGAACTTTCGTCTTCATGTCCTGAGGACAGCACCAATTCACCTGTGATGAGTTTCTTCCTGTCTACCCCCTTCCACTTTGTTTCACACATTCCCAGAACCTCGATTTTGTATTCCCTCATTTCTGCTGCTACTTGCGCCACTTTCCCTTGTTCGTTTAATGTCCGAACATTCCAGGTGCCAAATCTGGAAGTTCTCCTAGAAGAAAGAAGGTTAGTCAGCAACACAGACTCCTTTCGGCTTTCTCTGTGTTGCATCATACGCCTCCCCGCGAGAGGACCTTCCCCTGTCTTGGATGGCTGTGTTTTATTTTCTTTATTTGACTTGTCCATATTTGTTGAAGTTTTTTTGTGGTTTAAATTTTTTTTACAGGATGGTGTAACCGGCCCCATGCCCAACCCTCCTTAGTCGCTTTTTACGACATGCTTGGTAGGGGACAGTGTTACTATTCTTTGCTCCCCTTTCGGGCCCCGGTAACACACGGGTGTCAAAACTTTATTAGTTTGTTTTATATCGCACTATTTCACATGTTAAACTAATTAGTATAAGTCATTTGTCTTTTTAAAACCGTATCGCGTTTAACATATTAATATATTTTTTGTAAAGTTTTTGGGGTGTTTGTAAGGTTTTTACTGGTCCGTCGTACAGTTTTTTGTCTCAGGAGGTTGACAGGTATGCAAGCTAACAGGAAGAAGTCCATGGCATACTGTGCATTCCCCACCATCCAAGGGAGCTCTCCAAATATGCAGAGCTAAATTACTGTGCTCTAGTTCTGGGCTGTACCAAGGCATTGTCACGTCCTACACAGATCCATTTCTCAGCTTCCCCTGCCTATCATGTGTCCATAGTGAGATCCTCCTGCATGTAGCCAACCATGTAAAAGGATCCCGTTACATGCCCATTGAGGCATATTGGGAATATGGTGTTAGGCCCATATTTTCTTGACCATCGGCACCCGAAGGGTGATGTGGTCAGCATCACGGCGGCCGCCTTAACCTTCCCAGAGTTGCTCTGGTACCCAATTTATGAGGCTGGGTCGACCCTGGAGCCATCTGCGGTCTAAAAAATCCCACCTGAACTGGTGATCGAACCAGGTAAAAGGCAGAGTTATATCTAGGGCTCAAGTGACTCCTCCAAACTTAGTGTGCAATGCTGTGTTCTCGACGTTTCACCACAGGGGGAATCCCTGGAAGTGTGTGGATGATTTCAAGAGTCAATGAGGATGTAATTAACCTCAAAGAGAGAGTTTCACTTTCATATCTGTATACTATAGCATTGTGCTTAGCTGGTGGTCATATAAAGATGACTCCAGATATGCCTCCATGCATAGGCAGTTTCATAATGGTAAAAAAAAGTTCAAGTTGCTGTTTATTCATTAATTCATTACTCTGCAAGTCCACACAGTGCACAGGCCCACAAGCAATTTAATCTAGCCCTCCTGTACTATGCCATCCGCTTAAGTTCTTTCCATATCTTCATCCTTTTCAAGTCCATCTCTAATTCTCTTCTCTATGTTTTTGAGTCTCCCTCTATTTCTTTTACAACGGGGATTCAAGAACAAAGACTGTAATGCTATCAACTGGTTTTCTTATTGTGTGTCTTTTCCTACACCACCTTCTTTTCTTCACTTTTTTGCTCCACTGATATTTGTCTGTTTCTCTAAATCAGTTCAACACTTGTGATACTGGCATTACCAAGTTAATCCTCCTATTCAACGCCAGCAGAAATCTATGAAACTCATTATTGGTTACATTTTAAAATTTTGTCTGTGTTTCTGAGCCATGCAATAAAACTAAATATCTTAATCAAAATTTCTTTTCCCATTGTATTTTCAGACCCAGTTGCTATGATCTCTCATCAAGCATTCTTATTCTGTCTTGTACCTGGTTTCAGTTATGGGACAGAAAAGCCATGCCATCGGCAATATTTAAATCGTCAAACTGTTTTGTCACAGTTCACTGAATTCATTTATTTTGGCTAAAAATTAAATATCCTATAAAGCCTGACAAGAATTTTAAAAATTTAGTCATTCAGCTAGTATTTATTTAGCTGCCGTTTGAAACTTTTGCATATTGTTTGAAACTGATGAAGCTTTGCCAAACCATTCATTACCTCTGCAAACATTCGTCCTTCTTTAAAACCGATTTACACACCACTCTGTCTTTTCCATTTCTTTAAAGTACAAGATATATGTAGTGTAGTACTAATTAGTAATGTCCCATATTATTCCCAGGGGGGTCTCTGAAGACATAAAGAAAGAACAGCACTACTGGTCCCTAAAGCATGTCATGAGAGGTGACTAATATGAAGATATGCATGGGGACTGGCAACCTCAACATGTCATACAGACTGCTACAGAAACCACGGCTGCAAGGGTAATTTAATACTTTTGTGCAGGCTTCCTGCAAGGAGACTAGCTGTTTAGGTGGCACATGCTCCACAAGGAGCGAAATGGAAAATGATAATAACTAGTTATCAATAGGAAGAGGGTAAAGGATCCCGTTACACGCCTATTGAGGCATATTGGGAATATGGGCCTAACACCATATTCCCAATATGCCTCAATAGGCGTGTAACGGGATCCTTTACCCTCTTCCTATTGATAACTAGTTATTATCATCATTTTCCATTTCGCTCCTTGTGGAGCATGGTGCCACCTTAACAGCTAGCCCCCTTATCAATACTATTTTGAAATCACATTAAAACAAATTGTACAATTTTTTTTACCAGCATTCAAACAGTTCAAATTCTAAAATTTTCCCTTATTCTATATAGATTAATCTTTTAAAATATGTATGGCATCTGAAACAGTGTATAAAATTACATATAATGTAAAACATTGTTTTTTATTTATTTTTTTAAATCTGCAAAATGAATGAGACTGGGAGGTATGTTATCAGACCTAAAGGTATTTTATATTTGGACATGCGCCCTAATATACCCGACTAGGCTGAATGGGATGCGCCTCGCCAAAGCGAGGCAAAATGTTATTTTAAAAAAAACTGGGAGTTATCTGATACCATACTTACAGAAACAATATCGGCAATACATTTGCTTGTGTTTCCTTTATCATCTTTAATTGTGATGGGGCGGTCTTCTTTTATTCTCTCCAGTGCAGCGGGGCAGTCAAGCTGTGATGCAGAAATATGATGTAATGTACCAGATGTTTTGACATTAATTTATGCAAATGAAGCCAAGCCAAGTTTCAAAATTCATAAAAGGTTTTAAAAAAATTTTAATATTTAAATCATGTACATTTTAAATATTTATAGGAAAAAAACAGCATTTAAAAGAAAAGAAAAAAAAAGGCCAAATATATTCCTAATGCAGGCGACAAACAACAGAAATATATATAACATGTGGAAGTCACGAATATTTCTTTGTCAGCCTAGGTCACAAACAGGAAAGAAAGACGAGAAATAAAGATAGCCTGGGAGACCAAGGAACACACAGAGAAGAGAACTGGAGACAGACATGAAGGCATGAGACAGGAAGACTTGGCATAAGTCTGTTGAAGGCCTATGCTCCATGGGGAGCTAAAAGGTGATGATGATGATGAGAAAATGACAAAAGACACAGCGAGCATGTGGAACAAAAATTATGAGTTTACAAGTTAAAATAATAAACAAGAAAGAAATATTAACGACAAGACACTAATTGAATTAACACAGCCAAGAATATCAAATACGACAACAAAAACAAAAAGTACGGCCTGATGTAAAAGTGTGATCCAGCAAAGAACCAATTTTGCAAAAGTTATTACTCAAAAACAGGAAGTAA
This sequence comes from Oreohelix idahoensis, assembly GCA_024509875.1. Taxonomy (NCBI): domain Eukaryota; kingdom Metazoa; phylum Mollusca; class Gastropoda; order Stylommatophora; family Oreohelicidae; genus Oreohelix; species Oreohelix idahoensis. The sequence goes on along the minus strand of JAMPIV010019804.1, from coordinate 473,006 downwards.
AACCAAGGGTAACAGTCCAGCAGAAAAAGGAAAGAGGTAGAAGAAGAATATTAAATCAGGTGTGGATAGAAGCAAAAAAGAAGCCAAAAAAAAAAACAATTAAAAGAAGGAACGAAGAAAAAGAACACAAAGTGATGAAAGAAAGGAGAACATCGCTAATTAAGTAAGGGAACATCACCAATAAAGTAAACAGCTATTTAAAGGCAGAAATTAAATGGAATAGTGCTAGAACATTCAGTCCATGAGTATAAAGACAAGAGACTTCAAAAATCCCAGCAATCTCTCGAAAGACAAGCACATCTTATTATCAGTATTACTGAAGTGGATAGCTTTTTCTTGAATATCAGGAGTGTGTACTCTAATTCTAGTGGATAAATGCTTCCCCAATATAAGTAATGCCACACCTTTTACAGACAACAGTGTAGCTGAGATTCATGGATTCACAAGTATAGGCCTTCCTAAGGAATAGGCAGATGCTGCTTAACAGCTACAAGAGTGATGGGATTAAAATGATGTGTAAATAAAGTGAGCAAGAAGAACAATATGATAAACATAACAATATAATAAACAAAACAATATAATAAACATAACAATATAATAACTTATGCTGCTATTATTTTGCACGATGTGTCAAGGCCTAAAATCCCACCTCCTGCAGACCCAAGTAGAACAGTCCCAACTAAGATGGTTTGGCCATGTCTGCAGAATGGGAGAAGATCGGCTACCACAACAAGCATGGGAAACAGAGATCCAGACCCCCAGGATGACCCAGAGTCCACTGGGAGGACAACATTAGACAATCTTTGAAGGACCAAGGACTAGAATGGAACCAGGCCAGGAGGAAGACAGCCGATAGGATAGTCTGGAGCTCTCTCTTCCAAACCTCTACACCTCACGGTAGAAGGGGAAAGACTAAGTAAGTAAGCTATTATTTTGCTACAATGATCAACATACCCGATACTTCTTCATAAATTCTTCAACAGTGGGGAAATCACTCTGAACCTGCTTGAATGCTGCCTTGTACTGGACCAGCAGTTTGGAGCATGTGGCTGTGTACCTAGACAACAGATATACTCAATAAAAGTTCCACTTTTACAGAATGCCCACAAAGCGATAAGAAATCAGAAAGATCAAAGGATAGGGGCCATCCATAAAAGACGTCCACAAAATTCTGGCATTTTTTGACCCTCCCCTCCCCCATGTCCACCTCTTTTTATTGACCCCCTCCCCCCTTGTGGACGTCCACTCCACATGATCTTGATTAAACACATAAGCTAAAATTTTTAATCATCTACCTATACTTAAAACTTAGTTTAGTTCTATACAATACATCATTTGTATACAGATTACTGAATTTAATAATGTGAAACACAAGTTACTAAATATTGCACATTACATAGTAACATACAAGTCTCAACTCAGTGTTGTGTACAACTGAAACATCTTACAGTATGTATCAAAAAAGAAACCACTAAAGCTGTGTAAAAATTTAAATATACAAAAACTATGCATATCATAATACAGTGGGTTTCTTTTCAACTGAAATACCCCTCCCCCCCATGTCCACAGCTGTTCACTCTTTACATACCCCTCCCTCCCTCCCCCTCTCCTGTGGACATCTTTTATGGATAGCCCCATAGCAAATTAACACAACACGAAACAAACTGAGCAAAATTTCTTCTTTTATTTTTTTAAACTACTTTTTTTTTTTAGACAAACTCGAGACCTTGACAGGAACTATTTATTCATCACAGCAAAATATGTAAGTATGTGTTAAACATATATTACTCATGACTTGTGTCACGAAGTGGATTTAAGACTATTGGCTGTCTACATATAGTGACAAGACACTAGTGAGAAGAAAGACTGAAAGGATAGATTCAGATGAAAAATGACAGTGCAAATGTGAAAGTTGAGACCATTGGCTTTGACTCTTCCTCGCCACTCCGGACGTCTTAATTGCTATGGCCTCAACCCCCTCTAACTACCCTAAGGGGATAAGGTTCAATTAAGATTCACATACACAACGATACAGACAACAGATAGCTACTGTACGTAAATAAGGTGACTGATTCCAGCTATAATGTACAAGTTTTATTTACATATATAGAAAACTCAAATACATGTCAAAAATCAAGTGCGTGTGTGCACACCTGGAACAAAATCAAGCACAGTTAAAATGATTCAACATCAACCACAACCCTTCACCCACAATTTCAACCTGTATGGGGAAAGAAGTTAAGATTTAACAGAATAAACCACACTGCACTTGGTGGGGTCTCGGATGTCAAGCCTCCACTCCAACCTAGCTGTTCTAAATTCTAATTTTATCTCTAAGTACACAGTCAGCTGGAACGACTACGAAGTGTCTACACCAACTCTGCACAGACTTCGTTTCTACACAGCCTATCCTGAAATCTCCCGAACACTGCTACACAACTAACTCTTCTAAAACTTCAGCAGCTGACCTCTGCCATGCTCTTAAATAACTTGCTCTCAGTTCTGTCTATCTGCTATAGCAACTGTAGACTAAACTTCAGCAACTGTCATCTGCTATACTTGGAACAAAACTGTATCAGTTCTGCCTATCTGCGCTGACTTCTGTAGAAAGTATTTTCACCCTTTCTCTCTCCACAAATTCTGAAATTGATGACTAAGGTTTAAAAGAACCCCACTGGATTCTGGACTGGAACTGTAGCTGGCTTCTCCTAACACATCTGACGTTACCTGCCCGATTACCTCTCTTGGTGATGGGCCTTCGGCTTTATTATGGCCGGGACGAAGTGAAATAATTACGACAACGCTGCCAGCATGCCAAATGTGCGTGTGTAACAAAAACGAGCTCAGCGCTCAGGATTTATCCAACAAATCCTAGTCCACTAAAGAAACGTCTTCCCCTGCCTGGGAAAACCCGGTTTTCTACTCTTCGTCCGCCTCTCACAAAATCTCAAACCCCTCTTTGTCTGAGATGCCAATCTTGCCGTGGGGAAAGTTATTGGCAACTTTCGCTCCTCCCACTGCGCCACTACCCCTGCTGTTTAGACAGAAAAAAATGCAACAGCTGAACAACACATCAATAATCTATTTCTCTACCACCAATAACTCCCTGACTTTAACCTTTAACTCCCAAGTCTTTAACACTTAACTCCCCTAGTACAATACCTCTTCCTTTTATCAATACAGCTCCCTTGCTCTATTCCCGCTATGCACCACCATACAAATTAATCATGCCCAATAAGTCAGCACTCCCCCACTTAACTCCCTCTCTACCTGAGTTCAAAGTAAACATTGGCTGACCCAGATCGTCTTTGTTCTGCCTGAATATTTCACTGGGCTCTACATGTGCAAAAATACTCTGGCCCACTTCCTACACTGACGTTAATGCAGCAATGGTTACCACAAATAAAATAGACCTCTCTAGGAATTCATAAAATTTCCTTCCCGTAAAATGTAATACAAATATAATTCCCTTAACGGAAATAAATTTCATCTCCGTCTTTTGAATACACAGTACACAAATGCCCAAACAATAACGTATAACCCGTTTATGCTAGCATCTGCATGTCGTCAAAAGTTATACATAAACCCAGGTTATCAATTTCCCTGTAGTTACAACCACGTGCTGCGCTCCTCCTCATCCCTCTGAACATCGTCTCGAATAAATATTCAGTAACTAACGCACCCACGTGCTCCTACATAAATATTCATTAAATGATAGCACCCACGTGTTTCTCAAGTCTATCACTAAGATTGAATTGATGGCTCTGGCGTTAAGAATTAAATTAAAAATTAACTTCCCAAGAAAACTTAACTGATCGGCCTAGGACTAGTAAAATCAATTTAAAAGTACCAACCACGCTAATAACCATGCTTACCAAATTCGAATTTTCACACTGAAAGGCAAATCGACTATTTGACTCTGGCACGCGGCTGGCAATTATACAAGAGAGACCGACTATGACTTTCCGTGAGTATATATAATCAGGATCCCCCAAGCTGCCCTCATGACGTCATTTGCGCGGCTCTGTTCTAAGCCCCAATGAACGCGCTGCCATTCAAAGCAGTTAGATCTCAGCCAATCAGAACTGTAAACAACTCTGACTCATCCGGTCACTACTCCCACTGAACAAAGAAACGGGAATAAAGTTCAGCCCTCTACTGTTAAATGAAGCAAAAATGGCCGAAAATAATTTAATTCCCGAAAAATACGTCTATGGCCACGCAATATCTTTAAAAAGACTAAAACTGGTGCAAATCTGATCTAGGCTCTATAGTCTTTCCTCTAGAAAAATACTGCAACAATTCCCTACACACCAACACTAAAAACCACCTCTATTCATAGAGAAGAAATATAAATGCAGATAAGATAAAACTCCCTCATAATCTCACTCTGAAAAACGTAAATAATAGAAGGAGAAGAAACATGGAGTGGATTACCTGTAATCCCTCCTAGAAATAGTGAACAAATTGCAAGGAGAAAAAGACATGGGCCACTTGAAAGACAGAATCTCAGTACTTCATCACAACTTGTTCGGAACTATATATTCATCATAGCAATATATGTAAGTACGTGTTAAACATATATTACTCATGACTTGTTCGGAACTATATATTCATCATAGCAATATATATAAGTATGTGTTAAACATATATTACTCATAACTTGTTCAGAACTATATATTCATCATAGCAAAATATGTAAGTATGTGTTAAACATATATTACTCATGACTTTTTCGGAACTATATATTCATCATAGCAAAATATGTGTGTTAAACATATATTACTCATGACTTGTTCAGAACTATATATTCATCATAGCAAAATATGTAAGTATGTGTTAAACATATATTACTCATGACTTTTTGGAACTATATATTCATCATAGCAAAATATGTGTGTTAAACATATATTATTTTGAACTATATATTCATCATAGCAAAATGTGTGTGTTAAACATATATTACTCATGACTTGTTCGGAACTATATATTCATCACAGCAAAATATGTAAGTATGTGTTAAACATATATTACTCCTGACTTGTTCGAACTATATATCCATCATAGCGAAATATGCAAGTATGTGTTAAACATATCTTCTTCTTCCTCGTTCGTCCTGAAAAGGACGTTGGTTGCGTTGTGTCTGTTTACGCCGGAGCTGTGATATCTGCACCTTTCGGTCGACACATCCGACTTCAGCACGGCATTTTTTGGGACCGGGTTTGCCTTCCCTCTGCGATCCCTATTCTCTCAGCCAGACTGCAGTAATGCAGCCTGTTTCCAGGACCACCACGTGGAGGTGGAGTAGGGTCTTGGTCAGCTCTGGTTCACTGACCCTAATGCAAGCAGTCAAGCTATGGGTCGCTGACTGCATTCTCTATTGCTGCATCTTTGGGTCCCTGTTAAACATATACTGCTCATGACTTTTTCAGAACTATACATTCATCATAGCAAAATGTGTCTGTTAAACATATACTGCTCATAACTTGTTTTGAACTATATATTCATCATAGCAAAATGTGTGTGTTAAACATATATTACTCAGACTTTTTCGGAACTATATATTCATCATAGCAAAATATGTAAGTAAGTGTTAAACATATATTACTCATGACCTGTTCAGAACTATAAATTCATTATAGCAAAATATGTATGTGTTAAACATACATGACTTTTTCCTTGGCTGATACATCAACTGTTAGCTAGGTATTTATGAAGTTCTTTCTTTTGTAGAGTTGCTATATCATACTGAAGACTATTATCAGTATTATCTTATTCGGTGCTTTCTTATACAGTGCTTCAAACATAACATAACATTTTTAATTTTATTCATTTAATTAATATCTCTTACGACTGAGGAAAATCAAGAAACACACGGAAGAAGAGACACTGAGACAGATTATGGATGGAGGATACACAAGGAGACAGAGAGATGAGCAGAGAGATGAGATCATGAAAGTCTGTGATCTCTGGCTTATACACTGACGTCAGCCAAAGGAACTGACTGAAGACTTGTCTTCAACTCCAAGTGACAGGAAATTTAACCTTGAACTAAGTACTAAGACAATAAAATGTTTGGATGGCCAAATTTCATGCAATGAGAAACTAAGCTTTAAAATAAGAACCAATATACTAGAATGTTTGGCACAATTCCTTTTCACAGGTGACAATCAGACAACAGGGAAAGAAGAATGTGATTATATTAAAAATTGGTGACAGTGTGGGCCGTTATGGCACAGAAAAAGACAAAATTAAAGCACATCTGAATTAATGAAGCTGTACAGATGTATTACAAGAACCATGGTTGTCAAATATACAAGACAAAGTACTGAGGATATATAAAGGCAAGAAATAAATGAAGAGAAGAGGAGAAAGATTACAATATATCATTATTACCCTTTAGCTATCCTAGGAGCATGGGCCTTCTATGCCAGGTTCTTCTGTCCTGTGCCATCCATTCAAGGCCTTTCCATATCTTCTTTATCCCTCTTATTTATGTCACCAGTTCTCTTTTCTGTGTGTTTTTTCGTCTCCCTCTAACTCCCTGGGGATTCCAGTACAAGGACTGCCTTGTATTTCTATCAACATGTTTGCTCTATGTGTGTCCTATACATTGCCATCATTGTCTTCTCATTTCTTGTTCAACTGGCACCTGTCTGGTTCTTGTCAATAGTTCCATAATGGGGATCTGTCATACCATTTCAATCCTTCTGCTCTATGCAAGCACCCATTAATAAAAGTCCATTACACAATATTTTGTAGTATATTTTATTTTTAATGTTTGTTTGTTTAAAGAAATGGAAGGAGAGTGTTCTAGCATCATACGATCTTTTGCCTCCGCTCATTCCCCATTTTGGATTACCCTGTTCAACTTAATTACAGTATACAGATAATGTAAAAGAACAGAGCAGAGATCATGAGCAGAATGTGAAAATGTACTCAAAAGAAGCCGTCTCAGAGAGACACGCATGGCTAACAATCTCTGAATCAGGGAAATCAGACTGTGTCGCTAGTCTGTCATGTTCATAAGTCTTCTAATTCAATGCTCAACTTACTCTTTGGCCAGTACTGCATCTCGAATGTAAGCCTTTTCCAGGCTCTGCAGGGTGTTTATAACAGCATACAGATCTGCCATGTTGTCATATCTGGTAGAATCAATGTTACAGCATAAGACAACTGAAAGTTGGAAGCATTGACTCATCATCATTTTCCTTTTCGCTCTTTCTAGAGCGCACATCTACGACTGCAGCTGGTCTCCTTACAGGAAGCTTGCACCAAAGCACTCATGTTCTCCCGAAATGAGTATATGAGGAGAACTGCCGTAAGCCGGGGGTAAAACGGTAGAATGAAAAAAATACAGCCATCTTTGCTCCAACATGTGACAACACATCTTCTGTTCAACTAATAACCCAAAAACTTTGAACGCATTTTTCTCAAAACAAGTTGAAGTGTAGATGGAATAAAGCAATACCAAGGCGACGAACTGTCAGCAGGGAAGCACTATTCAATGCTTCCACACGTGTACATGCCTTCCCCCCCCCCCCCCCCCAATCCCTTAGAAAATTGCAAGGTATGCATATCGCACGTAGTAGATTAATGAGCAGTATAGTCTGGCTTTGTGAGTAATAAAATAATAAAAACTACGACAGATGACACTGCATCTTCACCCTTAAAAAAATGGTTAACTGTAATAATTATATATTATTATTAATATTATGGTAATAACAACAAAATAAAAACACGCATAAAAAAGCATTAAATGTGATGTGATACTCACTTTTCTCTTTCTCTTGCTGTTCTGTACAACTTAACTTCCTAAATTATGACACAGAAAACAAATGGAGTAATGAGGCATTGTTGTATCACACACTAACACTAGCAATCCAGGAATTCACAGAATTACATTGGTAATTTCATACATATACATCCATAGACACCCGTCAGCCATTAACAAGGGCTTTACATTCCAGCTAAAGAAATAACAACCTCCCACAAACATTCATAAGTCTCCCTTACCTTTATTACAATTCCACAAAGTGATACACGACTTTCATTACCCACCCCCACCTCAAGTACCTGTCCCATCAAGTACTTAAGATATACAAGCGTAAACTTGCTAGCTTCTTTTAAATAAACTTGTTTACCAGCAAGGATCTACTTCTGATTGAGACCCTAGACAAAGCCTAGGTTGCCAATTGTGACGAGAGTACTGAGATTCTGTCTTTCAAATGGCCCATGTCTTTTTCTCCTTGCATTTTGTTCACTATTTTTGGAGGGATTACAGAAAAATCCTTCTCCATGTTTCTTCTCCTTCTATTATTTACGTTTTTTTCAAGATGAGATCACGATGGAGTTTGATCTATGTGTTTAGAATGGGGGTGTAGGGAATTAGACAGTATTTTTCTAGAAGAAAGATTATAGATGCTAGATCAGGATTTGCACCAGTGTCCTTTTTTTTAAAGATATTGCGTGGCCATATACGCATTTTTCGAGAGTTAAATTATTTGCGGCCATTTTTGCTTCATTTCCGCAGTATAGGGCTAGGACCAATTCCCGGTTCTTTGTCTAGCAGAAACTGGTTGCATCAGAACGATCTAAGGTTCTGATTGGCTGAGAGGTAACTGCAGTTGAAATGCAGAGCTCTCATTGGCTTTAGAACCACGCCGCGCATATGACGTCATGAAGTCGGCGCGTGGGGGTCTTGATTATAAAAAGGCCTATATTTCATAGCCTCTTGCTCTTTTAATGAAAAATTGCCAAAGCCGGGTTGCCAGAGTCAAGTCGATTGCCCTTCAGTTGGACATTCGAGATTTGCAGGTACCGGCTTTGTGGGAATGAGAGCGGAATTTTGAGACCACAAAATTTCTCCCACGGCAAAGTTGGGGCATTCGCAGAACCGCAAGGGTTTTACGTTAGTTGCCAGTAGTGGAAGGAGAGGAAGAAAATACGTTTTCCCAGCCAGGGGAAGACATTTTCCAGCGAATAGGATTTTTGTGGATAAATCCTGAGCTCTGACGCTCGTTACACACGCAGATTTGGCAGGCTGCCAGCGTTGTGGTAATTTTATGTTCGCTTCTTCACGGCCATAATAAAGCCGACGGCCCAGTTATAGGTACTCGGGCAGGTAAATTCCGAGTGGTAGAAGTCCGCTACAGTTCCAGTCCAGAATCCAGTGGGGTTCTGTTAAACCTCAGTCATCAATTCCAGAGTTAGTGGAGAGAGAGAGGGTAAACATTCTCTCTACTGAAGTCAGCACAGATAGGCAGAACTGTTAGTTTTGGTGAATCATAGCAGAGGACAGCTGCTGAAGTTTAGAGGTGCAGTTAGTTGTGTTCAGGAGATTCCAGGATAGGCTGTGTAGAACCGAAGTCTGTGCAGAGATTGTGTAGTCACTTCGCCGTCGTTCCAGCTATCAGTGGACTTAGAGTTAGAGTTAGAATTTAGAACAGCTAGTTTGGAGTGTAGGCGACATCAAGTGCAGTGTAGTTCATTTCAGTTAACCTTACCTTCTTTCTCCATACAGGTTGCAATTGTGGGAGAAGGGTTGGGGTTGATGCATTTTTAACTGTGCTTGATTTTGTTTTTCAGGTGTGCATCCTCGCACTTTATGTATATGAGTTGTTTATAGGTGTATAATAAACTTGTATAAATTGTAGCTGGCATCAGTCATTTCCTTTAGTACAGTAGCTATATGTTGTCTGTACCTTGGTGTTTGTGAATCTTAATTGAACCTTATCCCATAGGGTAGTTAGAGGTGGTTCGAGGCCATAGCAATTTAAACGTCCGAAGTGGCGAGGAAAGAATCAACCTCGGTTCTCAACCTCGGAGCCAATGGTCTCAACTTTCACATTTTGCACTATATTTCTATCTGAATCTATCATTTCAGTCTTTCTTCTTACTATTGTCTTGTCACTATATGTAGACAGTCTCTAGTCTTAAATCCATTTCGTGACAAAGTGGGTGCTATCGTCCGGGATCATCTTTGTTACGTTCAATTCTGTGATCTTGACAAAGTGGGTGGCTTCGTCCTTGGGATCATCTTTGTTGGGATCAATTCTAGATTCATAGATTGTCTCTGAAGAAAGTTCTGGAAATAGATTTCTTATAAATCCCCTAGACGTGAGCTATATTAAGACTGATGCAGCTAAACGTTTTTTCCACAGGTTGTAGTCAGTTTAAATGTTAGTTGTAGTAAGGTTGTTTATGACTTAGAAGTAATTGATGGCTAATTGAATTTTTTTTTCTTAACAGGAAAGTAAATTCGGGTTTTGGGTAGCTGGATAACTTGAATTTTTTCAGGTAGTTATTAGTCAGACTTGGTGCTAGTCTGAGTGCGGGTTTTTGCGACAGCATATTCCTAGTAGGTAACAGTAAATTTTTCTTGTTCCTTTTTTTGTCATTTCCCCTCGTGGCGAGTTACTGCTGATTTGTCAGGTAAGATGGCTGAATTGGTCAAGCTACTTACTGCATGGAAGGACGCAGCTAAAAGCATGGGAATGGATGAGGCCGAGACTAGGGCTTACATTATGAGGGAACAGGACCGGCAGACGGAGAGAGAGAAAAGGGAAGCGGAGAAAGAAGAGAAGACCCGACTGGCAGAGATGGACCTGCGTAAATTGGAAGCGGAGAAAGAGGAGAGGCAGGCTGAGATGGAACTTCGGAAATTGGAAGCACAGGAGAGGGAGAAGGCAGCAGAGAGACAGCATGAACTTGCCATGCGTTCTCTGGAACTGCAGTACCGATCTTCGGAAGGCAGTTCGGCTAACGGAGATTCTCCCGGAGCAGGGGCGACAGACACCTCAGGAAACGGAGGGCCCCGGATGGCAGCCATGAATTTTCCCATGGACCCTTTTCCTAACGGGAATGAGAAAATTGAGGTATTTTTAGAAAAATTTGAACGGATGGCAAAGGCATACGGGCTGGATGGTAGTCTTTGGTGTCTCAAATTATCTCAATCTCTAAGAGGACATGCGTATGAGGTCTATAGCAAGATGCTGGTAGATGACCAAGGTAACTTTGAGGCTCTGCGGAACGCCCTGTTACAGCGATTCCAATGGACTCCCCGGAAGTGCCAAACGATGTTTAGGGAAAGTCGACTGGAGAAAGGAGAAAGTTTTCCCCAGTTCGCAGAGAGGCTGAGGAATTACCTCACTCGCTGGAGAGAGTTGTCGGGTTTGGCTAAATCGTTTGAAGGACTCGAAGAGCTCATCATGTGCGAACAGATAAAGGCCAACATGTCTCCGGACTTAAGGAAGTACCTGGCGGAGCAGGGCGCCCAGCAACTGGACCAGATAATTCTATTTGCAGAAAGGTTCCAGTCGGCACAGGCCGAAGTACTGGGCCAGAAAAGAAAACACCCTGACCTGCCAGCCCCGGACAAAGGAGCATCTTCATCGCATTCGCCTTCCTCTTCAGCTCACCAGCAGCAAGGGCCGTCTCGCAAGGAGCCCCCTCCCAGTCATAACATGCGCTCCCAGCCGCCTAACAGAACACAGGGGCCGTCTTCTCATGAACCCGTCAGGAACCGGGGAGATAATGAGAGATATTGTAGGTTCTGTCGGACTACTTCTCATTGGACAACACGGTGCCCAAACAAACAACCCGCTCATCAGGTGGCTTGTTTAAGGCCTGTGAGGGTGAAACAAGGGAAGAAGTGGAAACCCTTCCAGTCAGAGAAGTTGTTTTCCAACAGCGGACCAGCCGAAGTGAACGGGACGGGGACAACATGCTTATTTGACAGCGGGCTTACATACCCCAGCATAGTCGCCCGACATCTGGTGAAGCCTTGGCAGATGACTAAGGAAAAGGTCAATATTGGTGGAGTTTTAAGGAAAGGGACTTCACAGTGCTTTCCGGTAGCCAATATTGAGGTGAAATGTAAGTACGTGTCTGGCACCATCAAGGCAGCTGTAACGGCTCAGCCGGCCTACGACTTCATTCTCGGTAACCCATATTTAGTTTTGGGGAACCCGCCCACACCGATCCTTGCTGATGCAAGGGGGCCTACTGCAGGCCAGATAAGTGGAAAAGGAGAACCCCTAATTCACGGAGCCCCGAGCGAGCTCAAACATAGCTGTCGTGCCAAGGAGGGGTGCAACGCCTCTGACGACAGTGATATGTTATTTGCAGAGGCAAATTCGCCCGCCAGCCCTGTTCAGCCAACCGGCCAAACAGTGGTGACGACGCCTCTGATTCAGGAAGTACACTCTTTGTTGTCGGGAATTAGGCCCCCGATGGTATTAGCTCCTTCAAGTGAGGGACATACTGACAAGAGCGGTATTACATATGTCAACGACCAGCGCCATCTTCATAGGGCACAAGATAGCGGTCTGAGCGAGCATATAGTTCCAACCAGCCCTGGAGCCCATCCGACCAGCACTTTACTCAAACGGAGGAGGACAGTGATCTGAGTGACCGTTTGCCTATAAACGGAGATGGGCCCCACAACTCTCGTATCTCGTTTACAGGAAACGACTCTTGTAACGAGGAGCCTGAAAAATTGGCTATATTTTCCAATTCGTTTCACGGAACATTGGAACCCGTCACTGAGAGCTTTATCTCAGATTCTCCGCGATCTAACGGGATCTTAAACCGTCAAGTGTCACTGCAGGACACATCCCAACTGACGCCAGTAACTCTTACAGGGGAGGGCAAGGTTGAAGGTAGAACCAGGGTGTTAGACGGAGAGCTCCCGTGGTCTACAGTTTCATCTCACCAACTTTTCAGGCCAGAAAAGAGTGAGAAAAGCGACCTTACGCATTTGCAAGGAGCTATATTGGAGAGCTCTGTCCCGCTTCAGATTGGTAGGGGAAGAGCGAATCCAGAACCACTGCCAGGGGCAGATCTTACCTACTTTTCTTCAAAGGTAGAAGCTATTGAGATCAGTGAGGACTCAATAGAAACCCAGCAAGAAATCGGAGGCTCTACACCAGAGGAACCCGAGACGTTGCATCGTTCTCGCACGGTACCAGCAGTCACAAACCCGCTGACGCGCAGCGAGGAAGTCGCCATCGCCAGGTCGCCACAGCGCCCGCCGGTCACATCAGCTGACCAGAACAGCCTTTTGACGGTCATAGCAAGGGAAAGTTCAGACCCGCCATTAGACGGCACAGGTCTGAAGAGAGATCAACTCTCCCAACGGAGCATAGGAGCTCATTCTAGGAGAGGAGGAAGGAGGAAACGCAAAAGAGGAAGGTCGAAGAACACTGAATAGGAGGGGTAAGGACAGACAGCCTTGTAGACAGGAATAAGGGCCAATGTGAAACACAGAGATTTCAGTAAGGAGATCGTTGCTCAATCTTTGAAAGGGGGGAGTGATGTGACGAGAGTACTGAGATTCTGTCTTTCAAATGGCCCATGTCTTTTTCTCCTTGCATTTTGTTCACTATTTTTGGAGGGATTACAGAAAAATCCTTCTCCATGTTTCTTCTCCTTCTATTATTTACGTTTTTTTCAAGATGAGATCACGATGGAGTTTGATCTATGTGTTTAGAATGGGGGTGTAGGGAATTAGACAGTATTTTTCTAGAAGAAAGATTATAGATGCTAGATCAGGATTTGCACCAGTGTCCTTTTTTTTAAAGATATTGCGTGGCCATATACGCATTTTTCGGGAGTTAAATTATTTGCGGCCATTTTTGCTTCATTTCCGCAGTATAGGGCTAGGACCAATTCCCGGTTCTTTGTCTAGCAGAAACTGGTTGCATCAGAACGATCTAAGGTTCTGATTGGCTGAGAGGTAACTGCAGTTGAAATGCAGAGCTCTCATTGGCTTTAGAACCACGCCGCGCATATGACGTCATGAAGTCGGCGCGTGGGGGTCTTGATTATAAAAAGGCCTATATTTCATAGCCTCTTGCTCTTTTAATGAAAAATTGCCAAAGCCGGGTTGCCAGAGTCAAGTCGATTGCCCTTCAGTTGGACATTCGAGATTTGCAGGTACCGGCTTTGTGGGAATGAGAGCGGAATTTTGAGACCACAAAATTTCTCCCACGGCAAAGTTGGGGCATTCGCAGAACCGCAAGGGTTTTACGTTAGTTGCCAGTAGTGGAAGGAGAGGAAGAAAATACGTTTTCCCAGCCAGGGGAAGACATTTTCCAGCGAATAGGATTTTTGTGGATAAATCCTGAGCTCTGACGCTCGTTACACACGCAGATTTGGCAGGCTGCCAGCGTTGTGGTAATTTTATGTTCGCTTCTTCACGGCCATAATAAAGCCGACGGCCCAGTTATAGGTACTCGGGCAGGTAAATTCCGAGTGGTAGAAGTCCGCTACAGTTCCAGTCCAGAATCCAGTGGGGTTCTGTTAAACCTCAGTCATCAATTCCAGAGTTAGTGGAGAGAGAGAGGGTAAACATTCTCTCTACTGAAGTCAGCACAGATAGGCAGAACTGTTAGTTTTGGTGAATCATAGCAGAGGACAGCTGCTGAAGTTTAGAGGTGCAGTTAGTTGTGTTCAGGAGATTCCAGGATAGGCTGTGTAGAACCGAAGTCTGTGCAGAGATTGTGTAGTCACTTCGCCATCGTTCCAGCTATCAGTGGACTTAGAGTTAGAGTTAGAATTTAGAACAGCTAGTTTGGAGTGTAGGCGACATCAAGTGCAGTGTAGTTCATTTCAGTTAACCTTACCTTCTTTCTCCATACAGGTTGCAATTGTGGGAGAAGGGTTGGGGTTGATGCATTTTTTAACTGTGCTTGATTTTGTTTTTCAGGTGTGCATCCTCGCACTTTATGTATATGAGTTGTTTATAGGTGTATAATAAACTTGTATAAATTGTAGCTGGCATCAGTCATTTCCTTTAGTACAGTAGCTATATGTTGTCTGTACCTTGGTGTTTGTGAATCTTAACTGAACCTTATCCCATAGGGTAGTTAGAGGTGGTTCGAGGCCATAGCAATTTAAACGTCCGAAGTGGCGAGGAAAGAATCAACCTCGGTTCTCAACCTCGGAGCCAATGGTCTCAACTTTCACATTTTGCACTATATTTCTATCTGAATCTATCATTTCAGTCTTTCTTCTTACTATTGTCTTGTCACTATATGTAGACAGTCTCTAGTCTTAAATCCATTTCGTGACAAAGTGGGTGCTATCGTCCGGGATCATCTTTGTTACGTTCAATTCTGTGATCTTGACAAAGTGGGTGGCGTCGTCCTTGGGATCATCTTTGTTGGGATCAATTCTAAATTCATAGATTGTCTCTGAAGAAAGTTCTGGAAATAGATTTCTTATAAATCCCCTAGACGTGAGCTATATTAAGACTGATCCAGCTAAAAGTTTTTTCCACAGGTTGTAGTCAGTTTAAATGTTAGTTGTAGTAAGGTTGTTTATGACTTAGAAGTAATTGATGGCTAATTGAATTTTTTTTTCTTAACAGGAAAGTAAATTCGGGTTTTGGGTAGCTGGATAACTTGAATTTTTTTCAGGTAGTTATTAGTCAGACTTGGTGCTAGTCTGAGTGCGGGTTTTTGCGACAGCATATTCCTAGTAGGTAACAGTAAATTTTTCTTGTTCCTTTTTTTGTCATTTCCCCTCGTGGCGAGTTACTGCTGATTTGTCAGGTAAGATGGCTGAATTGGTCAAGCTACTTACTGCATGGAAGGACGCAGCTAAAAGCATGGGAATGGATGAGGCCGAGACTAGGGCTTACATTATGAGGGAACAGGACCGGCAGACGGAGAGAGAGAAAAGGGAAGCGGAGAAAGAAGAGAAGACCCGACTGGCAGAGATGGACCTGCGTAAATTGGAAGCGGAGAAAGAGGAGAGGCAGGCTGAGATGGAACTTCAGAAATTGGAAGCACAGGAGAGGGAGAAGGCAGCAGAGAGACAGCATGAACTTGCCATGCGTTCTCTGGAACTGCAGTACCGATCTTCGGAAGGCAGTTCGGCTAACGGAGATTCTCCCGGAGCAGGGGCGACAGACACCTCAGGAAACGGAGGGCCCCGGATGGCAGCCATGAATTTTCCCATGGACCCTTTTCCTAACGGGAATGAGAAAATTGAGGTATTTTTAGAAAAATCTGAACGGATGGCAAAGGCATACGGGCTGGATGGTAGTCTTTGGTGTCTCAAATTATCTCAATCTCTAAGAGGACATGCGTATGAGGTCTATAGCAAGATGCTGGTAGATGACCAAGGTAACTTTGAGGCTCTGCGGAACGCCCTGTTACAGCGATTCCAATGGACTCCCCGGAAGTGCCAAACGATGTTTAGGGAAAGTCGACTGGAGAAAGGAGAAAGTTTTCCCCAGTTCGCAGAGAGGCTGAGGAATTACCTCACTCGCTGGAGAGAGTTGTCGGGTTTGGCTAAATCGTTTGAAGGACTCGAAGAGCTCATCATGTGCGAACAGATAAAGGCCAACATGTCTCCGGACTTAAGGAAGTACCTGGCGGAGCAGGGCGCCCAGCAACTGGACCAGATAATTCTATTTGCAGAAAGGTTCCAGTCGGCACAGGCCGAAGTACTGGGCCAGAAAAGAAAACACCCTGACCTGCCAGCCCCGGACAAAGGAGCATCTTCATCGCATTCGCCTTCCTCTTCAGCTCACCAGCAGCAAGGGCCGTCTCGCAAGGAGCCCCCTCCCAGTCATAACATGCGCTCCCAGCCGCCTAACAGAACACAGGGGCCGTCTTCTCATGAACCTGTCAGGAACCGGGGAGATAATGAGAGATATTGTAGGTTCTGTCGGACTACTTCTCATTGGACAACACGGTGCCCAACCAAACAACCCGCTCATCAGGTGGCTTGTTTAAGGCCTGTGAGGGTGAAACAAGGGAAGAAGTGGAAACCCTTCCAGTCAGAGAAGTTGTTTTCCAACAGCGGACCAGCCGAAGTGAACGGGACGGGGACAACATGCTTATTTGACAGCGGGCTTACATACCCCAGCATAGTCGCCCGACATCTGGTGAAGCCTTGGCAGATGACTAAGGAAAAGGTCAATATTGGTGGAGTTTTAAGGAAAGGGACTTCACAGTGCTTTCCGGTAGCCAATATTGAGGTGAAATGTAAGTACGTGTCTGGCACCATCAAGACAGCTGTAACGGCTCAGCCGGCCTACGACTTCATTCTCGGTAACCCATATTTAGTTTTGGGGAACCCGCCCACACCGATCCTTGCTGATGCAAGGGGGCCTACTGCAGGCCAGATAAGTGGAAAAGGAGAACCCCTAATTCAAGGAGCCCCGAGCGAGCTCAAACATAGCTGTCGTGCCAAGGAGGGGTGCAACGCCTCTGACGACAGTGATATGTTATTTGCAGAGGCAAATTCGCCCGCCAGCCCTGTTCAGCCAACCGGCCAAACAGTGGTGACGACGCCTCTGATTCAGGAAGTACACTCTTTGTTGTCGGGAATTAGGCCCCCGATGGTATTAGCTCCTTCAAGTGAGGGACATACTGACAAGAGCGGTATTACATATGTCAACGACCAGCGCCATCTTCATAGGGCACAAGATAGCGGTCTGAGCGAGCATATAGTTCCAACCAGCCCTGGAGCCCCATCCGACCAGCACTTTACTCAAACGGAGGAGGACAGTGATCTGAGTGACCGTTTGCCTATAAACGGAGATGGGCCCCACAACTCTCGTATCTCGTTTACAGGAAACGACTCTTGTAACGAGGAGCCTGAAAAATTGGCTATATTTTCCAATTCGTTTCACGGAACATTGGAACCCGTCACTGAGAGCTTTATCTCAGATTCTCTGCGATCTAACAGGATCTTAAACCGTCAAGTGTCACTGCAGGACACATCCCAACTGACGCCAGTAACTCTTACAGGGGAGGGCAAGGTTGAAGGTAGAACCAGGGTGTTAGACGGAGAGCTCCCGTGGTCTACAGTTTCATCTCACCAACTTTTCAGGCCAGAAAAGAGTGAGAAAAGCGACCTTACGCATTTGCAAGGAGCTATATTGGAGAGCTCTGTCCCGCTTCAGATTGGTAGGGGAAGAGCGAATCCAGAACCACTGCCAGGGGCAGATCTTACCTACTTTTCTTCAAAGGTAGAAGCTATTGAGATCAGTGAGGACTCAATAGAAACCCAGCAAGAAATCGGAGGCTCTACACCAGAGGAACCCGAGACGTTGCATCGTTCTCGCACGGTACCAGCAGTCACAAACCCGCTGACGCGCAGCGAGGAAGTCGCCATCGCCAGGTCGCCACAGCGCCCGCCGGTCACATCAGCTGACCAGAACAGCCTTTTGACGGTCATAGCAAGGGAAAGTTCAGACCCGCCATTAGACGGCACAGGTCTGAAGAGAGATCAACTCTCCCAACGGAGCATAGGAGCTCATTCTAGGAGAGGAGGAAGGAGGAAACGCAAAAGAGGAAGGTCGAAGAACACTGAATAGGAGGGGTAAGGACAGACAGCCTTGTAGACAGGAATAAGGGCCAATGTGAAACACAGAGATTTCAGTAAGGAGATCGTTGCTCAATCTTTGAAAGGGGGGAGTGATGTGACGAGAGTACTGAGATTCTGTCTTTCAAATGGCCCATGTCTTTTTCTCCTTGCATTTTGTTCACTATTTTTGGAGGGATTACAGAAAAATCCTTCTCCATGTTTCTTCTCCTTCTATTATTTACGTTTTTTTCAAGATGAGATCACGATGGAGTTTGATCTATGTGTTTAGAATGGGGGTGTAGGGAATTAGACAGTATTTTTCTAGAAGAAAGATTATAGATGCTAGATCAGGATTTGCACCAGTGTCCTTTTTTTTAAAGATACTGCGTGGCCATATACGCATTTTTCGGGAGTTAAATTATTTGCGGCCATTTTTGCTTCATTTCCGCAGTATAGGGCTAGGACCAATTCCCGGTTCTTTGTCTAGCAGAAACTGGTTGCATCAGAACAATCTAAGGTTCTGATTGGCTGAGAGGTAACTGCAGTTGAAATGCAGAGCTCTCATTGGCTTTAGAACCACGCCGCGCATATGACGTCATGAAGTCGGCGCGTGGGGGTCTTGATTATAAAAAGGCCTATATTTCATAGCCTCTTGCTCTTTTAATGAAAAATTGCCAAAGCCGGGTTGCCAGAGTCAAGTCGATTGCCCTTCAGTTGGACATTCGAGATTTGCAGGTACCGGCTTTGTGGGAATGAGAGCGGAATTTTGAGACCACAAAATTTCTCCCACGGCAAAGTTGGGGCATTCGCAGAACCGCGAGGGTTTTACGTTAGTTGCCAGTAGTGGAAGGAGAGGAAGAAAATACGTTTTCCCAGCCAGGGGAAGACATTTTCCAGCGAATAGGATTTTTGTGGATAAATCCTGAGCTCTGACGCTCGTTACACACGCAGATTTGGCAGGCTGCCAGCGTTGTGGTAATTTTATGTTCGCTTCTTCACGGCCATAATAAAGCCGACGGCCCAGTTATAGGTACTCGGGCAGGTAAATTCCGAGTGGTAGAAGTCCGCTACAGTTCCAGTCCAGAATCCAGTGGGGTTCTGTTAAACCTCAGTCATCAATTCCAGAGTTAGTGGAGAGAGAGAGGGTAAACATTCTCTCTACTGAAGTCAGCACAGATAGGCAGAACTGTTAGTTTTGGTGAATCATAGCAGAGGACAGCTGCTGAAGTTTAGAGGTGCAGTTAGTTGTGTTCAGGAGATTCCAGGATAGGCTGTGTAGAACCGAAGTCTGTGCAGAGATTGTGTAGTCACTTCGCCGTCGTTCCAGCTATCAGTGGACTTAGAGTTAGAGTTAGAATTTAGAACAGCTAGTTTGGAGTGTAGGCGACATCAAGTGCAGTGTAGTTCATTTCAGTTAACCTTACCTTCTTTCTCCATACAGGTTGCAATTGTGGGAGAAGGGTTGGGGTTGATGCATTTTTAACTGTGCTTGATTTTGTTTTTCAGGTGTGCATCCTCGCACTTTATGTATATGAGTTGTTTATAGGTGTATAATAAACTTGTATAAATTGTAGCTGGCATCAGTCATTTCCTTTAGTACAGTAGCTATATGTTGTCTGTACCTTGGTGTTTGTGAATCTTAATTGAACCTTATCCCATAGGGTAGTTAGAGGTGGTTCGAGGCCATAGCAATTTAAACGTCCGAAGTGGCGAGGAAAGAATCAACCTCGGTTCTCAACCTCGGAGCCAATGGTCTCAACTTTCACATTTTGCACTATATTTCTATCTGAATCTATCATTTCAGTCTTTCTTCTTACTATTGTCTTGTCACTATATGTAGACAGTCTCTAGTCTTAAATCAACAGACTATATCACCCGAGTGTCACGTGACCGATAATCTATTTTACCATCTTGTCCATAATTTGATTACTCCCTTAAATGTTCTGTTTTCCGAGACATTTTGTATTTTCGTTTCTTTCATATTCTACCTACATTTTTTCACCTTCTCAACCCCACCCGAGGTTGTTTACGCTGGCCAGCTGCGGTCAGCTAACGCTAGACGTAATGTTATCTAAACGCACCTGTTCGACCAGAGAAACATTTCTCGGGTCCGCTTTAAGTGTTAGAACGAGCCAAAGACGGTTTCTGTGAAAGAAACGGTTCGTTAGCGGCGGGTACCCTCTGTGGTCCCAACAGGGGAATTTCTCTGGTCGCTTTAAAACGTTTGATGACGAGCGGCTGGTACCCTTTGAGGCCTGGGTAACGAGTGTGATCTGTTTCAGGGGAAGATAACAATCGCGGTCAGTCTTTGGGTTTTCGCCCCTTAGACAAGATAGAGCATAATGTTATGCATTTCTCTACCTGGGGAACTTTCGCACGATTTCTTTTGTCTTACTCTAGATTACGTCTTTCGCCGAACTTCTGTAGAAATATGCAGGCCAGGTCTGGGGGGAGCGTCCCTTGTGATCTATAAGAGTAGACTGGTTTTAACAGACAGAAGACATTCGTAAATTTTCCTGGCCCATAGATGACCATCATGAGATAAGGCAAACTTTAACACAGTACTAGAATGTGTTTGCCTATGTTCTAGTCATTTTTCGGGTTTCAGGGGATACCGAATTGCTAGTCTAGTTTCCAGTCAGACGAAGAATGTCACCGTCTCTTCGTCTAGAGGGATTCTGAGGATATCTAGCCCAACGAATCGTCAACCCCGTTCCTGAATCAAAACCCCTTTTGTCAACGCCAAGTTAAGCTCACGCAGTGCAACGGAGCCAACGCTAAATCTGGAATCACCAAATGCAGTAGTAGTTCTCTACTCGCCTCTTGGATTACCAGCCAGAGCATTGCGGCTTCCAGAATATCAAAACCGCCCAGCATGCCTATAGCAGAATTCCATATCACCCGCCTTTTTTGTGCCTAAACGGGGCACTCAGCAAACCACAGCCAAACCAGTTTAAACAGGATTTACAGCCAAGCGGAGCCTTGCGCCGGATAAGCGCGCCTGGGTCTCTTTGTCCTCAAGTGACTTCTTCTGGTGTATTTTCTGGATACTTAAAACCTCGCATGTATGAGCAGCCATCTATGGACAGAGTTCCAGCCCCACTCGCGCCAGTAGGGGGAGTCACCAACGATAGCGCCTATACAGTGATTTTATTCAGGTTAATTCCATCACCGATGGAGGATATATACGAAAAAACCACTTACTGGAGCTTTTCCCTTGGTCCCCAAAAGCGGACAGGCTGTCGCTAAGTTCATTCAGTTGGTCTGCAGGAGATAAACAGCGTCCTCCAGCCCACCTCGCGCTAGTAGGGGGGAGTCACCAATGATAGTACCAACAAGGACAGTTTTGTAGGCATAGTCCCTCACGAAGGATCTACAAGTAACACACTGTCCGGACTATTTCATCTGGGCCCCGAAAACGGACGGACTGCCACGCAGTTTATTCATTTTGGTAAACAGAAGGTAAATAGAGTCTTCCAGCCCACCTCGCGCCAGTAGGGAGGAATCACCAATGATAGCGCCTATACAGTAATTTTATTCAGGTTAATTCCATCACCGATGGAGGATATATACGAAAAAAACCACTTACTGGAGCTATTTCATATGGTCCCGAAAACGGACGGGCTGACACTCAGTTATTTCATCTCTCTGTGTTCTACAGGTTTTATAAATGGTGATCTGTGTGTGTGGTTGTTGGTGTATATGATTATTGATGACTATTGATGATTAGTTGATTATTGATGTAATTTTATGTTGTTGTGATGATATGCATTAATTCCATGCTTTTTCTTCTTTAATAAAGTTTACACCTTTATTAATACGCTGTTCACGACCTTTCCATCCATATTTGTATTTTTAGCTCTTTACTAGAATCTCTATGTATGATAAGAGAAAAGAGTGAGAGCCGGAGATGCTTAGACAGTAAAAGTGAGTTGAGGCCTGGAGAGAGAGATCCTTTGAATAAATCTTCTTCCAGGTTGTCTCAAGTCCATCTCCTATTTACACCTTATCTAAAGTGTAATCTATAACTCTGTCAGTCCACTATCCCTTGTCGATTTCACTAATGTTGTCCAACTCGACAAATACTCTACACTCAAACTCAACCACGACAAATGGTTTGGCTCGTCCGAGATTCTAGAACCCATCTATACAACAAATGGGGTCTCGCCGCGGAATTTGAACTACATCTGCAGCAATCGCAACAGATGAGGTTGCAGTCTGGTAGGAATCTCTCACAAGATTCTATCTTGATTCTTAGAGTTTAGTGTTCGGCAGATTATAGGAATTTCTTTCCCCTAGACATATCGAACTATTTCTTTTGGAGGAAGTCGGAACATCATTTTTCTCCACAGCAATCATAAATATTAAGTTACATTTATTGTTCATGCTACACATGAGACAGCTGGTAAAGGTTGATGGTATCACTGCTGAGTTTTTGGTTGACAAATCTGACGACTATCGTTGTAAAAGTCAGAAAATTTTTTTTTAAGGGTTAATATTTTTTCAGGAGTAGCTCTTTAATCTGAGATAAGAAGCTACAGATAGTCAGTTACTAGCTCGCATCTGTACAAAGGGAGGGTGTTCATTCGGATGATAGTAACCAATCCTCTCAACAGCTTAGTACTGACAGAACAGGGGTGAAGTGATAGTAATAAGTTTTACATCACTTACATTTTTTGGAGTTTTTTGGGGTTTTTGCTTGTCGCAATCAGAGTAGCTACAAACTTTCTTGTTTTTAAAGTTCCCAGGCTAGCCTAGATTTTATTGATTATTAAGTTAATCAGCACCTAGTGGACTAGGTAACTAAGATCTCTAGGTTCTATTCTTCTATAGTGTTTGCTCACCCTGATATAATGGCCGATCTAGATAAAGTGCATAGGATTGCCCTCGAGGTAGCTAAGTACATGGAGTACAAGGATAGCGAAATCCAGCCCTTTCTAGAATTTGCAGTAAGCCTGCAGGATCAATACGAGGTAGACAATTGGTTTGACAGCCGTTTAATCTTAGCATGGTCCTGTAAACAAACTGGGGAGAGTGAAGCATTCACCCGACAGTATGTAGAAGAAGTGATAGAAGATGAGAAGCAAAGGGAAAAGCAAAGACAAGAACGGGACAAGAAATTGGAAATGGAGCAACAAGAACGGGACAAGCAATGGGAAATAGAGCGCCAAGAAAGGGACAGAGAAAGCCAAGAAAGGAGCAGGCTACACCAAATCAGAATGAATGAACTGGATAGCCAAATTCGGAGGATGGAAACAGATACTAAATGTAGTCACTCTAATTCCCCTTCTACTGTGCCCTTAACGGTCAACGCCCCTGCAAACCTTGCGCCCATGAAAGAAAACTTGCCTGCTAAAACCGAACCCCAACTCCAGAAAATTGACTTTCCTTTGGACTTGGATCCGAAGCCCGAACAAGGAAAGAATTTACGTCGGGACAGCAGACCTAAAGCCACGGGAAAAATTACGCAACGTTCCCAGGCATGGAAACTGCACAAAGGTGAGACAGGTGCTAACAAGCATTGTAATACGGATTGTTCCCGTCTGGCAAGCGGCGAACGCCGAACCTCTCACGCTCCAGACCGAGCAGCACCTAACCGACACGTGACGTCGAGAAAAGGGAGCCACACCCTATCACGTTATATTTCGCAAGATTCCCGGCCGGACAGCGAAAAACCATATGCAGAGGCGTATCCCTCCAACTCAACGATCGTAGAAAGGAGGCGCCGCTCCTCTTATCACCCTGAGCTTAAAAGGTGCAAGAATAAGTCGCCTGCTAAAAGGGTTAAACTTTCCAAACCGTTCCAAGGAACTTTGGAAAAAACACACCGAGAGTTTTCTCTCGGGCACTTCGCGATCAAACGGGATCTCAAACCGTCCAGTCTTTTGCATGCAGTCTGCGGGGCCTGTCAACCAGGAAGTGGATCTCGCATTGCAGGACAAAGTTCAACTGACGCCAGTAACTTCCTCAGGGGAGGGCAAAGTTGACGTTTATGGTGGACACAGGGTTCCAGGCGAAGGGATCCCTGGTATTCCATTTGAGTCTCTCACACTTCTCAGGGCAGAAGACAGTGAGAAAAGCTGCCTTACTACTGTACAAGGAGCCATTGTTGAGAGCCTTGGCTCACGTCATGCTAGTAATGGGAAAGTGACTCAACAAACTCTGCAACTCGCAGATATTACCTATCTGTCTTCACGGATAGAAGCTACGGAGATCTGTTATGATTTAGTAGAACCCCAGAATGCGATCGATTACTCTCTGCTTCAGGCAGCTGAGTTCTCTCATTCAAGTCGCATTATTCCAGTGGTCTCAACCCCACTGATGGACAGCAAAGTAGTCGCCTCCGCCAGGCCATTACAGAGCAACTTGATCATTTCCGTTGACCAAGCCAGAGTTGTGACTGGCAAGGCAAGGAAAGCTCCAGATTAACCTTTAGACGGCACAGGTCTGAAGATTGATCAATGCTCCCACCGAAACAGGGGAGTAGGTGTGGAGAGGCAGAAGAAAAATGCTAGCATTTCTTCGGCCAACGACCGGCTGTATTTGCCAACTAGGGTTACACGCGCGCGGAAAACCCCGACAGACTGCAGCTATCGAGGGTTATTCAAGTCCGCGACAGGTAAACCCATAACGGAAATTAAACAGCCCGAGTCCAGCAACGATTACACTGCACATAACAGGCGGATTACCTATGCAGTGGCCAGTGAGTTCAGGCGGGGCCGAAACTCACAACAGGTGCGGATAATTTTCCAGACCATAAACAGGCACAGCGAACTGCGGAAGCAAGGTCAGGTTCACACGGAAACGAATTACGTCAGCGCCGAGTGGCCTCGCAAAATCCCATTCGCTGAACGTCTATTAGACAGAGGGAAGAAAAGAAATGAACTCGGAGCTAGTCATACAGACAGACAGAAATTGGAAACGTATTTGGTTTATGAGTATTGGATGTTCCAATAACAGGTAACGGACATCGATGGAAAAGATAGATTACTGTCATTTTTGTCCGTATTCCTCGAACTTTAAAAGGGGGGGCACTTGTCACGTGACCGATAATCTATTTTACCATCTTGTCCATAATTTGATTACTCCCTTAAATGTTCTGTTTTCCGAGACATTTTGTATTTTCGTTTCTTTCATATTCTACCTACATTTTTTCACCTTCTCAACCCCACCCGAGGTTGTTTACGCTGGCCAGCTGCGGTCAGCTAACGCTAGACGTAATGTTATCTAAACGCACCTGTTCGACCAGAGAAACATTTCTCGGGTCCGCTTTAAGTGTTAGAACGAGCCAAAGACGGTTTCTGTGAAAGAAACGGTTCGTTAGCGGCGGGTACCCTCTGTGGTCCCAACAGGGGAATTTCTCTGGTCGCTTTAAAACGTTTGATGACGAGCGGCTGGTACCCTTTGAGGCCTGGGTAACGAGTGTGATCTGTTTCAGGGGAAGATAACAATCGCGGTCAGTCTTTGGGTTTTCGCCCCTTAGACAAGATAGAGCATAATGTTATGCATTTCTCTACCTGGGGAACTTTCGCACGATTTCTTTTGTCTTACTCTAGATTACGTCTTTCGCCGAACTTCTGTAGAAATATGCAGGCCAGGTCCGGGGGGAGCGTCCCTTGTGATCTATAAGAGTGTGACAACTTGCCCAATCTTCTCTTCATTTTTTTTATTATTTACGGACATCGTTTTTTTTCTCATCCTCAATGCATGATCGCAAAGTCCCGGGAAGTGTCACTTGCGGAAATTCTCCTAGTATTCAGTATTTTCTCCTCGCTATTTTTAGATACGACGTCATTGTTGACCAATGACCTCGGTAGCTAGGAACCTGTTTTAATTTAAGACTGCTTAAGCTGATAAAACCAGTTTATGCCACTTTAGGAAGACCCCACGTGACTTTTAACGCTATTGATTGGAGCGTTTATTTGACGCTAATGTCACATGATGCACGCTATGGATCACGTGTCCAAGCGGAAATGTCCCGCTAAAAGTGCGCCAAACACGGGCATTCTTCACTTGCCCGGAACCCTTGAGACAGCTAGGTCTAACCCAATTATCGGCGAATTCTCGCATTAAAAGCACTGAAGCCACGTGTCTAATTGCGGGTTAGCGTCCATCTTTGAGTAGGTAAGTGAAATCTCGCTAGAATATAATGTGATGAAATGTGTAGTACCTTGCAAAATCGACGCAAGATTGGTATGTTTACTTTATTCATATTTATGTTGTACGATCACATCCAGCCACATGTGATCGGGTATATTTTATGATCCCACGGGATATGTACATGTTCATAATAATGTATAACGGGAATATATATATATATAGCTATTAATTTCCATATTATTTGATTATTTTCGACCCGACGTTTAGACTAACGGAAATTAATATTAACGATAATGTTGACAGACCGTGACATATATTCATTATAAATTATATGACGATGCGACCAGACATGAAGTGTGTGATAATGTTGTCAGACAATTCTAAAAACACGGATGTCCAATTAATTTGTTAAATTCATCATAATGACATGACGATTAGGCTAGAGGCACAGAACTAGAATACTGTTGCCGACATTTCTATGATAAATTTGGTGGGTTTAACTGACATTTATAATAATTCATCGGGTTAAGCTGACGATAAATCAGTCTAAAGAATTATAATACTGCCACTGGGGCAGAGAAATATAATAAAGGACAGACAGGAGAAACTTGAATTCAAGATTAGACTCTAGACATATGATGTTAGAGACTAAAATCTGAGGTGACGGGCAGAGGGACGGCTTAGGGAAAGACTGCTTTCTAAAGCTAGAAAATTAATGAAGCCGTCGTATTTGTCTTCAGTCTATGGTGGAGCCTTGCACGACAGTCCAATCTCAGCGCAGAATACGGAGTCGAGCACAGAGAAGGCAAATCCGAACCATTCAAGACCTACCGGGGCAACGTCAGGAGACCGGAGAACTAACCACACTTCACTATCAGCCGGGGGCTGAAAAGCTAAGTCCACGACAAAGGAAACTCACCTAATCAATGCCACAAAGTTTAGTCATCCATGATGAAAAACACGTGAATTGTGAGACACATAATACATACAGCAGACACTAATTCCATCGACAATACTATCATTCACCATCTATTCACTTTATTGCAATAAACCAATTGGGTGTATATACTGTACCCCACGCTTTGTTCCTTCCATTAGATGTTGAATATTGTCTATGTTTATCTTCCTTTATAAGGGAGGGGGGGCTCGTAAAATATAATATAATTTAAAGAATAATAATAATAGATAACTGAGAAGGGGACGACGGTAGCGAGAGACCAAATATCTCCTTACAATCTTTTCCAGACCTGTCGAGTTAGGAGAATTTACCCTCTTCGTCACCCTTCGGAAGTGGGAAAACCCAGCAGGGATTCCTTGAGCCAAATCTTCCACATCAGATCTATTATTTCCTCTAAATAATTCTCTTATCCTTTAAACGCTACGTGACACTGGTGTCTCGGTCCGGGATTTGAACTTATGTATTTTATCATACCTCTGGGATAGTATCATCCATTCAGTCATTACAGTATACCATTTTAACACATGTATTTTCACACAGTGAGCTCTAGAAAGACAGAAAACATTTTTTCTAGAAATTCAGGCATTGATTGGTGAATCCCTTTATATATGTTGTGTTTAATTAAGTTAGTTCTTGATTTTGTATTTCATTGAATTACAGACCTTAAGTCTCCATAACTGTAGTAATTTCATTCTACAGCAGTCGGATAAATAATTAGTATTTACTTGTTGCTAGAAATACTATTGGAAGGTAGCACTAGCTTACTCAGTGTGGACTTTAACTGCAAAAGATGGCTGAAATAGTTAAGCTTAAGGCAGCACTAGGGGAGGCCGGTCGAGATCTAGGTTATAGTGGGGTGGACCTTGCAAATTATGTCAGTGTCGAGACTGATAAGTATTACGCTCGAGAAACAGCGAAAGCTGAAAGAGAAGAGCGAATAAAGTTAGCAGAAATAGATGAGAGGATAAAAGCTGTAGACGCTAGAGAAAGAAGCGAGAGAGATGAACGCGAGCATGCATTGAAGATGAAGCAGTTAGAGATGCAGGGACAAGCTCAAAGAGTTGAACCAGTAGCCGGTGCGACCGCATCTACCTCCTCAGGCAACCTATCGCCACGGTCAGATGATATGCCTTCCTTGCACGCAGGGGGCACCGGACCTTTGCCATCCTCACTCATGTCAACTTTGGGACCTTTGACGTTTCCATTTGAAGCTTTCTCGGAACAAGCCGACTCGATCGATAGGTATCTCGACAAATTTGAGAAGTTTGCCACCACGTTTGGTTTGGAGAAGAGCAAATGGAACCTGAAACTGTCGCAAGGGCTTAGAGGAACTGCTTATGACGTGTATAGCAAGCTTCCTCCAGGTTTACAGGATGACTACGACTCTTTGAAAAAGGCACTATTGGTTCGTTATGAGCTACATGCTGACGCCTATAGGAAGAGGTTCCGTAACTCTAGGAGGGAAGTCGGAGAGAACTTTGCTCAGTTTGCTGCGAGACTGGATTCCTACGTGGAGAAGTGGGGTGCCCTAGGGAATTTTACTCATGATTGGGAAGGCCTGAAGGAAATGGTCATGATCGAACAACTGAAGGACACCATGACTTCCGACATGAGAAGATTCCTGACAGAGAATGGGGCCAGCACTTTAGAATCCATAGTCCAGTTAGCGGAACGATATCAGGCAGCACTATCAGAGAATCCACCACCCAGACGGAAACAACCAGATTACGTACCTAGACAGACAGCTCAGTCACACATGGACCCCCAAGTGAAACCACCGTATACTAACTTCAAAAAGCATGACAAGCCAGACTACAAGACTACTCAGAGATCTAATTTCCAGCAGCAGAGGCAAGGGGAAAAATGGTGTAAGCACTGTAGAACCATCACCCACAATACGCAGGAGTGCAACCGGAAAAACCCACCTCATCATGCTGCCTGCTTACGTAAAAGTGCCGCAAGGGGAAATGGACCGGAAGAACCTCTGGACAAACCCCGACATCCCCCGGTCGTTGAGACAGTCCTCGTAAATGACCAAGAGGTGACCTGCCTTTATGATACAGGCCTTGCATTCGACGCAGTTGTCTGTGCATCCCTAGTCAAGCCTGACCAGATGACAGAAGACACTATAGAAATACAAGGACCTACTAAAAGTGCAGCACCTATGCGTTTGGCCATAGCCAAGATTAAGGTCAAATCAAAATATGTGACTGGGGAAATCCGTGCAGCGATCTTGGACGACCCTATTTATCCCTTGATCTTAGGGTGTAGGTATGTGTTCTTGGGAGAACCCATTCACCCTCTGGTTGTGGCGGCTGTCACCACTAGAGGACAGGCCAAACGGAATACGGAGTTGGAATCCCCACCCAACATCCTTCCTGAGGAATTAAAAAAGGCACAAACGGAGGATCAATCTCTAGCACCCTGCTACAAAAAACTACCGAGAGCGCACACTCCTCTCCAAAAGGGAGACTTCTACAAGAAAAATGGGCTGTTGCATCGGAAAGCAGGAAATGGAGGACAGGAACATGGGCAACTTGTGGTTCCATCAGCATACCGAGCCCAGGTCCTAGAAATGGGCCATGCCCTTCCGTTTAGTGGCCACATGGGCATAAGTGCCACGATTCAGCGTATTTCATGTCATTATTATTGGCCAGGTATAAACGCCGATATCCAGAGATATGTGAAATCATGCCCGCAGTGCCAGAGGACAGCGCCGAAACACTGGACGGCCCCAGCCACTCTGGGAGAAATGCCAATCTTGGGCACACCCTTCGAACGAGTAGCGGTGGATATTGTGGGTCCACTTACTCGTAGCAAAAAGAGAAACAGTTATATACTCACGTTAGTGGATTGTTGCTCCATGTGGGCAGAGGCAATTGCTATGCCCGCCTGTGATTCTAAGCATGTTGCTGAGGCTCTGCTCACCATATTTACTCGGCTAGGGTTTCCGTCACAGATCCTGACAGATAATGGTTCCCAATTCCGAGGAAAACTCACCGAGGAAGTGTTTAGGATATTTCAGGCCCGACATATCCACACCTCTCCCTACCACCCCCAGGCAAATGGCCAGGTGGAGCGGTTTAACGGGACCCTTATTTCCATCCTTCGGAAACTTGCGCAGGAAAAACCAGAGAGCTGGGATCAATACTTACCCGCAGCACTATTTGCTTACCGCGAAGTACCCCACAATTCTACTGGGATGCCTCCTGCCACATTGCTGTTTGGTAGACCTATAAAAGGACCTTTAGAGGCACTGTTACGTACTTGGACAGATGATAAAGCTGATGAGACGGTCACCTCTGCATCCCAATACGTGAAGGAGTTGACCCAACGCCTTAAAACAGGATGGGAACTGGCAAAGGAAAATGTACGCCGTGCCCGTCGTAAACATGCGCGTTACTACAACCGCACTGCGAAGGATAGGGAGCTAGAAGTAGGAGAACAGGTATTATTACTCCTGCCCAGTAGCAATAATAAATTGCAAATCGGGTGGAGAGGTCCATATAAAATTGTTGAGAAAATGTCGCGCACCAATTACAAGATTGCCATAAAGGGGAAGCAGAAAATTTACCACATAAACCTGCTGAAGCGATATTATGAAAGACCAGGTGCAGAACCAGCACATTTCCTGACACTGGCTATTGCGACGGAAACTGAGGCAGAACCCCTGACCTCCTGTGAATACCCTCTTCGTCAGTGCGAAACTCATCAAGATGTTCAGATTAGTTCAACTTTAACGGAGGATCAGCAGGCACGGGTTCAACAGTTGTTGAGAAAACACCCTAGTACACTCACGGATAAACCTGGCATGACCAACCTGATAGAATTTGATATGAAGCTAACAGACCTCGCCCCGGTACGAGTTAAGAACTATCCTGTTCCTTATGCTAAAGCAAAGGCATTGAGTGAGGAAATCGAGTACCTGCTTAAGGAAAATATTATCTCAAAATCAGAGTCGCCTTATAGTGCGAGTGTAGTGTTGCTTAGAAAATCCACAGGAGAACATCGCCTCTGCATAGACTACCGAAGGCTCAACGCTGTAACGGAATTTCAAGCGGAGCCCTTACCGGATCAGAATCAGCTTTTCACCAAGCTGAGTAGAGCACGATACTTTTCGAAGATAGACCTTAGCAAAGGGTACTACCAGATCCCGGTAAAAGAGGAAATTCGACATATGTTAGCATTTAGTACTTCTGAAGGCCATTACGAGTTTAATGTATTGCCATTTGGGCTAAGCAACGCCCCAAGCGTCTTTACTCGTATGATGAGGAAGCTACTGGAACCCCTGAACCACCCTGGGATAAGTAATTTCATGGACGACATACTTATTGCCACGAACACCTTTGAGGAGCACCTGGACGCAGTTTCCCTACTCTTCGAAAGACTTAGAGAAACAGGACTCACCGCTCGCCCTACAAAATGTCAAATTGCCTGCGAGCAACTAGAATTCCTGGGACACACTATCTCGCATGGATGCATGTTCCCAGATGCGCGTAATATTGAGAAGTTACAGCGGGCCCCACGACCCCAGACTAAAAAGGATGTAAGGTCATTTGTGTCTCTATGTGGCTTCTACCAGAGATATATTAAAGATTTTAATACCCTGAGTGCGCCATTGACCGCATTAACCAAGAATGGGAACCCGGACAAAGTAACCTGGACAGCGGAGTGCGAAAATGCCTACACGCTGCTGAAGGAGAAACTCACAGCTAGGCCAATTCTGCGACTGCCTGACTTAACTCTGAACTTTACGCTGCGAACAGATGCTAGCAATATAGGGATAGGAGCCACTCTCCTGCAGCCTAGTGATAGACCTTCTGCAACTCTATTCCCCATCGCATATGCTAGTAGGAAATTGAACCCTGCTGAACAGAACTACTCTACCATCGAACGAGAATGTCTGTCGCTAATATGGGCTGTGCAGAAGTTTCAACCATATTTATACGGGAAAAAGTTCACGGTGCAGTGTGATCACCAACCGTTGATATTTCTTGCAGCGTCGAAGAACCTTAATGCCCGGCTTATGAGATGGTCACTACTGTTGCAGCCATATTCATTTCACATAGAATACATACCTGGGAAGAACAACGTAGGTAGGGGCAGATTTTTTGAGCAGACATCCGGACGCAACCGAGGAGATATGAGAAACTGGAAAAGAAGAGGAAGACAGGACAAGAGGAGTTGGACGGAACGTCAAACTTGAGGAGGGGCTTGTGTGACAACTTGCCCAATCTTCTCTTCATTTTTTTTATTATTTACGGACATCGTTTTTTTTTCTCATCCTCAATGCATGATCGCAAAGTCCCGGGAAGTGTCACTTGCGGAAATTCTCCTAGTATTCAGTATTTTCTCCTCGCTATTTTTAGATACGACGTCATTGTTGACCAATGACCTCGGTAGCTAGGAACCTGTTTTAATTTAAGACTGCTTAATTAAGCTGATAAAACCAGTTTATGCCACTTTAGGAAGACCCCACGTGACTTTTAACGCTATTGATTGGAGCGTTTATTTGACGCTAATGTCACATGATGCACGCTATGGATCACGTGTCCAAGCGGAAATGTCCCGCTAAAAGTGCGCCAAACACGGGCAATCTTCACTTGCCCGGAACCCTTGAGACAGCTAGGTCTAACCCAATTATCGGCGAATTCTCGCATTAAAAGCACTGAAGCCACGTGTCTAATTGCGGGTTAGCGTCCATCTTTGAGTAGGTAAGTGAAATCTCGCTAGAATATAATGTGATGAAATGTGTAGTACCTTGCAAAATCGACGCAAGATTGGTATGTTTACTTTATTCATATTTATGTTGTACGATCACATCCAGCCACATGTGATCGGGTATATTTTATGATCCCACGGGATATGTACATGTTCATAATAATGTATAACGGGAATATATATATATATAGCTATTAATTTCCATATTATTTGATTATTTTCGACCCGACGTTTAGACTAACGGAAATTAATATTAACGATAATGTTGACAGACCGTGACATATATTCATTATAAATTATATGACGATGCGACCAGACATGAAGTGTGTGATAATGTTGTCAGACAATTCTAAAAAACACGGATGTCCAATTATTTGTTAAATTCATCATAATGACATGACGATTAGGCTAGAGGCACAGAACTAGAATACTGTTGCCGACATTTCTATGATAAATTTGGTGGGTTTAACTGACATTTATAATAATTCATCGGGTTAAGCTGACGATAAATCAGTCTAAAGAATTATAATACTGCCACTGGGGCAGAGAAATATAATAAAGGACAGACAGGAGAAACTTGAATTCAAGATTAGACTCTAGACATATGATGTTAGAGACTAAAATCTGAGGTGACGGCAGAGGGACGGCTTAGGGAAAGACTGCTTTCTAAAGCTAGAAAATTAATGAAGCCGTCGTATTTGTCTTCAGTCTATGGTGGAGCCTTGCACGACAGTCCAATCTCAGCGCAGAATACGGAGTCGAGCACAGAGAAGGCAAATCCGAACCATTCAAGACCTACCGGGGCAACGTCAGGAGACCGGAGAACTAACCACACTTCACTATCAGCCGGGGGCTGAAAAGCTAAGTCCACGACAAAGGAAACTCACCTAATCAATGCCACAAAGTTTAGTCATCCATGATGAAAAACACGTGAATTGTGAGACACATAATACATACAGCAGACACTAATTCCATCGACAATACTATCATTCACCATCTATTCACTTTATTGCAATAAACCAATTGGGTGTATATACTGTACCCCACGCTTTGTTCCTTCCATTAGATGTTGAATATTGTCTATGTTTATCTTCCTTTATAAGGGAGGGGGGGCTCGTAAAATATAATATAATTTAAAGAATAATAATAATAGATAACTGAGAAGGGGACGACGGTAGCGAGAGACCAAATATCTCCTTACAATCTTTTCCAGACCTGTCGAGTTAGGAGAATTTACCCTCTTCGTCACCCTTCGGAAGTGGGAAAACCCAGCAGGGATTCCTTGAGCCAAATCTTCCACATCAGATCTATTATTTCCTCTAAATAATTCTCTTATCCTTTAAACGCTACGCCTCTTGGATTACCAGCCAGAGCATTGCGGCTTCCAGAATATCAAAACCGCCCAGCATGCCTATAGCAGAATTCCATATCACCCGCCTTTTTTGTGCCTAAACGGGGCACTCAGCAAACCACAGCCAAACCAGTTTAAACAGGATTTACAGCCAAGCGGAGCCTTGCGCCGGATAAGCGCGCCTGGGTCTCTTTGTCCTCAAGTGACTTCTTCTGGTGTATTTTCTGGATACTTAAAACCTCGCACGTATGAGCAGCCATCTATGGACAGAGTTCCAGCCCCACTCGCGCCAGTAGGGGGAGTCACCAACGATAGCGCCTATACAGTGATTTTATTCAGGTTAATTCCATCACCGATGGAGGATATATACGAAAAAAACCACTTACTGGAGCTTTTCCCTTGGTCCCCAAAAGCGGACAGGCTGTCGCTAAGTTCATTCAGTTGGTCTGCAGGAGATAAACAGCGTCCTCCAGCCCACCTCGCGCCAGTAGGGGGGAGTCACCAATGATAGTACCAACAAGGACAGTTTTGTAGGCATAGTCCCTCACGAAGGATCTACAAGTAACACACACTGTCCGGACTATTTCATCTGGGCCCCGAAAACGGACGGACTGCCACGCAGTTTATTCATTTTGGTAAACAGAAGGTAAATAGAGTCTTCCAGCCCACCTCGCGCCAGTAGGGAGGAATCACCAATGATAGCGCCTATACAGTAATTTTATTCAGGTTAATTCCATCACCGATGGAGGATATATACGAAAAAAACCACTTACTGGAGCTATTTCATATGGTCCCGAAAACGGACGGGCTGACACTCAGTTATTTCATCTCTCTGTGTTCTACAGGTTTTATAAATGGTGATCTGTGTGTGTGGTTGTTGGTGTATATGATTATTGATGACTATTGATGATTAGTTGATTATTGATGTAATTTTATGTTGTTGTGATGATATGCATTAATTCCATGCTTTTTCTTCTTTAATAAAGTTTACACCTTTATTAATACGCTGTTCACGACCTTTCCATCCATATTTGTATTTTTAGCTCTTTACTAGAATCTCTATGTATGATAAGAGAAAAGAGTGAGAGCCGGAGATGCTTAGACAGTAAAAGTGAGTTGAGGCCTGGAGAGAGAGATCCTTTGAATAAATCTTCTTCCAGGTTGTCTCAAGTCCATCTCCTATTTACACCTTATCTAAAGTGTAATCTATAACTCTGTCAGTCCACTATCCCTTGTCGATTTCACTACTGTTGTCCAACTCGACAAATACTCTACACTCAAACTCAACCACGACACCGAGTGTTAACAGGGCCTGAAAGAGGGAAAAAACAGTAACACTGTGCCCTACAAGGTATGTTGTAGAAACGCTACTGAGGATCGCTGGGCATGGGGCCAGTGACTTCATAATCCTGTTAAAATGTAAAACAAATAAAACTTAACTAATATGAATAAGTCATCCAAAGCAAGCAATTCAGATAATTCAACTCTGCTATGATTGGTTAGGTTTGGTTTTAAGGACCATCTTCATTGCACATAGACAACTCCATTAGTGCTCCGATCTCCTCCTTTAGATCACACAAGGAGCACCTCAGCACAGTGCACAAACTCCATAGCACCACAAAGGATCCCAATATGTGTATACAGGAATCACACATTCTATAAATATTTTTGTGGTGGGTAGGTTTCCTAATTTTTTTGCCAGGGCAGCAGCCTATTCTTTACAATTTCCAACTGTCAACGGATTTTTAACTCTGCTATGAGTGTGAATTAACTGAAGGCCTACTTTCCACAAGAAGACAAAAAGTAAGGTTAAAGAATCTTTTTCCAGTAAACCAGTGATGATTTATGCTTTTGTTTCGACATTGATGACTTTTAGATATGGTTATGTACTACAAAAGTTAATGTTTTTTAACATTTTACAGATCGTAGATCAGACACTGAATACAGCTTTGTGAACTTTTTAACTGTTCAAAGTGGCCAAGTATAATGATCTGGTCACAGACTTGAGACACGAAGGGTTCACTGCAAGGGTCATGGCTGTTGGGGTAGGCACAAGAGGTCTTGTGGCTGCCTCAGAGTATGATCTACTGAAACTGCTGGGTTTGAACAGACCGTCAAGAACAAAGGCACTTAAGAGGCTCAGTGAAACTTCGGAGAGAGCACTGTGCTGGCTGTGGAACAACCGCAACTGGCTATGGAATTCGGGACAGTAATTTATGTTCAACATAAGGGTTACTTCCACAACTGCCTCCAGCTGGCAGAAAACAGGAGTGAAGTTAAAAGCTGCAACCAAGGTGGAGTGGGTTCAATTGTCAGCACCAGACAACAGGAGGCAGAACTACTTCTGATGATCAGATTGCCTGTTGTTGTATTGCTCTGTATAAAGTTTCCTATTTGTTCTAACAGTTATCTTATAGTCTTTCAGATCTGCATGCACTAACATTATCATTTTCCTTTACGCTCCATATGGAGAGAGCATGTCGCTGACACTACAGCTAGTCCTCGTGTAGGAAGCGTGCACCAAGAAATCACATACTCACGTGGTGGTTTCTGTAGCAATTAGTTTTACATAATGAGGTTGCCAACCCCGTATCGGTTGCTTTGTGCATGCACGCCCGAGGAGTGCATGCACTAAGCAATGAGTAAAAGAAGATGAGAATACAATGCTAACTTACCTCATAAAGCCCAGGATTATTTTGTTGACCTGATAAAAAAAAAATAGCAAAAATAATAGTAGAAACCGTTCTTTTCAAGCAAAGAATGCATTTAAGCATATTAAGACGGATAAATGTATCTTTATAGTTACCTTCACACAGATTACCACGTTCTTTACAGACATAAATGTCATGGCTAATATTGTAAACTATATGCTTCACATTCGTGTATGGTTGCCGGTGGTTTCTGATGAGACAAAGAAAGAATAAGGCTACAGCTCCCTTGACATGTCACACAAGGCAACTAATACGAGGCTGGCTAACTCATCACGTAAAACAAATTGATACAGAAACCACCCACAGCAACAGCATGTGAATGCTTGGTGCAGATTTCCTGCAAGTGAGCAGCTGCAATGGTGGCTGCATGCTCCATAAGGTGTGAACAGAAAAATAATGACAATAATGATGTGGCAGGGTATTAGAATATTACATGTATGTATGAGTATGGCTTGTTGTCTAAGAGTGCCAGGCCATACGAGGCTAACAAAAGGTCAACGCAAAAACTGGCATCTAAACGGGCCAAAAGAACAGACGATATTCCAAAGGCTTCTTGTCAAAACACTCAGACATTTTAATTCCGTTATAACAATGCATTGATAATTTATCACTGGTATGACACATCTTATTTCCAAAGACATCTGGGTAATAAGTACACATATGATTGCCTTACAAGGCACTTAAAAACACTTTCATAAAGGTTCCCACTAGGAACATCTCTCGAACACAGCTGGTCCTTACAAAGGACATGTAAACAAATCTCTAGTCGCTAAGTCAAACAAAATGACGTCATATGCGAAATTACGCATAGCGACTATAAAAAGTGTGCCACACTTGTGAGCACTACAATCATTTTCCTTACCACTCAAAAGGCATACCATGACAATAATGATATGCTCCACACAACTACAACATCAAATGCCATCAAGGCTATTGCATTGGAATACAAAACATATTAATCTTGTCGCACAAATCATAATGGAAGTCTTTAAACGTTTTATCAGAATCTAAGATGCTAAACTGTTAGTGGCATTAGCTATATGGCAGTGATGAACATCACTCACATTTTAAAAGAAAATTATAAATGTTACCAGTTGTTTTTCCAGACTTTTCCCAACTCCCAGCTAAAAGGTAGGCATGCTGTGTTTTAGTGTGTGCGACAAAGCAAGAAGAGGGAGTAAAGAAAACAAATAAGGCAAAGCATAATACAAATTATCTTAAGGATCCATCTCAATTTCTCCAAGTTAATAAGCAGGGATCAAACAGAAACTCTCTTTAACACCCAAGACAACTAATGTCATGGATAAGCCCTAGTGACAAGAACAGAAACCAAACTGAATATATTCCTCCAAATAAAAGAAGATATCACAATAGTGAAATCCTTAATCGTGACAAAAACAGTGCCAGGAGCAAATTGCTACTGTCATCACTTATTTGTCATGGGGACATTTAAAAATATGGATTAACAAATGCTGAACTAATTAAGTTCAAACCCTAAGAGCAACAAATTAGACACAGCTGTACTAGAAAGAGAGATAGAAAGAGGGAGGGGGAGAGAGAGAGACTGAGAAGATAACAGATGGACAGGAAAGACCCTATCACATTAAGGCAAGAGACAGAAAATGTTGGTGATGCATTGCAAATGAGCTTCAGCATGGAGATGGCAGCTGATCTATTCAATGTGTGAAAATGAA
The DNA here is from genome assembly GCA_024509875.1 of Oreohelix idahoensis. Lineage (NCBI taxonomy): Eukaryota > Metazoa > Mollusca > Gastropoda > Stylommatophora > Oreohelicidae > Oreohelix > Oreohelix idahoensis. Next base: position 434,144 of record JAMPIV010019804.1, on the reverse strand, counting down.
CGCAGAATGGAAGTAAACAAAGACCTACTTATCTCATTAGTTACACAAAGGCATTTGACAGAGTAAGATGTAGAGAGCATCTGACAAAGAAAGATATGGACAGCATTTGACAGAGTTAGATAGACATGATTAAAAATGCTTACAAACCACTAAATAACAAGAAAACTCTGACAACAGTCAGCAATATGTACTGCAAACATGTACAGTACAGTGAGAATAGAGAGAATAGGAAAAAACAAAAGGGAAAGAGAGGCAGAGGTAGACCAAAAAACACATGGATAAGAGAGCTGGAGAGATAAGTGAAGATAGTGAGCAAGATGTGGAAATAATGAACGAACGAACGAACAAACTTTATTTTCGAAGGGTTAAGAATTGGGCGTGCAGGCCCGTCTAACATTCTGCCCTTCCACTCTCATTTATCTTGCATATTGAACTTGAGCTGATGGCATGTTATAGGACTTGGCATGTGTTTGTAGAAGGCCTATGCTCTTTGGGGAGCTAAATGGCATTGACTTATTATAACATCAGACTGCTATAACTGCCAAAACAAAATACAGTTTTTCTAATGCTAATCAGTATTAAACAGGATCATTCTTGAGAGGCCATTGGCAGCCATTTGGGAAAGGAACAAGCAAGTTTTCAGCAAAGCAGATCCTGTATAAACAAGATGCTAAACATATCTTGGAACTGAGCCCACCATTTCACACTAAATTTGTGGCATATGAAAAGGCATTTGACGGTTCACAGACCCTGGTGTGGCATTATGAAGTCCTTCCTAAGTTCATTAACCTATTAAAGAAAACATAATAGAGACATGAAATGTTGAATTCTTCACAAAGGACAACTTACAGGGATATAAAGATGCTGGCAGACAGGATATAGACTGAGGAAACCAGCTGATAGTATAACAAGACAGCCCTAGTTCTAGAATCCCCAGGGTAAGAGAAATAAACAGAGGCTTAAAAACACACGGAGAAGGAAACTGGAGACCGAAATGAAAAGGATAAAAGGAACATGGAAAAACATTGAAAGGATGGCCGCAGGACAGGAAGACTTGGTGTGAATTTCTTGAAGGATTATGCTCCACAGGAAGCTGAAGTCATGAATGAACTGAATATAGCTTAAGTTACTGTCAGCATGAGGTTTTTAAGAAGGATGTACAAAACCCTTGTGTCACGAATTGCCTCCCCTGCTTTGCAGTAGTGGTCCAACAGTGACCAAAACTCAAGAGTATCTAAATGGCTCGTCAAAGGTGTCAACCTTCGTACAAGATTACTCTTGGCAGAGATGTAGATAGAAGTGTCAGGAACACTTATCGTGGATAACACTCCATTGTGTTGCACCACTGCAGTATGGATTTATAATAACAATAATAAGCTCGCTCCTCTAGGAGTATGATCACACAACAATGGCTGACATAAGTAATCAACACCTTTAACAGAAATTTCCCTTTATTACTAAGCACAACACACTCAGGCCTCACACGGCCAACAAACGCATGAAATACAATACAGGATGTCCCTAAAGTCTGGACACATGGGCAAAAATACATATTTTCAAGAAATGAGATTTATTAACATTTTATTCAATTGGAATATTAAATAACGTCTTCAATATGATTTCTATCATTTGCGATGCAAAGGTTGATGCGCTTTGCAAAATTCACGCAAAATTCCTCTGTTAAGTGATGTCCCTAAAGTCTGGACACATATTAAATCTGTAATTTTTTTTCCTCCACAGATTAAATATGGCTTTGTCGAAAGAAGAAAGAATTGAACTGGTACTTCTCAGTGGACGTGAAGGATGGTCATGTCGAAAGATAGCAGATGAATTTAATGCACATCATCCAAGGAGGATTCCACTTGGCTTTTCCACGGTGGCGAAGGTGGTTTAAAAGTTCAAAGAAACGGGACAAACCCCGTTCTAGACGACCAAATGTATCAGCCAAAACGAAAGAATTTGTCATGGCTAAAATTTATACTAGCCCCAGAAAATCACTTCGCAGGACATCCATGGAGCTGGGTGTTCCCAAAACAACCATCAGTCGTATCTTAAAAGAGCACAAATTTCATCCGTACAAGTTACAAATATTGCATCACTTAACAGAACGAACTGAGGATGACTCTGATAGACAACTTGAGATGTGTGAATGGTTTTCCAATAAATTGGAAGAAAACATTCGTTTCACCAAAGATTCTGTGTTGTTCAGCGATGAAGCTTTGTTTTATGTGAATGGTGAGGTTAACAGACAGAATGTTCGATACTGGATACTGATCGCAAAGCAATGCACATTTCGTGGATTATGCAAAACAGCAAGGAGCGGAAAAAATTATGGTGTGGTGTGGTTTGTGGAAAGCTCATGTGTTGGGACCATGCTTCTTCGATGAACATGTAACTGGTGAGACTTATCTCGCCATGCTGAGAGATCAATTAATGCCCCAACTTGAAAGTTTAGGTGAAGGACTTCCTGAATGGTTCCAACAGGATGGCGCCCCTGCCCATTTCGCCACGGTGGTAAGAGATTGGCTGAATGACAATTTCCCTAACTGGATTGGAAGACGTGGTCATGTGGAGTGGTCTCCTCGTTCACCTGACCTTAGCCCCCTTGACTTCTTTTTCTGGGGTATGTTAAAGGAGAAGGTGTACTCAATGAAAATCACAGATGTAATACACTTGATTGAACGCATAAAGAGTGAATGTGCTAAAATTGACGGCAATGTGGATTTATTACATCGAGTTCACGTGAATTTTGCAAAGCGCATCAACCTTTGCATCGCAAATGATGGAAATCATATTGAAGACGTTATTTAATATTCCAATTGAATAAAATGTTGATAATAAATTTCATTTCTTGAAAATATGTATTTGTGCCCATGTGTCCAGACTTTAGGGACACCCTGTATAATAATGACATGCCAGAGTAACTTACCTTAACAGCTTAATCTATCAGCATCATACACCACAGTACGACTTAACTGAACAAACACTGCAATGACTATCGCTCACCATGAGCGTCAAAACTGTGACAATGGTACACTCAACTCATTGACAACTTATAAATCTACGGCCTGTAACAAATACAATCTAGACACTACACTGTACTAGAATACCAACTTAATAATCCATCAGACCCGGAATATGGCAAACACTTATAACAAATAGTAAACTTCATGAACATGAACTTCACAGCTAACTTGCTGGCAAAAGGGAAATATCTGGCTAGATTCTGACTGACTTCCTTCGCGCCTGATTTTCCAGCTTCCGGTAGTCACCTGACTCGCCGGTTTTGCTATACCCGGCATTGCCCGGCTGACTTTTCGTACAAAAGATGCACTGCAAAATAGCGCCGTGACAGAAGGGTACAGATGCTTCTATCCCTAGGGAGCGTTCACAAGATAATTCAGAAGTCAAGAACAATGCTGCTTAGCGCTGAACATTTGTTAACTTATATCTGTCTGTCACCTTTTGTGAAGGATTTAAGCAATGGTTTTTAGCCTGTTCAAGCCCCCAGCAAAGTTAATTCAGCGAATTTCCTCTTATAATGAAATAGCTCTGTTTAGAGAGGTGTGTATGCGTGTGCGTGTGTGTATATATATATATAATATTCTGGCTCATATGTTTGCTTTCATACATGTAATAACTGAATAAACAACTATTGTTTAGTTTTAAAACAACAGGTAACAAATTTAATAATCAATTAGTATTAAGTTTAAAATAAATGATATGCTGGTGAATTTTATATTGGAATCAAATTTTCTCTTCACGGAGATTTAGGTTGAGGATGTAGTTCAGAAAATTATGTCCGGTTGCTGGTGGCTTTTTATAAGCACTTAACTGATATAAGGGGGTCCTGCAGCTGTGGTTTTCATCACATCTTGGTGATGAGGGCACTTCTTCACACAACTTGTCCAATTTAGGCAGTTGGTGTGGATTCCCTGCTTTTCACTCACAACTAGCTTCGTTTCAAGAACTTTTAGACAAAATAGAAAAACAAATGCCTCTGCTAAGTACATTTGTGGGCTGCCAATTAACAGGCACATTCTCGCTGTCCGCCCACCAATGTTAATCTCTCAGAAGAATTAAATTCCCGAGTACACAGTGTAGCTCAGGGAAGATCATTAAAAATCACCAATATTCTTCCGGGTATAAACTGGGAAAATGTGTCTCGATGGCACGAATAATGAGTTGCCTTAGATACAGTTAACAAAGTGCATATATCTCACAAAATATTATACACTTTAGGCACATGTGATGTAAGCATCAGTCATCACTGCTCCATTCAGAGTCTGGGGTCACCTCTGCTGTCGGTTTTCCGCACGACTAGCCAGAAGAAATCACCAGCGCTTGCTGTAGTGGTTTATGAATATACTATTTTCATATGTTGAGGTTGCCAGCCTCATATATATAGCCACTTAGCAAGAAAACATGTTAATTCACATTTGTAAAATAAAGATTTACACTTACCCCAATTAGGTTATACACAATCTCCTTGCACAGTTTAGAATGGGCATGAGCAATTTAGGTTATATGCTCTCGAATCACTTGGTCTGGAAATTTTGAATACCTTTTATGACGGGTGAATCTGCAAAACACTTGGTCTGGGAAAGTTTCTCTTATGACGGGTGATCCAATTCCTTAGGTATCCAGTCCTAATATTTAAAGTCCTGGTCTCTTAAGTTTTCAGTCTCTGTATTTATAAAGGCAGGCTTATTTTTTAAGGTTTTAAGTTTCCCAAATATTTCGATCTGTCACTTATAATTATGGAATTCTAAGTCCGATGTCTCACTGGCTTCTGGGAGTTTGCTCATTCGAAGTTGCGAAGCTGTCTGTGTTCTGTGTTTCTGATTTCGCTAGATTATATCTCTCATTTTTACTATATAACTTTTTAAAAATTAATAAAATGCAAAATAATTCTACTTTTTATACTGCTAAAAGATGCATGACATATGTTACGTTATATTTCAAATAGTTACTGTATTTTGAAATATATCTGAGTGAAATATGGCTTCTAGAAGTTGTAGAAATTCGGCTGATCTGTTCTGTTACGTGTGCGGATATTTTACCGATCGTGTTCACCAGAAAAACTTTACACCATTGCTTTAAGAAAGCATATGAACTTTATTTAGATTCGAAAGTTGATGATGCAAATAAATCTTGGAAGCCAAATGCAGTTTGTTCGATTTGTGCAAATACATTGGCAGGTTGGTTACGAAAATTGCCGAAGCATAAGTCGATGCCTTTTGGAGTGCCAGTAATATGGCGTGAACTGACAAATCACGCTACTGATTGTTACTTCTGCTTGACAAATATCTATGGTTTCACTTTTAAAACTAGAAAGTCTGTGGTTTATCCAAATATTGAATCGGTTTCGAAACCAGTGCCTCATGATCCAATCACGTGTCCGATCCCAGTTCCACCAGAACAATATCCGTTGGACGTGAGTGAACCATCAGAAAGTGATAGTTTACCTGCTTTAGAAACTAATTCTGACTCGGATTATATACCGGTGAATGATGGTGTTCACTTAATTAACCATTCAGAACTTTCAGATCTAATACGTGATCTCGCTTTCACCAAAGGACAAGCGGAATTACTCGGTTCGCGACTCAAAGAATGGAATCTTTTAGCGCCCAATACTCCGATATCTAAATTTCATCATAGACACAGAGAACTTGTTCAATACTTTGAGATGGATGATGACATTTGCTATTCCAAAGATGTAAAAGGTCTAATGGTGCACCTCGGTCATGGGCACATAGTCAACGAATGGCGACTTTTCATCGACTCTTCCAAGACTAGTCTAAAAAGCCGTGTTATTGCATAATGGAAATTTATTTTCATCACTTCCAGTCGCCTACTCTGTTCATATGAAAGAAACTTATGACAATATGGCTATACTTTTGGCAAAAATAAAGTACAATGACTACCAATGGCGGATTTGTGGAGACCTAAAGGTCATTGCAATTCTCACGGGCATGCAGACTGGGTATACTAAATTTTGTTGCTTCCTATGTGAATGGGACAGCCGCAACAGACAGGAACATTATGCAAGAAAGGTGTGGCCTATCAGGGATCGTATGCAGCTCGGGGATAAAAATGTAATACACGAGCCATTAGTTAACAAAGACAGCATCATTTTACCACCGTTACATATAAAGTTGGGGCTCATGAAGAATTTCGTAAAAGCGTTAGATAAAATGAGCAAAGCTTTCACTTATCTTCGAGAAAAGTTTCCGCAAATTAGCGATGCAAAGATAAAGGAAGGTATCTTTGTAGGACCTCAGATTAGGAAAGTTATTGCAGACAAACAATTCGAGAACTTGTTACATGGTAGTGAACTTCGCGCATGGATGGCATTCAAATCGATCGTCGATAACTTTCTGGGAAATCACAAATCTGTCGACTATGTGCATATTGTTAAGCAGTGCATAGATGCATACAGAATTATGGTCTGTAACATGTCCCCCAAACTCCATTTGCTCGATTTGCATCTTGACTTTTTCCCTGACAACCTTGGCGAAGTCAGCGATGAACATGGAGAACGATTCCATCAAGATATCGCTGTAATGGAGTCACGTTATCAAGGACGGTGGAGTGTGACCATGCTTGCCGATTATTGTTGAATGCTTCATCGCGATGTACCACATGCCATTCACCGACGAAAGTCGACTGCAAAGAAATTCAAGCCTACATAACTGTTATACTTCTTGTACAAATGATGTTGTAATACTGTATGCGTTGTTAAAAAACTCCAATTGCGTATTTCTAGAGATCCCGACCTGATAGTGAAAAACGGTTTGCAGATTTAAAAACAGCGCATTTAAATTGACCAGAAAAACATAGAAATGTTAGAGAAAGAAAAAAAAAATGTTTTTTGTTAGCCAGTGTAATCTTACACTGTGATGGTCCAGTGAAACGATTATCTCACTATTACCCGTGTTTTCGCACACCTCAGACAGCTCGCTCAGACAGACAATATTGGCTTACAATTCATTCTCGTACAAGACCATATTGTGTTAAACGAGGATTGTCTCCTATCAAAGGTGGCCAGCGACTCAAAAAGATAAACGTATTACCGCTGACCGGTGATAATGACTGGGTATTGTTATGATAATACCACAGTTCACCTGGCAGAACGCAAATAGTGGTCACAGTAAAAGAATTTAAGGGCAATAAATATGCCAAATAATAGCGGTTGAATGGGAGAAAGAGAAAAATTAAGAAAAGAAGGGATACTGCCGGAGTGGCTGAAGGTGTGAGACAGCCACCAAAAGAACATGTACAGACATTTTGTCACACCTTGGATAGCTAGAAAATCACACGACGAAGACTTCAAGATGCAAATGGAAGTTGTCAATCAGGAAGGTATGGCACAGGCAGTTAAATTCTCTGGACACATCACAATAATGGAAAAATTAGAGACCTGGTAATAAGTGGTAAGATTCTACTCGATAAGAATAAAGAGGGCAAATGATTGAGAAACACTTAGATAAGCTGTCCACTAGACAGGAGGGAAAAAAAAGTGACTGGAAAAGGTGAGACATTATTTGCCAAAGGCAGTGATGATAGTTGATTAGGCTCACTTTTTAATACTTTCTTTATGTACCATTGAATTATGACATGTAATGCGTTATGACTTCTCATAACAAATGATTTGTTGTAGTCTGTGATACTGGTACCAGCAGACAAGACGATACAATCAGTGTTCTTAACAAAATAAATACATAAATAGATTGTAAATATGAGATTCATTCATGTTCTAAGTAGTTATTAAATCCCACTGTATGTAAGACGAAGGATGCAATACCTCCTCTAAATGCCTGTGATACTCCTACATCAACGATTCAAATAGGGCCTATATCAATTAGCCTTCTTCTTCTTCTTCTTCCGTCCTTAGCCAAAGACCGACCAAGCAGTCAGAGGCCATCACGCCTTGTGGCGTCTTAAGGGCAACAGCAGATTGATTTCTATACAATTTTCCGAGTTTCTCAGTGAGGTAATTCTGTAGCCTATATTTAACAACACAACATGAAAATAAATATAATCACATATCTCAATATCACTGAACACTATCTTTATACCTGCTGAACTTGACTGTACTTGGGCAAACATTGCAACTTATTTGTGTGTTTGTTGTTTGTACGTATATGAGTGATGTACTATAATACTTCCTCCGAATCCTGTTATGATTTAAGGCTGACTCACCGAGGAAAGGGAAATAAAAATGAACACATAGGCCTAACTAAAATGTCCACGAAACATTATTGTACAATTATTTATAAATTATTCCGGATCCATGTGGAATACTGTCTAAAAATGTATATGTATTTAAAATAAAATGTTTAATATGTGTACTTATAGATCTAGCAGAAAGCGTAAATTAAAGTTTATTCATCTTTGCAGTCCGTTTGCTTGGTTTATGTAGGGCCTATTTTTTATTTTTAGATTTCAATATGGCAGCCTGCATCTCTCATTGAAAAGTGAATAACAAAATAAAACTTATGATTGTATGTTTGCCATAGGCTAGGACTTCTTACACGCGTTTCTGAAAATTCAGGGGCAAACTATTTAGTCAGATGGTGGACAGAAGTGCTATTACATTACTTAACGATGGGGAAATGTCCTGAAACAGATAAGTTAACATGATTAGCCAAGCAGAAATTCTGAATAGGCCTAGGCCTACAAGCTGTAAAATATGACAACAGACATAAGAGAAATAATTTACAATTCAAATAATCAGCTAAAATCGTTAAAACTATTGTAGTTTATATAGTTAAAATCGGGGTGCTTAATTAGCAATGTATCTTTTCACGATTCACTCGTGCAGCGAGGCATTCAGATGGTCACTTCTGTTACTTTACTGTTCTTAAGTGTCCTTCTTTCTGTCTAACAAGTGTCTGCTTTTTACCTATATGTGTTTATTTATTTACTTCTTCTTCTTCCTCGTTCGCCCTGAAAAGGACATTGGTTCCTTCTATTCTACGCAAGCACCTGTTTATAAAAGTCTGTAGCTTTTTGGTTGTTGTTTTTGTTGCTCTCCGTGTCTCAGAGCCATACTTCTTCTTCGTTCGTCCTGAAAAGGACGTTGGTTGCGTTGTGTCTGTTTACAGCGAAGCTGCTATATTTGCGCCTTTCGGCCAACACATCCGACTTCAGTGCAACATTTTTGGGACTGGGTTAACCTTCCCTCTTCGATCCCTACTCACTCAGCCAGACTGCAGTGATGCAGCCTGTTTCCAGGACCACCACTTGGAGGTGGAGTAGGGTCTTGGTCAGCTGTGGTTTGCTGACGCAAGCAGTCTAGCTATGGGTCGCTAACTGCATTCCTCACTGTTGACGCATCTTAGATCCCTAAAGAACCATACACTATGACTGACTTGACATTTGAGTTGAAGATTCTTATTTTTGTGTTGGACTTAATTTCTCTTGTTCTCCTCATGTTTCCCAATGCAATGAAAGCTCCTCTAGCTTTTTATATTCTTATTTTGATATCACTGTCTGTCCCTCCAACTTTGTCTGTATTACTTCCAAACTATGTGTACGATTCTACATCTTTTAGTGGTGTTTCTTCAAGTTCAACCTTGTTATCATTTCTTGCATTTATTCTTATAATCTTTGTCTTTTCCCTATGTATTTTCAGGCTCACTTGTTGTGACCTCTCATCAAGAATTTTCATTTTATCTTGCATCTGATTGTGGTTATGGGACAGAAGAGCCAAGTCATCTGCAAAATCCAGATCATCAAGCTGTTTAGTCAGATTCCACTGGATTCCATTTCTGTTGTGTGATGTTGATGTTTTCATAACCCAATCTATTGCTAGTAAGAAAAGAAATGTAGACAAGAGGCATCCCTGTCTCACTCCCGTTTTAATCCTTAATGGTTCTGTAAATTGTCCTTCATGAAGAACTGCATGTCATGTCTTCATAGGTCTTCTTTATTAAGTTAATGATCTTCATGGGAACTCCATAATGCCTCATCAATTTCCAAAGTGATTCTCTGTCTACACTGTCAAATGCCTTTTCATAATCCACGAATCTGATGTATAGTGGTGAATTCCATTCCAGACTTTGTTCAACTATTATTCTCAATGTGGCTATCTAGTCTGTACAGGATCTGTTTTGTCAAAAACCTGCTTGTTCATCTCTCAGTTGCTTGTCTATGGACTCTTTTAATCTCTCAAAGATTCTTCTTCTTCTTCCTTGTTCACCCTGAAAAGGACGGTGGTTGCGTTGTGTCTGTTTACAACGTAGCTGTGATATCTGCACCTTTCGGTCGACACATCCGACTTCTGCACGGCATTTTTTAGGACCGGGTTTGCCTTCCCATTGCGATCCGTGCTCGCTCAGCCAGCCTGCACTGCTGCAGACTGTTTCCAGGACCACCACGTGGAGGTGGAGCACGGTCTTGACCAGCTCTGGTTCGCTGGTCCTGACGCAGGCAGTCAAGCTATGAGTCGCTGACTGTGGTCTCTATTGCTGCGTCTTCTTGTCCCAATCTCTCAAAGATGATTCTCTTTAATATTTTTCCTGGCACTAATAGTAACATTATTCCTCTATAATTTGTGCACTCTTGTAAATTTCCCTTCTTAGGCACCTAGACCAGATAACCTTCCATTCTGCTGGTATTTCCTCTCTTTCCCAGACTTTACCAAGTAGTTTGTATAATATCTCTGTAGAGGTATCAATGTCTGTTTTGATGGCCTCTGCTGGAATGCAATCTGGACCAGCTGCTTTTCCATCTTTCAGAAGCTTTATGGTTTTCTTTATTTCTTCTCTACTTGGTTGTTCACAGCTGATTTGTAGCTCCTCTTCTGCTGGCTGGATGTCTGGGGGATTAGTTGGAGCTGGTCTATTGAGAAGTTCCTCAAAATGTTCTGTCCATCTCTTCATTTGTTCTTCTATATTACTAAGCAATTTTCTATTCTTATCTTTTATGAGGCCATTTGCTTGCTTATATTTCCCTGTTAGCTTCTTTGTGTTGTTGTACAGGTCCCTCATATTTCCTTTGGCTGCAGCTTCCTCTGCTTCCCTGCCAAATCATCAATATATTTTGTCTTGTCTCTTTTGATGTTTCTTCTTACTTCTTTATTTGCTTCTTTGTACACTTCATGGGCCTTGGCTTTGAAGCTTCTGGTTTTGCTTCTGTTTAAATCTGCTTTCTTGTTTTTCCTGTCTTCTATCTTGCTAAAGGTTTCTGTTGTTATCCATGCTTTGTGCTGATGTTCTCTTTTTCTCAGTACTTCTTCACATGTCTCGTTCCATATATTTTTTGCTTGTTGCCAGCGGTCTTCCGTATCTGTTTCATCTTCCAGCTGTTGGAGTACTTGGTATTTGTTGGATACTGTGATTGAAAATTATTATCTTATTTCCTGATTTCTTAGATATCCCACATTATACTGTTGTCTATAGCTATATACTGTTGTAAATTTCTTAAGTTTTAATTTTGTTTTAGCCAACAAAAGATGGTGGTCTGATACAACATCTGCTCTTCTACATACTTTCACATCATGCAATGATGACCTAAACTTCTTACTTATGCATATGTGATCAATCTGATTTTCAGTTCTGTGGTCTGGTGATATCCATGTTGCTTTATGTATTCTTTTATGGGACCCCAAGATGCAGCAATAGTGAATGCAGTCAGCGACCCATAGCTGTACTGCTTGCATCAGGACCAGCGAACCAGAGCTGGTCAAGACCGCACTCCACCTCCACGTGGTGGTCCTGGAAACAGTCTGCAGCAGTGCAGTCTGGCTGAGCGAGTGCGGATCGCAATGGGAAGGCAAACCCGGTCCCTAAAAAATGCCGTGCTGAAGTCGGATGTGTCGACCGAAAGGTGCAGATATCACAGCTTAGGCGTAAACAGACACAACGCAACCACCATCCTTTTCAGGGTGAACGAGGAAGAAGAAGAAGTATTCTTTTATGTGGAAATATGCTTCCTCCTATAGCTAGTTGATTTGAAGCACAGAAGTTAGCTAGTAGTTCCCCATTCTCGTTCATCATACCTAATCCATACTTTCCCATGATTTCTTCAAAGCCAGTGTTGTATGTTCCTATTTTTGCATTTAGGTCTCCCATCAAAAGTGTGATGTCCTTTCTTTTCTTTTTGTCCAAGACATTTTGTAGTCTGGTGTAAAAGTATTCTTTCTCAGATTCTTCTTTATCATTTGTTGGTGCATAACACTGGATGATGTTTATATTTACTTTCTTTTTGGCTGATTTAAACCTTGCTGTTATAATTCGGGGTCCCATTGCTTCCCATTCTATAAGTGCCTTCTGTGCTTCCTTAGACAGCATTAGAGCCACCCCTTCACTGTGGTGGGATCTTTCCTCCTCATGTCCTGAGGACAACACCATTTCTCCTGTGATCAATCTCCTCTTCTCTATGCCTTTCCACCGTGTCTCGCAGAGACCAAGAATTTTCATTTCTGCTGCTACATGTGTAGTTTTCCCTTCTTCACACAGAGTGCGAACATTCCAGGTGCCAATCCTGGAGATTTGCCTAGACGAAAAAAGGGTTGCTTCATGCACCTCCTTTCCAGAGGACCTTCTTCTGTCTTGGGCGGCTGAGTTGATTTATATTCTTTATTTGACTTGTCCGTGTTTGTTGTTGTTTTGGTAAAAAGTTTTTTACAGGATGGGGTAACCAGCCCCATGCCCAACCCTCCTTAGTCGCTTTTTACGACATTCATGGTAGGGTACAGTGTTACTATTCTTTGCTCCCCTTTCGGGCCCCGGTAACACACTTGATTATGCCCAGAGAAAATAGTCTGTGTTCAGCCCCAGGTTGCTATCATCTCCATGGGACTTGTCCTGGGCTGTTATCCTGGACAGCCATATTTGCTGCAGCTGATGTTGGACTGTCGTTTCTCAATGTCATAGGTAGAATGATCAAAACTTCCATCTCTAACTTATGGAGCAGATGATATCTCAGGCAACTGTGGCCTGTGCAGGGTCTCAAGCTGTTCTGTTATTTTGGCAGAATGTTTGCGAAGATAGGAATAAAAGCAAGAGCAGAAAGGGTAGGCAACAGAAGGAATTATAGGAATAAGATGAGCTATGATGAGGGAAGAAAAAGAGAGCTAGGTTAGTAAAAGATATACAGTGCAGTCCGGATAAGAGGAAGCCGCTTGGACTATCTAAAATACCTCGGTTTATCCTAAAATTCTGCTTATCAGGAGTTTCTACCAAAGAAGACTTCTGGGTGGGACCGGCAAAATTGTTTCGACTTAACCAAAATTTGGCTTAAGTGAGTTCCGCCTCATCCGGGCTGCACTGTATATTTTTGTTAAAATGCCTCAGGGAAAAGTTTAAATTTTGGTACTTAATTTTTATGCACACATTAATATAACAGTTGCAAGTACTCTGTTTTATGGACATACAGTGAGTTAAACAGACGTTGTCTTACTTTGTCAAGCACAGACCTATAACAAGTGAAAAAGTCATGTCACTGGTGTGTCAGAAGTCATTATATGTCACAAGGGTCAGCACTAGATGTCTGCTTCTGAATAACAAGCATTCTTTCAGTTTATGGGGTCATGGAAGAATCTTATCCCCGGCACGTACTCTTTTAACAACTACTACGTTAAAGACAGGCAATGAAAAGTCTGAAAGAAATACACTTGACATATCAGAGAACCCTTTCTTTGCTAAGTATAGATCAAAGATTCAGCATATGCAAAGGTGTGTATATAAGAAAGTGATAGAATTTATGTTTTGTCTTGTTTATAGTTGTTGATGTGCATAAATTGGATAGGGCCCATGTGAGAAGACAAGCAAATAGTAGTACAGATTTGTAACCCATTATTCTAAATCCTTGGAGACAGCTTTGTTTCGAAAACAAGATTTTTTTCTGTTTTCAGATATCGCCCAAATTGCATTAGAAAATTAGCCCAAATTCACCCAAAATAGCTCAGATCGCCCAAACTGCATTTGAAAAATACCCCAAAGTCTACAAAAATGTAAAACATCACCCAGATTGTGATAGAAAACTAGCCCAAACTCACCCAAAGAAACTTTTCACTTTCACAATATTTCGGTTTTTGGGTGTTTAGATAAAAGGTTATAGACCTGTAGTACATGCCCTCCAAGAATACCAGCATGGCCTTCATCAGCCCCTTTTAAGGAGAAAATATATGGTGATGAGACAGACCTCCAACTTTGTGAGAGAAGTACATGTGTTTGTATGAGAGTGAATGAAGAAAACTGGTGTGCATGAGCTGCCTTAGTTGCACTTATAAACCAGCGACTGTTTTCTTGAACCAGTTCATTTATTTTCTTGCAAGTTTTAAAGCAGTGCTTCAAATAAATTAATCTGTATGTGTATGTAGGTTAGTAAGATATTGTATATTTGTTTGTTAAAATGCAGTAATGCAATGCCTGTCTACATATATTAAAACAATACCTTTGAAAACAATATATTTGACAACCTAGGCTGCATTTTGCAGTATCTTTACAGTATGAATCACAATATCCACCATTGGCTATAACGTGAACTGAAACGTTGCATAGCAAGCAGTGTTATGCTTACCAGCTGAGAGGCAGGAAAAGATGGGTGTAATCAACACACACAGTGTACTGTACTTATGCCCATTTGACCTACTTTTTTGTTGGCATGGTATTTTTGCAGTATATTATACTAGGCCAGTGTTAGTGTATGCATTGTTTACAGGACAGAAAGTTATGCTAAATTTGAAACTGTACCCACAACTACCTTTTAAATTCCTTGGCCTAATTACATAGTACTCCAGATACCTGCAACATTTTACTTTGTTTCCATTGGGCAGACAACTTAAGTTTTTATGACAGCAAAAATAGGAACATACAACACCGGCTTTGAAGAAATCATGGGAAAGTATGGATTAGGTATGATCAACGAGAATGGGGAACTACTAGCTAACTTCTGTGCTTCAAATCAACTAGCTATAGGAGGAAGCATATTTCCACATAAAAGAAAACATAAAGCAACATGGATATCACCAGACCACAGAATTGAGAATCAGATTGATCACATATGCATAAGTAAGAAGTTTAGGTCATCATTGCATAATGTGAAAGTATGTAGAAGAGCAGATGTTGTATCAGACCACCATCTTTTGTTGGCTAAAACAAAATTAAAACTTAAGAAATTTACAACAGTATATAGCTATAGACAACAGTATAATGTGGGATATCTAAGAAATCAGGAAATAAGATAATAATTTTCAATCACAGTATCCAACAAATACCAAGTACTCCAACAGCTGGAAGATGAAACAGATACGGAAGATCACTGGCAACAAGCAAAAAATATATGGAACGAGACATGTGAAGAAGTACTGAGAAAAAGAGAACATCAGCACAAAGCATGGATAACAACAGAAACCTTTAGCAAGATAGAAGACAGGAAAAACAAGAAAGCAGATTTAAACAGAAGCAAAACCAGAAGCTTCAAAGCCAAGGCCCATGAAGTGTACAAAGAAGCAAATAAAGAAGTAAGAAGAAACATCAAAAGAGACAAGACAAAATATATTGATGATTTGGCAGGGAAGCAGAGGAAGCTGCAGCCAAAGGAAATATGAGGGACCTGTACAACAACACAAAGAAGCTAACAGGGAAATATAAGCAAGCAAATGGCCTCATAAAAGATAAGAATAGAAAATTGCTTAGTAATATAGAAGAACAAATGAAGAGATGGACAGAACATTTTGAGGAACTTCTCAATAGACCAGCTCCAACTAATCCCCCAGACATCCAGCCAGCAGAAGAGGAGCTACAAATCAGCTGTGAACAACCAAGTAGAGAAGAAATAAAGAAAACCATAAAGCTTCTGAAAGACGGAAAAGCAGCTGGTCCAGATTGCATTCCAGCAGAGGCCATCAAAACAGATATTGATACCTCTACAGAGATATTATACAAACTACTTGGTAAAGTCTGGGAAAGAGAGGAAATACCAGCAGAATGGAAGGAAGGTTATCTGGTCAAGGTGCCTAAGAAGGGAAATTTACAAGAGTGCACAAATTATAGAGGAATAATGTTACTATCTGTGCCAGGAATAGTATTAAAGAGAATCATCTTTGAGAGATTAAAAGAAGCTCTGTATCATCAAAAAATGTTTAATTCCTGTGTGGGTGCTGTAAATTGGGAATTTATTTTCATGTATGCAATGTTCCTAGACACTATGTCCGAAAGATTTCCGACGAGATCCATGGATACAATAAGTGCCAAGAGAAATCATGTACTACTTCATTTTGGTATAATGGATGAAGCTAAATTATTAAAGTGTACACAAAATATGTGATAAGATTATTAATACAAATTCAAACAATAACATTGAAGGCAAGGAATAGATTGAGATAATATCAATGTAGAAGAAAAAGATCCTTACTGGCAGAATTGTAAGATTACTGATTGGTGGCATGGAACAGAGAAGTTTTGTATCATAGCAACAGATGATGTCACTGTTTAAGAATTTAAAGGACAATGGCTAAATGAAACAGCTCACATTGAAAGAAATGTTTCTGTGATAATTTCAAAGTCTAAGCCTAAAACTTCCTTTTCCAGCACCTGCTTTTCTGTCCTATAATATCTACACTAGAGATTTCAGGTGACGTCTTCTGAGATGTTTCCTCATAATAGATAGTTGTTAACTAGCGCTTTAGCTGTAATTTTGAAGCAGAACATTAATTGTTAACTAGTGCAGTAACTCTAATTTTGAAGGCAGAATATTAATTTTATGTGCATGTGTGCGACTTTAAGATGTGCCTTAGGAGATTCTGTGTATAATGTTCAAAATTACGGAAAACACCTTTATCCAGAAAACCCAGAGTAAAACAATCACACACCTTCTGAGGTCTCTTCTACTTCTTTGATCCTTAGCCGCCGACCGTTAAAGCAGTCAGTGGCCATCACGCCTGGTGGCATCTTGTAAGGCAGCAACGAATTGATTCCACTTTGCTCGGTTGGTGGCTATCCTTCGTACAGTGCCCCAACTCTGGTTTATTCTTTGCAACTCAGCCTCCACAGTCCCCCGCCAAGTTGTTTTTGGTCGGCCTCTCTTTCATTTTCCTTCAGGGGTCCATAGCATAGCTGTTCTTGTGATAGCATCGGGTCTCTTCTGATGTCATGGCCAACCCAACTCCAGCGTCTGCCAGCTATGATGGTGTGCATGTCCTCTTGCTTGCTCCGAGTAAGCAGATCTTGGTTGGTGATGGTATTCTGCCAAAAGATTCAGATAATTTTTCTTAGGCAGGTTGTGTGAAAAGAGGACAATTTCGACATTTCCTTCTCTGTAACTCTCCAGCATTCTGCACCATAGAGAAGCACAGAAAGCACACAGCTCTGATATAATCTTAATTTTGTGCTTGTGCTGTACTGAGAGGACTTCCAGATGTTGTTTAGACTATAAAAGGCTGTTCTTGCTTTGTTCATTCTGTTGTTGATGTCTTTGCTTGCTCCGCCATCTGGTGTTACTATGCATCCTAGGTATGTGAAGGTGTCTGCCTTCTGAGGCCTCAGAGTAAATAACTTCCTCTCTCCTCCCAGTTTGTACAAGTGTTTTTACCCTCTAAATTCCTGATGATCTAAAATGGGCATCACCACATCTTCTCTTCAACACCGCCCCCTGGCTCCCCCCCATTCATAACTTCTTAAGGGTCTGTTAGTTTTTGAATAAGGAATTAAAAACCTTTGGTTGTTGTTGTTTAACTAGGGCTGCTGAGCTTGGTGCTCTTTTGCAGCCAATACTAAGTTGAAGACTCCTTGGTATTATCTACACTGTAGATGTAAGCTTTACTTTGTGGCTTTTCTGCCATTCCGAAACTTGTTGAGTTGAAGACATGAGCTCCAGATTATCCAGCTTGGCTTGCATTTAAAGGATCATCAAATCTGGTCCCAAGCTAGGAGGAAGAAGCAAGTGGCATACTGCATATTCTCCACCATCCAAGGGGGCTTTCCAAATATGCAGAGCTAAAATACTGTGCTCTGGTTCTGGGCTCTCCCAAGGAACAAATCACATCCTACACAAAGTCACTTCTCAGCTCCCCCTGCCTATCATGGGGTCCATAGTGAAATCCTCCTGCATGCAGGCAACCAGCTAAAAGCTAGAGTTGTGTCTGGGGCTGAAGTGACTCCTCCAAGCTTAGTGTGCAATGCTGGGTTCTTAACATGTTTTACCACAAGGGGAATCGCTGGAAGTGTGACCACAAGGGGAATCGCTGGAAGTGTGTGGATGATTTCAAGAGTCAGTGAGGGCATAATTAGCCTCACAGACGAGGTTCACATCCAAATCTACATACTCTAGCATTGTGCATTGCTGATGGTCATATAAGGATGACTCCAGATATGCCTCCATGCATAAAAACCTTTGGTCAGGATGTTCCTTTGATTGTCTCACTTCAGCAGTTTTTTTTTTTTTTTTTCGTACGCCCGCTAATACTCGAGGTGAAATCTCAGGTTATTTTTAATGTCTAACCCGACATTGATTTTTACGTGAGTATCCTATTTTCTTGTACAGAGACAAGTGTCCCTCGCCTTTCAGGCAGATACTCGCCGTTTTCGGAGGTACCCATTAGAGCTGGGTCGGCTCAGGAGCCGCCAGTCCCTGGTCGACGACACTCCTTCAAATGTTCTCACCAGGTCTTGAGTTAATCCAGTCCAAATCCCAGTCGACGAAAAATCCTCAAATGCTGTCGCTCGGGTTTGATCCTGAATCACCCGGTCGCCAGAGCGGTGTTGTAACCACTACGCTAGCGCGGCTCCCTACTTCAGCAGTAATCAGAATGAATATTTTACCATTTTCTTCTCAAGACATGCCAAATAACAAGGTGTTGCATGTTTCTTTATTCCAAACTGTTTTATCGCATAATAGGTTAAATCTGTAACACAAGCTTTTGAGCAAGAACTCCTTAAGTTTTGCCTTCTGTCTGAATTATATCATTGCTTTCTTATTTTTATTTTTAAAATAAATGCTACTCTTCAGGACTGTTTCATAAGGAATAGTTAGTGCATTTAATAGCTTTTGTTTAAGAATTCCTCAGTATTCTACTTAGAATATATTTATGTGTACATTATTGAGTCCCATGTAGATCCCAGGGGTTTATGATGAGACAGAGAAAGAAAAGCACTACTGTTCCCTAAGGCAATGTCGTACAAGGTGACTAATATGAGGTTTGGCATGTGGCTGGCAACCTCATCATGTGAAACAAATGGCAACAGAAACCACTACTACAAGAGTATGTGAATGTTTCTTGCAGGCTTCCTGCCAGGAGACCAGCTGCATTTTTTGGTTCCTTGCTCCACAGTGAATGAAAAGGAATATGATGATGATATAATTGAGATTAAAACATTTTGTTTGTCAGAAATTATTACGTCATTTTCATATCTTGAAATCTTAGTGCTAACCCAGAAGAATATGAGGAAAGGGTCAAGGAGCTGTCAGAAAGGTTGAATCCAAAGCCATCTTCCCAGAATACAAATGCAAATATCTCATCTTCGGGCACGGGCGTTCAACCCCCCACAGTGACACCGCCATCAGATGTAGCAAGAACCAGTGCTGGCTTAACAAGGTCAAAGGTTAAATGCATGTTCTGTTTGTTGTTATTCTTCACTGTTTGCCGTTATATTACCTCATCTATCTCTCTTGTAATATGGATAGTCTTTCTCAGGCTTCACTCATCAACATACTTGTTCTACTTCAAAGGGATTTGGTGAAGGCTGTACTGTCTGTGTGCTTCTCTCATAGAGCCAGCCATCTTGGAGTACATGTTCTGCTGTCTGTTTTTGTTCTTCTTGTGAACTTATTTCTGTTTGTTTAACTTTGTATTTATATATGATACATGATATGTAAGTCTGCAGTGGCCAGTCTAAAAATGATCTTCTGATCTCTTAATGAAAAGTAGTTTGTTTCTGTTTTATCTTAACTGTGATGTTATCGTTGCCATTTTTAATTAAAGGTACTTTCGGCAATTGCTTTTACCCCTTCATATGTTGCCCTGTCTTCAATTCATGGTTTTTGATGAAATAGTTCTGAATTACATTTATTTATGAACAAATTCTTGTTTTCAGTAGTTTTTTGTTGCTCCTGTTGATTAAGACATTTAGTTGATACTTTCATTGTGTAATATTCTTACTTAATCTGAAAAGATATTAATTGTTCATCGAAAAAAATTATAATCAGGAGGTATACATTTTATTAAAGAGTATATGTTTACATTATGCATTTATTTTGGAAATTTTTAAGCTGCTATGGCCTTCATTGTTGAATGAATTTATCTAATGAATACCACCAAAATTAAGTAGGTTATTTAGCTCAGGTTTAATCCTTTTACACATCCAGATTAGCCCCTTTAGGAGTATGGAGCCACTCTGCTGTTAGCCCTTTGCTGAAGCCTGCATGAAAAGCATGTACTTTTGTAGTTGTGGTTTCTGTAGCTGTTTGTTGTACATGATGAGGTTGCAAAATCCAGTTTTAACCTTCTTATTAGTGGCCTACTGTGGTGTATCTGAGAGAGCAGTGATATTGTTCTTTCTTTGTTTCCTCACAGACCGCCATGGGAACCGCTTAAACTACGTAGACACAATTTCAGTTTGTTGCACATACTGTCTTTGTTTGTGTAATGGCCATGCCATTTCCTTCTTTCAGCTGAAAACTATTCCTGAAACAGCCATTACATAAGTATTTTATCAGAAAGAGAGCAGTTGTTTAATTTTTGCAGTGTGAAAATTGAACTTTGACCATTACAGAAGCAAATACAGAATTATCTTGATCATCACAAAGGACATACTTCATTGATTTTTAGATGTTAAATTATTTTCAGTATACAAATGAAGTTCTGTAACCTATAACAAATCAGTTTAATTTATATAACACTGAAAGATACCAATAAATCCCTTTCTTTTGAAATGGCCAATATTTATCATGGCATTGTTATTATTGATAAACAAACTTTTATGTTAGTTGTTTGAAAATTTACTTTTTGTTCTCTTCTCCAAGAGTTTGGACTCTGTGTTAAAATTGGATTTAATTCATGACAAGTCTCCACAAGAAATTACTGAAGTAAGTACATTGTCAAAAACATTTCAGGTGATAATCTCATGTTTAAAGATCATCATCATGTTCCTTATGGAACATGGAGCCACCACTGCAGCTTGTCCCTCTTGCCGGAAGACTGCACCAAGCAATTACATACAATTGGAGGGGTGATTTATGTAGCAGTGTGTTTTACTTGATAAGATTGCCAGCCCCTTATATAACATCGTATTAGTCAACTTGTATTACATGCCTTGAGATGTGGATGTATAGAAGAATGGGGCGCATCTCATGGAAAGAGAAAAAAACAAATAAGGTCCTACAAAATCTAGGTATGAAAAGAGAACTAATGAGGGAGATCAAAGTTAGGCAGCTAAAATACTGTGGCCACATAAAAAGGCATAACACCTTGCAGAAGACCATAATAGAAGGGAGAGTTGAAGGCAAACATGCAAGGCGAAGACAGCGCTCTATAAGTGGGAATATAACATCAAGAGATGGACAGGAAAGAGTCTATCAGAGTGCACCACCAAGACAAGAGACAGAAGACGTTGGAGATCCATTACAGCCGACCTTCATTGTGGAGATGGCAGCTGATGATGATGATGATTACATGCCTGAGGAAGTGGTAGTCCTATTCTTCCTTTGTCTTATCAGAGACCTTTGGGAACTAAACAGACCATGTTTTACAGTATTTCCTTTAAAAATGTCTACATTACAGTAAAAGTCCAAGTATCCGGATGCCAGAAATCCAAACCACCCGACAATCCAGACTTTTTGAAATAAACTTTTAAAATTTTCCTGGCTTTTGTAAAGTGTTCCATCCACAAGCAGTGCAGCAGACGCAACAGAAGTCACAGAAATGAACGAATTATTATACTCAGTTTGATAAATGAAGCATTTTGTATTTGTTCATGAATAAACCAACAAAATTTGCCTGTTCATCTCTTCTTTATTCTTCTTTAAATTTGAATTTTAAAAGTACTGCCCGAGAATCCTGAAAATCTGGACCAACCAAATCCCAGAGCGGTCTGGATTTTCGGACTTTTACTGTAATAAGTAAATTGAACAAAATACAGATTGACCACTGATATTATTTGATTCAGCTGGAAAACTGACATGTTCCAGTCTTCTTGCTTTAATGTATTGTTTAATTTTAAGGTGTTTCACCAATATTTAGTTTGTTTGTTCCTGTTCATCAGTAAATCTGAAAAAGTATCATTTTGTATGTTCCTTTATCCCATTATTAGTTTTACTACAGTACTAATACCCATACCACTTGTACACAGTGGAATAATTGCATCTGTGTTGGGCACTTGTGAGGAATGTGTCTGCATATTTACAGTTAAAGTACAGGTGAAGTGGGAAAAATAACTTACAGAAGGCAACATTTGTTTTCTTTTAATGATCATAACATAATGGGATAGGTTTATTTACTGTCTGTGTGATGTGTGGAAACTCCGCCTAGGCCAGTCCCAAGCCCGGCTGAAAAAGGAGGAGGGCGGCCTGCATGGAGGCCGTAAGGAGGCAGCCCCTCCACCATGCAAAGGCACAACAGGCCAATCAACTGTTTGCTTTAAAACATGATTACGCGAACTACAAGAGAGAAAACCGGACTGATTCTAAAGGCGGCGAACTGGAACGGACTACGACTTATGGAACTTGGAACACAAGAAGTATAAATGGGAAGGAAGAGGAGCTGGTGGAAGAGATGAGGAAAGCAAAACTAGAAATCCTGGCTATAACGGAAACGAAGAAAAAAGGACAAGGAGTCATGGATCTCGATGGCAACACGCTGCTCTACAGTGGTGTACCCACATCTGAAAGAGCTAAAGGGGGCGTGGGTTGCATTGTGGCCAAAAACCAGACAGATAGTATCAAGGGATGGAACTTTGTCTCGGAGCGCATTATGGTTGTAAAACTAAAAGAAGGAGAAACCATAGTCAACCTGGTCATAGTGTATGGGCCAAATGAGGATGAGAGAGCAGAGGTCAAGGAGGAATTCTTCGAGCTGCTTCAAAGGACAGTGGATGACTGCCTAGATGAAATTATCATGCTCGGAGATTTCAATGCCAGAGTTGGAAATGACCATGCTAGATGGGGTGGAGTTATCAGAAGATGTGGAGAAGATACTCTCAATGACAATGGAAAGCGACTCCTTAGATTCTACAATGAGCAGAATCTGATCATTACAAACACAAAGTTCCCCCATAAGAGCATACATGCATACACTAGATGTGAACCAACAAAGAATGAGAAGTCAGTGATTGACTATGCCATTGTTAGGAGGAGCTCATTCAAATATGTCCGGGATGCTAGAGTCTGGAGGGGGCCAGAGATTGGAAGTGATCACTACCTGCTTACAATCAAAAGAACAACTGAAAGAGTTGCTCAGCCTAGGAACTGCCCAACATCATGCAAGAAACCAAATAAACAAACGGGAGAAATGAGCATTAAGACCTATAAGCTGAGAGAGCCAGAAATTAAGACCAGATATCAGGGCTTATGGCTACAGTGGTGAGAAACACAGAAGAACAACCTGATGACTTGGAAACCCTCTGGCTTAGATTCAAGGACATCATAAAGACAGCTGCTGCAGAAGCATGTGGTGAAGTCCGACTTGGGAACAAGAGAAAGAGGACACCTTGGTGGACAGAGGAAGTCAAAGAGAAAATAAGAGAGAAGAAAATGGCATGGAAACAATACTTAAGGAGCTAAAAACACAGCAGGACAAATAGAGAAATATAGAGAATATGTGATACTCAGAACAGAAGCAAAGAACATGGTGCTAGCAGCAAAACAGAAGTCCTGAAAATAATTTGGAGAAAAGCTAGAAAAAGATGCTCAAGAAAACCAGAAATTGTTCTGTAAGACCCTAAAGAACTTGAGGAAGGAAAAACAAAGCCCTCTCAATACAGATATCGACACGGCTACAGAGATGTTATATAAATTACTTGGTAAAGTCTGGGAAAAGGAAGAGATACCAGCAGAATGGAAGGAAGGATATCTGGTTAAGTTGCCTAAGAAGGGAAATTTACAAGAGTGCACAAATTATAGAGGAATAATGTTACTTTCAGTGCCAGGAAAAGTATTAAACAGGATTATCCTTGAAAGATTAAAAGAGTCCATAGACAAGAAACTGAGAGATGAACAAGCAGGTTTTTGACAAAACAGATCCTGTACAGACCAGATAGCCACTTTGAGAATAATAGTTGAACAAAGTCTGGAATGGAATTCACCACTATACATCGGATTTGTGGACTACGAAAAGGCATTTGACAGTGTAGACAGAGAATCACTTTGGAAATTGATGAGGCATTATGGAGTTCCCCTGAAGATCATTAATTTAATAAACAAAACATATGAAGACATGACATGCAGAGTTCTTCATGAAGGACAGCTAACAGAACTGTTTGGGATAAGAACAGAAGTGCGACAGGGATGCCTCTTGTCTCCATTTCTTTTCTTACTAGCAATAGACTGGGTTACGAGAACATCGACAACACACAACAGAAATGGAATCCAGTGGACTCTGACTAAGCAGTTGGATGATCTGGATTTTGCTGATGACTTAGCTCTTGTGTACCATAACCGTAATCAGATGCAGGACAAATTGAAAACACTCGATGAGAGGTCACAGCAATTGGGTCTGAAAATACACAGGGAAAAGACAAAGATAATGAGAATAAATGCAGGTAATGATAACAAGGTTGAACTTGAAGAAGTACCAGTACAAGATGTAGAATCGTACACATATCTTGGCAGCAATGTAGACAAAGTTGGAGGGACAGACAGTGATATCAAAATAAGAATACAAAAAGCAAGAGGAGCTTTCATTGCATTGGGAAATATATGGAGATCAAGAGAAATCGGATCCAACACGAAAATAAGAATCTTCAACTCAGATGTGAAGTCAGTCCTATTGTATGGCTCTGAGACATGGAGAACAACAAAGACAACTATCAAAAGCTACAGACTTTCATAAATGGGTACTTGCGTAGAATAGAGGGATTAAAATGGTATGACAAGGTTTACCAACGTGGAACTGATGACAAGAACTTGACAAGTGCCAGTGGAACAAGAGATGAGAAGAAGACGATGGCGATGGATAGGACACACACTGAGGAAACCTGTTGATAGCATTACAAGGCAGTCCTTGTTCTGGAACCCCCAGGGCAAGAGAGGCAGAGGTAGACCAAGAAGCACATGGAGAAGAGAGCTGGAAACAGAGGTGAAAATGATAAGGAGAACGTGGAAAGAACTTGAGATGATGGCAGGTGACAAGAGGACTTGGCATGTGTTTGTTGAAGGCCTATGCTCCTTTGGGAGTGGAGGGTTATGAATGAATGAAGGCAAATTGCTTACTGCCCCGAAGGAAGTAATGGAAAGAATATTTCTCAGAACTCCTTGATGGTGAGCAAGGTCAAGCATCAGAAATGATAACCACTAGCACAGAAGAGGAAACCAATGGTGATGAAGATGACATAAAGATGGAAGAACTGAAGGCAGCACTGGAGAAAATCAAGATGGGCAAAGCAGCAGGGCATGATGGTATAACACCAGAAATGGTTAAGTACATGGGAGCATCAGGCGACCTATTACTCTTAAGGGTCCTACAGCCAGCGTGGTGCAACAAGACCATACCAAAGGATTGGGAGATTGTAATCATAACACCAATTTTCAAAAAGGGTGACAATCGACAATGTGGAAACCATAGAGGTATATCCCTTCTCAGTGTCCCTGGTAAAATCTACTCTAGAATCCTAGAGCAGAGACTCCAACGCCTAGCTGAGCCACAATTGGATGAGGTCCAGTGTGGATTCCGAGCAAACCGAAGTACTCAAGACCTAATCTTCACACTCAGACAGCTGAGTGAAAAGGCCCTTGAGTATAAGAGTGAGATCCATCTTTGTTTCATAGATCTGGAAAAGGCGTTTGACAGGGTCCCCTGGAGCAAACTTTGGGACTGTTTGGCAAGGAAGAACATTCCAGCACCTCTGATTCATGCTATACAGAGCTTCTACATGTCTTGCAGAAATTATGTGAGGACAGCAAACCATAAATCAGAAGAGTTCAGGACAACCACTGGTGTAAGACAAGGTGATATCCTGTCACCTTATCCTCATGGATGATGTTATCAAGGCATGTAAGGAGAGAACATGAAAGTATTCAGTGGGGTACTGGAAGATGAGACAGGTATGTATTTCAGAGCTGGCATTTGCTGATGATGTTGCCCTGATTGCTAAATCAGAGGCACATCTCCAATCCAACCTGCAAGTCTGGAAGGAAGAGCTGGAGAAGAGAGGGATGGTCATAAGCAGATCTAAAGCAAAATCCATGGTGATATCACGAGAGAAAAGAAGACATCAGATTAAGCTGGGAGAACAGGTCCTGGAGCAGGTCGACCACTTTAAATATCTCGGTGCTATTATAGACCAAAAGGGAGGCATCAAGGAAGTGTTGGCCACTCGAAAAGCAGCAGCTGGGATACTTTTTCAGGCCATTAATCGAGGATTCCTCAGCAAGAGAGAGGTTGGTAAGAAAACGAAGATGGCTGTATACCGCTCCACCTATGTCCCAGTCTTGACATATGGATGCGCGTCATGGGCAATGACTACAACCCACAAAAGAAAGATCCAAACCTCAGAAATGAGGTATCTGAGGAAGGTGGTTGAAGTAACAAGAAGAGACATGGTCCGCAACCAGATGATATGTCAAGGCCTAAAATCCCACCCGCTGCAGACCCAAGTAGAACAGTCCCAACTAAGATGGTTTGGCCATGTCTGCAGAATGGGAGAAGATCGGCTACCACGACAAGCATGGGAAACAAAGAGCCAGGTATCCAGACCCCCAGGACGACCCAGAGTCTGCTGGGAGGACAACATTAGGCAATCTTTGAAGGACCGAGGACTAGAATGGAACCAGGCCAGGAGGAAGACAGCTGATAGGATAGTCTGGCGCTCTCTCTTCCAAACCTCTACACCTCACGGTAGAAGGGGAACGACTAAGTAAGTAAGTAAGTGATGTGTGGATATTGTGCGTGTCATACAAATAATTCATACAATTATTAATTCAGGAAAATAGTGCTAGTAAGAAAATCAAATAGTATTCTTTTAACATTGACACCGTAATTTTTACATTGTTTGACTTTGAAACATGGAAAACAACAACCAAAAAGCTGCAGACTTTCATAAATGGGTGCTGCATAGAATAGAAAGATGGAAGTATTATGACAAGATCACTAATGTGTAACTGATGACAAGAACCAGACAAGAGCCAGTGCAACAAGAGATGAGAAGACACTTGAGATGAGATTGAAAAAAATTTTTAAAGGAGAGGCTAGACTTTAAAAAGTATAAAGAACTTCAACAGAAGGCACAAGATAGTGGAGCTTGGCATTATCCGAATGAATGTCTATGCTCCACAGACAGAGGTAGAGGAAGACTAACGAACACACGGAGGAGAGAAATGGAGACAGACATGAAGGGGATGAAGAAGACATGGAAAGATCTTAAGCTGATGGCACAAGGTAGGCAGACTTGGCATAAGTTTGTTGAAGGCCTATGCTCCTTGGGGAGCTGAAAGGTGATGAGTGAATTCCCTTATTATTCTAAATTTTCAGTGATGCATTTTAGAGAAAGGTTTGCTTAATGCAGTAACAGAACTGCGCGTTTAGGGGAGAAAAAAAGCAGTCACACCCAGTCTATCTTTTGACTTTTTGTCATTAGTGTGGAGATTGACTGCCTTGTTACTTAAAAGCATAAGCCTGCTGGCTTGCAAGATCTGTTACATTTGGCTTCATAGAGGGGCTAACCCTTGATTCCTGCCTAACAAATGGGGGTGCTAACCGGTGTATTATGAAGGGGCACCAAACTTTACACTAATACAGGGTGTCCGAAAAGTTACTGTGCACTTGAATATACAGCAGACTAGAGTAGCGGTGTTGATGTGAGAGTTGTCCGTTCTACCTTAGGCGTGACCTTGACAACAGATGAGAGCAAAGTTTTTTTAATTTGAGAGTTGTCCGTTCTTCCCTAGGCTTGGCAGTGTTAGCAGTCGCCTAAGCACCAGTGCGTAGCAGCAGTCGGAGTAAAGCGTTGTTTAACTGCAGTCCAGGTTTAATTGTCTTGGCCAAACGACAATGGTGTTGACGATTGAAGAAAGAGTATTCCTGGTGAAACATGTGTTTCGTAACGGTAATAAATACACGGAGGACGTTCAGCAAAAGTTCGCGCAGCAATTTCCAGATTCACAAGTTCCTCACCATAATGCGGTACGAAATCTGATAGACAAGTTTCTTGAAACGGGCAGTGTGCATGATGCACCTCGATCTGGAAGGCCCTCCACTTCAGACGAAGCAGTTCTCTATATCCAGGACACGATGTTCCAGAGTCCAAGTAAGTCTGTGAGACAGTTGTCCCAACAGGCCCATGTGTCAAAGAGTACAGCTCACAAGATTCTGAAGACTAAGTTAAAGTTGCATCCATACAAGGTTACAGCAGTACATCAGCTGAAAGAGAAAGATCACCCGTCCCGTGTCAGCTATTGCGTCTGGTTTCAGAAATTCCTTGTTGAGGAAAATGAGAAAGTCCTTGATGTTACTTTCTTCACAGATGAGGCATGGTTCCACCTTTCCAAGTACGTGAACAGCCAGAACACTCGTCTGCGGAGTCGTGAAAATCCACATAAATTTCAAGAAATGCCTCTCCACGATCACAAAGTCGGGGTGTGGTGTGCCATCAATCATATGCACATAATTGGGCCCATTTTCTTCAATAACACCATAAACGCAGAACGTTACCACACCAACATTCTCGAACCATTCCTAACCCACCTTACTGATCTTGAAATTCAGGAAGCCTGGTTCCAGCAGGATGGTGCAACTCCACACACAGCTTACTCATCACTCCATTTTTTGGAGGACATCTTTTGTAAATGCATAATCTCGCGTGGAATATGGCCTGCTCGTTCTCCTGACCTGACTCCACCAAACTATTATCTGTGGAGTTGCACTGAAAGGAAAGGTCAATGAGAACAATCTGCACAC
The DNA here is from genome assembly GCA_024509875.1 of Oreohelix idahoensis. NCBI lineage: Eukaryota > Metazoa > Mollusca > Gastropoda > Stylommatophora > Oreohelicidae > Oreohelix > Oreohelix idahoensis. The sequence continues at coordinate 405,088 of JAMPIV010019804.1, read as the reverse complement.
AGTGGATGAGCTGAAGGTAGCAATCACCACCCACATTCAACAGATCCCACTGACAACCCTGCAGAAGGTCTTCGACAATATGAAGAAGCGTGTTCACACATGTCTTGGGGCCCATGGTGGACATTTCCAACATCTGCTGTAGAAGAAACTGCTGCGTGGTACTGCAACGTTGTACGAGGTACTTTACTGCACAGTAACTTTTAGGACACCCTGTACATTGTAACTAAAATACTAAAGCAAACACATCGTAACTAGCATACAAAGACATAAGGACCTAAACACAAGCAGAGCAAAACTCATGTACTATGAATTCTTTCTTGCAAGAAAACTACTATAGGAAAACTGTCAGAATTCATTTTTCCCAAGCTTTGAAAGCACAAAACAAAATTAAGTATATTTTATAATTAAATTATATGAGATGTGTGATTAAATACTGTTGCATTGGAGAAATATTTTAAGGCTATATTTTACAGTGAAAATTTGAAGGTTCAAATAGTGTTTTATTATGTATGTATTCGTTAAGTTCATATTGTTCCTGGTAATTTTTTCATGTTTCATGATGGCATGTATCCGTTACGTTGATGTTGTTCTTGATAATTTGTGTTCTCTTCACATTTCATTGTGCATATATCATTTGCGTTTGATTTATTCCTGAATATTACACATTGAGAACATAATGGGCTTTACCAATGAAAAATAGTTTATCAACCCCGTCACTGTATGCTTTATGACTACTGTGACGTAAATGCTCCGTCAGGGGCAGAACATTATTTACGTGAGTGAACTGTGATTTTCATATCCTGAAAATCAGGTCACGTGGTAACACGTGCGTGGCGTTTATATTGTTGATAATATAGCCAAGTTCAATCTAGGGTAACTTTAGTCCAACAAGCAAATAAACTGGAACCGTAACTGGTGAAATAATGGCAGATCAATGCTGTTGACGATACATACGGTTTATTTAGGACTCCAAACAACAAGTAGCTCCATATTAGTAAAATAGTTCAAGACATGCACAGTCTATCAGGCTAACTCTACAAGGCCCTTAATATTCATATCTGTAACACTTCAGCAGTAATTGTGCATTCAACATCTCTTCGTACAGTCAGTCAGGTTAAGGTCCGCAACTTGAATATACACTTTGTCAATATTGTCGGAATACTTATCTACTTCATAAGAATCTCCAGGCATCAATCTGCATAAACACATCCTTCATACACAAGAATAATGACTGACATATCGGTATCAACGGACACACATCTAGCGCAGCCTCTCCGGCCGGCAACACCACCAAAAGTCAACTGCCGTTACTCTGCACACGCCCTTATGTAATACTTTTATTCTACGTCATTCAACGCTTAGCAACCCTCTTGTTGAGCACTGCAACGTTTCAAATAATGAACACATTGTGGTGTGCAAAAAGAGGTGCAATAACTTGATTATGAGGTATACTGGGAAGCAAGGAGCTTCAGGATCATTCCTTAGCTGACTGCCTTGTGGGCAAGTCACCATTTTTCAGCCGGTGTTTGCACCGAATTTCAAGGCCAGTGGGACAGACATTTTGCCATTCAGTTATATGGCTAGTCCTTATGTTTTGCAGAGGGTATGATATTTCCCTGATGCTAGGCGGCGACCTCTTGTAAGGTAGATATTTGTATTTTGGTATTATCCTTGTATACTTTGCAGCTGTATCCATGCTCAATGTTGAGAGTTGTACGTATCTGCGGCATGTGGCATGATTAGAGTTTCACCTGTTGTACGGTCATGCATATTGTTGTTAAGTCCACTCACGCCATATTCTGGCCATGTTTAATAAAAGGGATGGTAACTTGAGATGTTTTCCTTCATTCGAATGCACTTATTTTTCATGTATGGTCCCCTTATATTCATCTAGTCTGTTTGTCTGTCCCATCTATTGTAAATCCACACCATTAACAGTTAATGTGTCAAACCCCTTTTTTTAGTTTGTCATGCCTGTAATGTTCTTTACTAGATTTTAAAATCAAGACACAGTTTTGATGTCCCCTTCTAATTTTACTTTTGTTTTATCACAGATTTGGAATCAGTATCACAGTGGAAAGGACTGTGTTTTTGCTGTAATAAAGGTATTGGGAAATAATCATCATGATAGCCCCAAGAAGCATAGGCTGTATTGGGAAATCCTGACACCACACTTATAGAATTTCATATCAGTATGAAATCTATCATATAACTATATTAGACTAATGGGCATTTGTCTAATATTCATCATGAATATCTGAAATACAATAATGTGTTTAGTAATTTTGAATTATGATAGTGAGAAGCTAAGCGAAAATGTATTACTAGCACATTCGTTTAAGTTGTTACATAATTGAGACCATACTGTATGTCTTTTTTTTTTCCTCTCTGTCCTTCCCAGTCTGGAGCAAGACATAGATGTAGATTGTTGGCACTATGTGCTGTGGATTATCCTGAGTTGTCACAATTTTGTCCATCAGCAGTCAGTCACCAAAAGGGTTTTAGTGAAGCTGTGATTGGCTAAACAAGCATGGACAACACTTAGAGTAACATTTTTATATCCCATTGGGTTCTACAGCGGTTGACTAAATAAGTGGTAGTTGTTGTTGTTTAACAAGGGCTGCTGAGCTTCTCGCTCTTTTGCAGCCAATACCAAGGTGAAGACTTCTTGGTATTATCTACACTGAAGATCTAGGCTTTTCCTGTGGCTTTTCTGCCATTCCAAAACATGTTGAGTTGAAGTCATGAGCTCCAGTTTCTCTAGCCTGGCTTCACATCTGGTCCGAAGCTAGGAGGAAGAAGCATGTGCCATACTGTGCATTCCTTACCATCCAAGGAGGCTGTCCAAATACGCAGAGTTAAAATGCTGTGCTCTGGTTCCGGGCTCTGCCAAGGAATTGTCATGTCCTACTCAGAGCCACTTCTCAGCTCCCTCTTCATATCAAGGGTCCATAGCAAGATCCTCCTACATACAGCCAACCAGGTAAAAGCCAGAGTTACATCTGGGGCTGAAGTCACTCTTCCAAGCTTAGTGTGCAATGCTGGGTTCTTAACATGTTTCATCACAGGGGGAATCTCTGGAAGTGTGTGGATGATTTCAAGAGTCAGTGACGGTGTAATTAACTATACAGACAGAGAGGTTCACTTCCACATATGTACTGTATCATTATATTTATCTTGTGGTCATATAAGGATGACTCCAGATATGCCTCCATGCATAAATAAGTGGTAGAAGATAACCACGCCAGGGTGCAAAACTGTGTTCAGCCTAAAGTGCATTTGTGTGGATCATCCTTACCTTTTAGCTGTCTGTGGAGCATATGCCTTCAGTCTGATAATGCCAAGCTCTACTATTTTGTGCCTTGTGTTAAAATTCTTTCCCTGTCTTCTGTATACTTTTTAAAGTCTAGCTCCTCCTATGAGCTTTTTTCAATCTCATCTCCTTGCAGTCATCATGTGTAATAAAAAATTAGAGATAATGACTAGTTATTTTGATTGCTTGCATTAATAAAATTGTTTAGTTCATTACTGATTGAAGAGATTTGTGGATTATGTCTTCTGTTTTATTTTACTGATGTAGCTATAACCATTTGTTGACAGGCAGAGGAGTATCAGAATCTAATGGAGAACTCCAAGGAATGTCCTGTTGTGAGTAGTTTACCAGTTATTTTTCTCTCCCTCTTTCCTGTCTTGACACTGACATAGGAAAATATGAAATTAGAAGTGGGACACGCTTATGCACAAATTCAGTGACAGAAACATGACCCAAAAAAATGAAGAAATTTCTTTTAAAGTAAACAGGTACCCGAGGGCAGAAATTAAATGAAATGGTGCTGGGCATTAAATCCATTAAAGGAAATACGACTGATTTATTACAAATTTGGTTATTCTCCAAAGAAAAGCAAATCCTACCATCAGTATTACAAGAGTGGATAGTTAAAAAAAAAAAAAAGGAACCCGTTACACGCCCATTGAGGCATATTGGGAATATAGTGTTAGGCCCATATTATCTTGACCGTCAGCACACGAGGTGTGATGTGGTCGGCATCACGCCGGCCGCCTTAACCTTCCCAGAGTTGCTCTGGTATCCATTTGGTGCTGGGTCGACCCAAGATTCATGGATTCACAGTTGAAGGCTTCCCTGTTATCAAAGTTGCCTTTTGGAAATGAAACAGTTTTTTGGAACACAGACAAGTACGATACCTATGACAATGACAAGACCTAGTGCTAAAATGTGTACAGCCATTGCTCACCAAGTGGCTGTAAACCAGAATGTCCCTGAAATTCCTATTTCTATTGATACATCACCAAAGAGACATCACTGACGACCGTACATGTCATATGGTCAGAATGAGAAATGGGGAGAAAAAAAAGTTTTTCTTCAATACCAATGGGGATGCAGTGTTCATATAATTGGAGTCGAGAGTGTTAATATAATTTGAGTCTATCCGATGTTGGGACAGGAGTTTTACTTCATGTTTTGCATTTAACATGTGTAATGTGCATTTAAGAACATCTAATAAAACATGCTCCGTATAATGACTTCAGTGAAATGCCTCAGCATCTTGTTAGTTTGTTCCTAAAAGTTATCTTCACGATGATATATCTGACGTAAAGAGAGAAACTGAGAGAAAGGAACAGAATTTTTACAACTATAAAGACATAGCAACCATACTGTAGTAGTCTTTTGACATCTGTTGCCTTACCAAATTAATCTGCATTCATAGTTTTAAATTTCTTAATTTCCTAATTGAAGGCCTATATTATTTATTTGTCAGTCCATGTTTAGTATAAGCACTTCATTTCTTTAGTGTGACTGTTCTGTCTGTCTCATCTTGCATTATGCTGCTGCTTTTCATCATTTGCTTAGTGCTTTAATAAAGTAAATTAGCAACAATAGAGAGGGTTCATAGTATATAATGTATTGTGACCTAAATATCTGCAGTGCTTCGTTTGTTTTTTTTGTTTTTTTTTTCAGTTTGTGTACACAGTCCCAAGAGATGATGGTTTTGAGTTCATCTTGTCACAGTTTGACAGAAATGAAGTGTACTTTACACCATTAGGAATGTTTCAGGTATGCTGTTAATGTAATTTGTTGTGTGTGAAAACAGTAACTTACTTACTTAGTTGATCACTGATTTCTTTCTTTGTTGGTTCACATCTAGTGTATGCATGTATACGCTTATGGGGGAACTTTGTGTTTGTAATGATTAGATTTTGCTCAGTGCAGAATTTAAGGAGTCGCTTTCCATTGTCATTAAGAGTATCTTCTCCATACCTTCGAAAACAGTAACACTTAACTATAATGTGATAATTAGGGTCGAAGAAAACATGATCACGATAAATGCAAGGTCACCTCTCACTTTGCTCACAGGCTTGTAAATCATCGCTGTGCGCAACGGAGCAGAACGCGAAAACGCTTCGAGTGTGAAAGCGTGCGAGTGGTGAAACGTGTGTCACACAGCTATTTAGTTTATGATGTGGACAGGGTCGGCTGCGGGGGAACGAAGGTTATCGTTAGGGCAGTTGAGTTTGGCTTGTGTTTTCAAAGTGTACGGATATTTATGTGAGAGCGACAGACCAGTGTTCATTGTTATAAAATATTTCAGAGTCAGGATAATTGACTGACTTCATTATGATGTGTGCCTGATTGTATGTGGCTTAAGGAGAAGGACAGTAAGTGATTTGAATAAATACGGATTTGTAAAGAATGAAGGCGTCGTAGACGATACATAGACATTCTGACTTTAAACCGGCACAACAACATTATTGCTTATGTCTGCTACTGAACACATTTGTATTACTGATGTACCGTCATATCAGCATATGCTCTCAAAAGAAGTGAAGTACACTTATGTTGTATTGTGACAAATTAAATGTGATAAAACGTACAACAAGCTGTTGATCAAGATTATTCAAGTTGGCCATTCGTCACGTTACTGTTTAGACTGTTGTCTATTATATCAGAATACCTTTCAAGACCAGGCCTGCACATTAATATACTCGTTACCCAATAGCCTTCAATAAGTATAAGGTAGCAACGCTTATGGGGGAACTTTGTGTTTGTAATGATTAGATTTTGCTCAGTGCAGAATTTAAGGAGTCGCTTTCCATTGTCATTAAGAGTGTCTTCTCCATACCTTCGAAAACAGTAACAGTTAACTATAATGTGATAATTAAGGTCGAAGAAAACGTGATCACGATAAATGCAAGGTCACATTATTGTGGTATAACAAGTTGTGATTGTCTGCAATGTAAAGTATGACTTGCAGTAAAATGGAGGCAATTGTTGATTGTATTATATCCAAATTAGAGTAATCCTAAGGTGCACTGTAAGCGAGGTGTTACCATATATCATCATTTCCCTTTGCGCTCCTTACAGATCATGGAACTACCACTTTAGCTGGTCCCTTTGCAGAAAGCCTGCACCAAGCACTCACATGCTATTGCTGAGGTAGTTTCTGTGGCTATTTGTTTTACATGATGAGGTTGTCAGCACCATACACAACCTCATTGTTTCAAACCAGTAGAAGGGAGGGACAACGATTACATCAGTTACGTCTGCCCAAACCTAGGATCGACCTGTTCAAAAAGAGTCTAGCCTACTCTGGTGCCTACTTATGGAACAGCCTTCCACACCACCTAAAAAGCCTACCTACACAATATTCTTTTAACAAAGCACTTTTCAAACAATTCCTCAACACTGATTATCTACCCCCATAGAAACAGCATTTGCCTGTCAACATCTCATCCATAGGTCAACATTTCTTTTCCTCTTCCGCTCGTTTTTGTGTGTGAATAATTTGTTTTATATCCATGTAATATCATTATTAAAATATTATTATATAATGTAATGTATGTGTGAATGTACCCACATAATACTGTACTTTAGAAATGTGAGTTGTGAGAATGTACCCGCATACCACTGTACTTTAGAAATGTGAACTTTTTTTATTTTTCTACTGCTAAAAGACTTTTCCTGCCACAGAAGTGCGTAAGAAAGTGTTATTATTATTATTTCATTTTCCACCAAGAATGTATGGACATAAGCGAGAATGTGTTTATGTAATTTTTGTATTGATGATTGATGACACATTCAGAAATACAGATTAATTGTAGACGGATTTGACAGCATGAGTGAGTATCGGTATACAGAATTTATTTATTTTTATTTATTGTTTTATTTATTTTATTTTTACTTTTTTCCCCCAATTACTAGCTTTATAATGTTGCATGCCTTTAAATTAATGCTTAAAGCATCATGTGGGAATGAAAGGATATAGTATGCAAGATTAATGAGAGTGGAAGGGCAGAATGTTAGACGGGCCTGCACGCCCAATTCTTTACCCTTCGAAAATAAAGTTCATTCGTTCGTTTTATCCACTTTGTACGACATGTCCAAGGAAGGCATCGTTCTATTCTTTCTTTGTCTCATCAGAGACCCCTGCGAACTACGCTGGGTTTTTAACATATTAAAAAAAAAAAAAAAATTTTAATATTCTATATAACAGCATTCTGAAGTTTGATATCAGTGGCAAGTAATAAGTGGATGTTGAGTACGGTACCTTCAAGTGATTTATTTTTTTCATTTTATGAAGTATTTTCCTGTAGTCATAAGTGAGTAGTACTCTTTGAGGTCATGTGCTACAGTTAATTGTAGCGAGATCAGTGATACAATCGCCAAATACAGTAATATTTAACCCCTACGCCAAGTAACTTTACCACCCCGCCCGTGTTTGCCCAAAGTCATCGCCCATGCCTGCGATTCGCTCTGGATTTGGAAAAGCATTTACGCCAAAGTGAACGATACCAACACCACTAGCTTTTTCGTTGCTCTGTCCAAAGACTTTAAATAACATAACACGTGTTTCGTTCCCAAAAGAGTGATAGAGAAAAAATAGGAGTGAAGGAGCGAGGGAGGAATGAAACCTTGACTAAAGTGTTTTTTTAAATCTATTAATAGCACACAATGCGATAGTTGACGTTAAGGACTTGCTTATGGTACCACAAAACGAACACGAGAGGCTAGCTTTTGAAAATCAACTAGTGCCTTAGGAACGGTTGTTAGGGCTCATTTTTTTTCCCTTAACGTTAAGGTTTGAATAAAACATTTGTCTTTGCTAATACACGCGATGATACCACATTTCAAAACCAACCGCCTTGGTCCCTCTCCGTCTTGAAAATTAAATCTAACATAAACAACGGTTGGCGATCGGCCAAAAAGCGTGTTTCATTTTCTTAGAACCAGCGAGAAAGAGAAAAAATAAAAGGGGGAGATTGACATGGAGGAAAATCTAAGCTAGCGTATGCATTGTAAAAGTGAAACCAAATTGGGAAGGGTAGCGAAAACGGTGGCAAAAGAAACATAGATGCAGTATCGTATTCTAATTGAATAATAAGAAAAGAAAGGACAGTTGACAACTGAAATGATAATACTTGGTTATTAGGAATATCATATTACTCATTATGATATATTATCTTACCGTAGAGAAAAAGTATGTTATTTGAAAAACTGAAGGGGATAAATACAAAGATGAAAACTATGATAAAGAGAGAAATAAAAACCTAAGGGCTAGATGACAGACAGTCGTCTGGTTAAAAATTGCTTTTCCCCATTAAAATCGCTTAGATATTAACAAAAATATTGTAGAAAATAAAAATGAATGACAGAAAGACAAACACAGTGATATCCCCACACAACTTTGAAAATCGGGGGACGTTACATTTTTTGAACGTGTATTTTTGAAAAGAGAGTCAAGTCGGCGTACCCTGATCTGATTGGTTTAGGGGAGCATAACTAACGAGGGGATGTAACGAACGTTTTGCTAACGCTTGGTTGCCACTTGAAGATAAAATTTTAAAAGTAAGGTTATCATCAGACACAAGGACTTCATGACCCATTGCCTTTGCTGTTCTGGCCAGTGGCGATCTCAGCTTGACCCATTGATCGCCGGTTAACCTTATATTTGTGTAATATTTCATTGATTGCGGTAAGATAAACATTATTATTGATATGTATATGTACTATTGATGTGTAGAGGCTAACATAGATAGGCGCCCAACCAAAAATTGGAGTTGTGCGACATTTGCCATTGTGGAAGCTTGCAAATTCTTAGTAAAAGCCAGGCATGCCTAAGTAGAATTATGGAGCCAATGAAGGAACATATTGTTTGAAAATTTATATATACTATTATGACTGTAAGACCAGCAAACCACTGGCCATCTTCGGCAAGTCACAGTGTTTCACATGACTTGGTAAAATAAATATAATTTCCTATGAAAGGAATGTATCAAACTGATGATATTGAAGAGTACCTGAGTATGAAGCAGTCACAGAATAAGATAGGGATGATAGCTATTTGTTTAGCACAGGAAGCTGATCTTAAACTGTTTAATAATGTGTAATTGTTAGATGTGGAGAGATTTATGTATAAGTACTTAGGAGGCCTTAATCCTCTTATTGCAGGGTTGCATCCTATAACACTCAGTGTGCCACAAAGTAATACTGGAGCTGCAGAGTTCGAGGCAACAGTGTTTATTTGCCTATATTCAGAAGCAAGAGTGCTGAAGCAGTCTCCAGGTCTCACTGTCGAGACGAATGTACTGTTGTTGAGAAAGTCATCAACTATTGCTCAAGGAAATTCAGTTAAGCCAAACCTTCGACGGGCTTAATGATTGTTCATTTAACATTAACTCTCCACTATTGCAATAAAACAGTTTTAGGAAGTGATGAGAAAAGTCGTTCCTCATAATCGTGACCAGTCATAGGATCTAGTGCTTCATCAGGGAATTCCATGTTATAAACATTTACAGATTGACATTTAAGGACAAGTTGTCCTTTAGACTTAATTAACACTGTAAATATATTTCCATTCCATTTTGAGTTTTAAACATTCCTGTACCAAAAAAGATTTGAGGTACAGGAAATTAAAATTGTAACATACTATTCTAAATTTAACCACTGACTTGTTTAATCCCTTTTCATTGAGTTAAGTTGTGTTTGTTGTCATACACTCACCATTACCTTTTGCATTACCCTAGACATCAAGCCATATAAAACAAACAGACACCAGAATATAATATAGACTCAAAATATATCGCAGATTGAGGTCGTAGGGTGGTAGCAGTCAGGTACCCTGAGAACATCATCATCAACTATTTGACTCAGGGACTTGCATAGCTGACCTCACTCTGTACACAAGTAATAATTATCTCTTTTAACATCAAAACCCACCACATTAATACTGGTGACATTGAAACTTCAAAGATGTTTTTATTTCAGCAGCTAATAGTTAAAGCTTTGCTTAAGCAGATGCTCATCATCATTATGACCAGTGAATAAGTTCACTGTATATACACAAGTTTTCCAATCATGTTTTTTTTTAAATTTTAATCTCTGTGCGATTCACTTGTATGTTTGTTTTTTAGTAACCAGCATTAGTCTTTTGGCTGTGACTATAGATAATTCTAGTTCTAATTTTGAATTGTGAAACAGGAACTTTGAAGGTGAGGATATTTATGCATGATTGAAAATTATATAACATCAAGAGAGAAATGAAAAGAATGAATGTAAATTAATTATTTGAAATGTCGTATACCAGAGCAGGTGAAATATATTCTTCATTCTTCAGCATCGCTTCAGGTTATTCTGATTGAACTGACCGTGCCATTTGAATCCAGATTGGACGAGCAACATTCGTTCAAAGCGGCCAAGTATAATGATCTGGCCGCGGATCTGAGACATGATGGGTTCACTGCAAGGGTCATGGCTGTTGAGGTGGGCGCAAGAGGGCTTGTGGCTGCATCAGTGCATGATTTATTGAAACTATTGGGGCTGAGGGGGACAGTCGAGAACAAGGGCACTGAAGAGGCTTAGTGTAACTGCCGAAAAGGCATCATGCTGGCTGTGGAACAACCGCAATGGGCTATGGAATTCGGGACAGTAAACTCTGCAGTACAGAAAACATTAGGAACATTTCTAAGTCCGCAATACGTTGAGTTTTTCGGTGTACTGGTGAAAGGGCTGTGACTGAGGGCAACACGCGTCGTATATTATAAGAGGTGTTGGGCACAGAATTTCAGTTGCTAGCGTGCAGTGGCTAGCCTTGTCGGCTTTGCGCAGGTGTGTCAGTGTCTGTCCCTAGTCGTGGTGTGCAGCAGAACAAACGGAATAATTTGTCTCCTCTTTGTTACTTTCACAATTGCCTCCACGGCTGGCGGAGTTGTGGATTTTAAAGTTGCTACCACAGTGAAATGGGTTCATTTTCGATACAAGACAACAGGAGGCTGAGACACTTGGGAGTCATGACCCAAGTGGGCCCGCCCCCCTTAGAGTGTAAAGGAAAGTAAAAGGGCCGAAACACTTGATCGACAGGGGACACCTCTGATGATCAGATTGCCTCCTGTTGTATCGCTCTGTATAGAGTTTCCTATCATATTCTGACAACTACACAATAATGTTTTTCTAGAGCGAGTAAAGATGAAAAAGAAGTAGGGATTATGTAGATGCAGAAATAACAAGAACAGTGAAGGGTTTTTGGGCAGTATCAGATTGAGCACTGTTAGTTAAATTGAATGGCAGACCACTAAATAGTTATTTTGTACAGATGTACGCACAAAAAGCAGATAGTATGTAAGAAGTAATTGTCACATTCTACGATGCATTTGACATGGCTACGGCCCAGTGCAACTATAGTGCTTGGAGGCTTCAGTACAAAAGTTGGTAATGCTAAAGTGGAAGATGTCACTGGTGGTTATGACCTGGGAGAAAAGAGAGAGGTGACAAACTGTTAAGAGTGGACAAGAAGAAGGGCCAGACATTAATGTCCATTAATAGATAAAAGAGAGAGATGGTTACAGAAACACATGTACTTATGAAATGCAACATTGGTTTCTAGCAGAACTCGGCAGGTACTGACACTGTGGCAGATCTGAAGGATGGAGAATACACCTGGTGATGAAGAGGAAGGGGATAGAGAAGACATTAATGGGTCACTTAGACAGTGCAGACTATGCTGGCTTGGCCATGTCCGCCGCATGGAAGATGGTCGCAACCCGAAAGATATCTTCTATGGACAACTGGCACATGGCAAAAGAACAGTTGGGCGACCGCAGCTGAGATTCAAAGATGTAAGAGAGACATGAGGGCACTGGACAAATCCAGAAACCTGGGAGGATGAAGCTGCCAACCGCACGAAGTGGCGATGCTATCTGCGGCGCCACCTCCTATTGGGCAAATAGAAGCTCACACAACAAGCAGAAGAGCACACAACAAGCAGAAGAGCACACAACAAGCAGAAGAGAGGAGAATACATCAAAAGAAACACCAGGAAAATAAGCAGCTGACGGCTGTCACCTCAGGGGTGCATTCCCATTTTCAGTTATGACTGAAGGGGCTATTAAGTATTAAAATGGTTCATTCATCACCCTTGAGCTCCCCAAGGAGCATAGGCCTTCAGCAAACTTATGCCAAATCTTCCTGTCTCATGCCATTAGCTCCAGGTTTCTCCATTTTTTCCTTATTCCTTTCATTTCTGTCTCTAGTTCTCCTCTCCATGTGTTCTTCAGTCTCCGTGTACCTTTCTTACCTAGGGGGTTCCAGAACAAGGACTGACTGATTATAATACTATCAACAGGTTTCCATCACCAGTGTCTTCTCATCTCACTCTGCTGGCACTTGTATGGTTTGCATGATCAGTTTTTGATATTAGTGATCTTGTCGTACTATCTCAATCTTTTAAATTCTATGCAAGCACCCATTTCCTAACTCTTTGACTCCGTAATTATTTTCTACCCTGTGCCGTAATTATTTTTTGAAGAATTCTAAACGGTGAAGTGTACTATCTTTTAGTGTAAATTTTATGTTAATATTTTCTGTGAACATGTACTTATTATATACCAAACTGTAGGGACATAGATAGAGAATTGTAATATATAGTGTATTTGGTAGTATTAACACAAGTATGTTCGGTATACTTAACACATTTTGCATGTAAAATTGAAAAACACTAAAAAGTTAACTGTAGAATACGAGCTTACCAAAGACAAATTACTGTTGTAGACAATAAAACTTTCTTTTTAGTCTTCAAACATCAAGGTAATCCATTTACGAAGTTAAAAAAAACATTGATTGTGGCCACAGTTAGTACATTTAGTGTTATTCACACCAGTTGTTACAGTGATCCCTTATAAGAAAAAAATAAAATATGCAATATTGCACTGCGTAATTTTCAAACAAACAATGAAGAATAACATCATATAAAAACTTGTTACATTTGTTTAATGTTTTAATAGTATCCCTAGCTTCATCTTGTACCTAGGACTAGTGATTAGATGTTACTATAGGTCATTCTACGAGTTTTAAAATACGATATGAATTTCATTAAACGGACGATTTTTGGGGTTTATTCGTGATAAACTAAAAACAATGCTCTGAGCGTTACGGTGGCACAGCAGTTACAATTTTGCAACGCTCTGAAGTCAAAGAGTTAAAGTCTTTAGCTTCTTGGTTGTTGTTTTTGTTTTTCTCAGTGTTTCAGAGCCAAACAACAGGACTGACGTGACATTTGAGTTGAATATTCTGACATGAACGGTAACATATGCAAAGGATACCAGAGCACTTAGTTATTACAATGGATTCAGTACTAGAGTAGCAAACTTGTTTAACTTGCTGTCTTTTGCTAGAAGGATCTTCTTTGGTGCACAACATGCCCAGCAAAGGCCTTTTGTAGTTCCTGGTGTCTCTATTGAGACAAAGAAAGAATAAGTTCACTGCTGTCACCAGGAAAGCTGTAAGAGGGAGCTTGTGTGTCACCCTATACCCCACCATATACAATAAATTGCTTCAGAAACCCTACAACAAGAGCACAGTGCTTTGGTACAGGCTTCCTGTGTTGTTGTTGAACTAGAGCTGCTGAGCTTCTCGCTCTTTTGCAGCTAATACCAAGTTGAAGCCTCCTTGGTATTATCTACACTGTAGATCTAGGCTTTTCCTGTGGCGTATCTGCCATTCCTAAATGTGCTGAGTTGAAGTCATGAGCTCCAGTTTCTCCAACTTGGCTTGTATTTAAAGGATCATCATGTCTGGTCCCAAGCTAGGAGTAAGAACTGCTTGGCATACTATGCATTCCCCACCAACCAAGGGGGCTCTGCAAATATGGAAAGCTAAAATACTGTGCTCTGGTTCTTGGCTCTTCCAAGGAATTGTCACGTCCTACACAGAACTACTTCTCATCTCCCCCTTCCTATCATGGGTCCACAGTGAGATCCTCCTGCATGCAGCCAACCAGGTAGAAGCCAGAATTACATCTGGGACTAATCTGACTCCTCCAAGCTTTGTGTGCAATGCTGGGTTCTCAGTATATTTCACCAAAGAGGGAATCCTTGGAAGTGTGTGGATGATTTCAAGAGTCAATGAGGGTGTAATTAGCCTCACAGACAGAGGCTTACTTCCACAGCTGTATAGTATAGAATTTTGCTTAGCTGGTGATCGTATAAGGGTGACTCCAGATATGCCTTCATGCATTAAACGTGTTGCATGCCATTAATTAAAATTCAGTAGCAAATAATACTCTCTTATCACTAGCCATCTCTTTGTTTGTTACTGGTGTTGATAGAAAACATTTCAATTATTTTACACAGCTAGTGAGAGAGAATGCACCTCCTTGTTTGACCTTAACTCACTACACGGAATTGATGCAAGGCAAGGGTGAGTAAACAGCTGTGTTCATTTATGAATATTTCTGTGTTGTGTCTTCTTCATCACCTTTCAGCTCCCCAAGGTGCATAGGCCTTCAACAAACTTAATGCCAAGCCTTCCTCTCTAGTACCATCAGCTCAAGGTCTCCTCTCTAGTACCATCAGCTCAAGGTCTCCTCTCTAGTACCATCAGCTCAAGGTCTCCTCTCTAGTACTATCAGCTCAAGGTCTTTCCATGTCGTCATCCCCTTTTTGTCTGTCTCCAGTTCACTTCTCCGTGTGTTCCTTGGTCTCCCTCCACCTCTCTTACCCTGGGGATTCCAGAACAAGGACTGACTGATAATGCTATCAACAGGTTTCTTCAGTGTATTGTGCAGACGTATGAATATTTCTGTATAACAACTGATTTCTCATCAGATGTCAAAACATTTGTATTTCGGCTCTAACATTGGAGATTTCTTTTTGTATGAATTCATTGTTATAATTATTTGCTAAAATTAAAGGCTGGCTGTTAAGTTTACTTTGTCTCACCATCTGAAGCATCAGTTATTTTAATTAACTGTTTCATATTTTCCGTTTAATAATTTAAACACGTTTTCTTGTTTATTGACGTCATAATTATGCAATTCTTACAGCTTATTTTTTTATTTGTTATCAGGCATTGTGTTGATGAGTGGCGAGTTTGATCAAAAAGTATTGGTAAGTTTTGCCAAATTTTGGACCAGTGTGTTTATAACATTTCCTTGGGAGCCGCGCTGGTGTAATGGCTTCGGCGTTGTACTGGGGACCAGGTGTTCATGGTTCAAACCCGGGCGTCGGCGTTTGAAGAAATGTTTACGGCCGGAAATTTGACTGAATAGCCTGAACGGCTCCTGTGATAAACCCTCTGTGGATGGGAAGGAGCGAAGCTCCTGACCGGGTTGGAAGGAAAGTCCTCAGGTTCCCCAGCCTCGCAATGATATGTCATTGGGCCGAAGGGCTGAAAGCCCAAGTGCCGCTGGTTAAGAAAAAAAAAAAAAAATAACATTTCCTTATAGTTTTAATTAGATTACCCCCAGGCATGTAAAAGTACTGTCAAGGGTAGTTCACAGAGGTCACTGATGAGACTGAAAAAAAAATAGGACCTTTGCTTTCTCAGGCATGTCGTACAAGGCGACTATGAGAGTGTGCATGAGGCAGGCAACCTTATTATGTAAAACAAATTGTTACAGAAACCACAGCTGTAAGTGCACATGAATGCTTGGCTCAGGTTTCCACTTGCAGTGGTGGCTTCGTAAGTAGCGAAAAGGAAAACAATTATGATGAAAAGGAAAATAATTATGATGATGTAAACTAGAAGGATGTTTAGTAAATGAAGTTTAGTTCATTTGATTGCATTGGTATTTAATGACTTTTGTTCTTTTTTTTTTATTTGCATCTGTATCTTGTTTCTTTTCATGCAAACAGAAGCAAGAGCTTGCCCTAAGTCTTGTACAACAAATGAGCATCTTTTATGGAAAGGACTCAAAGTTTTATGAAATTGTTCATCGCTTCAACTATGAGCCTGAGAAGTTTCAGTACCAGGAAATCATTGATGCGCTTAAGTCTCTTCCCCAGTATGATATGAAGTAATAGTTCAGGATCTGTTGTGTTGTTAATATTAATCCAGAGCAGTAACATTTTAGTACTAGTCTGAAGGAAAACAGCTAGTAAAAATTAGTTATAAGATCTTGATGTTGAGTTGTGATTGCTTTTGTGACTATACATTCATTCATTCATTCATTATGCTTCCAGCCCTATTGTATGGCTCTGAGACATGGAGAATAACAAAAAACAACAACCAAAAAGTTACAGACAATTCAAAAATGGGTGCTTGCATGGAATAGAAGGATTGAAGTGGTTTCACAAGATCACCAATGTGGAACTGATTACAAAAAACCAGACCAGTGCCAGTGGAACAAGAGATGAGAAGATGCTGGAGATGGCTAAGACATACCCTGAGGGAACCTGATGATTGCATAACCAGACAGTCCTTACTGTGGAAACCCCAGGAAGAGAGGTAGAGGGAAACCAAAGAACACACAGAGAAGAGAGGTAGAGGGAAACCAAAGAACACACCGAGAAGAGAGGTAGAGGGAAACCAAAGAACACACCGAGAAGAGAGGTAGAGGGAAACCAAAGAACACACCGAGAAGAGAGGTAGAGGGAACCAAAGAACACACTGAGAAGAGAGGTAGAGGGAAACCAAAGAACACACCGAGAAGAGAACTGTTGGCAGATATGAAGGGGATGAGGAAGACATTGGAAAACCTTGAGCTGATGGCACGGGACAGGAAGACTTGACATTAAGTTTGTTGAAGGCCTGTTGTTGGGGAGTTGAAGGGTGTGATGAATGAACTAAAGTCTCTTCCCCAATATGATATGAAGTGAGACTTCATGACCTGTTACGTTGTTAATATTGACCCAAAGCAGTAACAATTTTAGTACCAGTCTGAAGGAAAAGAAGTAATAAAAAATATTTATTTAAAAGATATTGGCGTTGTGTTGTGATTGCTTTTGTGACTATGCATTCATTACCCTTCAGCTCCCCACGGAGCATAGGCCTTCAACAAACTCATACCAAGTCTTCCTGTCCAGTGCTATCAGCTTAAGGTCTATGTCTTCATCATGTTCAGTTCTGCCTCCAGTTCTCTTCATGCGCTTTTTTGGTCTGCCTCTACCTCTCTGATTGACAGAGTGCCGGGTTCGATTCACAGTATCAACACGCTTCAGGGAGCCGCGCTAGCATAGTGGTTACCACACCGCTCTGGCGACCGGGTGATGCAGGATCAAACCCGGGCGACGGCATTTGAGGATTTTTCGTCGACCAGGATTTGGACTGGATTAACTCGAGACCTGGCGAGTACATTTGAAGGAGTGTCGTTGACCAGGGACTAGCGGCTCCTGAGCCGACCCAGCTCTAATGGGTACCTCCGAAATCGGCGAGTATCTGCCTGAATGGCGAGGGACACCTGTCTCTGTACAAGAAAAAAGGGATACTCACGTAAAATCAATGTCAGGTTAGACATTAATAATAACTGAATGGCGAGGGACACCTGTCTCTGTACAAGAAAAAAGGGATACTCACGTAAAATCAATGTCAGGTTAGACATTAATAATAACCTGAGATTTCGCCTCGAGTATTAGCGGGCGTACGAAAAAAAAAAAAGAAGAAAAAACACGCTTCAGTCTACCCAGCTGTAAATGGGTGCCTGACTTTGCACTTGAGTTAGGCAAAAGAAAAGGCAGTGATGAAGGGAACTGGTCACCCCCACCTCTCGAAGCTGGACCTAATACAGTGAAGTCTCTAACACGTCACTCCTCAATGGCAATATCTGCTATGGGACTACCCTACCTGCCTCTCCTATCCTGGTGATTCCTGAACGAGGACTGCCTGGTAATGCTATCAACAGGTTTCCTCAATGTGTGTCCTGCCCATCATGCAAGGTCATAGCTAGGACTTTAATATGGGGGGGGGGGGGGTTAATAAATAAATAAATTTTTATGCACTATTTTAAATTTTTTTTTTTTTAAATGAAAAAAGTTAAATTACCATTTATGATGAATATTTTTCTTTCCCTCTATAGTACAAAATCCGTTCTATTTTTTTAACGCAGATTTGGACAGAACATCGTCAGCATTCAAAGGCACGCTGCGACGGATACTTATTAGTGCTAAACCTGTCAATTGGTTATCTCCTGCTGCATTCCTAAGCCAATTTTTAAGTCGTCTTAAAGTGGAAAAGCATCTTTCGGGAGTTGCTGTGGAACATGGCAGGGTCATCAGAATCTGTAATAGTCTTTTTATAATAGGGAAAAGTACAGCATCACAAACTATGAAGTAAACAATCGCGGTTTTTGGATTATCATCTTCTGACAGTAAATTCCATTTGTGTTGCCACAGCTCAAATTCCACTTTTAGCCCTCCATATTCTTCATCATAAATTTCAGTTTTCTTTGAGTGTTTCTGGTGTAATATCTTTACAATTACAAAGAAACAGTAGTTGCAATTTAGCAATTAATTTGTTATGTGGTGAAAAACAATCCTTTAGTTGAACTGAAAAATGATCGAGAAACGGTATAAATAAATTACGACTGTTAGCATTCATTGGCATCACTTGATGGGGCATTTTGTCGGTGTGATTGTCGTCCAGTTACTCTAGGTTTGGTCATTTCACCTCCCACATCATGTAACATACGTTCTGCCAACATATATATTTCATTGAAAGAAACTTTGCTTTTATCACTCATTGTTTGTATCAAACTGACGATTAAATCCACGTGCTCACAACATTGTACTAAATCCACATTTATCTTTTGAAGACTTTTGCACAAATTTACACTATAACAAAAAATATCTTATCTAATGTTAATAGTGCAATAACAAATTCAGCATTGGTCGTTGCAAGCATAAGTTGGTATGCTTGTTCTGAAGTTTCTTTATTTCACGATTCTTTAAGTTCATTGAGAGATGCCACTATTGCAGGATATAATGCAATGAAATGGGACACTGAGTTATGTTTCTCGGACCATCTTGTTTTGCATAAACCAAGAACAGTTTTATGTGATAGGCTCTCATTTTCATTTGCTATTTGTTCTAAAACATTGTGACTCTGAGATGAGAGACGAAAGTAATTCACCACAGACTTAATAATGCCAATACAATTTCTAATAACTGACAAGTCACATGATTGCCCAATAACTAAGTTTAATGGGCACTACGGTGGACAAATTGCGCTTTTGGATATTTTTCAGATATCAGTGTGCGAACTCCTCTGTTCTTTCCACTCATTACAACAGCACGATCGTAGCCTTGACCAACCATATTATTCAAATTTACTCCAAGTTGAGTCAATGTACACAGAAGAACAGTAAGCAAACCTGAAGCAGAAACATCGGATAAATAAGCAAAACATAAAAAATCCTCTCGAATTGCAGGGGAGCCTTTACTATCAATATACCGAACACATATGGCGAAGAACTGTTCTTTCTTGTGTCTCGTCAGCCAATAATGAAAATTATTTAGCATCATTTATCCGAGAAACGATAGACTCTTGTATTATATCTCTGCAAATTCCAATAATTTCATTCTGAATAGTTGGACTGGTATACATATTTTTGGAGCCAGACGACAAAGTAATATGACTTAAAAAAAGGTTTGTATCTCCTCCTTTAGCACGATATCACAAAAGATCCCTAAAGTCATCACTGCATTCTGGCTCACAGAGAGAAATGGGACCCGAATCGTTTGTACCTCTTAGAGCAATATCTTTTCGGCCACATAAAATTACGGTTTCCACTATATGAGCTAATTTTGCTCTGTTTTCCTTTACTTGAAGTTTTCTTTTGTATCTATCATAGACATACATCAGTTTGCTTTCCGTTGACAATATTTATAAAAGTATCTGCACGCATACTTGCCTCAAGATGATATTTTGTTTGTTCATTTTTCCGAAAATCTTCTTTGGCATTCTTCCACTTTAAATAACCTGCTGATACTAATGTGCCTAATGCTTGATCTCATTTACCTCCAACTTCATGAGTAAATAATACACATATCTTGCACAATGCACTACCCGCACGTTTTGAATAGACTAACCATGGATACAATTTGAGCCATTTTAATTGGAAAGATAAATTCGTTTTACCTGAAACTGGGAAAACGAATTCATCAGAAGGTATCCATGGATTTTTTTAGAGCTTGTTCTTTGATGAGATCATCCAGTTTAACTCCTTTTAAAAAGTTACCAATGTCTAACTTGTGATACAATTCACCATCATTAACACACTTGTCACCACATACATTATTTAAATTAGAGCGTCCAGTTTCAGTAGATAACAGACTATTTGTTGCAGAAGTAGATTGCAGTGGCACTGAGTCAGTTTTAATTTCCTCCATATGTGTGCTCAGATCGACATCACTTATATTTTCCTTAACTTTTTTATTTTGTTTCTGCATAAAATTAATAAACGAAGTTTGATTTAGTCTCTTCATTGTTTTAAGATGAAGCTTTCACTTATTTCTTTATCACATCTCACTGTATCGCTTGTCTGCTGAACTGCAGCATAAACTTTATCTGATGTTTTCACTTCGACTTCAGCTACTTGTCTCTGACTGTCCCAAAAGTAATCTTAACTTCTGCTAATATGATTCTCTTCTCTCACTAAAATCTACAATTTTGGGAGCAACGTTCATCAGAGTTGACTGTCTTTCTTCTCATTCTTGTTATTTTTCGTTGTTCTACCTAAAGATCGTCAGTTGGTTTCTCACCATGAAAGAAAATTGAGAACTTCCTTAATATTCTTTCCAGAAATAACGTCATTGTCTGCATAAAGCAAAGCGTGGATTCCTACCCATAAATATATGACTTCTGACCTTTAAGATTGTCATTCTCAAAATAGTGTGTGGGAAAGTTAGTTCAGTATCCCACACTGTTCTTACTGAGGGTCAAATAAAATTTTCTTAAGATCAGCATTCCTTGCTGACCCATTTTATACACCCTTGTTTGTTTGTCAGATTTAATAGAATTAATGGCTTTGATGCTCATAAATCTGTTCAAAGTTGTTAACCTAGAAGTCAGAGGTCCCTCAGCATTTTTTGCACCATGGGCTCATTTTACATTTATTGAGAAGCCGTAGGGCATGAACCAAATATCATGACTTGCTTATTTAAAAAAGGGGGTTAATTTTTACAACAATATATCAAAATAATGTACTTACGTGAGGCTGAGTAAACACATTTAATTATATAAAAGATATTCAGAATTTTTAAAAAGTGATCTTCAAATCATTTGAGTCAAACATGTAATTAGTGTGATCATTGTCACTGCATGTCACTGTCCAACTTTTCATATTTAGGAGTGAATGCTGATGTTCCTGCATAATTGTCAAAGATGCTTAACTTGCAAGGGTAAAATCCTTCCTTGAATATAACATAACTTCCTGTATATATCGACACTGTTTTTGTAATTTTATTGAGAATACTAACCACCAATACCTAACAAGTTCAGTAGAGGGTAAGCTATAATTTCTGACCATGCAAGCAAATTGATATATTTATTCTTACTTACTTACTTAGTCGTTCCCCTTCTACCGTGAGGTGTAGAGGTTTGGAAGAGAGAGCGCCAGACTATTCTATCGGCTGTCTTCCTCCTGGCCTGGTTCCATTCTAGTCCTCGGTCCTTCAAAGATTGTCTAATGTTGTCCTCCCAGCGGACTCTGGGTCGTCCTCGGGGTCTGGATCCTTGGCTCTTTGTTTCCCATGCTTGTCGTGGTAGCCGATCTTCTCCCATTCTGCAGACATGGCCAAACCATCTTAGTTGGGACTGTTCTACTTGGGTCTGTAGGGGGTGGCAGCTCCGAGGTATTTAAAGTGGTCAACCTGCTCCAGGACCTGTTCTCCCAGCTTAATCTGATGCCTTCTTTCTTCTCGTGATATCATCATGGATTTTGTTTTAGAGCTGCTTATGACCATCCCTCTCTTCTCCAGCTCTTCCTTCCAGACTTGCAGGTTGGATTGGAGATGTGCCTCTGATTTAGCAATCAGGGCAACATCATCAGCAAATGGCCAGCTCTGAAATATAGACCTGTCTCATCTTCCAGTACCCCACTGAATACTTTCTTGTTCTCTCCTTACATGCCTTGATGACATCGTCCATAAGGAGTATGAAGAGGTAAGGTGATAGGATATCACCTTGTCTTACACCAGTGGTGGTCCTGAACTCTTCTGACTTATGGTTTGCTGTCCTCACATAATTTCTGCAAGACTTGTAGAAGCTCTGTATAGCATGAATCAGAGGTGCTGGAATATTCTTCCTTGCCAAACAGTCCCAAAGTTTGCTCCAGAAGACCCTGTCAAACGCCTTTTCCAGATCTATGAAACAAAGATGGATCTCACTCTTATACTCAAGGGCCTTTTCACTCAGCTGTCTGAGTGTGAAGATTAGGTCTTGAGTACTTCGGTTTGCTCGGAATCCGCACTGGACCTCATCCAATTGTGGCTCAGCTAGGCGTCGGAGTCTCTGCTCTAGGATTCTAGAGTAGATTTTTCCAGGGACACTGAGAAGGGATATGCCTCTATGGTTTCCACACTGTCGGTTGTCACCCTTTTTGAAAATTGGTGTTATGATTACAATCTCCCAATCCTTTGGTATGGTCTTGTTGCACCACGCTGGCTGTAGGACCCTTAAGAGTAATAGGTCGCCTGATGCTCCCATGTACTTAACCATTTCTGGTGTTATACCATCATGCCCTGCTGCTTTGCCCATCTTGATTTTCTCCAGTGCTGCCTTCAGTTCTTCCATCTTTATGTCGTCTTCATCATCATTGGTTTCCTCTTCTGTGCTAGTGGTTATCATTTCTGATGCTTGACCTTGCTCACCATCCAGGAGTTCTGAGAAATATTCTTTCCATCTTTCCATTACTTCCTTCGGGGCAGTAAGCAATTTGCCTTGCTTGTCCTTTATAAATTTGAGAGGGCATTGTTTTTCCTTCCTCATGTTCTTTAGGGTCTTATAGAACAATTTCTGGTTTCCTTGTGCATCTTTTTCTAGCTTTTCTCCAAATTCTTCCCAGGACTTCTGTTTTGCTGCTAGCACTTTGTTCTTTACTTCTGTTCTGAGTGTCACATATTCTCTATATTTTTCCATTTGTCCTGTTGTGTCTTTAGCTCCTAAGTATTGTTTCCATGCCATTTTCTTCTCTCTTATTTTCTCTTTGACTTCCTCTGTCCACCAAGGTGTCCTCTTTCTCTGGTTCCCAAGTCGGACTTCACCACATGCTTCTGCAGCAGCTGTCTTTATGATATCCTTGAATTTAAGCCAGAGGGTTTCCAAGTCATCAGGTTGTTCTTCTGTGTTGCTCACCGCTGCAGCAATAAGCCCCTGATATCTGGTCTTAATTTCTGGCTCTCTCAGCTTGTAGGTCCTAATGTTCATTTCTCCTGCTCGTTTACTTGGTTTCTTGCATGATGTTGAGCAGTTCCTAGGCTGAGCAACTCTTTCAGTTGTTCGTTTGATTGTTAGCAGGTAGTCTTCTTCTTCTTCCATCCTTAGCCATCAACCGGCAAAGCAGTATGTGGCCAGTACGCCTAGTGGCGTCTTAGGGCAACAACAAATTGATCAATCTATCGCTGTTTCCACCACGCCTAGTGGCGTCTTTGTGGAACAAAAACAGACCAAACAATCTATCATTGTTTCCGTAATCAGATTGGTTGGCAAGCAGGTGATCAGCCCACTGTGCGAAGTTTTTACGGGATGGGGTAAACAGCCCCATGCCCATACCCTCCTTAGTCGCTTTTTACGACATGCGTGGTAGGGTGCAGTGTTACTATTCTTTGCTCCCCTTTCGGGCCCCGGTAACACACAGGTGTAGCAGGTAGTGATCACTTCCAATCTCTGGCCCCCTCCAGACTCTTGCATCTCTGACATATTTGAATGAGCTTCTCCGAACAATGGCATAGTCGATCACTGACTTCTCATTCTTTGTTGGTTCACATCTAGTGTATGCATGTATGCGCTTATGGGGGAACTTTGTGTTTGTAATGATCAGATTCTGCTCACTGCAGAATGTAAGGAGTCGCTTTCCATTGTCATTGAGAGTATCTTCTCCATATCTTCCGATAACTCCACCCCATCTAGCATGGTCATTTCCAACTCTGGCATTAAAATCTCCGAGCATGATAACTTCATCTAGGCAGTCATCCACTGTCCTTTGAAGCAGCTCGAAGAATTCCTCCTTGACCTCTGCTCTCTCATCCTCATTTGGCCCATACACTATGACCAGGTTGACTATGGTTTCTCCTTCTTTTAGTTTCACAACCATAATGCGCTCTGAGACAAAGTTCCACCCCTTGATACTATCTTTTTGATTTTGGGCCACAATGCAACCCACACCCCCTTTAGCTCTTTCGGATATGGGTACACCACTGTAGAGCAGCGTGTTGCCATTGAGATCCATGACTCCTTGTCCTTTTTTTCTTTGTTTCCATTATAGCCAGGATTTCTAGTTTTGCTTTCCTCATCTCTTCCACCAGCTCCTCTTCCTTCCCATTTATACTTCTTGTGTTCCATGTTCCATAAGTCGTAGTCCGTAGTCCGTTCCAGTTTGTCGCCTTTAGAATCAGTCCGGTTTTCTCTCTTGTGTTACTCGTAATCGTGGTTTAAAGCAAACAGGTGATTGGCCTGTTGTGCCTTTGCATGGTGGAGGGGCTGTCTCCTTACGGCCTCCATGCAGGCCGCCCTCCTCCTGTTTCATCCGGGCTTGGGACCGGCATGGGCGGAGTTTATATTTATTCTTTCATCTGCAAATCTTCTACGGACATACAAACAAGCCTTTGCGGGCATCGCGTTGTGTACCCTATAGATCATTGACCACACCTCCTCTACTCGACCGACATGAGATGGCTTCTAAATGTCATTGTTCTAGATCAGCATTTCTCAAACTGATCCATGGAGCACTAGTGTTCCAAGAGCTATTGAAAGGTGCTCCGCAAAGAAAAAAATGTAGAACCGGTTGCTAACAACGTATTCTGAAACATTATTTTTTTTAATGGATATGAAATCCATTTGCTATTGCAGTCATACAAGCATGCTTATCAGGTAATTATTATGAGAGTTTGATTTATTTGACTTCAGACACAGGAATAAAACAAAGATTTAATGAACTTTCCGTAAATGATTTTTGGAGCACTGTTTAGCAAGAATGCCCCAACATTTCAAAATGGGCAGTTCGATGCTTCTTCCATTTGCCACTACATACCTATGTGAAACAGGATTTTCTTCTTATGCAGCTTTAAAAACGCTTGATTACGTTTTGAATACACAGAAACATTGTCACATAACACTAGCGGTTGTTCTGGTTCTTGCGCATGCAAATTTGTTGGCACTTTTTGAATGATGGAAAGCATTTTAAAGTACAGTGCACTGATTTCAAATTATTGTGATGTTTCACAGTATGAAAAACAAAAGGGCCTTCTGTAGCAGTTACTTTTTTCGGTTCCGTGCTAATTTCTTTTGCAAATAATGTCAGTTTTGATTGCAAACTTTCAGACACGTGCGTTTTTGTGGTGTTCATGTTTTCGTGTGTGTGTGTGTGTGGATTTGTATATGTGTGTGTTTTTTCTTTTTTAATTAGCAGCAACTTTATTTGCTACTGACACAAATGTGCCACCTCTGCACACGAGATATTTACTTACTTAGTCGTTCCCTTTCTACCGTGAGGTATAGAAGTTTGGAAGAGAGAGCGTCAGACTATTCTATCAGCTGTCTTCCTCCTGGCCTGGTTCCATTCTAGTCCTCGGTCCTTCAAAGATTGTCTAATGTTGTCCTCCCAGCAGACTCTGGGTCATCCTGGGGGTCTGGATCCCTGGCTCTTTGTTTCCCATGCTTGTCGTGGTAGCCGATCTTCTCCCATTCTGCAGACATGGCCAAACCATCTTAGTTGGGACTGTTCTACTTGGGTCTACAGGGGGTGGGATTTTAGGCCTTGACGTATCGTCTGGTTGTGGACCATGTCTCTTCTTGTTACTTCAACCACCTTCCTCAGATACCTCATTTCTGAGGTTTGGATCTGGCTTTTGTGAGTTGTAGTCATTGCCCATGACTCGCATCCATATGTCAAGACTGGGACATAGGTGGAGCGGTATACAGCCATCTTCGTTTTCTTACCAACCTCTCTCTTGCTGAGGAATCATCGATTTATGACCTGAAAAAGTCTCCCAGCTGCTGCTTTTCCAGACTTGCAGGTTGGATTGGAGATGTGCCTCTGATTTAGCAATCAGGGCAACATCATCAGCAAATGCCAGCTCTGAAATACATACCTGTCTCATCTTCCAGTACCCCACTGAATACTTTTTTGTTCTCTCCTTACATGCTTTGATAACATCGTCCATGAGGAGTATGAAAAGATAAGGTGACAGGATATCACCTTGTCTTACACCAGTGGTGGTCCTGAACTCTTCTGACTTATGGTTTGCTGTCCTCACATAATTTCTGCAAGACTTGTAGAAGCTCTGTATAGCATGAATCAGAGGTGCTGGAATGTTCTTCCTTGCCAAACAGTCCCAAAGTTTGCTCCAGGGGACCCTGTCAAACACCTTTTCCAGATCTATGAAACAAAGATGGATCTCACTCTTATACACAAGAGCCTTTTCACTCAGCTGTCTGAGTGTGAAGATTAGGTCTTGAGTACTTCGGTTTGCTCGGAATCCGCACTGGATCTCATCCAATTGTGGCTCAGCTAGGCGTCGGAGTCTCTGCTCTAGGATTCTAGAGTAGATTTTACCAGGGACACTGAGAAGGGATATGCCTCTGTGGTTTCCACATTGTCGATTGTCACCTTTTTTGAAAATTGGTGTTATGATGGCAATCTCCCAATCCTTTGGTATGGTCTTGTTGCACCACGCTGCCTGTAGGACCCTTAAGAGTAATAGGTCACCTGATGCTCCCATGTACTTAACCATTTCTGGTGTTATACCATCATGCCCTGCTGCTTTGCCCATCTTGATTCTCTCCAGTGCTGCCTTCAGTTCTTCCATCTTTATGTCATCTTCATCACCATTGGTTTCCTCTTCTGTGCTAGTGGTTATCATTTCTGATGCTTGACCTTGCTCACCATCAAGGAGTTCTGAGAAATATTCTTTCCATCTTTCCATTACTTCCTTCGGGGCAGTAAGCAATTTGCCTTGCTTGTCCTTTATAAATTTGAGAGGGCATTGTTTTTCCTTCCTCATGTTCTTTAGGGTCTTATAGAACAATTTCTGGTTTTCTTGCGCATCTTTTTCTAGCTTTTCTCCAAATTCTTCCCAGGACTTCTGTTTTGCTGCTAGCACCTTGTTCTTTGCTTCTGTTCTAAGTATCACATATTCTCTATATTTCTCTATTTGTCCTGCTGTGTTTTTAGCTCCTAAGCATTGTTTCCATGCCATTTTCTTCTCTCTTATTTTCTCTTTGATTTCCTCTGTCCACCAAGGTGTCCTCTTTCTCTTGTTCCCAAGTCGGACTTCACCACATGCTTCTGCAGCAGCTGTCTTTATGATGTCCTTGAATTTAAGCCAGAGGGTTTCCAAGTCATCAGGTTGTTCTTCTGTGTTTCTCACTGCTGTAGCAATAAGCCCCTGATTCTTCTTCGATCCTTAAACACCAACCGTCAAAGCAGTCAGTGGCCATCACGCCTAGTGGCGTCTTGTAGGGCAACAACAAATTGATTCCACTTTGCACGGTCGGTGACCATCCTTCGTACAGTGCCCCAGCTCTGGTTCATTCTTTGCATCTCAGCCTCCACAGTCCTCCGCCAAGTTGTTTTTGGTCGGCCTCTCTTTCGCTTTCCTTCAGGGGTCCAAAACATAGCTGTTCTTGTGATGGCATCGGGGTCTCTTCTGAGGACATGACCAACCCAGCTCCAGCGTCTGCCAGCTATGATGGTGTGCATGTCCTCTTGCTTGCTACGAGTAAGCAGATTTTGGTTGGTGATGGTATTCGGCCAAAAGATGTGGTGAATTTTTCTTAGGCATGTTGTGTGAAAAGAGGACAATTTTGACATTTCCCTCTCTGTGGCTCTCCAGCATTCCGCACCATAGAGAAGCACAGAAAGCACGCAACTTTGGTATAATCTTAATTTTGTGCTTGTGCTGTATTGGGAGGACTTCCAGATGTTATTTAGGCTAAAGAAGGCTGTTCTTGCCTTATTCATTCTGATGTTGATGTCTTTGCCTGCCCCACCATCTGGTGTTACTATGCTTCCTAGGTATGTGAAGGTATCTGTCTGTACCAGTTGCTGATTCCTTACTGATATGGGCTCAGGGTTGCTCACATTGAGCGTCATGACCTCAGACTTCTTTAAATTGATGTTCAAGCCCACCTGCTGGCTAATTTTATTAAGTCTATCCGTTTTTTCCTGGATGTGTTGATGTGAATGTGCCAGCAGTGCAATGTCATCTGCATATTCCAGATCTTCCAATGTTGAAAATGTAGTCCATCTTATTCCTCTTGGACTGCCCTCTGTTGTCTGGCGCATCACCCAGTCTATGACTGTTAAAAATAGAGTGGTTGATAAGGGGCATCCCTGTCGTACTCCTGTCTTCACCTCGAAGGTTAGGTTGCTCTGCCCAACACTACACGTAAAGTTGGCATAGAGGCTTTTTATGATTGACACTATGCATCTTGGAATTCCATAAGCCCTCAGTATTTTCCATAAACTGTCCCTATGTATGCTGTCAAAAGCCTTTTCAAAATCAACAAAATTTATGTAAAGCTGTCTTTGCCATTCTGAGCACTGCTCTATAATGTTCCTGAGAGTGAATATATGGTCTACACATCTTCTGTTCTTTCTAAATCCTGCTTGTTCTTTCCTCAGTTTGTAGTCTACTGCCTTTGAAATTCTCTGTATAATTATCCTGCCTAGTATTTTGCTGGGAACTGAGAGAAGAGGGATTCCTCTCCAATTATTGCAGTCTGCAAGATCTCCCTTCTTGGGCAATTTGACAATTATTCCTTTCTTCCACTCTGATGGTGTTGTCCCCGTTTTCCACACTTGTGCAAATAGTGGTTCTAATAGTTCTGCTGCTAGCTCAGGGTCTGTCTTAAATAGCTCTGCATTTAAGTTATCATGGCCCGGAGCTTTACCGTTCTTTAACCCTTTGATTGCTGTGATGATTTCTTCTTTTCGTGGAATGTCTGTATTTACATCTAGATCGTTTTCAGCCTCAGGAACATTCAATTGTGTCTCTGGTATTTCCTTGTTCAGCGTTTCTCTGAAGTGCTCTGCCCATCTTGTTTCCTGTCCCTCTGCTGTCTTGATGAGATTTCCTTGCTTATCTCTTACTAATGTAATATTGTTCGCACCTTGTTTTCCGCTGATGAATTTAGTTATTTTGTATACTGTGCTTTGTTCATTTCTCAGTGCTGCCTCTTCTGCCTGTTTTGCAAGATCGTCTAGGAAATTCCTTTTGTTGGCTCGGGTTTGGCGTTTAACTTCCCTGTCCAGCTGGCTGTACTGTTCGCTATATAGTTGCTTTAACCTGGGGGACTTCGCTTCTGTTTTCTTTCTTTTCATTTCCTTTCTCATCTTTATGGTGTTTAGTGTTTCTGGTGTTATCCAGTCTTGCTTCTTCCTTTCCTGGAATCCTAAGCATGATTTGCTACTTTCCTTATATATTGTTGAAATGGTGTTGAAATTCTGGTCTATATCATCAGTCAATGTCTTTTCCTGGCTTTTGGCAAATTGATGTCGTTTCTTAATGTCGGCCGCAAAAGCTTTTCTGGTAAGGGGGTCCTTCAATTTGCTGATGTCAAACCTTTTCTGTGTAGTTACAGTTGGTCCAGCCCTTCTTAGTTTCACTTTCAGTTTTGCTACCACTAAATGGTGATCACTTCCCACATCTGCACCTCTTCTTACCCTCACATCTTGTAATGCATGTCTCCATCTGCCGTTAACCATGATGTGGTCTATCTGGTTTCTGTCCCGACCATTTGGTGATTCCCATGTTAACTTGTGAATTTCCTTATGTGGGAAACGTGTTCCTCCAATGACCAGGTTGTTAATGCTACAGAAACTTATTAGCTTATCCCCATTTTCGTTTGCTGTTCCACTGCCGCATTTCCCCATTGTTCTTTCATTATATGTATTGTGTGTACCAACTTTCGCATTGAGGTCTCCCATTACTATAACAAGATCATATCTAGGTGTGTCTTCCATTTCTTTCTGCAGTTGTTGATAGAATTCATCCTTGACCTCCTCATCGCTATCATTCGTTGGTGCGTAGCATTGTATTATAGTAGTGTTGGTGAATCTCCCTCTCAATCTCAATCATATCAGTCTGTTGTTGATGGGTTTCCATTCCAGTAATGTCCTTTCTATCCCTTTCTGTAGAATAATGGCTACGCCTTCACTGTGCTGTCCATCCTCTCTTCCAGAGTAAAGTACTGTTTCTCCTGTTGCTGTTTTAACTTTTCCTGCCCCTGTCCATCTGCTCTCACTTATCCCCAGGATGTGTAACCTATAGTTTCTCATTTCTGCCGTGACCTGTCTTAGTTTACCTGTCTCGTACATTGTCCTGACATTCCAAAATCCTATTCTTGTATCCTGTTTTGCGGTCAGGACATCCGTTTTCATGTCAGTGGCTTCCTTTCGGCTTTCACCACTGACAGTCATACGAGCCACAGACTCCGAATGTCCATCCCGCAGCAAAGTTTGTTCATTTGATGTTGTTTCCGTAACTTCATTATTTTTTTACATAGACAGGGGTGTCAGCCCTATGCTAAAACCCCCAACCTGGAGGACCAGGGTACCAGCTTTTGTCTGACCCCTACCCACACAGACCAGTCCAGCATGGTTGAACCTACCAGGAGTAAAACTCCCGCTGGCATAGCTCTGGGGATTGTCAGGGTACGCAAGCTGCCATACCGCTACAAGGTATAGGTACCATTGATGGCAGAAGCCCCTGATATCTGGTCTTAATTTCTGGCTCTCTCAGCTTGTAGGTCTTAATGCTCATTTCTCCCGTTTGATTACTTGGTTTCTTGCGTGATGTTCCTAGGCTGAGCAACTCTTTCAGTTGTTCTTTTGATTGTAAGCAGGTAGTGATCACTTCCAATCTCTAGCCCCCTCCAGACTCTAGCATCCCGGACATATTTGAACGAGCTCCTCCTAACAATGGCATAGTCGATCACTGACTTCTCATTCTTTGTTGGTTCACATCTAGTGTATGCATGTATGCGCTTATGGGGGAACTTTGTGTTTGTAATAATCAGATTCTGCTCACTGCAGAATCTAAGGAGTCGCTTTCTATTGTCATTGAGAGTATCTTCTCCATATCTTCCAATAACTCCACCCCATCTAGCATGGTCATTTCTAACTCTGGCATTGAAATCTCCGAGCATGATAATTTCATCTAGGCAGTCATCCACTGTCCTTTGAAGCAGCTCAAAGAATTCCTCCTTGACCTCTGCTCTCTCATCCTCATTTGGCCCATACACTATGACCAAGCTGACTATGGTTTCTCCTTCTTTTAGTTTTACAACCATAATGCGCTCCGAGACAAAGTTCCATCCCTTGATACTATCTGTCTGGTTTTTGGCCACAATGCAACCCACGACCCCTTTAGCTCTTTCAGATGTGGGTACACCACTGTAGAACAGCGTGTTGCCATCGAGATCCACGACTCCTTGTCCCTTTTTCTTTATTTCCGTTATAGCCAGGATTTCTAATTTTGCTTTCCTCATCTCTTCCACCAGCTCCTCTTCTTTCCCATTTATACTTCTTGTGTCCAAGTTCCATAAGTCGTAGTCCGTAGTCCGTTCCAGTTCATCGCCTTTAGAATCAGTCTGGTTTTCTCTCTTGTGGTTCACGTAATCATGTTTTAAAGCAAACAGGTGATTGGCCTGTTGTGCCTTTGCATGGTGGTGGGGCTGCCTCCTTACGGCCTCCATGCAGGCCGCCCTCCTCCTTTTTCAGCCGGGCTTGGGACCGGCCTAGGCGGAGTTCACACGAGATATTCTGCTTCTAAATCTTGCCGACCTCTGGCAAAACATGGAAATTTATTTTTCAATTTGTCTGCGAACACACATTTTTTTTTAAAATGCAAACCACAAAGTTTTTTATATTTGGACATGTGCCCTAATATAACCGACAGACCATGTGTCTAGGTTGAAGGATGCGCGCCTCGAAAAAACGAGGCAAAATCCTATCTTTTATTTAATTTGGCACTTAGAGTAGGGTTGGGGGTTCTTGTGTCTTTGTTCACCCATTCTGAAATTCAATGACCACACCGGCTTCCGTACATTTGCCTGCGCGGGGTTAGTCTATTTCGCAGGTAGGGGTGGCGGGTTAGTCTATTATGCATTTCGCAGGTAGGGGTGGCAGCATGGCTCATGAATGTATTAAGCATAGAAGGACAGCATGGCACATTTTTTATTTTTTTTAATGTAAAATTTTTGCCTCGTCTTGGCGAGGCGCGTCCCGTTCAACCTAGTCGGTTATATTAGGGCGCATGTCCAAATATAAAAGACCCTTAAGTCTAAGGAACGTCGTTAAGCCGTAGCAAAACATGCTATGTTTTATACAGTAATAGCATGGCACATGAATGTATTAAGCATAGGAAGAAATGTAAAGAGCGGTACAGGTGGACTTTTGCATGCGTATTTGAAGGTCTATGCTCCTTTGTGATCTGTAGGGCAGTGATGATAAAGATATACGACCTCTTTTCATTTCTCTTTTTGAATACTTTCAACGATTTAACGTGTAGTTCTCGAAATTGTCTTGTTAAGATGATTGTCAATAAAAAAAAAATTTTTTTTGGTGGGGGGGGGGAGACAACAAGACTATTCATCATCATCAGACATATCAATATCTTAGATCGGCTGCAATGGATCTCAGGCGTCTTCTGCCTTTTCTCTTGATATTGTGATGGACTCTTTCTTGTCCATTTCTTGATGTTACATTTCCACTAATAGCGCTGTCTTCCCCTTGCACGTTTGCCTTTAACTCCGCCTTCTATTATGGTCTTTAGTAAGGTGCTGTGTCTTTTTACAAGGCCAACATATATTTTACTGTCTAATGTTAACCTCCGTCATTAATTATCTTTTCATTCCTAGGTTGTCTGTGACCTCTTTATTTGTTTTCCTCTCTATCCATGAGACGCACCCCACTCTTCTATATATCCCCATCTCAAATGCCTCAATTCTTTCCTCTAACTGCTTGTTCATTCTCCATGTTTCTAAACTACACAATGATGAAGAATATATGTAGCACTTTGTGATTCTCGAGGGTATTACCAGGCTACAACGTCTTGTATACTTTGACATGCATCCTAATATTAGCGGGTCTGAATGCACACAGGGAAACTTTTGTCAAAGTTTAATGGTGAGCGCCTTTTCAAAGCTAGGCAAACTTTACTTAACATGGGTAATTAAAAAATTAGTAAAATGGAGAAAGAATGAAACTAATAAAAAACAAACTCAAAGAAAAGTAAAACGAGACATCAGAGATAGAGTCAACACATTTAAAAAAAGCGATGTATGACACATTTCAAAATGTTGAACGGGTGACTAGAGCCGTGGTTCCCAAACCGTGGTCAGCGGACAACTTACGGTCCGCGGCAAATTTTCAGGTGGTTCGCATCTGCGTTATCGATTTGGTATTAAGTGCTTTGATTTTGCTCTGATCCTCCCTACGTTTTTAGTGCTATAAAAACAAAAGACAGAAACCGTTTGCAAGCTGGGCCGGATTAAGCTAGTACGGGGCCTGTAGCATATGTCAAGAAAGGGGCCCTAAAACAAGACTCCAAAGAATTGTCCAATATCCAACGAGAAAACTATAACTCTACAAGGTCTAGAAGTGCAATATGTTTTTTCAACAGTTCTGTAAACTGCACAAGTTTTTCACACAGACTTTCTTCCAGATATGATTTAATAAGATTCGATGATCTCGTTACCACCTCTTCTGGTGTAAACGACTGTAACTGACGAAGGAATCCAAATACATCATTCAACTTTTCATAAGCTTTCTGGCGTTTTGACAAGGTGGAGAGCAAGCTGTCAATAAGGACAAGAAATGTTCGGCTTTTAAACTGCTGAGAAGGCGTTTGAGATTCATCAAGTGTGCTGGAACCACTGAAATCATCATACTCTCGATTTCGTTTGTGTTTTCTTCGAGTTTGTTCTTGATAATGTTCACACTCAGTCACATCCTTGGCCTTTTGCTCTATGTCTGCAAAAGTAGACCGCATAGCTTGAATATACCCCCGCAGGGATTCATAGAGTGCACAAGCTGTATTCAAATCTTGGTCAGAAGATTACAAAGATGCACTGGTCATTTGAAAACGCTGTAATACTTGATCCCACAGTATGATCATTATTCCTGTTTCTAACTTCATCATGGTTGAAAGTAGACCACGAGCTTGTTGACGACACTCTGCCTTCTGATCATTGTTATCTGAAATATCATCCAAGACTTGTTTTATTGCAGAAAAGCTGTGTAAAAGTGCTTTTGTTGCATCTGCCCGAGCGGACCACCTGGTATCTGACAGTCTTTTCACAAAGGGCAAATGGGACTTATTATGAGTACCGCCAGCACATAATGCAGTAGAAAGGAGACCCCACCGGTAGGTAGAGGCAGAAAAGAAGGTGTATAGGCTGTCAACAAATCCAAAGAAAATGACTGCTTCCGTCCGCAAACAGTTAAGATAAAAATAATGAAGAGTCACACTAAGTCACCTTATGCTCTTTCTCTCACAATTTCGTGACACCAAATGAAAAGGCGCTAAAGATGGCATAAATCACAAGATCATTGGTTTAACGCTCGTATTAGAAGATGACCAAAAAAATTATGTACATATTTATTGGCGCGGTGCCCCTAAAAGCGCGGGGCTCGTAGCATATGCTACTTTTCCTACTACGTTAATCCGGCTCTGATTGTGTCAATATTTGACAAGGATCAGTGCGTAGCGAGGGGACCCCTCCCCACCCAGCGGCGAAAACAAATAAAGGATCAGTGCGTAGCGATTTCTTGCCAGGGTACAGTTTTGTGGGCCCTAAACAGGACCGTGGTGCAGTTTTGAGGGCCCTAAAAAGGACCGTGGTGCAGTTTTCTGGGCCCTAAAAAGGACCGTGGTGCAGTTTTGTGGGCCCTAAAAAGGACCGTGAGGGGAACAGATCACCAAGGATCGCTGAAGCTATGCACATATCAGGACATACACATGTTCGTTCGTAGCAGCACAATTTAAAGAGGAGGCCAAAATTCTGTAACGTCATGCAGGATACTGTCAAACGGGTCTGACTGAAGAACTTTATTCCGATATGTCGCCACAAAAAGTCACACATGTAGTCAAGTCTCTAACACTTCACTCCCCTGTATCATAAAGCTGGTCTTACTGTAGTGAAGTCTCTAACACTTCACTACCCTGCATCATAAAGCTGGTCTTACTGTAATGAAGTCTCTAACACTTCACTCCAATGCATAATAAAGCTGGTCTTACTGTAGTGAAGTCTCTAACACTTCACTCCCCTGTATCATACAGCTGGTCTTACTGTAGTGAAGTCTCTAACACTTCACTCCCCTGTATCATAAAGCTGGTCTTACTGTAGTGAAGTCTCTAACACTTCACTACCCTGCATCAAAAAGCTGGTCTTACTGTAATGAAGTCTCTAACACTTCACTCCCCTGTATCATAAAGCTGGTCTTACTGTAATGAAGTCTCTAACACTTCACTACCCTGCATCATAAAGCTGGTCTTAATGTAATGAAGTCTCTAACACTTCACTCCAATGCATAATAAAGCTGGTCTTACTGTAGTGAAGTCTCTAACACTTCACTCCCCTGTATCATACAGCTGGTCTTACTGTAGTGAAGTCTCTAACACTTCACTCCCCTGTATCATACAGCTGGTCTTACTGTAGTGAAGTCTCTAACACTTCACTCCCCTGTATCATACAGCTGGTCTTACTGTAGTGAAGTCTCTAACACTTCACTCCCCTGTATCATACAGCTGGTCTTACTGTAGTGAAGTCTCTAACACTTCACTCCCCTGTATCATACAGCTGGTCTTACTGTAGTGAAGTCTCTAACACTTCACTCCCCTGTATCATACAGCTGGTCTTACTGTAGTGAAGTCTCTAACACTTCACTCCCCTGTATCATACAGCTGGTCTTACTGTAGTGAAGTCTCTAACACTTCACTCCCCTGTATCATACAGCTGGTCTTACTGTAGTGAAGTCTGTAACACTTCACTCCCCTGCATCATATAGCTGGTCTTTCTGTAGTGAAGTCTCTAACACTTCACTCCAATGCATCATAAAGCTGGTCTTACTGTAGTCAAGTCTCTAACACTTCACTCCAATGCATCATAAAGCTGGTCTTACTGTAGTGAAGTCTGTAACACTTCACTCCCCTGACAACTCCAAGATATTCATCTTCCACGGCCTTGTCACGAAGTGGTTTTTCGACTAGAGGCTGTCTACATATAGTGACAAGACACTAGTGAGAGGAAAGACTGAAAGTATAGATTCAGATGAAAATGACAGTGCAAATGTGAAAGTTGAGACCATTGGCTCCGAGGTTGAGAACCGAAGTTGACTCTTCCTCGCCACTCCGGACGTCTAAATTGCTATGACCTCAACCACCTCTAACTACCCTAAGGGGATAAGGTTCAATTAAGATTCACATACACCACGATACAGACAACAGATAGCTACTGTACGTAAATAAGGTGACTGATTCCAGCTATAATGTACAAGTTTTATTATACACACAAACAAGTAATCAAATGCATGTCAAAAGAATAAAAATGCAGTGTAAGCACACCTGGAAAACAAATTCAGGCAAAATTACAAATGATGTATCATCAAACCCAACCCTTCACCCACACGTTTCACCTGTTGTGGTGGATTTGATGTTAAGAAATGCTGTTATGTACTCTTAGTGTACTGAATGAGGTCAGCTGTGAAGGTCCCTGAATATAACAAATATGATGGTAAGTTTACAGGGTACCTTTCTGCTACCACCTCTATGATCTCATTCAGACTTATTCTTTGACTAGAATGTATGATGACTACGTTTGGTGTCTAGGGTTATGAATATGTAGTGTAATGTGCATTAACCAACTAAACATATAAACAACTATTTTATTATCCAACACAACACAACAGTACTACGACAATCACATACAAACTACACTTTAAAAGCCTATCTTTAGTAAGTCAGTGGTTGAATTTTGGGTAAAAGTTAAATTTTTTACAATTTATTGCCATGGTTCTAGTTTGTTTTGAATCAGGACTGACAATCAAAAGTGAAATCAACAGAATTATTTACATCCATTAAATAACACCATGGATCTTCTGTCCATAATACAAATGTTATTATATTATACGTGTGTAGATGTAGTTTTCTAACTTAGGTTAATACTGGTATGTAATGGTAGGTTGTTGGTTAATATCACGCACTATTGTTTGTTTTCTTTTCATTTGACACTAGTGGATTTTTTTTATTAATATGCACAGTCTTTATGTTAAACTAGAGGTTGAGCTTCCTGGTGCCGAACAGGCACTTATCTTCGAAGGATAACACCAGTAGATCTGTTCATAGGCTCGCTGGACAATCTGTTTCCCTTCTTGAAAGGCAATGGCATCCAGCATGTGCCCGAAATATGCAAACAGTGTCAGGAATCGAACAGTTTCCACGAGCCTGGTACTACGTTAATGTCAGTATCAAAAAACCCTGAAATAAGGTTATGCGTCCTTCTTTATAACAAGTATACAATAATATTCCACAATTAATTACAGGCACAGTACAAACAAACAAATAGGGTCAGCTCTTTATGACAACCTATTTTTCCATTATATTTTTAGATGACAATGTATACCAGTATTCCTCTCCCCTAATGGTTACAACGCTTCTGCAATTCCAGCAGTAATCTTTTTCCATACCATAGGATAGGTGTTATGCTCCTTGATGACAATCATATATAATCTTGTAGTACTACACCTCTCTGATAGTCTATCATATTGGATCAATCTCTATGCTCTGCCTAAGTCTGCCATGGACCCACTTACTTACAGTCGTATTGCAGTATCTCACATTCAAACTTTATTTTAAATAAAAGGTTAATAAAATCAATCGTACCACAAATTTCAATGAAATATACACAAGCGAACGATGACTGGCTAACAATTTATGGCACACTTTAGATCTGCCTTGTCCAGACTGCTTTCTATAGGTTTGAAAAGCACCAGCCTGCTCTCATCGCTCCTTGTTCATCAGAAAAAATTTTTCAAAATGGCAACGAGCAGTCTACGTTTCCGATAATATATAATGTATGGGCCAATGGGACCATGAACTCATTTATTTTGAATCAAACTTTAAAAAAACAAACTCTCAGACTACTATGTTTACTACTGCAAATATATTGTTAGTTTTAGGTCAACCAATCCTATTGCGCCTTCCTTTAAACTACCGCCAATCAAATTACAGGTACCTTTTAGTCCTTATTTCCCCAAAAGCTTTTTTCAAAACATGCTATGAAAAAAATAAGCAGGCATGATTTTTGTTTTCGTCAGTCCGTCTTACAATACAGAGTATTTTTGCCAATATCTTGGTTATTTATTCTACTAGTGCGTAACTGACACCATATTATTGCTCAGGAAATCATAAGGCATCCGAATATATAATTTTTATGGCCCTATGTATTATGGTTCATAATTCCATATTTTTTTCTATGTTAGTCGTTCAAATCTAGAAACTGCCACCTGTTCAATTCTTCTTACAACTATATTCAAACTAAAAACGAGAATCGTCCGTAGTCCGTTAGAATTACGTCATTTTTTATAAGAGCTAAGGCTGTCTGCGTGACCAAATTGACGAACATTTTTTAGTTTTTGTATCGTAATTTGAAAACCGCCCAAGGCTATATCGCTGGAGTTGGCTTTTTGAAATCAACGCGAGACGGCGTACCCTAGGTTCTGTCTTTCCATTCCCTCCCCTCCTTTTCTTTTATTCTATCACTCTGTCGTCTTGAACTTGCAAAAGTGTTACATTTAATCTCAAGGACGAATTTGAAAAGACAGTACCCTTCATTCGGCTATTAGGCTTATCAAAACCCGCATACCGGCTGGCGTGGGGAAGAAGACGCTGGACTCAAATTTTATTTTCTATCTTATTTTTGACTTATGCACTATAATATTATTTAATTTAGCTATTGTATTTAGAATATCGTCACACATCTCCCCACTTTAGAACAGACTACCTAATGTCAGTTCATAATTCGAAATACACATAGATAAACTTAAATCATTATGCCTGGTGACTACTCGGATTTTCGTCGTATGGGTGTCTACTTAAAAAATCTGCACCTACGTTTTTCGACCCGGGGATATATTCTATGATGAATTGGTATGGCTGTAAGAGCAAGGACCAACGTAATAATCTAGCATTTTCATGCTTCGATTGCGACAGAAATACGAGGGGTTTATGATCTGTTTGGACCTTGAATGATCTCCCATAGAGATAGATCTGGAACTTTTTTTATAGCCCAAATCAAAGCCAGACATTCCTTTTCACTAGTTGAATATTTTTGTTCCGCTGTGTTCAACTTACGGCTAGCATAAGCAACTGGGGTTAGTTCCTCTTCAAGTGAATTGGACCTTTGCAATAGGGCTGCCCCTAATCCGATGTTGCTAGCGTCCGTTCTCACAACAAATTCTTGAGTCAAGTCAGGGAATTTCAATATAGGCTTGCTTGTGAGTTTTTCTTTTAACTCTTGATAGGCCGATTCACACTGAGCGGACCAAGTAATTTTATCAGGATTTCCCTTGCGCGTTAAATCCGTCAGTGGTGCACATATCGAGTTAAAATTTTTTATATACTTCTGGTAAAAACCACACAACGAGACAAAAGATCTCACATCTTTTTTATTCTGTGGCCTCGGAGCTTTCTGCAATTTCTCCAAGTTCTTGGGGTCAGGGGTCATGCTTCCCTGATATACTGTGTGTCCCAAGAATCCCAGCTCTTCACATCCAATACAACATTTGGTCGGTCTAGCCATCAAGTTTGCCTCCCTGAGTCTATCCAACAACATATTCAGAGAGTTAATGTGTTCCTCAAATGTTTCTGTAGCAATGAGAATATCATCCATGAAATT
The DNA here is from genome assembly GCA_024509875.1 of Oreohelix idahoensis. Lineage (NCBI taxonomy): Eukaryota > Metazoa > Mollusca > Gastropoda > Stylommatophora > Oreohelicidae > Oreohelix > Oreohelix idahoensis. Next base: position 364,746 of record JAMPIV010019804.1, on the reverse strand, counting down.
CGTGGTACATGGATTATTCAGGGGATCCAACAATTTTCACATCATCCTAGAAAACACACTCGGAGCATTTTTCAACCCAAACGGCAGCATGTTTAATTCATAATGCCCTTCCGAGGTGCTAAAGGCTAAATACGGTCGAACCTCAGGTTTTACGTGAATCTGATAATAGCCTTTACTCAGATCCACCTTAGAGAAATATTTGGCTTTGTTCAGCCTAGCAAACAGCTGATTTGTATCAGGTAATGGATCCACCTGACCTTCTGTGACAGCATTCAGTTTCCTGTAATCTATACACAGTCTGTGTTCCCCAGAGGGTTTCCTCAACAGAACTACACTAGAACTATACGAAGATTCACTGTGTGAAATAATTCCTTCTTTCAACAAATGATCTATCTCCTCCTTCAAAGCTTTTTCCTTAGCGAAGGGAATAGAATAGGCTCTCATACAGATTGGTGTTGGGTCTATAAGTTTCATATCATATTCCAACAAAGTTGTATGCCCCGGTTTGTCCGTTAACACATCTGTATGATCATCCAGAACCTTTTGAACTCTCTCCCTCTGATTTTTCGTTAAGTGTTTACTGATTTTTACCTGTGCGGCTGTCTCACTGGGATGTAGGGGATATTCATGAGAGATGAGTGGTTCGTTTTTCATTCCCGTTGCGATAGACATGGTTAGTAAGTGTGTCTCGTCCTGATTTTCTCTTTCCAGATATTTCTTCAGGAGATTCACATGATAGATTTTATCTTTCCCCTTCTTATCTATCTTATAATTTGTTCTAGACACCTTCTCTAGAACTGTATATGGACCTTGCCATCCGATTTGCAACTTGTTACTACTACCGGGTAATAGAAGGAGCACCTTCTCTCCCACGGCTAAGTCTCTATCCTTCGCTTTCTTATTATAATAGGCAGCATGTTTTTTTCTGGCTTGTCTCAAATTATCATTAGCAAGTTTCCAGCCAGTTTTAAGACGAGTGGTCAGCTCGTTCACATATTGATATGATGAGGTAATATTTTCTTCTGATTTATCATCAGTCCACGTCCTTAACAAGGTTACTTATGGACTTTTAATTTTTATGACTTAATTTTCATAATATTGGAAGCCTTGTGTTTAGGACGTTTCTTCCTTTTGTCATCCCATAAGAATCTTCCACTACCAATTCTTTTCGCGGGGGTTTTCTCCCCACTTTAAATTCCTTGTGAGAGATCTTCTCTCTCTTTTATCTTCACCCAGTTCACACAATTCCGACCGAGGGATTGTCGGCTTATTCTGGGATACAACCAATTTTGGCCCTCGACACAGAGTTGCCATATTAATACATTCAAGTGAAGACTGGGTGTGAAAAGGGGGTTCCCATTCCACTTTGTCTACATTTTTAAATTTATTTTTATTTTCAGGCCTGAGTTTGCCCCGTGGCATTTCTAGGTCTTGATTATTATTTTCTCCACTTGTGGGTGTTCCCTCATGCATTATGCCACATGCTTCTACAAAATTTTCAACGATGACCATTACATCTGGCCAATAATAATTTTGAGCAACTTTTTGGCAGATGGTACTTACTTTCTCGTGGTCCCCATCTTTTCCAACATGAAAGCTCCTTATTACATCTGCCCTATATGCCCTTAGAAGAACCAACTGTCCGTGACCAGCGGATCCAGTTACGGCCTTCCTATATGACAATTTGTTCTTCATATAGAAGTCTCCCTTGCCTGGAGGTGTATGACATTTGGGCAATTTCTTAAAACAAGGCTTGAGGGTCCTATCCTCAGCCTGCGCCTTCCTCATCTCCTCTGGATGAGTATTTATAGGATTATCCTCCTCCTTTTTGGACTGTGATCTGGTCTGCACTATTGCCATGATCACAAGTCTCTTGGGATTCCCCAAGAAGACGTATCTACACCCCAATATCAAATGGTAGATTGGTTCATTTATCACTGCTGCTTTGATGATTCCTTCCACATATCGCGTTTTTACATTTATCCTGGCGATGGGAAGTGTCATGGTTGCTACGTCCTTGGTTGCAGCTTGGATCTCCACTGTTTCTGTGGTGTATTGATCTGCTTGCACCAGGTGAGAACTCACAACTGAATCATAATCCAATCCAGTATCATACAAGCACCTTATGGTGACTCCATTACATATTACTTCTTCACACACTGGGGGGTGATAAGGTTCCTGCTGTTTAGTAGGGTTGGCCTTTACTCCCTTTCTCCCCGTTTTCATTGCAGCGAAGGAAGGTTTCCTTTTACACACTTCGGTGTTATGGTTGTCCATCTTACACCATCTACAATATAATCTACCTTTATGAAAAGGTTTTCTTTCCTCATATTTTCTGTCATTGAATTGTGGGTTTTTATTTCTATAATCATTGCGTGGCCTATCAAAATGTTGCTTACCTTTGTTTCCCTGATCTTTGTTGTCAAATCTGTTAGAGTTTTGTGGAGCCTTATAATTGTCTACCTGTTTCTTTTTTGTGCCAGCTACCTCTGCTTGGGCTGCCTGATATCTCTCAGCGACATTGAGTAACTCACCCAGCCTCTCTGCACCTTGTTCCATGAGAAACTTTCTCAAGTCTGGAGCCATGGACTCTCTCAATTAAACCCCCCCCCCCCCCCCCTTACAGTATCTACGGCCCTGCCATCATGCATTTCTGGTGGTCTATTTTAACTGGCTGAAAGACCATAAAATGTCATTTTTCTACAGGTAAAGTCTATTCCCAAAATCTTTGTACAAGTAAAGTCTTTTTCCAAAACCTTACAAGTTAACAACCCATGAATTCTACAAAAGACAAAAAAAAAGCGTGGGCCTTATATAATCTATATATGGCTATATAATCATGGACTGTTCCGGGTTGTTCCTATGATTTTTGTATAATGTTTCTTTTCTTGCTAGATAAGATTAGTACCGGTATTTGTTAAAAGTTACATACATTGATAGGAGATTGCAAAGTGGGTTAAGAAAAACAGGTCTTCAAAAAACAGAAGAACGTGGCATACTGTGCATTCCCCGCCATCCACGGGGGCTCTCCAGCTATGCAGAGCTAAAATAATGTGCTCTGGTTCTGGGCTTTCCCAAGGAATCGTCACGTCCTGCACAGAGCCACTTCTCAGCTCCTCCTGCGTATCACTTGGTCCATAGTGAGATCCTTCTGCATGCAGTCAACGAGGTCACAGCCAAAAAATCACGCCAGGGGCTCAAGTGACTTCTCCATGCTTAGTAAGCAGTGCTGGGCTCTCTTCACAAATTTCTCCACAGGGGGAATCCCTGAAAGTGTGTGGATGATTTCAAGAGTCAATGAGGGTGTAATTAGCCTCACAGACAGAAGTTCACTTCCACATATGTATATTGTATCATTGTGCATAACTGGTGGTCATATAAGGATGACTCCAGAAATGCCTCCATGCATGTTGTAAAGTGTCTTCAAGACCCTTTTGATGTTGATCTCTAACGTCTACTGCTGGCAACTTGAACCACAAAGTTGATGTTGGGTTCCGTCACTGCTTGTAACTTGAACCACAGACTGAAAGGCGACAAATGTCTCTGCTAAATATTGAGTCTCCTGACATAGTCATCAGGCGACATCCGCTTCCATCCACCACTTCATCTTCAGAAATTGTATCCTCCCAGAGCGTTTATTTTAACCCCAGTGAGTCGGATGACTGCATTTCGAAAGCGGAAGACCGCAACTGAAATATATATATATATATATATATATATATATATATATATATATATATATATATCTATATATATATATATATATATATATATATATATATATATTATATATATATATATATATATATATATATACTGTTCAAAAAAAGAAACACATAGCTACTGAAGGCACACACATAGCCATAATTTTGACATTCAATCACTTTTTTAATTTTATGAGTTAATTGTTCAAATTGCACACAAGAATACCTTAGGGTTCAACCATTCAATTGACAGTTGTTTTGCATCTGGGTCACGAGTTTTTTGGCGTACGGGCTTTCCCGTTAGTATGGTGTGTGGCCTCCTCTTGCGTCGATCAGCGACTGGCATCTCCTGGGCATGGATGCGATCAGACGTCTGATGTGGGCCTGTGGGATGGCTGCCCACTCTTCCTGGAGTGCCTGGAACAGATCACGACGATTGGCTGGAGCAACGTCTCGGCGACAAACACGTCTATGCAGCTCATCCTACAGGTGCTCAATCGGAATCATGTCTGGAGACAGGGATGGCCAGGGAAGGGTGAGAATGTTATTGGCAGTCAGGAACTGCGTGGTCAACCGTGCACAATGGGGTCTGGCGTCCTGTTGAAACACAGACCTTTGGGCAGCCAAAAGTGGAAGGACATGGGGTCGAAGAATTTCATTGACGTATCGTTGCGCATTCAAGCCTCCTTCAATGTGTACCAATTGACTCCTTCCGTTGTAACTGATCATTCCCCACACCATTGCACCACCACCACCGTGCGGCGGAGCTTCATCAACGCAATTTTGGGAAAAACGTTTATTTCGCCTACGGTAGACCCTATGCCGTCTATCATGACGCTGCAACAAAAAGAAAGATTCGTCACTAAACCAGACACGTCTCCATTAATTGTCAGCTGCCCAGGGACGATGCTGGTTGGCCCAAAGAAGGCGATGGCGGCGCATAAGGAAATGTCCTCGGTGAGGTCGTTGTCACCCGTGTGTTACCGGGGCAAAAGGGGAGCAAAGAATAGTAGCACTGTTCCCTTCCATGCATGTCGTAGAAAGCGACTAAGGAGGGTTGGGCATGGGGCTGGTTACCCCATCCTGTAAAAAATTTAAACCACAAAAAACTTCAACAAATATGTAAAAGTCAAATAAGGAAAATAAAACACAGCCATGCAAGACAGGGGAAGGTCCTCTCGCAGGGAGGCGTATGATGCAACACAGAGAAAGCCGAAAGGAGTCTGTGTTGCTGACTAACCTTCTTTCTTCTAGGAGAACTTCCAGATTTGGTACCTGGAATGTTCAAACATTAAACGAACAATGGAAAGTGGCAGCAGAAACGAGGGAATATAAAATCGAGGTTCTGGGACTGTGTGAAACAAAGTGGAAGGGGGTAGACAGGAAGAAACTTATCACAGGTGAATTGGTGCTGTCCTCAGGACATGAAGACGAAAGTTCACACCACAGTGAAGGGGTAGCTCTTATGTTATCTAAAGAAGCACAGAAAGCACTCATTGAATGGGAAGCTGTTGGATCCAGAATAATAACAGCTTCTTTTAAAACAGCTAAAAAGAAAATACATGTAAATGTCATCCAATGTTATGCACCAACTAATGACAAAGAAGAGTATGTGAAAGAAGCATTTTATACTAGACTACAGGAAATTATGGATAAAGTAAAAAGAAGACACATCACAATTTTGATGGGTGACTTGAATGCAAAGATAGGTACAGTCAATACCGGATTTGAAGAAGTCATGGGAAAACATGGGCTAGGAATAATGAATGAAAATGGGGAACTATTCTTAAACTTCTGCCCTTCAAATCAACTGTACATAATGCCTGATGTTGAATTCTGTCTAACTGAATCTTGTTACTATGTGCAGCATAGTATTCATGGATTTCCGTATTCACAGGGTTATCAAGGAACCAACCCCCGCGAATAGTGAGGATTGACTGTCTCTCTCTCTCTCTCTCTCTCTCTCTCTCTCTCTCTCTATATATATATATATATATATATATATATATATATATATATATATATATATATATATATATATATATATATATATATATATATTGTTGCGTGATAAATTCTCGCAACATCGTTTTATTACAATATCTATTTTATAACGCAAGGGCAACAACTGCTTGAAATTTATAGTCACTTTTCTCGGTAAGCATTTGTCTTCCCGCGTTGGTATTGAATGCAGTTAAGTTTTGAGCTGTGGTCTTTTTGCGCTGGACTGCGCATGACTGGTCTTGTTTTTTGGTCGATCGGTTTCCGCCCACCACGAGTGGAGTGAGCGATTTGAATGGCGAAAGAGATGCCTCGTTGAAGAGGGGATCTCCGCTATTTTTTGTTCTGTCAGGGATGTGTAGTCCTCTTAATGGATATTTCGTTTATTCGAGATAATACCTCTAGTGTTTCCCACATGTCGGGAGGCGTGATATTTCCGTGTATTTCCTGAAGGCAAGGTAAATTGACTTTTCATTAACTCTATCGATTTTGGGTCGTGAGCGATTTCGATTCATAGCCTGTCTTCGAAAGTCGTCGTCACGAGATGTTTTCCCAGCTCACATGTCGCTGTATTGTACTGCATCGGTTGATGCATGTCCCAAGGACCATTACTTGCTACTTTGTGAAATGAACTAGGTTTGGAAAACCTTTATTATCTAGAGGATATTTTTGAGGACATTATTTATACTTCGGCAGACGTGTCTGTCTTGCTGAAGTCAGACTAAGGAGAGTGAACTGATCTCATACATCTGGTTATCTCCTGGCTGTTATAGAAAAGGATGGAGTTTTTCACCTGACTACATTTACAGCACTATGAAATATAACATGCATCTGACTCATCATTGTAATGCTGTCTACCGTCTATTGCTGTATTGAATGTTGCTGTGATAATGACTGTTTGATGTGCCTACATATTCGCGTAACCATTTTGTCACTGTGGCGTCCACAATAAATAATGAAGAAAAACGTCAACGGCTGTTACAAGAATCATTGACTTTATACGTCGTGAGTTTACTGACGTCCTATGTGGATTGCCCTGTTATTTTTGTATGAACATTGTTTGACTGAACACATCTGCACACTACACAAAACCAGACATGCGGATACCATCCATCATCATATGGCATCACGCATCATTTGGTGGCCATAAGCTGGTTTGATTCTGGTACCAGCAAACACGGGGTCCCTTACCCACTTCATTTTCAACAAGAATTCATCAGCATCCTTCAAGAAATTAACATTCTTCAATACAGTCAACATCTTCAAAATTTTCAAAGTACTCGGCGTTGCCCGGTAAAAGTCAAAATTTCAACTTTTTGACGGAAACAAGAATTTGACAGTACCCGGCGTTGTTACATGTTGCCGGATAACTCGGACTGCTGTTATCTTTTACGCAAGTCAAGCAAGTTGCTGCTGTCAAGGTTCCAGTGCTGTCGTTTTTGTGAAGGTCAAGTGCCGGTTGAAACGGGTTGTTTTCTGAAGAAGGCCAAGTACCGATTTCCATCAACTTACTTTTGGATTAGAAGGTCAAGTGCCGAAACAACTCAACACACAGTATTTCAGAAGCTCTTGTACCATCGTGTTAGCAGTGGAAGCAGTTCAGATGTGCCATCATCGTTGGAGCTTCGCTCTTTAGGACGTTGATTGACATCCGTTTTTTTTCTGCTGTTCTACGATTGGAAGCCTATAAGTTAAGTGGCCTGTTTGTATGTAAACTGTGCCCTTATACTTCTGCTGAGTCTTCTGTGTATCATCTCATTCTATATGTTATATGTCTATATGTTATTTGTATATTTATATGTTTATATTTCAGCGGGTTCTCGGTTGGGTGGTGTCTCCGTTAGATTATGCCACGTCATAGAGGTCGTCTATTGTGAGCGTTTTCTGTAGGGTTTGCAAATTTCCGATACTGGAATTTGCTAAGCGACTTCTGTTGCTATTTATGTTAGCTGTGATGACATGTTTTAATATTGTTTTCGTTATTATTTCGCATTCTTTAGTTTTGTTTTGATTTGTTTGTATTTGTTAGCCTACTCTTGTCTATAATTTAGTTTCATACAACATTTTTTGTTTATACACTGTGGTGTCATGTATTTTGTTTAATTATAGCGCAGATATCGTCACATTTTTTGTGATATTTCATTAATTTTTGCTTTATTTTTAGTTGATTTCTGCGAACGTTTTTGTATTGTTGCTGATCTTTGTTATTGTTTACATTGTTATTGTTTACATTGTTTGCATTGTTTACATTTTCAATGTTTACATTCTGCATGTGTTTACATAGTCATTGTTTACAGTTATAGTAATTAGTTAATGGGCTATGCTAATGCACTGTTACTACTACACTGATGATAAATGAATGATGAATAGTGTCGTGCACTATTGAATGAGAAGTGCACTTATGATCAAGAATTGAGTGCTGATATTTCATATACAAGTTCTTTGATTGGAGACTTGTTTCCCACAGAGACTGGGATAATATAATGTGATGTGAATATACAAGTGCTTAATTAAGACTTGTTACACTTAGGTTTGAAATAAATTAGTTAATTATTTCAGGTTTTGGACTCATATGACCAATAACAGAGATGCAGAAGGTTGCTGGATTACAGACATTGTCCCATAGAAGAGACACAAAGACCATGATCCAGATGGAAAAGTACAACAGTATGCCAACGCACCCAATGAAGGCAAGACTAGATGATCTGGCATTGGGACGTCTAAAGCGTAGCAGCTTTGTGCATCGGGGAAAAAGACTTATAAGACAGCATCAAGAAGACCTATCTATGAAGACAACACCACTGAAGCCCACCCTATACCCTGTACCATGGGAGCAGGCCAGCAGTGCCCTCCAAATTAATACGTCGGTCAGTGGTCTCACAAGTGGATGTGAGTATAATGGTCTGCAAAAACGAACTGCTACATTGAGTATGATCCAAGAAAGCTATCCCGATCAATCATGGATACATGCCTATACAGATGGATCAGCAACTAATGCTGTTAGGAATGGAGGTGCCGGTATCTTTATCTCATATCCTGACAACCACTATGAGACTAGGCACATTCCCACTGGTAAATTCTGTTCCAACTATACAGCTGAGGTTCAAGCTCTAGAGCAAGCTGCAAATATGATTTATAACACCAACTCTGACTGCCACCAGGTAGTCATCCTCACAGATGCACTGTCTGTCCTGCAAGCTCTCAAGGGTGGTAAACTCCCGCATCTGAGAAATGAACTAAACAAGGTAGCTGCCAAAAAGAGAAACATACTTCAGTGGGTACCATCTCATTGTGGTGTACCCGGAAATGAAAAGGCAGATAAACTTGCAAAAAAGGGAGGAGAATGTGAACAAGAAGATAATGAAGTCACATACTTTGAGAAAAAGAGAGCTATCCAGACTATAAGAAGAGAACAGAACCAACCCAAAGACGACTATCACACTCTCGACCGGCAGGGACAGATAACTATTTTTCGACTCAGGACAGGGCATAACAAACTGAATAAACACATGCACAAGTTACGATTGTCTGCTTCACCACTGTGCACATGTGGATTAAACGAACAAACTGCTGAGCATGTTCTACAGGACTGTCCTCTGTATGACCAGTTAAGAAAGATATACTGGCCCAATAACTCAACACTAAATTCAAAGCTATATGGAGTTAAAGAGGAACTTCAAACAACAGTCGAATTCATCATGAGAACTCGTCTGACGGTGTAATCATCAAAGATGCGATCGCAAGAAGAAGAAGAAGGACTCATATGTTAGACAACATGTCTACATTTGAGCACTTTATTGAGCAGGGTAAATTGCTTGAGAAGACTGGTGATAAGTTAGAAGAATTTGCAACTGCTCGATATGATAAAGCAATGGAAGCTGAACAAAAGAAACTGCAGATGCAGGTGGATGAAAAAAGATTCCAAATGGAAATGGAAAAACAAAAAAGGGAATCAGAAGCTGAGGAGAGAAAACTCCAGCTACAGCTAGAAGCTGAAAGACTTCAAAAAGAGGCTGAGAATAAAAGACTTGAAAAAGAGGCTGAGAATAAAAGACTTGAAAAAGAGGCTGAAAATAAAAGACTTGAAAAAGAGGCTGAAAATAAAAGACTTGAAAAAGAAGCTGAAAATGAAAGACTTCAAAAAGAGGCTCAGGCTGAGGAAAGAAGATTAAAGAGAGAGTCTGATGAGAGGAAAGAGAAAGCAAAAATGGAACATGAAGAAAAGGTCTTAGCTTTAGAGTTGGAAAAATTGAAATTGACGAGCATGAGTAATGGTAATGATTCAAACAAGGGTTCATCTTCTGGTAAGGCTAATAATGATACTTTTAAGATTAAGTTACCAACATTTAGTCCTTCCAGCGATGACATAATGTTCTATCTGGACAGATTTGAACAAGCATGTACAGCTCATAACATAGACAAAGCAAAATATGTTTATCAGTTATCAGGGATACTGACAGGTAAAGCTCTAAGTATATTAAATATGGTGGATGAACCTGACAAGAACAATTATGAGGTTGTCAGGGCCGCTTTGTTAAAGAAATATCAGCTTAACGAAGACGGCTATCGTCTACAATTTAAAAACATGTTACCTGAAAATGGAGTTGAATTCTCCGAGTTTATTGCAAGAATACTCATTACTTTCTCACGATGGGTTGAACTATCTAAGACGGAAAAAACTTATGAAGGACTTATGGACTTAATACTTAGAGACAAAGTCATGTCGTCTGTCAATGAGTCTTTCCCTGCTTTCCTTCATGAACGTAAACCTAAAACAATAAAAGAAATGGAAGATTTCTGTTGCCAATACGTAACTGCGCACCCACACATAACCATGGGTAACTCTAAGGTGAAAGAAGGTTTACCAGTTGCTTCGGCAGCTCCGTATGGCCAAAACTTTGCTCGTAGATTCCAACAAAATTTTGATAGAAAGATTAGCGGTAATTTCTGTCAAAATCATGGAAATCAATTTCATGGTGATTCTTCTTCGAAGAATTGGAGACAACCTGATAGTACTCGTTACTATCACCCTAATAATTATAAGCATTTCAAAAGAGGATATGGTAATAGAGGTTATTCCTGCCGAAGACCTCAGAACCAAACAAATAGATGTTCGCATCAATGTGAACATGATAGTAATCGTGGAAACTGGAATTCGAACCAGGATAACAATTACAATAGAGACAATAATAACTACAGAGATAATAATAACTCTGATAACTTCAGAGGTAATAATAGTCGGGGTAGATCTCAACACACAAAAAAAAGAGATATCAGCAGGCTAATGCTGTACAACAGGAAACTGAGGGAGCCTGTAATCATGTTGTTGATAGTAAAAACTTTGACGCTGTCACTGGTTCTGCTTTTGACTTTGAGAGAGCAAACAAATGCCCCCAATGCAGTACTTTATTCGAACCGGGTACCATAACTACTTTGAGTTGTGGTCACCCACTTCCCGCTCTTCCTGCTGCTGTTGCGCATGACGGGAGGGGTTCTTTAATTCTACATAAGGGTCTTGTTAATGATACTCCGGTCTCACTACTTTTCGATTCCGGATGCACCACTATTGGTGTTAGACAATCGCTTGTAGATCCATCTTGTGCTACAGGAAGGGTTATTAAATGTGTCACATTTGGCGGCACTCTAGAAAAATATCCTACTGCTGTAATTCGCATTGCCACTCCTTTCTTTACTGGAGATGTGCATGCTTGTCTCTTACCTAATCCTATTGCGGACCTTATTATTGGTCGTATTCACGGAGTTAGGGAGTGTACCCCACAGCAGATTGCTGCTTGGGAAGATAATAACATGCAAGCTACAAATGCAGTAGTTACAAGAGCACAAGCTCTACAAACACCCGAAACTTCACTGAATAGTGATAATGAAGTTGATAGCCAAGATAGTCACTTAGTAATCACTCGTGACTCTTTCATAAAATTGCAAGAAGAAGATCCTTCTTTAAAAAAATTCTTCGTTCTTGCGAAGAAAGGTGATCCGAATCAGGATACAAATAGAAAATCTTGGATTGCAATGAGAAACGGCGTACTTGTACGTATGGTACAAGATTCGACTACGTCGGCACATTCGCAAATTCTTGTTCCCAAGAGCATGAGAGTGCAAATATTACAACATGCTCATGACTCGCAATGTGCTGGACATATGGGTTTTTCCCGTACGAAGTCGAGAGTCCTTGCGGCTTTCTTTTGGCCTTTTGTCAATAAGGACATTCGTATTTACTGCCGATCATGCAAGGTATGTCAGGAGGTCAAATCTAGAGGACCACGACATGCTGCGCCTATCCAGGCTGCTGACATTCCTATTCGGCCGTTTCAGAAAATGGCCATAGATATTATTGGCCCTTTTAAGGTCAAGTCGGCCAGAGGACATCAGTTTATCCTTACATGTGTCGATATGTGCACACGTTGGCCAGAGGCTATTCCTCTTAAGAGCATATCTACTACAGATATCGCAGATGCTCTTTGGTTGATATTTTCTCGCTTGGGGTTCCCCAGAGAAATATTGTCAGACCATGGCACTCAACTCATATCTGACACTATGTCACAGGTAATGTCTACCTTACATATTGAACGATCTCTCAGTAGTATCTACCATCCTATGTCTAATGGGTTAGTTGAGCGTCTGAATAGAACGCTCAAGACTTTGCTTGGTAAGATAACTGAAGATCATCCTCAAGATTGGGACAGGGTTTTACCCGCGGCTCTCTTTGCCTATAGAGAAGTCCCTAATGAACACACAGGATTTTCTCCCTTCGAACTTGTCTTTGGCGCGCGTCCACGCGGCCCTATGTCTTTATTACACGATCTCATCACTGCCGATGATATTAGCGATGAAACTCAATCCTCATATGAGTATGTCATTGCTCTTAGACAAAAGATCATTGAGGCATGTAAGCTAGCAACTGCTTCATCAGAAATTGCTAAAGAGAAGGCAAGACAGTTTGCTAACAAGAATAGATGTCTACGACAACTTTGTCCAGGTGACAAAGCATTCGTCCTACTCCCCAGTAGGGAAAATAGACTTCTTATTGCATGGAAAGGTCCGTATGCAATAGTCTCTCGGGGATTTCCGATGTTGACTATGTGGTCGATATTGATGGAAAGCATAAAACTTTCCACATAAACATGCTTTCGGAATTTCACGAACGTCCGGACTATTTGCTGCCTATTTTCCAGGCAACGGATGATGCTCCTGCACCTCACGGTCATTATTCATCCCTGTCTGTCATACAGGATGAGGAAGCTACCTTCTCTGATGTCAACCTTCCCCTTCCAGTGGTTCCATTACATTCCACGGAATCTTGGAAAAACGTTTCTGTTTCTCCTAATCTTTCTGGTGACGAACATCGACAAGTCTCGTCGATGTTACAAACATTTCAGGATGTTCTCACTGACATTCCTGGACACACAGATGTCATAGAACATGACATAATTCTTACCGACAATAATCCAATTAGGGTTAGGCCTTATCCTATTCCTATACACTTTCAGTCGCAAGTGGAAAAGGAATTGGATGAAATGATTCAATTAAATATAATTGAACCATCGACTTCACCATATTCTTCTTCCATGGTTATTGTCCGGAAGAAGGATAAGAACATACGAATTTGTGTTGATTATCGCAAATTGAATCAGGTCACAAAGTTCGATGCTGAACCGATGCCTTTGTTAGAAGATCTACTGATTAGACTTTCTAATTCTAGATTCTTCACTAAACTTGACTTGTCTAAAGGTTATTGGCAAGTGCCTTTAGCAGAGCATGCCAAACCTCTTACTGCTTTTTCTACACCTAGGGGTCTATTTCAATGGAATGTTATGCCTTTTGGTCTCATGAACGCCCCTGCCACTTTCGTTCGCATGATGCGTCGAATTCTGTCACATCGTTCGGATGTCATCGCATACTTAGATGACATCTGTCTCTTCAGTGATACCTGGGAAGATCACTATTTAGGGTTATATGACTTACTGTCCACTCTACGTGAGAATAATTTGACAGCGAAACCTTCTAAAGCTTTTGTTGGTTTTGGTGAAATCTCTTTCCTGGGTCATCGTGTTGGTCATGGTCTCTTGAAGACAGAAGACCACAATACTTCCAAAATACTGAACATCTCTGTTCCTAAAACGAAGAAACAAGTTAGGAGTCTCTTAGGTTTAATTCAATTTTATGGGAGATTTATTCCAAATTTATCTTCGATCATGGCACCTCTCTCAACATTGTTGAAGAAAGGTTCGCCTAATCTGGTCCGTTGGTCTGAAGAATGCCAATCTTCACTAGACCAAATCAAGAATATATTTTCTTCTCCTCCCATCTTAAGATTACCTACTCTTGATAGGACTTTTGTTCTTCGGAGTGATGCTTCATCCACTGGGATTGGAGCAGCACTGATGCAAGAATATGCAAATACTCTGCATCCTGTTATGTACATTTCTAGAAAACTAAATGCGGCAGAGAGGAACTACTCGGTTTTAGACCGTGAGTTGTTAGCGATGGTTTGGTCAATTCTAAAGCTACAAAGATTACTCCTGGGCGCACATTTCATTCTAGAGACTGATCAGAAAGCTCTTACAGCTATTCAGACTAAGAATTTGAAGAGTTCGAGATCCACTCGATATGCTATAGCTCTTCAACCTTTTCACTTCACGGTACGAGCTATCCGTGGTGCGGATAATGTGATGGCTGACATTTTGTCTAGATGCCCACATGACTCCAACTAATACTTCTGTCCTATATTTCCATATATTACAGAGTCATAACACACCTATATTTCTACAATAGATTAGCACATCTGTACTTACTTTATATGTACACACTATCGTGCTTTGTTGTCATCTTCTTCTGTTCGTTTTTTAAGATGATAGAGGAGGACTGAGTAGTTAATATAAGGGCCGTTAGTTTACTAAACAGCCACAATTATTAATAATGTATTGTACCTTATGAAGCATATTAGTTATTAATTAGCATTATATTGCTTGTACTTTCTCAGAATGTCATTGTTGAGCTGAGGACTTACCTTACTAGTATCAAGCATGACGAGTTCTAGATTGTGTACTTACCCTCGGAATACCAGAGCATATGTCCTGGATCGTCATGTAGTTTAACTTTACTATGTACTTATGTCATTACATGTCAAAGAATGTACTATTTAAATTTTCCTATCAGATTTGTACATCCATTTTTAAAGACAATATTAGAGTATGCTGTTTAATGATGATTATGGTAACTTGCATACGTATATTGTGTTTACATGCTAACGTGATGTGTGTTGGTGACACCTCCCCGATGTGAATATTTTTTGAGACATATTTATTTTTCTGTTGAGGTATATCCTCACCAGACACTCTATATTTAGCCTCATGTTAGGCAATTTAATTAATTATCAGCGCATAATTCGTGCGTTTTGAGCCGCTTATCGCATGCTCTTTGATATTTAAAAAAAAAAAAAATATGTTCCACATTTTTTTTTTATCGGGAGGAGGTGGTGATATGTTGCGTGATAAATTCTCGCAACATCGTTTTATTACAATATCTATTTTATAACGCAAGGGCAACAACTGCTTGAAATTTATAGTCACTTTTCTCGGTAAGCATTTGTCTTCCCGCGTTGGTATTGAATGCAGTTAAGTTTTGAGCTGTGGTCTTTTTGCGCTGGACTGCGCATGACTGGTCTTGTTTTTTGGTCGATCGGTTTCCGCCCACCACGAGTGGAGTGAGCGATTTGACTGTATTGTACTGCATCGGTTGATGCATGTCCCAAGGACCATTACTTGCTACTTTGTTAAATGAACTAGGTTTGGAAAACCTTTATTATCTAGAGGATATTTTTGAGGACATTATTTATACTTCGGCAGACGTGTCTGTCTTGCTGAAGTCAGACTAAGGAGAGTGAACTGATCTCATACATCTGGTTATCTCCTGGCTGTTATAGAAAAGGATGGAGTTTTTCACCTGACTACATTTACAGCACTATGAAATATAACATGCATCTGACTCATCATTGTAATGCTGTCTACCGTCTATTGCTGTATTGAATGTTGCTGTGATAATGACTGTTTGATGTGCCTACATATTCGCGTAACCATTTTGTCACTGTGGCGTCCACAATAAATAATGAAGAAAAACGTCAACGGCTGTTACAAGAATCATTGACTTTATACGTCGTGAGTTTACTGACGTCCTATGTGGATTGCCCTGTTATTTTTGTATGAACATTGTTTGACTGAACACATCTGCACACTACACAAAACCAGACATGCGGATACCATCCATCATCATATGGCATCACGCATCATATATATATATATATATATATATATATATATATATATATATATATATATATATATATATATATATATATATATATATATATATATATATATACACACACAAAATTTCCCCGACCAAGTTACAGCCATTGAGCAAAAAATACTTATAACAGAAATTTCGCTGGATTAAACCAGCTGGGGGCTCGAACAAGCCACACCATTGCTTAAAAGTTCACAAAAGGTGACGGATCAGATATAAGTTAATAGTGCTGTGCCATATGCAGCATTGTTATTGACTTCTGAATTATCTTGTGAACTCTCCCTTGAGATAGAAGCATCATTATCCTTCTATCTAAACTCTGCCAACTTGTGCGAAGGTAGAGAACCTTTGAAGACCCATTTTAGATACTCTTGAGTTTTGGCCACTGATGGACCACTACTGCAGTGCAAAGGAGAGGCAAATCGTGACACTGTCACGAGATTTACTCCCCTTGCTCTGTAGTGATGGTCCAACAGTGGCCACAATTCAGAGTATCTATCCACAGATAGCACCACCAATTGGTACCATCGACTAGTATCATGAAATAAGAGAGAAACAAATACCCTCCTGAGTATTGGGTTTCCTGACACAAAAATCAGGCCCCTCCCCTCTTTCATTCCACCATCCCATCTGCCTCAGAACTTTACCCTCTCTGAGCATTAATGCTAATCCCAGTGAGCGTAAAACACCTATTGCATTTATATTGAACATGTTTACATTTACATATGCACTGGTTGAAAAGGTTAATATAATAAGTATGTACATCAGTTCTATCATCATCCTCTCCCTGTTCGGAACAGTGTTCGGCATCATTTTTTATATGTGTTGTGAAATGATAACATCTTCACGAATGCACATGCCCAATACTAAATATTGATCTATACTCACCAGCGACTCTTGCATATATTTTGTGAAGCCTAATATGCTCAGATTAAAATTCTTACTACGACAAAGTAACATTATAATGCCTCCTTCAGTCATAACTGACTATGGTAGTGATACGCCCTTGAGGTGATAACCCTCAATTGCTTTGTTCGCTTGGTGTTCCGTTCGGTGTGTTCTTTTCTCTTCTGATTGTTGTACGAGCTTCTTTTCGCCTAATCTGAAGTAGCGCCGTAGGGAACATCGCCAGTAGGCAGCATCGTCCTAGAAGGTTGCTGGACGTATGTCCCGTGCCTTCATGTCTCTCTTGCACACATCTTTGAAACTCAGATGCAGACACCAGGCTGTTCTTTTTGAAACTTAGATGCGGACGCCAGGCTGTTCTTTTTGAAACTTAGATGCGGACGCCAGGCTGTTCTTTTACCATCTGTAAATTGTCCGAAGAAAATATCTTTGGGGATGCGGCCATTTTCCATGCGGCGGTTATGGCCAAGCCAGCGCAGTCTGCGCGATCTAAGCAGCGTATACATGCTTCGAAGGTCAGCACTTCGGCATTTGTCACTTTGTCCTTCCACGAAATATCAAAGAAAGAGTAACATATGCTTTGTTCTAATGGTGATTATTGTTATTCTGAGCAGCCCCATTAACATTGTCAATCCGTTCGACAGGAAACAAAGAAATAAAGCATCCCATGACTTACTTAACAAAAAAACAAAACAAAAATGTCACTGTTTCAAAATTGTGGGCCAATATCTCGGACTAACTATTGTTTCTTGAATGACTGCAAACAAGCTGTGCGATTCCACTCATAATTTCATGATAATTTTATAAGAAGAAGCAAACTTGTTTTTAAAACGTAATGAATGATAATTATTTTTATGTTACGGGCTTATGAAATCAATAACAAACAACTGGAACGTCATTCTTGAGGTACTTTCCATTTATATCAGGCATAATTGCAAACTTGCCAATTGTGAATCCTAATATTTTTGCATGATTTTTTTTTTACATTGTTTAAGTTGTTGAAGCTTTGTGTTTTTACAGGTTGGGATAACTGGCCCAACGTCAACTCTCCTTAATCGTCCGTTAAGACATGCACGAGATAAGCCAGTGTTACTATGTTTTGCTCCTATTTTGAGGTCCAGTAATATATAGATGAAATCCTATTTTATTACTGGAAGTAATTTGCTTCTCTTTCAACAGAGTATTTAATATGGTCCATAATCAAAATCATTGTGCATCGTTCCCTTGCACTAGATATAACAAAACCGTCAACCATCTCGTTTTGTTCTACATTTAAATGTTTTACTACCACAACAAGCATGTGGGAAACCAATGTATCTGTGCGTTCAGCAATAATTACAGAAACAGCTACTTGCGGCAAGCAAACTTAACTTAAATCGCTGTGATGTTGAAATCGTATGCCCTTTTGAATATCACAGAATAAGCTAGGCTTTAGTGCAGGGATTGGCAACCAGTCGTTCTTGATCTACATGTAGATCCCAGGCGATCATTTAGTAGATCTCCAGGCGGTGGAAGGAGAAAAGACATTTTTCACCTGCGTACATGGAAGACTAGACCTTTCTTTACGGCACCTAAAAGTGCGGTGTCCCCATGTTTAAAGGTACTTTCACAACATTCTCAGTGAAAACCCGCAAGCTAGCTTCATAAAATCCACTTTATTCGTGAACTGTTTCAGATAGGAAACGATTTTTTGTTTGAAGTGAAGTTAACATTTGGTAAACTATCATTTCGTTTGAATTTTCCACCGCTCTGTTGATGAAATTGTAGGAAGCAGATCATCCGGCAGAGATATTGTACGATGAGGCTGCACTTATTCGAAATTCTAAATGCTCGGACACATGAAGACAAACATGATTTTATCAAGGTAGATCTTTGGAGAGCTCAGTGGTTCTAAAGTAAATCCCACATTTCCTGGGTTGCCAACCGCTGCTTTAGTGCTTATGTGAAATGTAATATAATAATAATAGCTCCTTTGATCATAACTGACTATGGGAATGCGCCTCTGAGGTGACAGCCCTCGATGCTATTTTTTTCCCTCGAGTTCTTTTCAACGTTTTCTCCTCTCTTCTGTTTGCCCAATCTGAGGTGGCACCGTAGAGAGCATCGCCGCATGCTGCGATCGGCAGCTTCATACTCCCAGGTTGTTGGATTTATGTCCAGTGCCTTCGCGTCTCTCTTGCATACATCTCTGAGCCACAGTTGCAGTCGCCCAACTGTTATTTTACCAAATGCCAGTTGTCCGTAGAAGATATATTTCGGGATGCGACCATCTTCCATGCGGCGGACATAGCCAAGCCAGCGTAGTCAGCGCTGTCTAAGAACTGTATACATGCTTTGAAGGCCAGCACGTGACAACACTTCGACATTTATCACTTTGTCCTTCCACGAAATACCGAGGATATGGCGTAGACACCGTAGACGAAAGGTACTGAGCCTTCTTTCTTGCTTAGCAAAGGTTGTCCATGTCTCGCTGCCACATAGAAGTGTGCTGGTGACGCAGGCGTTATATACCGCTGCTTTGGTCTTCGTCGTGAGTTTGGAGTTTTGCCAAGCACGCATTGTAAGGGGACAAAGGTGTATCCAGCTTTACCAATGCGGCTGTCAATTTCTGTGAAGTAATATAACAAACAAGCTGTTAAAAGATTAAAAAATTTTTAAGCTGCTGGAGTTGACGAAATTTCAGGGGAAATGATTAAAGCAGTTAATGACAACAACCTCTTGAGAATTTTAGATATTATAAATGAAGTATGGAGAGAAGAACAACCACCACAACAATGGAAAGACAGTATTATTGTAAAGTTACCGAAGAAAGGTGATCTATCAGACTGTAATAACTGGCGTGGTATATCTCTACTATCAGTACCTGGAAAATTATTATGTTGCATGATGTTAGAAAGACTTAAATTGCATGCTGACGAAAAGATCAGAGAAGAACAAGCAGGTTTCAGGCCGAAACGATCATGTATTGATCAAATATTCACACTAAGAACAATTATAGAAGAATCAGTGGAAATGCAATCGCCACTTATTATCACCTTCGTCGATTTTCAAAAAGCCTTTGATAGTCTACGCCGCCCATCATTGTGGAAGATACTTACAATCTATGGTTTTCCAACAAAATATGTGAATATAATCAAAGCGCTATATGACAATGCAAGATGTTGTGTTAGAACAAATAAAGGGAATACAGAATGGTTTGCAGTAGAAACAGGGGTGAAACAAGGCTGTATTATGTCACCACTACTTTTTGGAATAGCTATTGATTGGGTTATGAGAAACTATACCCACAATGAACAATTAGGTATAAAATGGACAAATGGAAAATTCCTGGGGGACCTGGATTTCGCAGATGATTTAGCATTCTTAAGTTCAACATCCAGACAATCCCAAGAAGCAGTAAATAATTTGTGTCATCTCTCGGTTAAAATAGGTCTCCAAATAAATGCCTCTAAAACTAAAGCTATGAACTTTTCTAACGAGACCTTTGATATCATCTTGAACGGGGAAAAACTACAGAAAGTTGAAAGTTTCAATTATTTAGGCAGTAAAATGACTCAGGATGGTGACACAACAAGAGAAATCCATACTAGAATTGCTTTGGCAGCTAGCGCCTTCAATAGATTATCTAAC
Source organism: Oreohelix idahoensis (assembly GCA_024509875.1). NCBI lineage: Eukaryota > Metazoa > Mollusca > Gastropoda > Stylommatophora > Oreohelicidae > Oreohelix > Oreohelix idahoensis. Next base: position 344,182 of record JAMPIV010019804.1, on the reverse strand, counting down.
ATTTGGAAATTACGATCATTGAATATACATACCAAGCTTCGTCTGTTTAATTCAAATGTTATCTCAGTGTTAACATACGGCTGTGAGAGTTGGAAAATAACAAAATCATTGGAGAACAAGCTGAATACATTCGAGAACAAATGTCTTAGAAAACTCATGAACATCAGTTGGAAAGAATTCAAGACTAATCGACAAATAAGAGAAGACTCTAGGCAGAAATATGTCTCCGTGTTGGTGTCGTTTTCATAGTGATGAATTGAAACGCGAATGGTTACAACGGAATAAATGTCAACAATGTTTTTTCAAACGAAAACCAACAAGTATCTTGAATTGGGTGGACTGGTCAAGTATTGGCAGCACACAAGTCGTTGGTAACTTTACATAGATTTTATTCACCAGGACACGAAGTGGACAAGACGGACATCGTCACAGGCGCAAAGATCACACGACAACATATTAATTATTGCTGCTAAAGTTCCTGAAGATTCTCTTCTAGTAAAGACCTCTGTCCATAGACTAAGGATTACAAAACTGTTACCGTATAATATCCTTCTCAGTCACGACCGTTGACCTTCTTTCAAGGACGTCTATCATGGTAACGTATTCATACTCTGGGATGAAATCTTCCATATTACATTTGTTAAAATTCCCAGACGTTCATCCTACATAGCGTTGTACATCATATAATTTCACATAAAGTCATATACGATAATCCTATCAGTTAAAGGTTTTCAGTTGGCTAACCTCTCTTTACATCCGTGCCACGACTTTGGCATTGAAGCATGTACGGCATTTAAAACATGTGCATAAGGTAAACAATATAACTTCTTCTACTCGTAGGAATTCTCCGTCTACGATCCAAATCTTAAAGGCAAGCGACTCTATAGATCCATTCTAGGAATGATAAAATTCCCGCTAGATTAGTAGTAGAGCGGCCTTTTTATGCAGCATTAAAATAAGAAGTGGGCGATAACTTACGTGACATAACTGCGATTGGCTTCGACCTGAAGACCAATACAAATCACAATAATAAATGGCTTCCTTCAACATGCCATTGGATACACAATATAAAATTACAATCATGGACACAAGCCAGTTCCATGTTTCCACTTCAAAACCTGACGTCACAAACTCCCCAACTAGGTTACACGTGCGTCCAAAGCAACACTCACTGCTTTGTGCACGTCAGTGCGTGAATCAATCGAACGCACAAATAATATAACTATCTCAAGACTGGTGCGTACATTTGGTAGGACCGACGACTACCCCCTTAGGTAATAAATGTACGTAACACTCCGACTATATAAGGAAAAGACGATGGTCATATATCGGTCATGTCCTACGAATGCAAAACAACAGAATACCACTACAGGCGCTCACTTGGGTTCCTGGGGGTAAGAGGTGTCGTGGAATATTCTAATCCACATATATAAATTAAAAGGTAAATGTAAAGCCTAACAAATAAATTTAATAAAAGAAAAGAGAAATGGTAAAAGAAACAGTGCTGTCACAATGACTGTACGCAAAATCCCCTTGTGTTCTCATTCGTCTGCAAATTGTAACGCTTTCACGTTGATAGTAAAAGCCTACTGTATTATTACCCGCTTTCTTCAATGAAACGTGTACTGTATTTCTTGGAACAACCTCGAGATACGCCAGCTGATCAATGACCTAAATTTAATATTTCATTCATTCCATTTTATACACGGCGTAACTAAAAGACAGATAAAGCAGGAGAGAGAGAGAGAGGGGCGAATGAAGGCAGGAAGCATGCAATACTAAACACGCGTCGCGCGATACACAATTGCTGCCATCACGCGTGTAAGGCCACATGCACTAACTTTTTTTCAGACGGACAGTGATAAAAACACTAACCTTCCCAGAGTTAGGTTTTAAAAAACATGGAAAACGCTTATTGGGAATTATGACAATATACTGGTTTACGTTTGAAAACATGACAGTACCCAGACAGCACATCTTCGAAACAGGAGGTAGAAGAAATTGCATATTTTGAACGCAGCCACTTAGCTCCATTAAATTTGTATATTTGGGTTCCTTAGGACTTGCTGACAAATAATATGTAAAACGTTACGCAAATAGTCTAGGAATTACCAAATTATAACCAAAATAAAATAGTGGGGGTGCCTGACAGCATGAAATCATTTCTGCTCATAAAATTTTTTTATAACGTGTTTGAAAAAAACCTTACGTTACGGAAATAGCCTACCATGTTAACTCCTAATTGATTGGAGCGCAACAAATATAAGACTAAACACGATTGGTCGGGCTATAAATACTATCTTGTGTTGTCAGGGGAAACGTGAAAAAGGAGTACTTTTTTGAAAAGATGTGTAGACATGGTTTCATTGGGTAGAGCTGCGAATATACTCGATTCAGAGCGTCTGTTCATTGCCACATCTTGTAATAAACCTACTAAGAAGCAGTGCGTTGAGCACCAGTGTATATTTGTTATAAAATAAAGCCTGGGACATCGGCAGATCGGAGTTGTGCTATATTCATTGCCAGTCAACGAAACTGTTTATTATTCTATGAATTGTGGTAAGCTTGGAATATTCAATATCTTTTAATGAAAATTGAATGTAAATTGATAATTTATGTCTGTATATATGTGTAGTTCAGTAAGCAAACATGATGTAAAGCCTATAATGCTCCAGCCTGAACAGAAGGTGTCGGAGGAAAGTAAAACTGCATGGAATGGCCAAACAGTACACTGACACCTAGATGATTGACTAGAAAGAAATAATGCTGGAATTGCATAGGCGTAGTAACCATTAGGGAGGGAAATACTGGTATAAAGTATTTCAGATGAAGCTGACAGTTGGCCTAACGCTCTGAACTTAATGTTTGTGATGTATTGTGCTCAGTGTAGAAAGAGAGTATAAATTAGTTATGACGTAGAAGGTACATCCTTCTTGTTTCAGGGACCGTGGTCTTAAAGTTATTGAGCAGCACCTGGTCAGAGCTTTGCTGAAGCCAGAGGTGGACAGCATACTCCTTGGTCCATATAGCAACCAGTGGGGTGGCTCCAGAACTCATTAAAGTAATCGAGCAGAAGAGGCCTTTACTGCAGTCATCACGAAAGATAAGAGAGTGTGGCCATGGAGCTCAACATTATGTACCCCCATCTTAAAATGACAGTGTAAAATAAAATTAAGAGGGGAATTTAATTGTTTTAATATCAGGAACTAAGAACATCTCCAATACTAGTTCCAATAAAGACAAACTATTGAAGTCATGATGACAAAAACCAACAGAGCTTGAACAAAACAAAACCAGTATTACCTCATATTACTACTACACAACTGACACACATAGGATACTATTAAAAATATATGTCACTACAAGATTCATATTGAGAAATTCTGTACATATAACGTGTAATTAAAATTGATTGTGATTCCTGGTTCCCTTTGTATTTGAATCAGGACACATATACATTCATGACAGCACTGAATACATATTGTTATTTGAAAAGTTATCAGTGACTCCTTTAAGATATCCTCGTAGAGTGTTTTATGTATGTGAGTGTCACAGTGTTGTCAAGTGTAGTGGAATAAATTAAATTGTTTATCTGTCTGTTGTTGTTTTGACTTACACTTCATCATACACATACCCTAGACATATAACGTAGTCATCACACTATTCCAGAATAATTCTGACTGAGATATACATATGTGGCAGCAAGTAAGGTTACCTATAATACACTACTCTTATTAGATATAGATACCTTCACATCTGATCTCAGTCAGTACACTAAGTTCCCTATAAATATTTATAACATCCCACTTCACCACAAGAGGAAAAAAGGAAGACCAAAAGAAACACTCAGAAGAACAATAATAAGAGAAGGAAGAACGTTGGGATTAAACAATGTGCAAGAGCTAAGAGGAGTGGCGTCACAACGAACAACCTGGAGAGCACTGGTTTCTGCCTTATGCGCCGTGTTTGGTGCTTAAAGAATTTATTATAATAAGTTTAAGTTGTTCGTCCATCACGGGTGATGAAGACCACTCTGTTCATCCAATTATTTAAGAATATTGTCGTGAAATATTCTAATCCACATATATAAATTATCAGGTAAATGTAAAGCCTAACACATAAATTCAATAAAAGGAAAGAAGAATGGTAAAGAACAGTGCTGTCACAATGACTGTACTCGAAATCCCCCTTGTTTTCTCCTGCGTCTGCAAATTGTAACGTTTCACGTTGATAGTAAAAGCCTTCTGCAGCATACACGCGTTTCCCCAACACAATAAAATGTGTACTTTATTTCTAAGAAAAACCTTGAGATACGCAATCTGACCTAGATTTAAAATTCCATTCATGTCATTTTATACACTACGTTACCAAAAAACGAAAGACAGATGGACTAAAGATAGAAAGAAAGGGAGAGGCTGAAAGCAGGAACGCATGCAACACTAAACACGCGTCTCGCTATACAATTACTACCATCACGCGTGTAAGGCCACAAGCACTAACTTTTTTTCAAATCGACAGTGAAAAAAAACACTACCCATCCGAGAGTTAGTTTTTAAAAACTCACAAAACGCTTATTAGGAAACATGACATTATACTGGTTTACGTTTGAAAACATTACAGTACCCAGACACCACATCGTATTCGAAGTAAACAGGAGGTAGAAGAAAGTGCATATTTTGAACGCAGCCACTTAGCTCCTTTAAATTTGTATATTTGGGTTCCTTAGGACTTGCTGACAAAGAATATGTTAAACGTTACGCAAATAGTCTAGGAATTACCAAATTATAGCCAAAAGAAATAGTGAGGGATGTCAGACAACACCCAAATCAGAATCGCTCAGTGGCAGATTTTCACCCCACCATTGTACGGGAAATGGGTCTCCATGTTAAATCCGATTTGATTGGAGCGCAATAAATGTAAGGCTAAACACGATTAGTCGGGCTATAAATACTATCTTTTGTTGTCAGGGGAAAACGGGAGTAGGAGTACTTTTTTTCAAACGATTGGGTAAACATGGCACGATTGGTTAGACCCGCGAATATAGTCAATCAGAGGCGTCAGGTCACCACCACATGTTCAAATAAACTTACTACAGAACCAGTGCGTTGAGCGCCAGTGCATATTTTTCTAAATAAAAGCCTGGGACATCGGCAGATCGAAATTGTGCTATATTCAGTGCCAGTCAACGTAACTGTGTATTATTCCATGAATTGTGGTAAGCTTGATATATTCAATATCTTTTTAATGAAAATTGAATGTAAATTGATAATTTATGTCTGTATATATGTGTGGTTCAGTAGCGAACATGAGGTAAAGCCTATATAGTGCTCCAACCTGAACAGAAGGTGTCGGAGGAAAGTAAAACTGCATGGAATTGCCAAACAGTACACTGACACCTATATTATTGACTAGAAAGAAATAATGCTGGAATTGCAGAGGCGTAGTAACCATTAGGGAGGAATATACTGGTGTAAATTATTTCAGATGAAGCTGACAGTTGGCCTACCGCTCTGAACTCAGTGTTTGTTATGTAATGTGTTCAGTCTGTAAATAGATTATAAATTAGTTATGAAGTAGGAGGTACAACCTTCTTGTTTCAGGGACCGTGGTCCAAAAGTTATTGAGCAGCACCTGGTCTGAGCTTTGCTGAACCTAGAGGCTGACAGCATACTCCTGGGTCCAGATAGTGACCAATGAGGTGTCTCCAGAACACAGGGAGGCTATCGAGCAGAGGAGTCTTATCCTGCCGCCATCACGAAAGATAAGCCTATGTGGCCAGTGGAGCTCAACATTATGCCCTCTCTCAAAATCTGACTTTATAATAAACCAGAGGGAAAATACAGTGTTTAAATTGAAAGGGACTGTGAACTTTTCCCCATACTACTTACAAGATAAACAAACACTTGAAGTCATGATGACAAATAACAACATAGCTTGAAAAAACAAAACCAGTATTACCTCATATTACTACTACACAACTGACACACAAAGATAATATTAATAAAATATGTCACTACAAGATTCATATTGATAAATCCTGTACATATAAATTGTAATTAAAATTGATTGTGATTCCTGGTTCACTTTGTAAATGAATCAGGACATATATATTAATGAAAGTGCTTAATACATATTGATATTTGAAAATTTACCAGTGACTCATTTAAGATATTCTTATAGAATGGTACATGTGTGTGAGTGTCACAGTGTTGTCAAGTGTGGTGGAATAAATTAAATTGTTTATCTGTCTGTTGTTGTTGTGACTTACACTTCATCATATACATACCCTAGACATTTACGTAGTCATCACAATATTCCAGAATAATTCTGACTGAGGCATAATGTGGTAGCAAGTAAGGTTATCTGTAAAACACTACACCTATTAGATACAGATACCTTCACAGCTGACCTCAGTCAGTACACTAAGTCCCCTATAAATATTTATAACATCCCACTTTACCACAAATATGTTAGGTTAGTCTATGGGTACGAAGGTGACTGAAGAGCCCGATGCGGGCCTGGAAATATCTTGGACAGTGTGGGCAGGGAATGTTTGCTTCATGTGAAGGTTTTATTTCACGGTCCTTTCTAGCTTGTCTCCGCTGTTCCGCTGCTGCTCTTCTGGATGATTCGCATGCTGCTGCACCTTTACGAAGAGATGTGCGCCAAGCAGTTCGGTCTTGCGCAGCAGCTTCCCATGTGTCTGGGTTTATGTCAAAGGTTTTCAATGACGTCTTTAACGTGTCTTTGAAGCGCTTCTTTTGGCCACCATGGGAGCGTTTACCCTTCTGCATCTCACCATAAAAGAGTATCTTTGGCAGTCGATGGTTTGGCATGCGGACTACATGACCTGCCCAGCGAATTTGTGACTGCATCAGAATAGTATCAATATTAGGGATACCAGCTCTGTCAAGAACGGCGGTATCCGGGATCTTGTCTTGCCATTTGATGTTCATTATCTTCCTGAGACAGACTGTATGGAAGTGGTTTAGCTTCTTTACGTGGCGCCTGTATACAGTCCATGTTTCACATGCATATAGCAGCACTGGAAGCACCGCAGCTCTGTACACCTTCAGCTTTGTCTGTAGACTAATGCCACTTCGATGCCAAACGTTGGTGTATAGTCTGCCAAATGTGCTGCTGGCTTTGGAGATCCTGGTGTTCACCTCATCATCAATGACAATGTTCTGGGATAGTGTGCTACCAAGGTATGTGAATCTGTTCACAACATTCAGTTTCTCACCATTAACCTTGATGACTGGCTCAGTATAAACTGTGCCAGGAGCTGGTTGGTACATGATTTCTGTTTTCTTCGTGTTGATGGTAAGCCCAAAGTTGGCGCAGGCTTCGGAGAATCTATCCACACTATGCTGCAGATCAGCCTCTGAGCCAGCATTGAGGGCACAATCATCAGCAAACAGAAGATCTCTGATGGTGTGTGATTTGACCTTGGTTTTTGCTTGAAGCCTCCTAAGGTTAAACAATTTTCCATCAATACGATAACTAATGTCGATTCCTGTATCCCCGTCTCTAAAAGCATCAGTCAGCATAGCAGAAAACATGATACTGAACAGAGTCGGTGCAAGTACGCACCCTTGTTTAACTCCATTTGAGACGGGGAAAGGCTCTGATAGCTCACCGTTTTCCTGAACTCTAGCCTGCATTCCATCATGCAGTTGCTGCACTATTGTGATAAATTTCTTTGGGCAGCCGTATTTTGCCATGATCTTCCATAGACCCTCTCTACTGACCGTGTCGAATGCCTTTGTCAAGTCGATGAAAGCTGTGTACAGGTCACAGTGCTGTGCTTGGCATTTTTCTTGTAGCTGTCTTGCAGCGAACACCATATCTGTGGTTCCACGTTCTTTCCGGAATCTACACTGACTTTCAGGTAAAAGACCTTTGTCAAGATGAGCCGTGAGGCGATTCAAAAGGATTCTGGCGAATATCTTCCCAGTGATTGATAAAAGAGAGATGCCTCGATGATTGTTGCAGTCTTGGCGATTACCTTTACGTTTATATAGATGTATAATTGAGGCATCTTTGAGATCGTGTGGGATGGTTTCACTCTGCCACATTTGCTGGAAGATCATATGAAGTTTCTCTATCAGAACTGCACCTCCATCTTTATAAACCTCAACAGGAATTGAATCGGAGCCAGGGGCCTTTCCACTAGACAGTTGACGAATCGCTTTTTTAGTTTCCTCCAGAGTTGGTACATCATCTAATGCTTCATTTATAGGAATTTGGGGCAGGCGGATGATGGCTTCGTCGTTAATAGATGATGGCTGGTTCAAGATATTATTAAAATGTTCAGCCCAGCGTTGGAGCATTTTTTCCTTGTCTGTAATTAGTGTTTTTCCATCTGCATTAAGGAGGGGAAATGATCCTGATGATGTTGGACCATAGACCGCTTTGAGTGCAAGGTAAAAGTTTTTCAAGTCATGGCTGTCAGCAAAGCCTTGGAGCTCATCTGCTTTATTACTCAGCCATGAATCCCGCATCTGGCGTAGTTTATGTTGGACGATTCTACGCATGTTGTTGAAAGCGTCTTTCGTGGATGTAGATTTTGGATCATTTAAATATGCTTTATGGAGATGGTGTTTCTCAGCCAACATCTGCTTTATATCATCTGAGTTCTCATCAAACCAGTCATTTTGTTTCTTGATGGAAGGACCCAGGACCTCTGTAGCAGTGTTGTAGATCTGCTCACTTAGGGCTGCCCAATTTGTTTCCACACTTTGGCCGTCTAGCGAGATAGATTTGAGACGGTCTTCTAAGGTGTCAGTAAATGACTGTTTGATTTTTGTCTTCTTTAGTTTGGTGACATCCAGCCTCTTTTGAGTTTTCTTCCCCTGAGGGCGCCTGGCTGGTTGGATACGAATTTTAAGTTTAGATACAATGAGGCGATGATCAGTCCAGCATTCGGCACCACACATGGACTTGGTCACCCGGACATCTTGCCTGTCCTTCTTCCTAACAATTACATAGTCAATTAGGTGCCAATGCTTTGAGCGAGGGTGCATCCAGGAGGTCCTGTTGCGGGTAGGAAGTCGAAAAATGGTGTTGGTGACAAGGAGGTCATGTTCTGCGCAAGTCTGGAGGAGACGAAGTCCATTACTGTTACAGCGACCCACGCCGTACCTACCAATAGTGCCATTCCAGGAGATGTTATCTGAGCCTACTCTTGCATTAAAGTCACCAAGAATGATGAGCTTATCTGCTTTAGGAACTGATGCAATGACTGCATGTAGTTCTTCGTAAAACTTATCCTTGACATCATCCTGGTTTGTCATAGTTGGTGCATACACGCTAATGATGGTGGCATGTTTTCTTCCATAGAACAGAGGGATCTTGACCGTCATGAGTCGGTCATTTATTCCCTTTGGGGGCCCCGCTAACTTGCTGACAATTGCTGTTTTGATTGCAAATCCAACCCCTGCTTCTCGTCTTTCTTCAGTTCCTCTTCCGCTCCAAAAGAATGTATAACCTGCACCCTTTTCGCAAAGTTGGCCCTCGCCTGCAAGTCGAGTTTCACTCAGTGCTGCTATGTCAATGTTGTACCTGGCCAGTTCTCTCCCAATCAGGGCAGTTCGTCTCTCAGGTCTGTTTGCGTTAAAGTCGTTGTCAAGTAAAGTGCGCACATTCCATGCGCCTAGAATGAGGGGGAAAAATCTGTCCTTTCTTTTTCTTATATGTCGACCGCCGAAGTAGGGTACCCACCAACCGCGGTAAGCTGGTTAGGTAATGGTGAAGCAGGCAATGTTTAGGGCACCTTTTCTAGCCCCTTCCTCGTGCCATGGAGGTGAGCAGTGCTTTCCTAAAGAGGGCTGCTCAGACACTCAGGGGGCTGCCGAATCCCACTGCTGCTCCGATCAGTGGAAGACGACCATATGGCCTGAGCCGCCTGTGTGTAGGTCTGCGACTACGACTGCCAGCGCACCCACGCCTGCCGCTTCGCCGCTCGCCCATCGCCACAGGACTTGTTGTGAGTGGATGGATGAATGGATGAATGGATGAAAGAGTGACTTGCGCGGTGATTTGGATTAAAGTGAGGAAGAGTTGCGCAATTCGTCGACCTCACTCTCTCGCCTGGGTCCATCTCAATCCAGTGGCAAGACAAGTCAAGACGGCTGGAGATGAAGTCAGGTGCAGTGGATGACCAGGGCTTTCTACGTGCCTCGCTGTGCTCCTTACGCTCCACAGCGCGTTGCTGGTAATCGCCGTCATGCCAGTTGAACCAACAGGTGGTTTCTTCCGCGCAGTCTATCGAATCCAGTCTTCGCATGCATGGGTAGGCAGACCCTAACTCACCGAAGGTTTATAACCATTCGGCTACCCTCACCTAGTTTAGCCGGCCTGTCAAAGCCGTTGTCCGGGGGTGGCCGCTGTCGCATGCTGACAGCTACGAGGAGCCACAGGTGAGAGCTGGATGCCAGGTTTGGACCAAAGGTGGCTGAGCTGCCCTGAAAAGGGCATGACAGCTCCTTCACCAGAGGTACTACCAATACCTGACTTCCCAACACCCCCATTATAATATAACTAATTAGGAACTACTGGTCATTCATTCGCTAAGGTGGTTTGGATGAATCAACGAAATATTTTGTCTTGTCTTCAGCAGTAAAAGCGGTGAACATCCTTGCAGTTTTTTTTATAGGAAAAAGAAAACGGAAAAGTTTTTTAAAGGAAAAGACATGCGAAATTAAAACAGAAAAAAGATCAAAACGTGGTAGAGGCAACACTGGCGGTCTTAGTTCCTAGGATCAATAGAGCCAACACTGCACGTTTTTAAACGCGAGCTCTTTAGTAAATGGAAAACTGAAACTACGTGAAATATAAAAATGTTGTTCTAAATGTCATACTGAAACGAAGTATATTTTTTGCCTTATCATAGGGAGAAAACAGTTATTGATTCTGAAGATTTTCGTAGGATCTGAAAGAAACGGTGACAGAAGAATTAAAGTGTTTTGTCAGCAATGGAAACTCTAGCACAGGATGAAAATGGTAAGCTGCAGTGTAGTTTATAACAATAACAATGTCGGTTGTCGCAGCTCGTTCATGTTGTAATAGCCTAAATAATTGCGTCCGGCCGTTACTTTTCCAATTATCAGTAGCCTACTATCTGAACCAAACTGACGCCGCACACGTATTCATGTGCATGTTTACTTCCAAAGCAGTTAGTCATACGTTTTAATAATAGAAAAGAGTGTAGAAGTTGAAATGAAGTACAGTGGAACGTGTGTTCGATACTTCTTCTTTCTTCTTTGATCCTTAGCCGCCGACCGTCAAAGCCATCACGCTTAGTGGCGTCTTGTAGGGCAACAACAAATTGATTCCACTTTGCTCGGTCGGCGGCCATCCTTCGTACAGTGCCCCAACTGTGGTTCATTCTTTGCATCTCAGCCTCCACAGTCCTCCGCCAGGTTCGATACGGCCATATTAAAAAAAAAAAAAAAAAGAATTCAGAGACGTAGTAACAAGAGGTAAGGGGTAGGTTTAGGAATCCAGAACCTAATCCCGTTGTAACTTTTATTAGTGTTATAATGACTGAACTCAGGAGTCTGCTACATTATCTATTGATTAATATCTACATTATCTATTGATTGACACATACGCTAAAAAAGTCAGTAAGTTCAGCAGATTTTTCTAACGTAACACTGATAATATTAACCATCACAATACTTGATGAATTTTCCTTTTTGGAGTTAACAAAATCCTTTCCACGAGGGAAGAACTTGAGCTGATGGCAAGTGGCAGGAGGATTTGGCATGTGATTGTTGAAGGCCTATGCTCGTTGGGGAGCTAAAGGGGTATTGATTATTGAGTTAACAGAATGCACAAAACAACTATCACTATCAAACTAAACTTTCAGTTTTGTCATTTGATACATTTTTCTTGCTGTAATAGATTTACAGGCCTTAACTGACGTTAACTAATTTGCCCTGGCAAAATTAGAAAATGAAGAAACCTTCCCATGACAAAAATATTTATAGAATGTGTGATTCCTGTACACACACATTGGGATCCTTGCCTGTGCTACAGAGTTTGTTCACTGTGCTGACATCCTCCTTGTGTGATCTAAGAGAGGAGATAAGAGCACTGATGGATTTCTCTGTCTGCAAAGATGGTCCTTCAACCAAACTAAAACTAATATGGTGCTCTCTCTGGCAAACCTCTACACCCCAGAGTAGAAAAGGAATGACAAAGTAAGTAAGTAAGTAACTGACTTTAATTCTTTCAACCAACACTTGTATCTCATCCTTATGAAAATTAGTTTTTAACTGACTTTCTTTTCTCCAAAGTGACATTTTCATCTTATCATCTTAAAACTTAGGTCTCAAGTGACTTTACACAACAGCTTCATAGTTACAGCTATAACTGTTAATGTGTTAGTCTGTTACGGTACTCTTCTGCATGCTAACTTATCTTTTCATTTCACATTTTACTAATCAAGTTCTTATCGCCTCCTCCAGTCATAACTGACTATGGTGATGATGCACCCTTGAGGCGATAGCCCTCAGCCGCTTTTTTTTGCCTGCTGTTCCTTTCAGCATGTTCTTTTCTCTTCTGCTTGTTGTAAGAACTTTTTTTTCGCCCAATCTGAGGTGGCGCCGTAGGGAGCATGTCCTCTTGGTGTGGTCTGCAGCTTTTTCCCTCCTGGTCGCTGTATTGTGTCCAGTGCCTTCATGTCTTACTTGTACACATCTTTGAACCTCAGCTGCTGTTGCCTGGCTGTTCTTTTGCCATTAAAATAGTAATCAACTACAATTATAATATACCATATTGTCCTCACTCATCAGCACTGGTTGAACGAGTTTTCTTGAGAATTGGATCAGCAGAAAGTGATGAGCAGCTTCAGACAGCCCTTGGAAAATTTCTAGCACCATTGCTTTTAAAGCTGAACAGTCCTGATGAGTCAGTTCGGTCAAAGGTAAGGTGATAGAAATATGTAATAACATTCATTTATTAAAATACAAATGTCTGCACAAAGCTATATCATAAGTAGACACCATATTTAAAAAAAAATTATAAATCCCATCATACAGTTGAAAATTTATACAATATGAAATTTATACAGTGAGAAATTATCAGTAAGAAGTTTAGTCATACAGTAAGATGTTTAGTTATATATATGTTTGCAGTATTAATTTGTAATTAATATTTAAATTAATACAGTGTAGTTTTGTAATCCCTTGTTTTGTACTGGTAATGATGAAATGATCTGTCAGATTTATCTGAACAAGGGAAGTCTGTCACATTAACAAAGTATTTATGAAAGAAAAAAAAAACTATAAATGAACAAATATGAACAATCTAAATTTATTTCATTACAATGTACATTGATAACTACTTAATCTTCTGTAGGTTCTTAAACTTCTGGCTCACATAAAAACTCGACTGAAAAGCCGAAATCAAGTTAGGCTCCCTCTTGATGGGCTGCTGACTCAGTTTCAGGATCCTGAAGCCACACCGTTTATCACAGTATGGTTGATCACATGCTTTGTTTTGTTTAAAGTTACGTTAGTTTTTATTGGCCTGGTTGGTCATAGACTGATTTTGGTAAATCGTTTATTACAGCATGGTTGATGCAGGACATTTATTTATCATGTTACATTTGGTTGCAGATTTTGTTGTTACATCATTTATCACAGTTTTTTAAAATTGCAAAGCAGAACTCCCACTATGCTTAACACTAAAAAGCCAAAACATAATTGTTTTTAAATGTGCAGTTTTTTTTTTTTGTTGTTTCTAACTTTTTTCATAGTATTGGTTGCAAATTATTTTTGTTACATTGTTACAATATTTTGATTTCATGTGATTTTTTAGCATTATTTATTACCACATGGTTAATTGAAGGCTGTTTATACTATATTCATTACTGTTGACTGCAAACCACATAGAGACTTGGTGTTGCTAACCGTGATAGTATATTTTTATTTATTTATTTAGCTTATCAAAATCTTTGGGGAAGCTTAATGGTTATGTATCAGAATGCAGGAAAACTTCCCACAGTATATCAAAAATAAATATTGTGTGTGTCTATGTTCACAATTATAAAATGATTAATTCCAAATCCCACACATACTGATGGTAATGGGAAAACATTAAGATCTTTATGTATAAGCAGCCTTTCAGTGCTTCTTTCTTAATATGTTTCAGAATTTCACCATTCTGTTTATAAAGCTTGGGTTTCCTCGAGTTGAGCCAGATAAGCAAGCAGAACTCTTACCGTTGTTGATTAATTGTTTGGAAGGGAGATCACAAAGTCACCAAGACAGGTAAGTTAATAAATTTTTGGGAGATAAGTCAAAGAAGTTCAGTTAGAAGTTGGGGGAGGGAGAAGCTTGTAATATGGCCAATTTATATTTTCTCTTATAAAATGGTTATACATCATGAAAGTAGCCATGCAGGCCTTAAATTGGAACCCGTGAGGAAGAAGGAAGCTGGGCCACCAAGAAATGCATGGAGAAGATTCATTGAAAAAGAGAAGAATCTATGTTTCCCAGGGCAAGACTGAGGACAAAGCATAGGATAGGGTACACTGCACAAATATTGTAGAGGTACTGTACTGTGTCAAGAAGTGAAGTCAAAATAAAGTCACACTGAAATGGTCAACATAATTTTTTACTGATAATAAAAATAAAAAAAATTATTTTGTTACAGAACTGAAAGACTGAACATTTAAGCAAATAGCCTTTCACTGTGTGATCTTTTGGAAACATGACTTTCAGAAATAAACACATAGAAAAAAATGTTTGCATGTAGTGTCTGCTTAGTATCTGATTATCAGTGTTTTGAGCACTTGCCTTGCTGCAAAGTTACAGGGTTTGAAACCTGATGGTGTCACGCTTCAGCCTAACCAGCTGCAAATGAGTTCCTGACTCTGCTCTTGAGTTAGGGAAGGCAAAGGAAGGGAACTGATGACCTAATCTCATAAAGCTGGACCTAGTATAGTAAAGTCTGTAACACTTTACTCCACTACAGCAGTATTTGCTATGGGACTACCTTTTTCTGTTTAGTATGTGTTTGTATTTTTGTTGTGGCAGACTAATGCTGAAGTCTTTGTAGCCTTTTGCAGAGAGAGTGCCACATTCAAGTAGCTGTGGGCCATAAACAGTTTGATTAACTCTAAGCATTGTAATCTGTTAAAAATAGTTAATCTATTTGTTGTATCTTTATCAAATACATATTATCAAATATGCAGCCTTAATTACTAGCTTCCTTCCTTCCATGCTTTGCCCCATAACTTAAATGGTCATTGGAACACCTTTTCCATTGACTGCTTTATTATTTGTTTCCATACTTGTCTGTCTTATGCCAGCATTTCTTTTCTCAGCAGTGATTTTTCAGAACACTGTTGCTGTTCATTATAAAATAAACTCAGGCACCAGTTTTCATTGTTTATTTTTAGTTTAGGTAACAGTGTTCCTTGTTGCCACCGAGGCATCTTTTTAGGAGCGTGTTCCTATAGTCAGTAATGACTGAAGGATACCAATCTAATTACCTATTGTATGCATTGTAAGTTACCAGAAAAACTTGCTGTATTTTGTTTTTGTTGTCAGTCTTCTACAGCTGCTTTTACCGGCACTTCAGCATGTAAAAATGCCAAAGACAGAAGCAGAATGCAGAGCCAAATTTCCTTTAAAAGACAAGCCTGGTGTGAAGCAGTTGCTTTTGGACTATTTTATGGATGTGTTGCTGTTGCCATACAAGTAATTTTTTTTTTTTTTTAAACATAAATTATAGTCCTAATTTTCCTTGTCCTTGTAATAATGTGTTTAAATCATAAATTAACTTATGTGTGATGTTGGAAATTACTTGATGATTATGATTATCATTGATAAATTAGGTCAGAAATACAAATTTTTTTCCTGCCATAAGTTATTATTCTTAGACCTTTGCCATAAATATTATGTATCCTAACTTTCTGATGGTCTCTTAATTTTTTCATCTTGTTGGTTGTTAAGTATAATTTATGAATCACATATATAGATCTTTCTATACTTTTACGGCTATCTTCAGTTGTTTGTGTAATGTATGCAGCATTTTATAACCTGTTTTCCTCAACAGACCTGCACCATTCATCTGCAGTTTCTTATTTTTTTTGTTCTTTGTATTCTTTTTCTTCTTCTTCTTCTCATTATTTCTTACCTTATGGAACCTGGGAACACCATCACTGCAGTAGCTGCCATGAAGTAGCCTGCAATCACTGCAGTAGCTCCCATGAAGTAGCCTGCAATCACTGCAGTAGCTGCCATGAAGTAGCCTGCATCAAAATTCTTGTGTGCTCTTTCAGTGGCAGTTTCTGAAGTAACTACTTTTGCATGTTGGAGTTGTGAGACCTATGTGCAGTCTCATCTGAGTTGCCTCTTATGACATGCCAGGTGGGATCATTGGTCCTAGTATTTCTTTGTCTCAGAGAGTACCTCTGGGAACAAAAAGGGACTATTTTTATTATGATTCTTAATTAAACTTTTGTCGTAAGGCTTATAAGGGTATTACTTCCACAATCTTCACATTTATTGACACCTGATTTCTTTGGTAAGTTATGAAAGTGTATTTTACAAGGTCATCTTTATATATTCACTGTTATAAATATCATTTAATTGTCTTGTTATTTATACTTTCAGTTTGGCCCAGTGTTTCTAATTCTTCTATTGTAATAACATTGTTAGGTCCTGTGGCCTTTCTTCATGTTCTTAATAGAGTATATAACTCCATCATCAAGTACTGGTGGTCCTTTCTGATTATTATTTATCAATTTTATGGGCCATACATTTAAATAATATAACTGTTGTACATTAGTTTTCACAGATCTGGGATTTATATTATTTTTGTTGAACCTATGACTGAAAGATTAGTTTCTACAGTCATATCTTTAAATCTTCCCTATTAAGTGCTAACTGCTCTCTACGGTTATTTCTTCCATCACTGTGCAGGTGGCTTCATTCAACTGCTTCAAAACATAAATACAATGCTTGAAAAAAAAAAAAAAAAAAAGCAACTTGGTACAGAACACATCATTGTTGTAATGACACTGAAAGACAGCTCTGTAGCAAGGGAGCTGCAGGAAGAGCAGTCTTCTTGAGCAGCTGCACTAAGGGGGTGCAGGTGGGAAGAAAATAGATAGTATTCTACACATTAGGATGAGGTGCATAAATGTGTTGCTATGGCTGAGCTGAAGAAATAATGCAGATAATTTTTGTTTGTGATTTCAGTTCTCACGTGTCCGCGATCCCACCTCAAATAGAAAATGGGTCTGATGCCAGAGCTGCAAATGTGCAGCCTGCTTCTGTGCCTCCACCACCAGGTCTTAGCCAGTCAGCATTTAAACGCTTGACCTCTGAGAACCCCTTGCCACCAGATGAGCTGGAGAAAGCCAAGCTCAGTATTATAACATTCCTTACCAGTGGTGTAGTGGAGGAATCAGAAATCGCTTGCCATCTTGTGGTGGGTTCCTCGGATACCAGGCACAGGTTTGTAATGAAAGCTGGGTGTGAATGTGCTCTTTCTAACAGTCTGTCATCGTTAAAGTTTTAGCATCTTTAGAATTAAATTCATGTATTTGTCTCACCAGATGCTGGGATGCATATAACTGACATTCATAAGTTCATAATGTACTATCATTTTGTGTACATGATCATTATTTTGCAGATCACTTTTATTTAACCACATTTACATAAACAATTTTTTTGGGTATTTGTTTTTGTTTGTTTATTTGTTTAGGTTTTAGTTGTTGTTGCCATTTTAAGATTTATGATTAATTTTGCTTCAAAACTGAGATTATATTATAGAATAACAGCTATTTCACTAAAATGTATACAATTTCCTGTTTGCTTAATATGAATTTGTATTTTCTTCATTATTTTTCCTTATGTGCATGTTTTTCGTAATCTTTATAAAATTATTATCATGAAATTTACATCTAAAACATTTATTGATTAGGCAGACAAATCAACCTAATCGACAAATATTTTTTACTAATTAACATGAATATTTCTTCTTCTTCTTCCTCGTTCGTCCTGAAAAGGATGTTGGTTGTGTTGTGTCGCCGTTTGTAGCGAAGCTGCGATATTTGCGCCTTTTGGCCCGACACATCTGACTTCTGCACTGCATTTTTTGGGACTTCGATCCCTACTCTCTTGGCCAGACTGCAGTGATGCAGCCTGTTTCCAGGACCACCACTTGGAGGTGGAGTAGGGTCTTGGTCAGCTCTGATTCGCTGACGCAAGCAGTCAAGCTATGGGTCGCTGACTGCATTAATCTCTTTTGCTGCATCTTTGGTCCGAATATTTATTCAAATTCCAACAAATGATATATACAGAAGGTGTCAATAGATATAGGACATATAAGATGAATCTGTGCAGAGGGTAGAAAAAAAATGAAGAAGAAAAAAAGACTCAGTTTTACTAGGATTAATGACGTAATCTTTACGTAAAAGTGTTAGAACACTATTTTAAACTTTGGTCACATTCACAAAAGCATTTATAGCATGATAGTTAAACAATATTTATGAAAGTAAATTCTGTTGAAAGATACGTACGTGAAAATTTATAATTTCTGTTTCTTTTCCAGTGTGGCTACATCTGCTGATGTGGACCTCAAGAAAATAAGAGGGTAGATAGTATTAGTTTCTTTGTTTCCATTGTGATTATTAATGAAATCATTTTGTTGTTGATAAATAAAGCCAGATGTGCTTTTAATGCCATTCAACCAATATGGAACTCCTCAGCGATATCCAGAGGGAAAAAAATTAGAATCTTTAACTCAAATGTGAAGTCAGTCTTGCTGTATGGCTCAGAGACATGGCATGTCTCAAAGAGTATCACCGCTAAGCTACAGATATTTGTAAACAGATGTCTCCGATGGATCCTTCGTATAAGGTGGCCAGATGTAATAACAAATATAGAGATAAAGAAAAGATGCGGACAACAGCCAATACAGACAGAAATTAAGGTAAGAAAGTGGGGATGGATAGGACATACACTCAGAAAAGAAAAATCAAGCATAGCCAGAGTTGCCCTTGACTGCAACCCACAGGGGAAAAGAAGAGTCGGGAGGCCAAAGAGAACTTGGAGAAGAACTGTTGAAGAGGAGGCTAGGGAAATTGGAATGACTTGGGCACAGATGAAAAAGACAGCCCAGAATAGAAATCGATGGAAGGCAACTGTTTCTGCCCTATGTTCCACAGGGAACGAAAAGGAATGATGATGATGTGTAGTTGATAATAAGTTATTTGGGAAAAGCCTTTGATTAAAGGCTAGGGTTACATAGGAGACAAATCCACTAACATTATATTTGTCAGTATTCTATGACTTGCTTTGAAATTCTGTCATGTAAGCCTGTGGTTCTCAACATGTGCCATATCCCCCCCCCCCCCCCCCCCCCCCCCCCCCCCCCCCCCCCCCCCCCCCGGGGGCCATTCCATATTTCTAGGGGATCACAGTAAGATGGTAAAGTGCCTTTTTTCCAGCTAACAATAACTATCAGGGGGTCACAGAGGTAAATTAGGCTCAGAAGAGGGGGAGGGGGCTGTGAGCAAAAAAAAAAAGGGTTGAGAACCCCTAATTTATACCATCATCAATTCAGATTTCTTTAGTGACATTAGTTTAGCCGTGAGATTAAAAAACATATGACGTATTTAATTATGATAATCTAACACAATAATGTGGTTATATGTGCCTATGAATATTATGTTGTTTAGCTGTGGGTTAAAAGTTAAGATGATAATATATTTCTTCTCAGGTCTGTGGATTGGAACTCCAAAGAAATACTCAGCAAACTCTTCTCCATATTCCAAGGCACTGTTGTGGTGAAAGGTCAAGTAAGTGTTGGTTTGTTAACAGGGCTATGGATGTACTAAGTTAAGTTTGCAGTGTCAGCTATCTATATATAAGTTCCTGTTATTTCAGTTCATCAGTATTTGTTGAAACCAAGCTTCCTCAACAAATATTACAGTTATCTTGCACTTTAAAGAATGGTCTTCAACCAAATCTCAGCAAATCTGTCTGCCTGTCTTGAACTATCTGTTCCAGTTCTTTCTGTCTTTCTTGTCCTTAAGATTACTGTCTTATTTTCTGTTCTGCATATGCTGTCTTACATTCTTTTCTTTTTTATTTCTTTGTCGGGGGGTTGCAGAGCATCTGATTGTCAGAGTGGTTAGAGCGCTTTTCTTTCCTGGCAAATTTACCAGGAGTTCCGGGTTCAAAACCTGGTAGCATCACGCTCCAGTTCACCCAGCTGTAAATGGGTGCCCGACTCTGCTCTTGAGTTGTAGAAGGCAAAGGCAGTGAGGAAGGGAAGTGGTCACCCCACCTTATGCAGCTGGACCTAGTTTAGTAAAGTCTCTAATACTTCACTCACCTACGGCAGTAGCTACTATGAGACTGCAGCAGTGGGGATTCCAGCACAAGACCTGCCCTGTGGTGCAAGCTAATGGCTTACTTGAATGTCGTGTCCTTAGTATAATTCTTGCACTTCACATTTGTGACGTTTAATTTTGCCCGTAATACTTTATTTTATTATCTTGAAAACCACTGTAATTTATAGGATGGGTGTGAAAAAAAAGAAAAAAAAAGGTGATTCGTCTTATGAGGACAAAAGACAAAGAAAATAGCCAACGTTACGGCCACAAGGCCTTCGTCAGGGAAAGGAAAGAAAGTGAAGGCTAGATAGGACACATAAGAACCTAAATAAATATAAAAATTAAACCTAGGTACTTCCCTGAAGGCATCGAAGTCCTAACACTTTTGCTGCCCACGAACGGACGAACGTGCCCAGGAAAAGCCTTATATTTTATATATAAACCTGTAATTTATAGGGCATCGTGAAAATGTTTTTACACAGTGAACCTGCATTTCTGTAATTTGACAGACATATTTATCATTACTTTATGAATGTTTTCATGACATATATAAATGTTAGGCAATGAAAAGCTTTTCAGTTGACACAAAAATTTTTAATTTGTGTTAGATCTTAACTTATTTTTAAATCGTGTAATATTTTTTCGGTGATTCTTTCATTATCATTGTTTACGAACCTGTTTGTCATCTCATACAGCTGTTTTATCACAGTTCTCCATTCAATCATCAAAACACTCGTGAATGTTACTTTGACACAGAAAAGTAAAAAATATCAGCTGCATTCCTAGTTCATTGATTTCATTCAAAAATTTATTCCCATTCAAGCGAACTGTGAAACCTGATGATCGCCGCAGTGCTGTAGGTCCTCGGATCAGACTTAAAATTTTCCCCTTTTTGCTGAAAGCAAGAGAAGCAAGTAACATGTTTCCCGCCTGCTTACAGGTAGGATAATATTGTTAGAACTTGTGGTATTCCACATCTGCACTAAAATCTGATGATTGCCATTATTTTGTTTCTTCAAAAGATGCCTGTATAGCAAGAAGTTGCCATGTTAGTTTTCAAACTTCATTCTTTCAGGGCTCATTACCATTTTTAGTGTGTCCCAGAGCAGCACGCTGTCTCCATTTCAACCTTATTTTGTAAGGTAGTGTTCCTGCACTTTCTTGGTACTGTTTTCTGCCAGGTTGAGTTAAAGATTCTTGTGTTTGCATTGGACTTGATTTAGTTTGATTACCATATATTACCGAATGCAGTGAAAGCTCCTCCTGCTATTTGTATTCTTATTTCGATATCACTGTCCATTCCCGCACATCTTATGGGATGTTTCTCCAAGTGCCGTCTGGCTATCATTTTCTGCATTTATTTTCTTACCCTTTGTCTTTTCTCTGTTTATTTTCAGACCCAGTTACCGTCACCTCTCATTAGATGTTTTCATTTTGTTTTGCATCTAGGTATAATTGTGGGATCACCCGTGTGTTACCGGGGCCCGAAAGGGGAGCAAAGAATAGTAACACTGCACCCTACCACGCATGTCGTAAAAGGCGACTAAGGAGGGTATGGGCATGGGGCTGTTTACCCCATCCCATAAAAACTTCGCACAGTGGGCTGATCACCTGCTTGCCAACCAATCTGATTACGGAAACAATGATAGATTGTTTGGTCTGTTTTTGTTCCACAAAGACGCCACTAGGCGTGGTGGAAACAGCGATAGATTGATCAATTTGTTGTTGCCCTAAGACGCCACTAGGCGTACTGGCCACATACTGCTTTGCCGGTTGATGGCTAAGGATGGAAGAAGAAGAAGATAATTGTGGGATAGAAAATTTTAGGGTACGAATGTTCAAGGTGCCCAGATTTCCTAGAAGTAAGAAGATGAGTCAGCAGTTCAGACGTCTTTTGACTATCTCTGGACGGCATCATATTCCTTCATGATTGGGGATCTTCTTCCTTCTTGAATGGCGGAGTTGGATTATTAGAAATACTTGCTCTGGATGACTTGTTCATATTATTGACATTTATTTTTGGGCTGTAAGTTTCTACAGAAGGATAGCCAGCCTTGTGTCCAACCCTCCTTATTGACTTTTTGTTACATGTCTGGTAAGGTACAATGTTACTGTTCTTTCCTCCCCTTTCAGGCTTTGGAAACACACAGGCACCTTGTTACTGTTGTGTTTTTACTTTTATGTTACTGGCACTGCTGACAATAGTGTTGTCAGGCCTGTCGGGCTTACTGTCAGTGGCCGACGTATTTATTATTAAGCGAATGTTTGTGGGCCGTTAATTCCTTAAGGATGATGAAGACAATACCAACACAACAGCAACGACTGGGTCATAAGATTGACCAACTGGTAAGTCAAGCAGGCTGGACCCATTGTTTGACATCACTGACAATACGATTTATTGAAGACAAGAACATCGACATCAGGTAAAGTGGCATCAATATGGTTTAGACAGCATATATGTAATAATCAATATGGTCATTGATCAACCTCAATGGCCGTTACCGCACGAAGGTTAACGGAAGTTGTTCGGCGACGAAGTTGCATGGGCTTATGAAATGAACCATGTTAAAAGCGTAAGCATAGATATATTTCAATGACGATCAAATGACATCTCCAAGCGTTGTATTGACACACTAGCAATCGACACCACTGGTCGATTGAAGCTCTACAATAAATGGCATTGGAGGAAACTGTACTTGAGGCTTGATACAGTAATAAGCCGAATTATGGCTGAATCTTCATAATATCTTCTCTTGGCACATCGGGCTCAAGGAAGGCAATTTCATCTCACAGATGATTATTAATATAACATGGCCGGGCCCTCCCTAGACTTGGGATAAGACTCCGGGCCAAAATCACGTCTATACAAGACCATGGATATATAAATCTGCATCATTGCTGGATGGCAACAGATCGACACAACAAACCGCGCTATCCCGTTCAATGGATGGGTTTGAAAAAAAATCGAAAAAAGGTGATTCGTCTTACGAGGACAAAAGACAAAGAAAACAGTCTACGTTACGGCCACAAGGCCTTCGTCAGGAAAGGAAAGAAAGTAAAGGCTAGATAGGACACATAAAAACTAAATAAAATAAAAACTGGGTACTTCCCTGAAGGCAAGAACCGAAATTCTATCAAAATCGCTGTCTGTTGATGACCGCGTGGCTGAACAGAAAGCGACTTCCGCCGCCGGATGTACACAATGCATACTAAGAAACTAAAAAACGAAACCGGACAATAAACTACCCAACGTGATAAAAGTGGGGACTGGAAATAGAAGAGGACAGAATGAGTGGGAGATAAATAAATTTGAAAAAAAAAAAATTAAAAAAAAAAAATTTAAAAAAAAATGTATATGGCATACAAATAGAAGAATAGGATAAGAGTGGAAAGAGTAAAATAAAGCAAGAGAGGAGAGGGACCTCAGACAAAGGTGTGAAAAGTGTTGAGACCGGCTGGTTTTAGACACCCCATGCGGTGGATAAGACGGTTCTCAAGCTGTTCTCGGCTGGCAGTGTCAGAGGAGCAGGATCGGATCGCTGTGACCTGGATGTCGATGGGACCATGGTGGTCAGGACCATTGAAGTGTATAGCAACTGGTGTGGACTTTTGCTGAGCGATGTCATTTAAGTGCTGGCTGAATCTGTCCCCAAGTCGTTTGCCTGTTTGGCCAATATAGGTTTTGCAGCAACGTTTACATATGATCGTATAAATGACATTGCGCGATTCACACGTGAAGCTACTAGTGATGGTGTACGTAGCCTTAGGAAAGGACACCTTCTGGGTTGAGATGACATACTTGCACGTGTTGCATCGTGTCCGACCACAGGGTAGTGTGCCAAAGTGAGTGGCATTCTCCTTTGGGAGACGGCTATGAACAAGAAGATCCTTCAAGTTCTTGTCACGTCTATATGCCACCAAAGGTGCTTCACTGAATACTTTTTGGGTCAGAGGCTCTGCTTGGAGGATAGGGAGGTGGCGGAAAAGGATCTGTTTGACAGTAGTACTGTGAGGGTGATGGGTCAAGATTAAATTGACTCTATCCGAAGTGGATTTATGGTGAGGTTTGAGGGCCTCCAGACGAGAGATGGGGAGCACACGTTGGAGAGCAGAGGTGAGAACATGTTCTGGATAAAGTCTGTTACGGAAGAAATCCAACATCTCATTTGCTCGTAAGTGGAAGTCATCGTCGTCTTGGCATAAACGGCGGAGGCGGAGAAGTTGTGAAAAAGGAAGGGAGTCACGACAGGCCCGAGGATGAGAAGAGGTATACAGGAGGTAGCTGTGGGCATCTGTCGGCTTGTAGTATACTGAGGTATTAAGGCCGGAGGGCGTGATAGAAATAGTAATGTCAAGGAAGTTGACAGATACTGTGGAGACGAGGGAGGTGAACTTGATGGTGGGGTGAAAGTGGTTCACAAAGTCGATGAAGCAGTGTAAATCAGTCTCAGACATATCTGTGAGACCTATGCCATCATCGATATATCTGCGGTAAAACCCAGGGAAAGGACCGGAGTATTGTTGCCATATCTGATGCTCCAAGTGGCCCATGAATAGACAGGCATAGCTGGGACCCATCTTCGTTCCCATGGCAACACCACTAATTTGGTCAAAAAACTGACCATTGAATTCAAAGGAATTCAGTTGAAGGACCAGTTCAGCAAGACGGAGAAGAGTGACAGTGGATATAGAAGGGCAAGTGCGTTAGTCCAGAAAAAACCGAAGAGCTCGGAGACCATCAGAGTGGGGAATAGAGGTATACAGAGAGCAGACGTCCAGCAAGAAAAGATGGTAGGAGCGGTCTGCTGGGAGTCGGATAGAGGAGAAAGTGTCCAGAAGGTGTCCTTTCCTAAGGCTACGTACACCATCACTAGTAGCTTCACGTGTGAATCGCGCAATGTCATTTATACGATCATATGTAAACGTTGCTGCAAAACCTATATTGGCCAAACAGGCAAACGACTTGGGGACAGATTCAGCCAGCACTTAAATGACATCGCTCAGCAAAAGTCCACACCAGTTGCTATACACTTCAATGGTCCTGACCACCATGGTCCCATCGACATCCAGGTCACAGCGATCTGATCCTGCTCCTCTGACACTGCCAGCCGAGAACAGCTTGAGAACCGTCTTATCCACCGCATGGGGTGTCTAAAACCAGCCGGTCTCAACACTTTTCACACCTTTGTCTGAGGTCCCTCTCCTCTCTTGCTCTATTTTACTCTTTCCACTCTTATCCTATTCTTCTATTTGTATGCCATATACATTTTTTTTTTTTTTTTTTTTTTTTTTTTTTTTTTTTTCAGATTTATTTATCTCCCACTCATTCTGTCCTCTTCTATTTCCAGTCCCCACTTTTATCACGTTGGGTAGTTTATTGTTCGGTTTCGTTTTTTTAGTTTCTTAGTATGCATTGTGTACATCCGGCGGCGGAAGTCGCTTTCTGTTCAGCCATGCGGTCATCAACAGACAGCGATTTTGATAGAATTTCGGTTCTTGCCTTCAGGGAAGTACCCAGTTTTTATTTTATTTAGTTTTTATGTGTCCTATCTAGCCTTTACTTTCTTTCCTTTCCTGACGAAGGCCTTGTGGCCGTAACGTAACGTAGACTATTTTCTTTGTCTTTTGTCCTCGTAAGACGAATCACCTTTTTTCGATTTTTTTTCAAACCCATCCATTGTATTCCACGTCTTACCGCAGTTCCCCTCAACTATCCCGTTCAAATATCGTGCATGGTGGCACGCAAATAATAATGCATACAATTAACTTAGATACACTCAAAAGTGCGTCTATACTAGACCCACGTGTGAGGATCTCAAACATTTACCTCCCACGCGAAAATAGAGCTTAACACAACTTATTTTCATTTCATTATTAGAGGACAGTAATTTTGGTTTAATGACACTGCCATGACAATTTTGACTTAGATTTGGCTGTTTTGGGTCATGCCTCATTTAGCTCCCAGAGATCTCTGTGGAGATCTGTATCAAGAATAGGACAACTGCAGCCAAAGGCATGTCTAAGGATCCCGTTACACACCTATTGAGGCATATTGGGAATACGGTGTTAGACCCGTATTTTCTTGACCATCGGCACACTAGGGGGGATGTGGTCAGCATCATCATCATCTCATCTCAACCCATAACCCGTCATGGGTCGTAGGGGTGCCATGGTGGAAGCATCAGCAGACAGGGTCCTCCACTGCTCTCTATTCTCAGCAATGCGTACAAGTGTGGAGAAACCGTGTCCTGCCCATTCTTTGATGTTATCAGCCCAGGATTTTCTTTGCCTTCCTCTTCTCCGTTTACCTTCGACTGTTCCCTGGAGGATCGTTTTCGAAAGGGAGTCATGACGAGTTACATGCCCAAACCAGGCAAGCTTTTGACGTTTCACTATTGACAAAAGTGGTTCTTGATGGCCTGCATAGGTGTTTATCTTCTCTCTAACATAGACATTTGTTTTGTGCTCTTTATAGCAAATGCGCAAAATTCTTCTATAACATTTATGCTCGAAAGCCTGAATCCTTCGCTCCGTATCTGCAGTGAGTGTCCAGCCTCACACCCATACAAGAGAATAGATAATACAAGTGATTTGTATAATTTGATCTTCACAGGAAAACTGATGTTACTTTTCCAGATCACATTCAACCTTGTCATGGCAGCTGAGGCCATCTCAAGTCTTGTCTTGATTTCTTTATTTGATCTTCCATCACTACATATAGTGGACCCGAGATATTTAAAGGTGTTAACTTCTTCTAACGTTTGCCCATTTAACGTAATGTTGGTCGGAACATGTTTCTTATGGCTATTCACCAATATCTTGCTTTTTTCTATATTAATTTCCATCCCATATGTTCTTGTTACTTTCTCCAGTCTAGAGGTAAGGTCTTGAAGTTCTGATTCTGTTCCAGCTATCAGATCAATATCATCAGCAAAACGTAGATTACACAGAGGTCGGCCTCCAATCGATATGGTTGATTTATAATCGTAGAGAGCCTCCTGCATAATATGTTCTAGATAAATGTTAAAGAGCACTGGTGACAGGATACATCCCTGGTGAACTCCTACAGTTGTTTTGAAAAATTCTCCAATGTCATTGCTTGCAAAAACAGCACTGCTTGCGTCCTTGTATAGTGCTTCAATGATATCTATGATGTTGGTATCAAAATTGGGGCAAAGTCTACAGACAGGGGGTATGATGTGCTGGTGTTGTGGGTAGTGGGTTTCCCCCCTTGCTTCACCCTAGGCCTAGTGAATTCTGTTCATGAAAGGAGTGACCATTGCGGTGTTAGTCTCTTGGCCTAGCAAAACCTCTCATACCCCAAGATCGTTGTGCGTGGTGAAGAGCCACACCCTCCTCGAGGTAGTCCTGGTAACTGAGGGTGCGAATCCTCAGGCTAAACACAACGGATCTAGAGGAGCAAACCTCGATAATAAAACCGGTGCACTACACCGTACACGCCCTCTGTGGGTGGGAAGGAGCCAGATGGATACTGAACAAGTCTTGGGAGTGGGAACGAGTGTGGACTGCTCCCTGAAGATCGGAACCCATCGTACAGGCACAGAGACTCAGGACGTGACGATCCTATTGCCTTCAACTCTTGGTCACATGCCTAGAGCCTCGGAGAACTCGGCGTAACCAGCAGGCAATTTGGTGGCGGGGAAAGAGCACTGTGAGCCCTACCTTGGCTACGTATCACAAGGAGACGCAGAAACACCCCCTTTATCTCCCCCAGAGCTGGCACAGTACACTTCTGGCTTCTACCCGGGGCGTTAGGAAATCCACAGGCACCCCAGCATCACAATGCCAAGAAGATGACAAAGTTGGAATTTACTAACTCAAACCTGGCAGAGCAAGTCCTCCAACAGATGCGGCCGATGCTGGGCCCACTGGCGCGTGGACACGTCCCGATCCCCATCGAGACTTGCCCGGGGAGCCCACCCCGGCTCAAAAAAGCAGAGAAGGCCACTCTCCAAACCTCCGATGTCTTGCGGGCAGTGTTAGGATGTGCAAGAACATGGACAGGAAGACTCCACAACTTCCCCACTGAAGACACGCCCACGGCGACCGTTGCCTCAACTGGCTGTGTGTGGTGGTGTACCCGGAAACGGGGCCTCCCAGTACTGAGACACAGTTAAGTCCCCGATGTCATTTATCGGTGCAGAGTTGAGAGAGATGGCTGAGCATCACAATCCCTCCTGTGTTGCAGCATGATGAGAACCCAGAATTGCACACTGAGCTTGGGGGGAATCACTTGGGCACCAGACTTAATACTGGCTCTTGACTGGATGGCCGCATGCAGGAGATTTCTACAATGGGGGGTTGGCAGGTGGTGGGTATCTGGAAGTGGCTCTGTGCAGGACGGGAGGATTCCTTGGGTGAGCCCAGAACCAGAGCACAGCATTGTGCAAGCTCTGCATAGTTGGAGAGCCCCCTGGATGACGGGGAATGCACAGTGTGCTACCCCACCTGTCCCCAACTGCTAACTTAGAACCAGAAGTGGGGTCCTCTGTATGCGTGCCAGGCCAGGATAAAATGCCTGGGAAAGAGACTGGAGCTCAGAACTCCCTAACTCAAAGTTGCAGGATGGCAGGAAAGACAGGGCTATTTTGAAGATAATGCAACCATATTTTCACCATACGAGCTCGGACGCCACCTCGATAAACAAGGTCCGCGCAGAGCAGTGACACCCCCAGGCTGCTTGCGAATAGTCTACTACTGGGAACATAAACAGATTAGGGATGAGCCCACTCTCCCGTTGAACAGGTGCTAAAGTCATAGATACTGGGCCAGAAGGCGCACCGGAAACCACAGTATCACGCAACTCGCTTTTTTTTTCTATGGAGAGTACACCGTCAAATAAATCTCGTACTGGTGCTCGCCCTGTGGAGCTCCACCAGGCAGGTGCAGTGCCGGGCTCTGAGCCTCGACAGAGCCCACCCTCAGCTACTGGAGGACCCTCTAGACCGTCTTGTGGAGTCAGCAGACGGCGGAGGAGAACTACTGACCAAAACAAAACAGAAAAAGAGAAACCCAGAGTGCCACTTGTCATGATGCACTGGAATGCAGAGGGAGTGAACAGCAAGCAGGCTGGATACAGCAAAAAGACAGAGCTGGAAAACATCTTGTATGAGAAGCAAGTCAGTGTTTGCTGTATCCAAGAGACTCACTTGAAAGCAGATCAAACCTTTAAAATAAGGGGATATCAATGCTTCAGATCCGACAGAAAAGATAGACGAAAAGGAGGAGTACTTACTCTTGTAAGGAATAACATTCCTGCACACGAAAGGAAAACCTTCATGGATGGAGCAGAATATCAGCTGTTGCAGATAAAGGTAGACAAGATGGAAATAGAACTCCTGAACTATTACTGTCCGAACAACAAACCCCTGAGTCTCAGCTCTATACAGGTACCAGCCACCAACTTTATAGCAGTCGGAGACTTTAATAGCCACTCCCAGAGCTGGGGCTATAACCATCTGGATCACAGAGGTGAAGAGGTTGAAACTTGGCAAGATGATCACTCCCTAATCCTAGTCAATAATGCCACAGATACTCCTACCTTCTACTCCAGAGGATGGCACACAACTTCAACACCAGATCTTGCCTTCTCCACACCAGATATAGCTGGATCTATTAGTAGAGAAGTAGGAGACCAACTAGGGGGAAGCGACCATCGCCCAATCTTTCTTACTGTCCAGAGTGCAACTCTCAGTACAGGCCCAGCCATTACAAGATGGAACTACAAAAAAGCCAACTGGGGTTTATTCAGGCATCAGGTGAACACGCTGCTGTCTACCCTCAAGGTACAGAACAGAGACATTAATGAAGTGGTAAAAGACTTCAACAGATGCATACTACAAGCTGCAAAAGAAACCATTTCCAAAGGATGCCGGCGTAACTACATACCATACTGGTCCAGCACACTCCAAGAACGTCAGGAAGCCATGGACAGGGCTAGAAAGGACGCAGAGTCTCAGCCTTCACTTGAAACTCACAACAAATGGAAAAAGGCTGTAGCAGAGTTTCAGAGAACAAAGCTAGAAGAAAAACGGAAAAAGCTGGAGAACTAAAACGGCATCGCTGAACCTTGAGAAAGACGGCAGGAAACTTTGGAGATTAGTCAAGTCTCTAAATGAAGAGCGTTCCTCACCTAGGCAGACTATCACATTGGATGAAGGTGGCAAACTTTTCAGAGGAAAACAAGCTGCAGACTTGTTTGCTAGAAGATACAGTTCAGAAAGCAACTTACCCATTAACATAGATCATCAGAGAGAGATAAGAAAAGAAATACTGGCAACCATGGGACAGACAGATACTCCTGCCCCAATGAGGGAACCCATCACACTAGGAGAACTACAGAAGGCTATTTCCAAGCTTAAGTTTCAAAAGTCACCCGGCCCAGACAAAATCAGCAACGAAATGCTAGTAAATCTGAGCTCAGCAGCAAAGACAAAACTGCTTGAGATATTCAACCACAGCTGGTTGAAAGGAACGGTACCCCAAGTATGGAGAGAAGCCATCACAATACCCATACTAAAGAAAGGGAAATGTAAGACCGAGGCTGCAAGTTACCGGCCAATCAGTCTCACAAGCTGTGTTGGGAAGACTATGGAGCGAATAGTCAACCACAGATTGAAATGGTATTTAGAGTCTGAGCAGATCCTGGTGCCGGAACAAGCTGGATTTAGAGAATGCTACAGTATAGAAGACCAAGTTACTTACTTGTCTCAAGCAATAGAAGATGCCTTCCAGGAGAAGAAAAAGGTCCTAACGATCTGGGTCGACTTCAAGCAGGCCTTTGACAAGGTGTGGAAAGATGGCCTCATTGCAAAACTTAGGAGAAGTGGAATCCAAGGCAACATGATGAAATGGATCCAGTCATACTTTCATAACAGGAGAACTAGAGTCACTCTTGACGGTCTGCAGAGCAGAAAAGTGTTGCTCCATCAGGGGGTACCTCAAGGAGGAGTAATTTCCCCAACACTCTTCCTTGTTTACATCAATGACCTGGTGAAAGATCTCCCTGCAGGAGTGAAAGCTGCCTTATATGCAGATGACCTAGTACTCTGGTGCGCTGATGAAAATGTCACCACAGCAAATTATAGAATGCAGCGGGCAGCAGACATGCTAGTGTCATGGGCAGAGAAATGGCTTATCACAATAAACACAGACAAAACCTCCACAACACTGTTCTCCCTCGCCCCCAAGGACAAATCAGCTAACATACACCTAGGGACAACCGTGATCAAGGAAGAAAGCTACCCCACCTATCTTGGGGTGACATTTGACCAAAGGCTTACATGGAATAAGCATATTGAAAATGCAGAAGGAAAGGCCCGAAGGCGACTAGGCATACTCAGAAAATTAGCAGGTACCAACTGGGGAGCAAATGAACGAAATCTAAAGAAGATTTATAATGGAGTAATAAGACCACACTTAGAGTTTAGCTCAGCAGCATGGTCATCAGCTGCTAACTCACATCTGCAGTCTTTGGACAAGGTGCAAAATCAAGCTCTCAGGCTCATTACAGGAGCCATGAAAACTACACCAATAACAGAGATGCAGAAGGTTGCTGGATTACAGACATTGTCCCATAGAAGAGACACAAAAACCATGATCCAGATGGAAAAGTATAACAGTATGCCAATGCACCCAATGAAGGCAAGACTAGATGATCTGGCATTGGGACGTCTAAAGCGTAGCAGCTTTGTGCATCGGGGGAAAAGACTTATAAGACAGCATCAAGAAGACCTATCCATGAAGACAACACCACTGAAGCCCACCCTATACCCTGTACCATGGGAGCAGGCCAGCAGTGCCCTCCAAATTAATACATCAGTCAGTGGTCTCACAAGTGGATGTGAGTATAATGATCTGCAAAAACGAACTGCTACATTGAGTATGATCCAAGAAAGCTATCCCGATCAATCATGGATACATGCCTATACAGATGGATCAGCAACTAATGCTGTTAGGAATGGAGGTGCCGGTATCTTTATCTCATATCCTGACAACCACTATGAGTCTAGGCACATTCCCACTGGTAAATTCTGTTCCAACTATACAGCTGAGGTTCAAGCTCTAGAGCAAGCTGCAAATATGATTTATAACACCAACTCTGACTGCCACCAGGTAGTCATCCTCACAGATGCACTGTCTGTCCTGCAAGCTCTCAAGGGTGGTAAACTCCCGCATCTGAGAAATGAACTAAACAAGGTAGCTGCCAAAAAGAGAACCATACTTCAGTGGGTACTATCTCATTGTGGTGTACCCGGAAATGAAAAGGCAGATAAACTTGCAAAAAAGGGAGGAGAATGTGAACAAGAAGATAATGAAGTCACATACTTTGAGAAAAAGAGAGCTATCCAGACTATCAGAAGAGAACAGAACCAACCCAAAGACGACTATCACACTCTCGACCGGCAGGGACAGATAACTATTTTTCGACTCAGGACAGGGCATAACAAACTGAATAAACACATGCACAAGCTACGATTGTCTGCTTCACCACTGTGCACATGTGGATTAAACGAACAAACTGCTGAGCATGTTCTACAGGACTGTCCTCTGTATGACCAGTTAAGAAAGATATACTGGCCGAATGACTCAACACTAAACTCAAAGCTATATGGAGTTAAAGAGGAACTTCAAACAACAGTCGAATTCATCATGAGAACTCGTCTGACGGTGTAATCATCAAAGATGCGATCGCAAGAAGAAGAAGAAGAAGGTATCAAAATTGAATTTTCTCATTATTTGCCATAAACCTTCATGCCAGACTCGATCGAAGGCTTTTGTGAAATCGATGAAGTTATGGTATAAATCATGTTGATGCTGGAGATGTTTTTCGATCAGTAATCTAATATTGAAGATTTGTTCTGAGGTACTTCTTTTTGGTCTAAAGCCAGCCTGTTCCTCTGACAAGATTTCTTCTGATTTCTGTTTTATTCTGTTCAAAAGTATCCTTAACATCACCTTACTTGGATGACTAATAAGGCTAATGGTTCTGTAGTTCTTGCACATTTTTAGATTTCCTTTCTTTGGAAGCGGTATTACTAATGACTGCGTCCATTCTTTTGGCCATTTTTTTGTACTCCATATCTTCTGGCAAATTGTTGTCATGATTTTTACTATATCTGGTCCTCCATATTTCAAGAGCTCTGCTGGTATATTATCCACACCCGGTGACTTCCCTCCTTTCATCGAACATATAGCCTCTTCCACTTCTTCCCGTAGTATTGCTGCATTTCCGAGTTCTCTGTTTTCGCACTTAATGTTGTTTAATATGCCTAAGTCAGTGTCAAGTTTACAGTTATATAATTCTTTACAATATTCTGTCCACCTTCTCATTACAGCTGTTTTTTCATTGAGCAGAGCCCCATTGCTATCTTCTATGACAGTTACCCTGGGCTGTTGGGGTTTTGATAGTCTTCTTAATGTGTCAAAAACTGCCTTGCTGTTACCTTTTATTAGCCCCGTATTAATGGACTCACATTGATCAGCTACCCATTTTTTCTTTGGCCTGTTTCATTTTCTTTCTAATATTTTTATTCACCATACTGTATTGCCATGCTGCTTCGGGAACCTCTTTCTTAACCTTTTTCATTTCTCGCCGTGTATCACATAACTTCAGAATTTCATCTGTAACCCATGGTTTGTTTATTTTCTTTCTTTTACCAAGTATTTCTGTTGCTGATTCAATGAGCACGTCTTTCATGTTCTCTGTGATTGAGTTGATATCATCCTCCAAAAAATTGAGAGCTGCGAATTTTCCTCCAACAGTTGCCTCAAAGATTCCCGCGATTTCTGGATCTTTCAATTTGTCTAAATTGAATCTTAACTGAGAACATCTGTTTTGATTATAGTTCTTTTTGAGTTTAAGCTTGAGCGTCATCAATACCATGTCGTGATCACTACCAATGTCGGCGCCAGGAAAAGTCCTAGTCTTGGCTTTATTTCATGCCGGCCGCCTTAACCTTCCCAGAGTTGTTCTGGTACCCAATTCATGAGGCTGGGTCGACCCCAGAGCCATTTGCGGTCTAAAAAAATCCCACCTAAACGGGATCGAACCATGGACCACCGAGCTAGGAAGCCAGTGCACTAACCTGGCATGTCTTAAGAGGTGGTTAATGTGAGGCTTTGCATGAGGTAACATTTAATAAAAATTGCTGCAGAAATTACTTCTGCAGAAGCGTGTGAAGTACTTTGGCAGAGGCTTCCAGCATTTGGACCAACTTCATTAGTGTTACCCTTAAAGAGTGAAAAAGGAGCATTAACATGTTTTGGATCATCCTCAGCTTGTGTTTGACTGTCTTTTCGGACCAAGCCCCAATGCCAAACTTCGTATAATGGCTGTGGAGTTTGTCCACCATATTTGTCTCAAGTGAGTCATTTTTCACTCTTGTTTTGTTTTTGTGTGTGTGTGTGTGCAGTATTTTATTTGAACAATTAATTTAAGAGTTTATAAAGCAGTCTTCTTTATCACCCTTAAAGGTGCACAAGAATTGGCACATGCACACTCTCTCTTCTCCTCTCTCTTTCTCTAATAATAATAATAGCCCCTTCAATCATAACTGACTATGGGAAAGCGCCCCTGAGGTGACAGCCCTCAGCTGCTTATTTTCCTTGTGTTCTTTTCGACGTTTTCTCCTCTCTTCTGTTTGCCATGAGAGCTTCTTTTTGCCTAGTCTGAGGTGGCGCCGTAGATAGCATCGCCACTTGGTGTATCTGCAGCTTCATCCTCCCAGATTGCTGGATTTATATCCAGTGCCCTCATGTCTCTCTTGCACACATCTTTGAACCTCAGCTGCAGTCGCCCAACTGTTATTTTGCCATCTGCCAGTTGTCCATAGAAGATATCTTTCGGGATTCGACCACCTTCCAAGCGGCGAACATGACCAAGCCAGCGTGTATATAGAATGTAATATATATTTTACATTGATATTGAAAATACAACATTCCTGCATGATTCATTCACTATTCCCTGTAATGCTATTTATGTATGTGTGTTTCAGCTGTGATGAAGCCAAGTTTGCAATGTTTGATGTCGTTCTACTAAATGGAATGCTGAAGTTGATTCAAGAGGCAAAAGAGGTAAATATTTCATCCTAATATGTTTGTTTCTTGTTCTAATGAAGTATTCAGGACCACTGTGAAAGTTTTCTCCTGTAGTTCTAGATCTTGCATGAGAAATCTGAAATGTAATTGTTTCATGAAAATTTGACAGTGGTATCAGTTGCAGAGCAGACAGAGCACAAGTGGAAGAAAAAAAATTATTGAATTTATTATATTTCAACTTAATAATTTCACATCAGCTGTCTTTTATAGGAAACAGTATCTTGCACATGTATTGTAATTAGTGGACAAACTTTCTTCACATGGCTGACTTGTTAATCTTCATCTCTTGGTTTTGTCATTCATTGTTTTTAATAGTGGCGTTTATAACCACTAAAAGTGTTCTGTGCGTGTCCAGCTTCCATGACGTGTGTCTCACTCACACAGAGTTTGCACATTTTAGAACAAAAATACAAACAATACTGGCACGAGTTGTTTATTATATATTCAATGACACCTTGTGTTTGGTCTCGTTGTGTAAGGGTGTGAGTAGGTTGCATATGTTCAGCCTTTCTTCCTGCATAAATTACTGCACACAGGTATCATCGAACTTCGTACACTTTAATATAACGTTACATCTGCTTGATCTGGGCATTTACATCCATGGTAGAATACTTGCTTAGAACTACACTACTTTGACCCAACATTATTTCCAGGTCTGAACATGAATGTTCTTTCTTCCCATGTAGTACACCGGGGACATAAAACTTCTCCAACAGTCCAAACAAGCCACCTTTCTGTTTCAAAACTTGCAACGAACTGACTTCTCAAAGTCACCACAATTCAGACATGACAAAAACACCAGAGTTTTACTCAGTTAAACACTGACACTATTCATGCCATGTGAGTACATGGTCATGACCTAGTCACAACAGTCGATATTCACCAATGAGATAGCATCTTACATCCTAACAGACTCCCCTAAATGTCTAAACATAATACATATACAGCTGCCTGTGAAGAACAGATAATTTACAACTATAAACTATCCAGTAACATAAAAAATATCCTCAACAAATAAAATTTTTTAAAAGGAAAAGTTATCCCAGTTAAAAGCAGCATCCAATAACATGTAAAGTATTTTATGCAAAAAAAAAAGTCTGCCAGTGGAAGTAAGAAAGAAAGTTCTTAACTTTTATATAGAGTCAATCCTAACATGTGGAAATGAGCCGTGAACAATTAGTAGGCATGCGGGAAAAATCCCCAGAGGCCAGAGAGATGGGGTTTTACGGAAGGATAAAAGAATACTAAGGACAACTAAGACTTAAAAAAAGCAAAGGAAGCTTATTGCTCAGATTAGAAGGTAGCAATCCACTTTCCTTGAGCATGTTCTAAGAAGAATAAAGCTAGACTACATTGTGAATAGAAGGATTGAAATGGTATGACAAAGTCACAAATGTGGAATTGATGACAAGAACCAGACAAGTGCTAGTGGAACAAGAGTTGAGAAGAAGGCGCTGGCGATGGATAGGACACACATTGAGGAGACCTGTTGATAGCACAAGGCAGTCTTTGTTCTGGAATCCACAGGGAAAGAGAGGCAGAGGTAGACCAAAAAACACACGGAGAAGAGAACTGGATACAGAGGTGAAAATGATGAGGAAAACATGGAAAGAACTTGAGCAGATGGCACAGGACAGGAAGACTTGGCATGTGTTTGTTGAAGGCCTATGCTCCTCGGGGAGCTAAAGGGTATTGACTGACATTGTGAAAACAAGAGAGATTGAAGAAAATGGAGGTGGAGTACGTCAAAGAGAGAAGATACTGGATAGTTTTACATCATGGCATGAAAAAAAAACTCAACAGCAGAAATGATAAACAGCACTGGGGATAGGAGGTTGTGGAGAGACATGATCACCTACACCAACTGGCATGACACTTGAAGAAGAAGAGGAAGTTAATGGAGACCAAGAATTTCTTCTGACAGCCTTAATAACTTGATGCTGGAAAGAAGGATTTTGTTAACTAATTTGAAGAAATGCCATCAGTAGGTTGTGTATGATCAGGTTGGATGACTAGAGCATTGTTTTTTTTTTTTTTTTTTTTTTTTTTTTTTTTTTTTTTTTTTTTTTTTTTTTTTTTTTTTTTTTTTTTTCTTAACCAGCGGCACTTGGGCTTTCAGCCCTTCGGCCCAATGACATATCATTGCGAGGCTGGGGAACCTGAGGACTTTCCTTCCAACCCGGTCAGGAGCTTCGCTCCTTCCCATCCACAGAGGGTTTATCACAGGAGCCGTTCAGGCTATTCAGTCAAATTTCCGGCCGTAAACATTTCTTCAAACGCCGACGCCCGGGTTTGAACCATGAACACCTGGTCGCCAGTACAACGCCGAAGCCATTACACCAGCGCGGCTCCCCTAGAGCATTGTTAAAGTGCAAATGCATCTGAGGTTAGAAAAGCAGCTAAGAATTTTAAAAAAAAAGAAGAAACCATTTATCATGTAATGTGATTATTCTTTCCCAATTTTTTTTTTTTCGAATTAGTTCACCACAAGCAAGTGTCCTCTCTGTGAAATCGTAACTCAGAGCATTTATTGTAATCTAAATTTAAAAAAAAATAATTGCATTGTAATATATATTTTATCAAATGAGTGCAAGAAAGAATCCTCTTTGACACATTTATTGATATGCAGATGTCATGACAGGCATTTTTAAGAGGCAGCTAATATGAGGCTAGCAACCTCATCATTTAAAACACATTGCTATAGAAATCACTGCTTCAGTGTGATGATGTGATATGCTTGTATATGATTTTAATTCCTGGAAGTATGGATTCAAATGTATTTTTTTTAATTATTCACATTGAGAGGCTTTCACAGATGTGTTCTGTTTAAAAATATCCTGTCTTTGTGGGCTGTGTTTGTCATTAATAAATTTCAAGGTGTATTTACAAAGTTATCCCGACTACACAATTTGTAATATACACACACATACATATACATACACACACGCACATCTACACATTTTATAAGAAATCACCTGTAGAATGTTATAACTGGTGTTCTGCAGTTTATGGCCACGTACTTTGCTGAAGCCCCGTATAGTTCCTTGGGGTCTCTGATGAGAGAAACAAAGAATAGGATTACTGCTTCTTCAAGCAATGTCGTGTGAAGTGACTGATATGAGGCTGGCAAGCTCATCATCCTGTATATATAATATACCAGCTTTTTCTGTCTGTACGTAACGCTCCCTAAAATAGTAACACGCAACACAGAAAAGTGCGCAAAACACAATGTGCAACGTGAACGGCGTGGGTTTTGTTTGCGCAAAGCACGGTGTGCAATGAACAGCGTGGGTGTTCAGACTTTTAACAACTGATGGTTTTTTTAACACTCTCCCGAAAATAGTAGCGCTCGACAAAGAAAAGTACGCAAAGGCTGGATGATGTCTGCTGACTTTTATTTCCTCCGAGTCATTTTCTGCACCAAGAATAAGGAGTCTTTTGATCTGAATGGTTGCAATTAAGTATTGGTGCTTTGAATTTAATTTCCATCATATGACGCCGACCGAGTAAAGTGGAAGCACTTTGTTACTGCCCTGCAAGACGCCGTAAGGCATGATGGCCACTGACTGCTGTGACAGTCGGCGGCTAAGGATCAAAGAAGAAGAAGAACAAGTTGTGATGGACTTTTATTCTAGATCTAAAGATCTATTAGAGTTCCGATCACATGATATCTGAAGGTTCCAGTTATATTGTAAACTATCTGGCGATTAAAACAACAGAAACACAAGGTGCTCTTCTGATGGACAATAGGATGTTTACACCTAATATTATTTTCCCCCAAGTATTTGAATAAGTAAAATTGCCGTTAGGTATTAGTGCTTTTGAATTTAATTCCCGTCTTATGACGGGCTTTTACACTAGTACCGGTATTACATAAATTGCTACAGAAATCACCCCTGCAAGAGCACAGGAGAGCTTTAGTGTAGGCATCCTGCAGTTAGACCAGCTGCAATGGTGGCTTCATGCTTCACAAGGAGCGAGAGGGAGTATTTTGTGATTTATAATACCTGAATTCACAACGGGCTGATCACCCGTTTGCCAGTCACTTCGATTACGGAAACAACAGCAAATGGGTTGATTTGCCGTTGCCCTAAAGACGCCACTAGGCGTGATGGGAAACAATGGCGAAGAAAACCTATCTGCTGTTGCCCTAAGACGCCACTAGGCGTAATGGCCACTGACTGCTTTGACGGTCGGTGGCTAAGGGCGGAAGAAGAAGAAGAAGAATACCTGAATTGTAGACATGCAAAATCAAAGAGGAGAGAGAGACATTTTGTTGTTATATGCAACTTGTGTGGAGATGTTAAACTAAATGAATATCAGTAAGAATATGACATGTCATTGGGCCAAAAGGGCTGGAAAGCTCGAGTGCCGCTAGTTAGAGGAAAAAAAAAATTAAATGCTAAATTTAGTAAATAGAGAATGAAATAAAGATGGACATTATGGCTCATGGTTAGTCAGTGCGGACATCATAACTGAAATGCATAAGCTTTCATCTTATATAAATATTTACATTGTATGCATTATTTTACCTTCAAAATCAAATTTTGCAGGATCAGAAAATTGGCAAGCATATTTTGTACAAGGCAAGTCAGCATGGGCAGTGTCCCATACGTAAAGAGAATAAAGCTCCAACAGATCTAGCTGCATGATATTTAGTGTCTGTCCCCTTTGATTTTTCATTCCATCATTCCACAGTTTCATCCATCACCCACTTATTTTGGTGCACCTGTCCACTAGCTCATTGATCCATCTATTTGCTTATTCAAAAATTCATCCAGCAGTCATCAATTAATCCATCATTTTCATAATTCAATGTTAAGAAATATTTGTCAAAGGGTCAGCGTATTTGAATTAACCTCCTTGGTATAATTTTGTGTGTGTGTTTTCCATGTCCTATTGGTGCATTCCTATTTTGTTGTGTCAGTAATGTTTATTCTGTGTATTTATTCTCTGATCTACTGTTCATTCAATTTATTAAGCTGAGATTCTTGAGTGCTCTTGTGTTTGATTTTTTGGAAACCACGAATATGTCTTCTGCTATCTTCCCTTTCCTGACTGATAGGCTTCTCGACTTCTTGGGTTTGAAGCTCATTCTGCACCAGCTGACTAGTTCATCCAGGCGTTTTAACATCCTCCGGGCCTGATGTTCATCTGATGTCAGAATTGTTGTGTCATCCATGAATGCTTTGAGCGGTGGCATGTGACACATTCCCCCGAGCTTTGGACCTATAGCCATTCCTTCAGCCGCATTGAGGATTACCTGCATAGCCATCACGAATAGTATCGGAGAGATGGTACACCCCATTGCAATTCCAACTTCAAGGCCAATCCACTTCGTTGTGTACTCTCTGGTTGAAAATCTGACAGCAAACCCTGCGAAATACAGCTTCAGCATTGCTGCAATCTCTTGTGGAACATGATACATTTCCAGGGCCTGCCACAACATCTGGTGTGGAACGGATCCATAAGCATTCGCCAGATCCAACCAGATTACATGGAGGTCTGTTCTGTCAGACTTTGCCTTTTGGATTGCTTCCCAGATCATTGTGGCATGCTCTAGACATCCTGGTGTACCTGGGATACCTCCTTTCTGAATGGTAGTGTCAATGTACCCATTTGCCAGGAGGTATGTAGTGAGTCTTTTCGCCATCACTGAGAAGAATATCTTCCCTTCCACATTGAGTAGTGAGATTGGCCTGAACTGACTGATGTCTGTGGAATTTTGCTCCTTCGGGATGTAGACTCCATTCGCCTTTCTCCATTCCTTGCTTACAAGCTGGGCTTTCCACGCATTCTTTAGTAAACGGAGCAGTCGTTTGAGCACTTCAGGGCATCTCTTATACACCACATATGGAACACCATTAGGACCTGGAGCTGACTTGCACCGAGCTTTCTGGACAATGCTTTCTACCTCTTGCACCGTTGGGGGCTTGGTGTTAAATTCAGCTCCTGGCTTACTCGGCCATTTAAGGCCTGCCATGCTGCTGAGCGGCTCATCTCTGCGACCATCTGAATATGTCATTCTAAGGTGTTCTTCCAGGTCTTCTTTCTTGATGTTTAGCGTACCCGACCGTGGCTGCTCAAACAGTTCTTTGGCAAACTTGAAGGGCTCCCTGAAGAATCTTTCCCTATCCCTTCGAGTCTTCCTTCTCTTCCTGCACAACCTTTCTGCTCTACAAAGGGCATTATGTTGGCCTTTCAGGTGCTCCCAAACCTGTCGTAACCCTTCCTTCTCTGTGGCAACTGCGTTCTTGAAAAGTTTTCGGGCATGCTTCTTCTGTTTCCTGATTTCTTCTATTTTAATTTGTCTTCTACTTTTTCGTGGTGGGTTACTTTCCCTTGCCTCCCTCACTCCGAACACTTTGCGACAGTGCAGATATATTATGTCGCCGAAGATTTCCAGCTTCTTCTCCAAACTTATCTGCTTCAGGTTGTTATCCAACTCTTTTGCCAAGGCTTTGTCCAGCTGTTCCCAAAGCCCTTTTGCACTGGCAGGTGGAAACTTGATTGCATCTCTCTTCCCGTCCAAGAAGTGTGTGAGATCATCATCAGGCAGATCAACTTGAATGTACTCAGCACTGTGGATTGACTCCTGGCTGCGTTCTTCTAACGTCTTATCCGTCGAGACAGAGCGCTGTTGATCTCCCCCAGATGACCTCCCACACCCCTTTTTTCGTTCGGTGGATTTTCATTCCTCTCTGAGTAGAGAACTCCCTACCACAGGCACATGGAAATTCCAGCCGTTGTTCAGAGCTCGAAGTCCGTGTAACGGGTCTGATTGATTCCAATGAGGCGCCTGTGGATTCATCATTCTCCCCCCCTTTCGGTGAATCCTGGGGGCATCTATCATTTTTGGGTCCTGTAGCAATTGAATACAGCTTACGGGGTGCTAACCCGGTCAGCCGGTTTCTAGTCTTTCCCAGTGTCATCTGTCTTTCCAGAAGTCAATCGGTCTTTTCCCGATCGTCACTGGTTTGACCATGTAACTATGATAGGAAACTCTTT
This sequence comes from Oreohelix idahoensis, assembly GCA_024509875.1. Taxonomy (NCBI): domain Eukaryota; kingdom Metazoa; phylum Mollusca; class Gastropoda; order Stylommatophora; family Oreohelicidae; genus Oreohelix; species Oreohelix idahoensis. The sequence goes on along the minus strand of JAMPIV010019804.1, from coordinate 301,689 downwards.
ACAGAGCGATACAACAGGAGGCAATCTGATCATCAGAAGAAGTCCCCCCATCAGACAAGTGTTTCGGCCCAAATAATACAAAAGGGAGGAGGAGCTTTCATTTTATTGGGACATATGTGTATATCAAAGTCAGTCTAGCCCAGCACAGAAATCAAAATCTTCAACTTCAATGTCAAGTCAGTCATATTGTATGGCTCTCAAACATGGAGAACAAGAAAAATGGCAATCAAGAAGTCACAGAGTTTCCTGAATGAGGGCTTGTGCAGAGTAGAAGGAATAAAATAATATGACAAGATCACCAATGTGGAACTGATGGAGGGAACTAGACAGATACCAGTGAAAGAAGAAGTTAGGAAAAGACATTGGCATTAGGAAAAGAAACAGCTTGATAGCATCACAGTTTAATCCATGCTTTGGAAACCCTAGGGTAAGAGGGATAGAGTAAGACTGAAAAACCTTTGGAGAAGAGAATTGAAGACAGAATTAAATAGGGCAAAAAGGACATGGAAACACCTTGGTCAGATGGTACAGGACAGGAAGTGCTTGACTTGAACTTGTTGAAGGCCAGTGTACCACCGGATGTTTGAAGAGTCATGAATGAATGAATGCTCATAGGACATATTCCTGCTAACGTCAGAATTTACACTCTAGTATTTCATCTGTTTTGTAACAGTTTAGTTCTGTTTTCATATTTTAGAGGTTGCTATGTCAGAATGATGTTATCGAGGCTTATTAATTATGGCAAAAGCTTATCCTGGCTAAAGAAAGCCTTACTCAAGGCTACAAGTTTTGCTTTAGCTTGTGTACCCTGAATTGTGCTCAGGATAGATGCCAGGGAGGTGAAATTTACAGCATTTGGAGAAAAACTGATACTATGATATATTATTATCTGAGATATCACTGACTACAACCAAGTAATGTGCAGTATTTCAGTTACTACAGGGTCTACTGGCCACAGCTTATTCTGTTACTACCAATAACCTCACAAGGTTCTTTTCTTATATGGGAAATGCTATTATAGCCACATTTTTTAGGCGAAAAATAATATGATATGAAAGTTGTTGCTTTTGTTGTCGAAGTGTGCTACCCTTTTATTTTACATACTAATCTGCTATTCTTTATTTCAGTATATATAAAATTTGGTTTTATACATATATTCCCATCATATCTTGGTTCCTTTCCCCTGATTGTAGCAAAAAGATCCCCGAACTTACGTCCATTAGGGATAGTGTTCTTTCTGAAATTAAATTTATTTTCTCCCTCACCCCAAACCCTCCAAGTTCTTCAGTTCATCAGGTTTCACTGACATGAATGCTGTTCATTGAAACCTTCATTTCATTAAGCAACGTTATGGTTGTGTAGTTCCCAGGGGTCTCTGAGGGAACGGAGAAAGAATAGGACTTCAACTGCTTCAGACCTGTTGTAAGGGGTGACCAACCAGGGGTTTGCTTGTAGGGCTGGCAGGCCTCATGATTTCAAACGAATTGCCACAGAAACCACGTCTGCAAAAGAGCACATGAATGCTTTGGTGCAGACTTCCTGCAAAGGGGACCAGTTGCAGTGGTGGCTGCATGCTCCGAAAGGAGTCAAAAGAAAAGAAAAATAATGAAGATATCAGGTGAAGTCATTTTAATCATTTAATCATGATTAATTTCATTCAAGTCATATGCTTGAGAAGCATGTGCTTGTACTCATGACTGGGCACATGCTGGTAATTGGCCGTTTGGTATAGCACTGTTACTCGGTATGTGTAGTAAATCTTCAGAAATGTGCCACTGTGTTATGCTGGAAAGCAAAACCTGTGACTTAACAAGTTTTAGGCACAGCTTGCTTATGTGTAACTAATGTCTGATCATCTGTCTGTAAACGCTAATGCTGTTTTATTACAGATAAGTGGATTTGTTTAAGAAGAATTCTGTTTAATGAAAATCATTTCAGAACATGATATATTTATTTTCGTTTTACAATCTTAAATTGACATATAACATTTGTTTTCATTATAAATTTTTGTAATTTTTTTAGTGTACAGTTGTCTAGATTTTTAAAAGCAATATTTCTTATTCTTATTATTATTTTTTCTAAATCCATCATTGCACATGTCTTGCACATAGAGATAAAGTTAACTGTTAACATTAGTTCTATTTATTAAAGTTCTGCTTCGGAAAAGGGCAATTTTTATCAAATAATTTTTGTTTGGTTCTTTCAAAGGTTTATTTACATGACTGGCCAGATAATGGAGAATTTTTGGTATATGTAGACAAAGAGCAAAATTTTGAAGTTGCATTTGTTTTTGCATACAGTATGCATAGAATTCTTTCTTGTGTGTTGCTTTATCTTCCTCTGTTACTAGATTATTTTGATGTTTTGTTTTTCTCTTTACATATTTCTTCCTGTTGCAAAGTTCACTAACACAGTTATCACATATGCCATAAACAAATTTACATTCGTACCACAGTTCCCATAAATATCATTTTTTTAAACAGCTTAAGATAAGTACAAATAGACTTGTATGGTTCACTTTCCTTTGAACACGCCAGCATTGCACACAATTAGGATTTTGCAGATTGTGACCTAAGTTCAGTTTTCTCATGGTTTGTTTAAATGAAAACGAGTTACACATTCTGTACCTTTTAGCACATAATTTCAGTATTCCTGAAGCTGCAATATATCTACGCATATATATGCGGTCAAATTCAATCAAAAGGAGAAAATGTGGGATCATTTTTGGAAACAGTATTATACTTTTCTAAACTCCATAGCATCATTGAGTTTTGAAATGTCAGAGTTCAGTTTATAAAGCAGGGAACTCTTCTGTCATTCTAGGATCCTAAGCTACGAAGTCTGGCCTATGTTGCTGTGGGTAAAATTGGCAGAAGGTCACCCCACAGGCTGACAAAAGAGATTCAAGTGGTCCAGACATTCTTTGACGCTATATGCCAGGTTGGTGTTTGCTGATACATTCACAAAATATATGTAAGATTTTTTAAAGTGTCAAATGGAAGAACAATAAAAGCACATTAAAACAAAATGTGTCCATGTGATTTGTAAAATATTTAATGAGAAAGTGTCCAAATAACTTAAAACACCACTGACACATAAAGGTTACCAGTAAGTCCAGATCCTGGTGATAATTTTCACGAACAGTAAAAGAGTCCTGTATATACACTTGTTTCCGTGTAGTTCCCAGGGGATCTCTGAGGAGAGAAAGAAAGAACAGGATTGTTCTCCCTTAAGCATGTCATACGAGGCAACTAACATGAGATCATGCATGGGGTTGGCAATGATATCTTGTAAAACAAAGTTCTGCAGAAACCACAGCTATGGGAGTATGTGGTTTGATTCAGGTTTCCCGCTAGTGGACCCGACTGTAGCGGTGGCTGCATGCTTTGTTTCTTTTGATTTTTATTCCATATTTTTGTTGTTTTAGTTTACAGAAAAACTATCATTTTGTTCTGATTTTGTTTCATTTACTGATAAAGAGAAATAAATAAATTCTGATCGCTCCGAAGTGAATGTACTGTAATAGTCAGAATGTGATCATTTCTAATCATTCTGAAATAATTGTTTCGTAATAGGAAGAAGGTGATTCCAAGCTAGCAGTCCAGGAAGCCCTGTCCTTAATGTCTGATGCATTTAGTAACCTTGATGACACAAACAAGCAACTCATGGAGGCCTTGCTGCTGCAGAATATTGACAAGGTTATATTTCATTCGATTACATCTCTGTGCTTAAATCTTGTGAAACACTAGCTTCATAACAGTTTCAGCTCAGTTAAATTCAGTGCTCTTAGCAGTTCTGTGGCTTGTAGTACAGCAAGAAGTAATGTCTATTTCACCTGGTCCTTAATCCATTTTTCTTATGGGTTCATGTTACAAAACTCTGCTTACTATGTTCTTGATAACGACGCTTATTCCTAATTGATACAAGCTGCTATTCATCCAGTCTGTTCGTTGCATACTGTATATAGGCTAAATATCTATGTGTGTATTGCTGTGCTGTTACCGTGTATGCTATGTGAAGGGTGTGTAGAAAACAGTCACTCACCCCACGATAGCTCACGTACGAGTCATGGAGGGTTAAACGCCTTGTGACAGTTAATGAACAGTTTTATTACACCACAACACAGTCACAATAACGTAGACGAAGTACAGCATGTTACACAGGTCATAATAGCATATCAAAAAAGGATCCACATTATATAATAACAATAATCCATCAAGAAGAACTACTGGCAAACGCAGTGCCAATAGTTATAGGCCTCAAATATATATGACGTCTCAGCGCTCTTTAATTCATGTACATACGACTGCTGACCATTGCAGTACTAGTAAATAATAGGCCTGTAATATTTGACGTCTCAGCGCTCTTTAATTCCTCCATAAGACTGCTGGGGATCGCAGTACTAGTAAATAATAGGCCTTCAATATATATGACGTCTCAGCGCAGTTTAACAGCTTCCTAACAGCTCCACAAAATCGCTGTACTGCAGTTAATCATAATACGGCCTGTCCAAACCTTGGCCTCATAATATAAGTCAACATATCAAGCACTGTCTTTAATCCATCTAGAAGACTGCTGATAAATAATAGGCCTCATAATATAAGTCGACGTATCAAGCACTGTCTTTAATCCATCTAGAAGACTGCTGATAAATAATAGGCCTCATAATATAAGTCGACATATCAAGCACTGTCTTTAATCCATCTAGAAGACTGCTGATAAATAATAGGCCTCATAATATAAGTCGACACATCAAGCAGTGTACAGGCTTCCCTCGAAAACACTGGGCTGATTTCTCCAGTCACGCCCAGGACACAAACTCTTCAAAAATGTACATAATCTTTAAACACTGGCCTGTGTACTCAAAGGCCTAAGAAACATCTCCTTAATTAATATACAGTTCATCTGGGATAATCACACATAATATATCTCAGCATAAATGCCTGTACACTGGTACACATTGAAAAACACTTTACATCTCTCCAGTGCACTCGCCCAGTACACACTGACCCCAAAAACATTCTCCCCTTGAACACCCCAGCCAATCACATCCATGGGGCTTCCCGAGAACTCTCGCTCACATGGTCAAAAAATAGCTTAGAACATTTATCTCACATGGAACTCCGCCACCGTGACAAGCATTCTGAATCTCGAAGATTCGAATGCGATACACTCATATATTTTTTAAATAAATTAACAGCCAGACAACAGCTGTTCAAGTGGGACAATCATTATAATCTATTGTACCTCCGAGACTGATAACGATTACTGCCCTTGCTTAAATTTGGACTTATCAGTTCTCCACCGCAATGTGACAAATCTCTTTCTCTTTTCTTCTGGAGTTCGTTGCACAGCAGATCTCAAAATGGTATACTGGTTTTACTTTAGAACATGACCAATGCAGGCCCCTAACCTTCTTGGTTAAGATGGTAAACATCTTGTTTGTTCTGAAGGAGTAAATCTCAGCTCTTCTTGTCTACTGTTTTTGTTGTGATGCACCGCAGATGGAAGTATTGGCTGCCTCTTTTGAACTACTGCACACAGTGCTCATGATTTGCTATTATTCTGTTTCTTTCAGACGGCCATAACCCTTTTGATCCATCATCTTCTGGATCATACTCAATACATGTTTACTTATGTTTCTTCTTCTTCTTCGTTCGTCCTGAAAAGGACGGTGGTTGTGTTGTGTCTGTTTACGCCTAAGCTGTGATATCTGCACCTTTCGGTCGACACATCCGACTTCTGCACGGCATTTTTTAGGACCGGGTTTGCCTTCCCATTTCGATCCACACTCGCTCAGCCAGACTGCACAGCTGCAGACTGTTTCCAGGACCACCACGTGGAGGTGGAGTGCGGTCTTGACCAGCTCTGGTTCGCTGGTCCTGACGCAGGCAGTCAAGCTATGAGTCGCTGACTGCGGTCTCTATTGCTGCGTCTTGAGGTCCCTTACTTATGTTTGAGATTTAACAAAAACCATTTTGAGAACTATTGTTCATGTCTTTACCTTATTCCAGACATTACAGCAAACCACTTTGAAAGGATGGTCTTCATTCTCACTGCAAATCATCATTCTAATACCTGTTTTTTTTACATTCCAGAAACTACCTATGAATTCCATATTCTTATAGCACCTTCCATAGTTTGTCTCTTCTTACATGGTCTTATAGTTTCCTCTAGTCTATAAAGGCAATTTTAAGTTTATGGTGATTCTATACAGAAAATTGTGAGGGCTGTTTGACATTTGTCATGAAAGACCAGTTAACTAAATATGTCTTTTTCTGTTATTTCTCCAACATTATGTGCCATAACAGATGATTGTACATTCATATATGTCCTTAGCTTGGGATTTGTGAGAGATTACAGCATTAAAAATAATATTAGTGGATTCTGTGTCAACACCATCTTTATTATAGTATATATTTGAGATGAGCACAACCTTCTTTATATAAAAAAAAAAACTTCATAAATAATAATCTAATGGCATTATTCATTTGTATCTAGCATTTTTCCGCTCTATTCTTGCAAAATATCAAAATTCTATGTTACGTTACATGTAAATTATATGTATTCAAAGTATGTAAACATATTTTTGAAACACCCGATATATATTATTATTATTATTATAATGTATAAAGTAAAACAAGTCTTCCCAGACTGTTTTGTTGTAGAGCATAGAGCTCTTGCCTCATTTAGTTCCCTGGGGCATCCTCATTTAGTTCCTTGGGGCATCCTCATTTAGTTCCCTGGGGCATCTGGCAAGAAAGAATATGCCTACTGCACCCTCAGGCATGAGATACTTACTTACTTAGTCGTTCCCCTTCTAGCGTGAGGTGTAGAGGTTTGGAAGAGAGAGCACCAGACTATTCTATCAGCTGTCTTCTTCCTGGCCTGGTTCCATTCTAGTCCTCGGTCCTTCAAAGATTGTCTAATGTTGTCCTCCCAGCGGACTCTGGGTCGTCCTGGAGGTCTGGATCCCTGGCTCTTTGTTTCCCATGCTTGTCGTGGTAGCCGATCTTCTCCCATTCTGCAGACATGGCCAAACCATCTTAGTTGGGACTGTTCTATTTGGGTCTGCAGGAGGACAGGGCATAACAAACTGAATAAACACATGCACAAGCTACGATTGTCTGCTTCACCACTGTGCATATGTGGATTAAACGAACAAACTGCTGAGCATGTTCTACAGGATTGTCCTCTGTATGACCAGTTAAGAAAGATATACTGGCCCAATGACTCAACACTAAACTCAAAGCTATATGGAGCTAAAGAGGAACTTCAAACAACAGTCGAATTCATCATGAGAAAAACAGATAGTAATCTTTTCAGATGCCCTCTCAATAATATCAGCGCTGAAGAGCCACCAAACTAAAGGATTGAAAGATCTGATAATCTCCCTTGAAAGACTAGCCGAATGCTTCAAGAAGTGCACTATCCAGTGGATACCAGCCCATTGCAACATACCAGGAAATGAGGAGGCAGATAGACTTGCTAAGGAAGGAGGTGCCTTACAACAAAATGATATAGAGACAACTTACGCAACGGCAAAGACTACTATAAAGGCTACATTCAAGTCCAAATGGGAAAGAGAGCACCCGGGACATTTGAAAAATGATGCATATCATCAACTATCCAGAAAAGAACAGGTCATCATTTTTCGGCTACGCACTGGTCACAACAGATTGAGATACCATCTGTACCACAAATACAAAATTGGTGCAACAGATCTCTGCACCTGCGGTACCACCCAATGACAGTCGAACACCTGCTGCAATACTGCCCAACCTACAGTAATGAACGGAGTAGCATATGGCAACAACCCACTTCTGTCAACGAAAAACTGTTTGGAGATGTTGGGAGCCTTGGGTTGACTACTGCCTTTATTAGAGTCATAAATGTGGAAGTCTGAAGGCGAATGAGGAAGAAGAAGAAGAATCATGAGAACTCGTCTGACGGTGTAAACATCAAAGATGCGATCGCAAGAAGAAGAAGAAGGGTCTGCAGGGGGTGGGATTTTAGGCCTTGACGTATCGTCTGGTTGCGGACCATGTCTCTTCTTGTTACTTCAACCACCTTCATGTGATACAGTGTGACTAATATGAGGTTGCTCATGGGGCTGTGGAACCTCATCATATAAAACAAATTGCCACAGAAACCACCACTTCAAGAGCATGTGAATACTTAGTTCAGGCTTCCTGCAAGGGGGACCAGCTACGTAGTGATGGCTTCGTGCTCCTTAAGAAGCACAAAGGAAAAATAATGGTGGTGATTATTACGATGATGTAGAGCTCTTACATTGCTTATAGTTCAGTGTGATTTTTTAAATATTCCAGGTGGAGCCACAGGCAAGAATGGTGACTGTTCAGTACGCTGTGACTGTGTTTCCTAGCGATCATATTCCCTCTAGATATATCCTGATGCTAGGAGCTGGTGACATGTATGTTATTTCTCATTCCTCTGGCTTAATGAAATTTGGAGCAAAAAATGCAAAATAAGTGTAGATTCAGTTTTACTTACTTACTTACTTACTTAGTCGTTCCCCTTCTACCGTGAGGTGTAGAGGTTTGGAAGAGAGAGCGCCAGACCATCCTATCGGCTGTTGATTCAGTTTTACACACAAACAATACACCAAAAACACACGATGTTTCTGGGTTTACACTTTGTCAGTCACATTAACATGCAGGAGACAAAAGTATGAAATATAGATAGGTTAAGAGAAAAAGACAAATTACCAACACATTAAAAAACAAATAGATAAGCGACCCAAAAAGATGAAAGGCAATAAACAGCAAAGACAACACAGGAGAAGAGTAACAGTCATTAAACTGTGAAATTATGGACCAGGAAAGAAGGAAATATCAACACGAAGAATCAAGCAAGCAACAAACAAATGCAAAAGAGGATATAATACAAAAACAGTGGGATAATGGGAAAGAAATGGCCTAGTATATCCAGAATTGCAAAATAGCTGGTCACAAAGCTCCACCGTTAATGGAAGTGAACTTTTGAGCATCAGTACTGAACTCGGTGTAAAAAAAAAAAAAAGTAGAGCATTATGTTTGACAAAGCCAACATTAATGTTTCCTGCTATCACTCGTAAATAATCCTTGAAAAAAGAGAATTTGGCATCTTTATTGAAGAGACAATACTGCAGTTGTAATAACAGTATGTGAAAATACATTGAAGAAGAAATGGCAAGTTCTGTAATAGATAAAAGACAGGAATTTCATTATTATCTGTGCTGAAGAAACATTAGTAACTTATGTAATAGTGTGCAGTAGATCCTAAAGATCCTATAACCATCACTGTAGTAGCACCCATGTAGTACTGTAAATCTGTATTAAAATACTTCACATTCTCATGCAGTGTTGATTACTGCAGCTTTGTGAGTTTGCCAAGCCATACAAAACTGCCCCTTAGTTGCCTTTTGTTACATGCCTGGTGGGAGCATTGATCCCTTCCTTCCTTCCTTCCTTCCTTCCTTCCTTCCTTCCTTCCTTCCTTCCTTCCTTCCTTCCTTCCTTCCTTCCTTCCTTCCTTCCTTCCTTCCTTCCTTCCTTCCTTCCTTCCTTCCTTCCTTCCTTCCTTCCTTCCTTCCTTCCTTCCTTCCTTCCTTCCTTCCTTCCTTCCTTCCTTCCTTCCTTCCTTCCTTCCTTCCTTCCTTCCTTCCTTCCTTCCTTCCTTCCTTCCTTCCTTCCTTCCTTCCTTCCTTCCTTCCCTCCCTCCCTCCTTCCTTCTCTCCTTGCTTCCTTCCTTCATTCATTCCTTCCTTCCTTCCTTCCTTCCCTCCCCCCTCCCCTTTTTTCTGTACCTGTCAGTCTGTCTTTCCTCAGAGGCCTTTGGAAAACACATATAGCAGTTGTGTGTTACCACTTTTTGCAGTTTCATATTAACATTTTTGTTTACAATAGTTCAGCTGTACATATTTTTGTTAAAATACGTTTTAATTTTTAAAAATACAGCAACTGAAAAGGTTAATTCCATTCCATTGTATGATTCTAGCAAAGATGATGTGAGAAATGAGTCAGTGAAAGCCCTGCGAAAAAAAACACAGACCAGGTCAGTAACTGGGCAGACAGAAAAGAATTTCCTTCCTGACTTCATTGAGATGGTCAATTATGTAGCAGAAAAGGTAAAAACAATAACTGTAGTCTCCTTTAGCTTCTTTAATGTTTAAGTTTCCTTGCTGCAATAATCACTGTTTTAAATTCTTCTTTGTTTTTTATTACTTTGCTCTTGTTTTCTCCTTTCAACTTACTTAGTCATTCCTCTTCTACCTTAAGGTGTAGAGGTTAGCTAGAGAGTGTGCTATGCTATCTTTCTTTATCTTTTGGCCGGGTTCCAGTTCAATCCTCGATCCTTCAGAGATTGTCTGATGTTGTCCTCCCAGTGGTCTTTGGATTGTCCTGAAGGTCTGGATCCTTGGCTCTTGGTTTTCCATGTTTGTCGGGGTAGACGGTCTTCTTCTCCTTTCAAATGCTTTTATATGATTCATCTTCTTTGTGGTCTTCTGTTTTTTATTTCTACAAATAATTTAATTGTCTTTTAAAGAGCATTTATATTTCTGCTGTGCATTAGCCTGTAACGTCCCTTCATTTTGTGATGGCATGTATTGTATGATAATTGTGTGCATTAAGTATTGCTCTTTTATTTTTCCACCTTAGTTGTAATATTTTTTTAATCAGTCCATACATTTCTCTCAGTAATCTGTTTCAGAATCATCAAAATCCATAATTCTCGCCATTTGTATGTCGGTCACATCTAAGGGATGCAACTGTGGTTGAAATTTAGACATTAATTGTATTGTTTCCCTTATATGTACTCTCCCGAAAATAGTAACACTCAACGAAGAAAAGTTGGTGTAGAACCTAGTTTCACAACATGAAGCGGCACAAAGACAAACGCAGCATCAGTCGCAACGAGCAAATCAGTCTGATTGATGCAGAAATGATCACTGGCAGTAATAAGGGAGAACGAGTCTTAATTCTTCGCATTGACTTAGAACCAAGCAAGCGCAGTTTGCCATTTAAGATGCGACGTCGTCAATTCCCAGTGTTTTTAGCATTTGCAATGACGATCAATAAGGCGCAAGGACAATCTTTTGATCACTAAGGAGTTTTCCTTCCTGAACCTGTTTTCGGACACGGCCAGCTCTTTGTCGCCCTCACCCGAGGAACAAATCATGAAAACTTGAAAGTTTTTGTTAAAAACACTTTTTATCAGGGAACATTCTTTGAAACAAATCCACGCACTTTCACAAAAAATGTTGTCATCAAAGAACTTTTATATTGAATTAAAAAATATTTAAAAAATATATTACAGTTTTTGATTTACTTCCGTGTCATGAAGTGGATTTAAGTATGGAGTGTTGTCTGAGTGTGGGGACAAGACCCTATTTAGAGAAAGGCTGAGAAGATAGATTTTAGATGAAAAATGATAGTGAATGTGGACAGATGAGACTATTGGCTCAAGGGCAAGAACCGAGATTGACTCTTCCTTGCCACTCGTGACTTCAACAATGCTATAACCTCACCACCCTCTGACTACCTGAAACAAAAGGAGATAAGGTTTAATTAAAGACCACAGACACCACTATACAGACAACATATAGCTACTGTATGTAAATAAAGTGACTGATCCAAGCTACAATTTAAAGTTTATTTACACCAAGAAAATCAAGTACATATCAAAGAAATAAAATGCGTGTTCGCACACCTGAAAACAAACAAAGCACAATAAAATGATTTATCGTTAACCCCAACCCTTCACCCACAATTGCAACCTGTATGGGGAAAAGAATTTGAGATTAAACAAAAACCACACTGAACTTGGTGGGGCCTCGGATTTCGAGCCACCCCTCCAACTAGCTATTATTAATATTTCTACTGTCGCTGTCCTGCTGACACTGCCTAAACAACTACCTACACGGCTTCCAAGCTCTTTAGGCGATATACACGCCACTAACTAACACCACTTTTACGGCTACGCTAGTAGACTTTTATTACACTTATGGCTCAGAGGCTATCCTCTAAGGTTAATATAAGACCCTACTGGTCCCGGCTATTTCTCTCTATCTCTCTCTCCTCTCTGCCTGGCTTCAGTGTCTCTCTGACACTCTTCGTCTGCTGATGTGGCATCTCCATTCGCTCCTTCTCTCGTTAACTATCAGAACTGGGAATGATGACCCTGTCTCCGGGTTCCGACTACTACATAGATGACTTGGTTATCAAGCACAAGGTACTTGAATCAAACTGTAGAAGCTTCACTGATGCTGGACAACTTAAATTGGCCCCGTTATCTCTCTTCGGGTTTAGAGCAATGACTTTATTATGATCGTGAAGAAACAAAATTACAACAACACTGGCAACGCGCCAATTTGCGTGTGTAACAACAAAGAGCTCAGAGCTCTGGATTTTTGAAAGACAAAATCCCGTTCCAGCTGAAGAATGTCTTCGATGCCTAGAAACACATCTTTTTATTTTCTTTCGCCTCTGGCGATATCTCAAGCTATCAGCTTCTGAGATGCCGCTTTTGCCGTGGGTAATTTGTAGGGACAAATTACGCTCTCCCACTGTGCCGTGACCTGCTGTAAACAAAGAAATGCAACAGCTGTACAACACATCAATAATATACTCCTCTCTAACATATATCCCTTACTTCCTAAACTCCCCTGTTTATTCCCTGCTCTATTTTCGCACTAAGCGACAAACGATTACTTATGCCTGAAAGGTCAGCCTCCCATACAATTCCCTTCTCTTCTCTCTACCCCGTTTTCAAAGTAAACAACGATCTGGAAATACTCCCAGACGCCGCTGACCTAATCTTTTGTTCTGCATGACTAGCCACGTGTCACAACATTCAACTTTGAGGAACCCCTCCTGTCTGTAATACTTAGGGCTACTTTATCACTGACCCTTGGTGTTCATTGATCAATACAAAATTAAATCTAGGAAGGCCGAACTCCCGTCTCAGAAAAACAATTCCCTTATCAGAAATATTCTACATCTCTTTGTAATAAAAAGAAATTCCCATATCAGAAATATAGATTACATCTCTTTGTAATAAAAGAAATTCCCATATCAGAAATATAGATTACATCTCTATGTAATAAAATGACATTCCCATATCAGAAATATAAATTACATCTCTTCTGATTACACGGCAATAAAATTCACAATAGATAATACCGTACAAAACTACCAAGCTTACTCATACTACCATTATTATGATTTAAATATATATATATCTCTAGGACAAGGAACTCCCACTACATTACAAAAGTAGCACACTTAATTTATGCCCACTAAATTAATTACACACCAATACACTCTCGTCTATACGCTGCCGGGTATCATAAACCCAAGATGGGGACATATTAATTCCCATCTTCGTAAAATTTAATCCCACAATCACTTAACGTACACAATTACTCTAGCGTCTGTACACTGTTACTATTATCATCAATTATGAGGAATTATTTGTCCCCATGACGGTAACACCCGTGTGTTACCGGGGCCCGAAAGGGGAGCAAAAAATAGTAACACTATTCCCTGCCAAGCATGTCGTAGAAAGCGACTAAGGAGGGTTGGGCATGGGGCCGGTTACCCCATCCTGTAAAAAATTTAAACCACAAAAAACTTCAACAAACATGGACAAGTTAGGAGGACTTGGCATGTATTTGTTGAAGGCCTATGCTCCTTTGGGAGTGGAGGGTTATGAATGAATGACGGTAATATTAATTACACCCTTAATCTTCTGCCAACATACCAAAGAATTACCCAGTTAAATAAATTACACAAATCACGCCCGTGTATCTAAGAGCTAAACCCTCACACAGTTAATATCTCAACCCGCTATACCAACAAAAGATCGAACTACTTATCCCAGAAAAATTACGTGCAACATTAAATACTTTCTCTAAGATAGTAATTGATGGCCCTTTCGTTTATATAAAATAACTTTAACCTTCCTGAAGAAAACTGTACGTATCAGCTAAGATCCTATGTTAAAACGAACTAAAATTACGACGCTAATAAATTATGAGCATACCAATTACCGCGTTTCTTCCGCTTGGATGCAGACGATAAAGGCTAGATTCACGGCAGGCAATTTTTTCATCATAGAGACCCACTATGAACATGCGTGAGTATATATCATCAAAAACCCCACACTGACCTATGCCCCTACGTCATCGCTTAGCATCCTTTAAGACCAATGAAATCACTTCAAAATCTAACAACCGTGACCTCCGCCAATAGATTTGAAAGCAACGCGTGAGTCATATATGTTACATCTCGCGCATCCATATTACGTCAAAGTTAAATAATGTTATACCGACCGCGTGAGCAAATTTAACTTTAAATCGCTCTAACGTAAGTTCGACGTTGTCTGGGTAGTGGTTCAGTTCCCACCCCAATTAATACTCACGCTCTGATATACAAATAAATGACCGCGATTATTTTAACAAAGAAAATGAGATTCCATGATCGCGATTAATCTAGCGAAAAGGACTGGTGCAAATCTAATATAACTCCCCGGTAATCCCTATTATAAACGCAATTATTTACCTACAGAAAAAGACTCAACTCGATATATTTACAGAGAGAAGAACTTTGTGCAACTCATATAGTTACAAAGAGAAGAAGACTGGGGCAAACTTGAATAGAAGAATGAAATGGGGCCTGTTGAAAAATAAATCACAGTAACTCTATCACATTCTGTCATTATTGACAGGTTATTGCTAGTTATAACCATATCATTATTTCCCTTTTTGCTTCCTGTGACCCGAGGACGACCCAGAGTCCGCTGGGAGGACAACATTAGACAATCTTTGAAGGACCGAGGACTAGAATGGAACCAGGCCAGGAGGAAGACAGCCGATAGAATAGTCTGGCGCTCTCTCTTCCAAACCTCTACACCTCACGGTAGAAGGGGAACGACTAAGTAAGTAAGTAAGCTTCCTGTGGAGCATGTAGCCACTTCTGCAGCTGACCTTTTTGCAGGAAGCCTGCACCAAAGCATTCATGTACTGAGAGCCGCTCTTGTGTAATGGTTACCACACTGCGCTGGCGATCGGATGATCCAGGTTCAAGCCCGGGTGAGGACATTTGAAGTAGTGTCATCGACCGGGATTTGGACTAGATTAATTCGAGCCCTGGCAAGTACATTTGAAGAAGTGTCGTCGACCAGGGACTGGAATAACCTGAATGGCTTCTGAGCCGACCCAGCTCTAATGGGTACTCTCTGAAGATGGCGAGTATCTGCCTGAATTGCGAGAGGACACCTGTCAGTGTACAGGGAAAATAGGATACTCGCATAAAATCAGTCTCAGGCTAGACATACTAACCTGAGATTTTGCCTCGAGTAATAGTAAATGTTAATTTTTTTTTTTTTTTAAATTAAAAAAAAAAAAAAAAAAAAAAATTCATGTTGCTGTGATAGCTGTCAAAATTATTTTTACATGATGAGATTACCAGCTCCGTTTCACAGTTTTATGTTTGTCACCTCTTATGACATGCCTGAAAGGTGTAGTGGTCCCGTTCTTTCTTTGTCACTTTAGAGACCCAAGGAACTGTATACGGAGCAAGATTTATGATGCAAAGCATAATTATGGTTGTCACAGAAACTGAGAGTATGAACAAATGGAGGAAAAGCTGGATCATTTGGCTATGTATATTTATATTGTTCCCAGTATTGCAACATTGTGTGTTCATTTATTATTCAGGCTGAGTTTAGTCAATTATTTCCACTCAAATATATATATATATATATATATATATATGAAATGAAATGCTACAGAAAGATGTTGAGAATACCCTGGACAGAAAAAAGACCAACAGAGAAGTACTGCACTCACTAAACGTAGAGGAAAATTGGCTCCTAAATACCATCGCAATAAGGAAGCTGACATTTTTTGGTCATATAAAGAGACATAATAGTCTGGGAAAATTAGTGACGGAAGAAGGGGAACGGGTCGACCTAGACAACGGTGGACCCAGGACATCACAGAGAGTCTGAACTTGTCTTTGGTTGATGCAGGTCGACTTGCCCAGAATCGTGATGCGTTCAGGCGTTCAGAGCAGCTGTAACGGAGACAACGTTCTGGAGAGAATACATCACATATATATATATACGAGGGGCGTTCAGCAAGTAATGCACCACATCGTTTTTCTCAGGAGCTGTTTATTCAAAAAGCATGAAATTTATACACAATATGCATGGATATGTCATGTAAACATCGGTATTATTCAACATAATCCCCATCAACTTGTACGGCTTTATGCCAGCGCGAAACAAGTGCATGTATTCCTAGCCCGTACCAGATTTTGTCTTGATCATGTAGCCATTTCTTCGCTGCATGAATCACTCCTTTATGATCTTCAAACCTTATCCCACGGAGTGCATTTTTAAGTGGACCAAATAGATGAAAATCAGAGGGTGCCAAATCAGGACTATAGGGTGGATGGGGTAGTAGAGTCCAACCCAATTTGGTGATTGCTTCCCGTGTTGCCAGACTTGTGTGAGGGCGTGCATTGTTGTGAAGGAGAAGCAGGCACATTTCAACATTTCTGCGTTGGTGGCTGTGGCAGGACGTCCACAGCGCGGCCAATCAAGCAGCTCCATATCTCTACTTCCTGATTCTTTGATTCTATGAACCCAGTGACTGACTACTCCTGTCGACTGCAAAACTTCCATACACATCACGTAGACGCTTGTGAATGTTCACAACAGTTTCCTTCTCTGCAACGAGAAATTCTATCACAATTCGCTGCTTATAACGCAAGTTGCTAACACGCTCCATTTCAACAGTTTAGGGCAGCTGTATTATTTGGCCTGTTGCAGTGCAATTTGGTGCACACAATTGGCACATGCCATATTTGAAGTGTGCAAAATTTCATGCTTCTATCTTCATTATTAGATGAGAAAAACGATGTGGTGCATTACTTTCTGAACGCCCCTCGTACATACAGTCATGCGCCGTATAACGTCCGTTCGGACAGCATCCGACCGCGTATACATCCGTGGTCCCATAAGGTTATAATAGAGTTCAGAAATCCCGATCGGAGAACAGGACGAAGTGGACGTAACCGGACGTAGCAAAAGCAACAGCTTCCTGCACGCAACACGTGTATCTCATGTCTCTTGTATACAGTACAAAGCGATTGCGATGCCAGGCGTATAATGGTACAGTAGATATACAACCTATAATACAGTACATATGTCTTGATAGTCATAATAAATGCCTAAGTTACTGGCCTATGTATGTACTGTACTGTACTTACTATCGTTATTTTAATGTGAACTTTCGAAAATACATTACCGTATGTGTACAGTATCTTGGCTATTTAGTCAATACAGGTACACTACAGTATCCCATATAACTTTGCTAAGTATAAAGTATGGTGTTCGCACAACGTCTAAATCGCATAACGTCCTATTTCACAGAACGTATCGTGAACGTTAAGCGGCGCATGACTGTATATATAAATATATAAATATAACACACAGGGTAAAAAAACAAAAAGCATGTAAATTTTATCCATGGAAGGTGCCTGCAAAATATATCTGTAATGTTATAAATGAAGTATAATATGAGCCATCAATGAAGAGTTTTAAACTGTTAAAAATTTTAGTTTAGTTTTTTGTTTGTTTTTTTAATCCCAGGGTGTACAACGGAAAGCATCTCAACACAGACATGTAGCAGTCAATGCTGTTCTACCATTCAACCCATCATCTTACACTGAGGTATGACTTTTGATACCAGTAAAAGCCAATATGGTTATGTTAAAAGTTATTTAAGTGTTCATGTGGATGTCATATTTTAAACTTATTTCATACTGAGTTAACTACTATAGTTTTGAGACTCAGAATACAGAAAGAATAATTGAGGAATATGATGCCAGAATGGTTGAAGAATCTGATGCCAGTAATTGCTAGCATTCTTCTACATTCTGCTTGTTCAGTTTCTTTGCTCCGTAAGAAGTATAGAGTTATCACTGCAGCTATTACAGCTGCAGAATGCCTGCGCCAAGAAATCTTGGTGTGCTGTCAAAACCTCAGAGCGGAGCAAAGATTTATTTCTGTAAACTACCACACATGTCATAAGAGACAGCTAAGGATGGTTGGACATGGGACCAGCTATCCCCATCCTTTAGAAACTTTAAGCCACAAAAATTTCAACAGCAACAAAATAGAAACATGAAACCTTCGTACACTCTTGCTATCATTGTTTCACCTGTTCTTTTGTTTTACTTGAACAGACTTACTGACGTCATGCACGTTCCTCTATAGTCACTTTTTCGTTTACTTGCTTGGTAAGGTCCAGTACACCTATTCTTTGTTGCTCAGTATGGGACACTGGGATTGTTTCAATGACTGCCTGTATTTCCAATCGCATATTTCCACTTTGTTATTCTTTCCCGACCAGCTACATTATGCGTTAGCCCTGTGACTTTGTTATTCTTTCCTGACCAGCTACATTATGCGTTAGCCCTGTGACTTTGTTATTCTTTCCTGACCAGCTACATTATGCGTTAGCCCTGTGACTTTGTTATTCTTTCCTGACCAGCTACATTATGCGTTAGCCCTGTGACTTTTTGTATTGCAGAAACTGGGGACTACATGTCAGCTTATTTCCTGTCCTAGAAGTGGACCTGTGAAGATTTGTTTGCATCTATGCAGTATACACACAGTGCCATTCAAATGCAAGGCAGACAGTACAGAGAGAGAGAGGGCTTCCTTTTAACTGTCCTTTCCGTGTCTTCTGTTGTAAAATAATATACTGGTTGAGGTTGAGTCACAGTAGATTGTGATTAAAAACCTTCTTCTTTGCTCCCTATTGAGTATGCAACCACCACTGCAGCTGACCCTCATGCAGGAAACCTGCAGAAAGCATTCATATGCTCTTGCAGGGGGGGCTTCTGTAGCAGTTTGTTTTACATGATGAGATTGCAGGCCTCATGCATTAGAAATATTAGTCTTTTCTAGTTATTTGTAAAGTTGCTGTTTACCCGTAAGGTTCCTTCCACTCATAACATTATTTAGCAGTGTCCTTTTGTAAGTTTTGATACAATTGCCAGAATTTTCTAAGTCCTGCAGTCCCAGAAAGTACAGACACGACATGTCCCCACTAGTACTGTTAAAAGAGTTGGCAGTTATGTCATTTATTACTGTTTAGAGAGAATCTTTTTCTGCCATTGCTCAACATTTCTATCTTTTATTTCAGATCTTGATTTACTTAAGGATGTGTTTGTCACAAAGTTCAGGTGTTCCTGTGGTGTGGGAAGTGGACACTCTCATGGAACATGTACCAACTGTAGCGACCAAGGTTCGATCATTACTACAAGAGTATAAAGGAGACAATGGGCCAGTTCAGCAGTATGTACGGATGCTGCAGGAACTTCTGTTTGTTTCAGCAAGTAAGGAATCTGTCTAAACTGTTACTTCATTACATATTTTTCTTCATTTGCAATCCTACTTCTTAATGTAAAGACATAATCTTACTTCTTAATGTAAAGACAACCCTACTTCTTAATATAAAGACATCTTCTTCTTCTTCGATCCTTAACCACCGACCGTCAAAGCAGTCAGTGGCCATCGCGCCTAGTGGCGTCTTGTAGGGCAACAACAAATTGATTCCACTTTGCACGGTCGGTGGCCATCCTTCGTACAGTGCCCCAACTCTGGTTCATTCTCTGCATCCCAGCCTCCACAGCCCTCCGCCAAGTTGTTTTCGGTCGGCCTCTCTTTCGCTTTCCTTCAGGGGTCCAAAGCATAGCTGTTCTTGTGATGGCATCGGGGTCTCTTCTGAGGACATGACCAACCCAGCTCCAGCGTCTGCCAGCTATGATGGTATGCATGTCCTCTTGCTCGCTACGAGCAAGCAGATCTTGGTCGGTGATGGCATTCGGCCAAAAGATTCGGTGAATTCCTCTTAGGCATGTTGTGTGAAAAGAGGACAATTTTGACATTTCCCCCTCTGCGACTCTCCAACATTCCGCACCATAGAGAAGCACAGAAAGCACGCAACTCTGGTATAATCCTAATTTTGTGCCTGTGCTGTACCGGGAGGACCCCCAGATGTTATTTAGGCCAAAGAAGGCTGTTCTTGCCTTATTCATTCTGATGTTGATGTCTTTGCCTGCCCTGTAAAGACATAATCCTACTTAATGTCAAGACATATTCCGGCTTCTTAATGTAAAGACATAATCCTACTTCTTAATCCAAAGACATAATCCTTCTTCTTAATGTAAAGATATAATCCTACTTCTTAATGTAAAGACATAATCCTACTTCTTATTGTCAAGACATAATCCTACTTCTAAATGTCGACAAGTCCTACTACTTAATGTCAAGACATAATCCTACTTCTTATTATCAAAACATAATCCTACTTCTTAATGTCAAGACATAATCTTACTTCTTATTGTCAAGACATAATCTTACTTCTTATTGTCAAGACATAATCCTACTTCTTAATGTCAAGACATAATCCTACTTCTTATTGTCAAGACATAATCCTACTTCTTAATGTCAAGACATAATCCTACTTCTTATTGTCAAGACATAATCCAGCTTCTTAATGTCAAGACATAATCCCACTTCTTAATCCAAAGACATAATCCTTCTCCTTAATGTAAAGACATAATCCTACTTCTTAATGTAAAGACATAATCCTACTTCTTAATGTAAAGACATAATCCTACTTAATGTCAAGACATAATCCTACTTCTTATTGTCAAGACATAATCCTACTTCTTAATGTCAAGACATAATCCTACTTCTTATTGTCAAGACATAATCCTACTTCTTAATGGAAAGACATAATCCTACTTCTAAATGTCGACAAGTCCTACTACTTAATGTCAAGACATAATCCTACTTCTTATTATCAAAACATAATCCTACTTCTTAATGTCAAGACATAATCTTACTTCTTATTGTCAAGACATAATCTTACTTCTTATTGTCAAGACATAATCCTACTTCTTAATGTCAAGACATAATCCTACTTCTTAATGTCAAGACATAATCCTACTTATTGTCAAGACATAATCCTACTTCTTAATGTCAAGACATAATCCTACTTCTTATTGTCAAGACATAATCCTACTTCTTAATGTCAAGACATAATCCAGCTTCTTAATGTCAAGACATAATCCTACTTCTTAATCCAAAGACATAATCCTTCTTCTTAATGTAAAGACATAATCCTACTTCTTAATGTAAAGACATAATCCTACTTTTTAATGTAAAGACATAATCCTACTTAATGTCAAGACATAATCCTACTTCTTATTGTCAAGACATAATCCTACTTCTTAATGTCAAGACATAATCTTACTTCTTATTGTCAAGACATAATCCTACTTCTTATTGTCAAGACATAATCCTACTTCTTATTGTCAAGACATAATCCTACTTCTTATTGTCAAGACATAATCTTACTTCTTATTGTCAAGCCATAATCTTACTTCTTATTGTCAAGACATAATCCTACTTCTTAATGTCAAGACATAATCCTACTTCTTATTGTCAAGACATAATCTTACTTCTTATTGTCAAGACATAATCTTACTTCTTATTGTCAAGACATAATCTTACTTCTTAATGTCAAGACATAATCTTACTTCTTATTGTCAAGACATAATCTTACTTCTTATTGTCAAGACATAATCCTACTTCTTAATGTCAAGACCTAATCCTACTTCTTATTGTCAAGACATAATCTTACTTCTTAATGTCAAGACATAATCTTACTTCTTAATGTCAAGACATAATCCTACTTCTTATTGTCAAGACATAATCTTACTTCTTATTGTCAAGACATAATCTTACTTTTTATTGTCAAGACATAATCCTACTTCTTATTGTCAAGACATAATCCTACTTCTTAATGTCAAGACATAATCCTACTTCTTATTGTCAAGACATAATCTTACTTCTTATTGTCAAGACATAATCCTACTTCTTAATGTCAAGACATAATCCTACTTCTTAATGTCAAGACATAATCTTACTTCTTATTGTCAAGACATAATCTTACTTCTTAATGTCAAGACATAATCCTACTTCTTAATGCCAAGTCATAATCCTACTTCTTATTGTCAAGACATAATTCTACTTCTTAATGTCAAGACATAATCTAGCTTCTTAATGTCAAGACATAATCCTACTTCTTAATCCAAAGACATAATCCTTCTTAATGTAAAGATATAATCCTACTTCTTAATGCCAAGACATAATCCTACTTCTAAATGTCAAGACGAGTCCTACTTCTTAATGTCAAGACATAATCATACGTCTTAATGTCAAGACATAATCCTACTTCTTATTGTCAAGACATAATATTACTTCTTAATGTCAAGACATAATCTTACTTATTGTCAAGACATAATCCTACTTCTTAATGTCAAGACATAATCCTGCTTCTTATTGTCAAGACATAATCTTGCTTCTTAATGTCAAGACATAATCTTACTTCTTATTGTCAAGACATAATCTTACTTCTTATTGTTAAGACATAATCTAGCTTCTTAATGTAAAGACATAATCTAGCTTCTTAATGTAAAGACATAATTCTTCTTCTTAATCCAAAGACATAATCCTTCTTCTTAATGTAAAGACATACTCCTACTTCTTAATGTAAAGACATAATCCTACTTCTTAATGTCAAGACATAATCCTACTTCTTAATGTCAAGACATAATCCTACTTCTTAATGTCAAGACATAATCCTACTTCTTATTGTCAAGACATAATCCTACTTCTTATTGTCAAGACATAATCCTACTTCTTGTTGTCAAGACAATCCTACTTCTTAATGTCAAGACATAATCCTACTTCTTATTGTCAAGACATAATCCTACTTCTTAATTTCAAGACATAATCCTACTTATTGTCAAGACTTAATCTTACTTCTTAATGTCAAGACATAATCCTACTTCTTAATGTCAAGACATCCAGCCCGTCTGTTCTCATTTTTAACTGCAGCTGGCACTTCTTCTTCTTCTTTGATCTTTAGCCGCTGACTGTCAAAGCAGTCAGTGGCCATCACGCCTGGTGACTTCTTGTAGGGCAGCAACAAATTGCTTCCACTTTGCTCGGTTGGCGGCCATCCTTCGTGCAGTGCCTCAGCTCTGGTTCATTCTTTGCATCTCGGCCTCCGCAGTTCTCCGCCAAATTGTTTTTGGTTAGCCTCTCTTTTGCTTTCCTTCAGGGGTCTATAGCATAGCTGTTCTAGTGACTGCAGCTAGCACAGACATGATGTTCATCATCATCATTTTTTTTTTTTTTCTCGTTGTGGAGCCACCCCTGCACCCCCCCCCCCCCCCCCCCCTTGCAGGGAAGACTACACCAAACATTTACATGCTCCGGCAGTGGTGGGGGGGGGGGTGTTCTGTAGCAGTATGTTTGACATGATGAGGTTGCCAGGCCCATGCACAACCTCATATTAGTCACCTCGTATGACATGCCTGGTGTGAGCAGTTGTCCTAGTTTGTTTCTTTGTCTCATCAGAGACCTGCCGGAACTACAACGGTCCAGCATAATGTTGATGGGATAAAATTCAAATGTTTTTGATTTTTATTTTAAATTAAATATGATGGGATAAAATTCAAATGTTTTTTTATTTTAATTTTAAATTAAATATGCAAGAAGACTTAAAAGAAAATGAAAATAAAGGCCTCAGCCTTAATAGCAAAAAGACAGAAGTAATGGTCGTCTCAAAGAAAATGGCTTCCCCAGAATGTACTATCACAGTAAATGGAACAGGTCAATAGATTCACATACCCGGGCACATAAATAACAATGGATGGAAGATGCATTTCAGAAGTGAAGAGCAGAATAGCTCAGGCAAAAACAGCATTCTGTAAAATGAAGAGTATTTTATGCAACAATTCTTTGTCAATGGAAGTAAGAAAGAGAGTTCTTCAGTGTTATATAGAACCAATCCTGATGTATGGGAGTGAGTCATGGACAGTTAGTAAACAAGTAGGGAAAGCCCTAGAGGCAACAGAGATGTGGTTTTACAGAAGAATGTTAAAAACACCATGGACAGCCAAAAAGAGTAATGAGGATGTCCTGAAAGAGGCCAATACGCAAAGGAAACTTATTTCACAAGTAAGAAAGAAGCAATCCACTTTTTTGGGGGCATGGTATGAGAAGAGGAAAGCTGAAATATGTTGTAACAACAAGCACGTTTGAAGGAAAAAGAGATAAAAGAAGTTAAAGAGAGCGTATACTGAACAGTTTGACATCGTGGCATGGAAAGAGGTCAACAACAGATTGGTAAATTGTACGGGAGATGTGGAGAGACATGATCTACACCACTAGGCATGGTACTTGAAGAAGAAGAAGAAGACTTAAGACATTTTTTTTTCTTAAAATGCGATTAACAGTTTTATTTATGTTGCCATGTATTCTTCTTCAAGTACCTTGTCAGCTGGTATAGGTGATCATGTCTGTCTACAGTTTCCTGTCCCTAGTGCTGTTTATCAATTCCATTGTTAACTTTTTTCTATGCCATGATGTCAGACTGTCCTTATCTTCTCTCTTTATCATCTTCTCTCTATATCATCTTCTCTCTTTGTCATCTTCTCTCTTTATCCTGGGCCGGAAGGTGACAGCCCAAACACCACTAGATCTATAACTCTCTTTATCATCTTCTCTCTTTATCATCTTCTCTCTTTATCCTGGGCCGGAAGGTGACAGCCCAAACACCACTAGATCTATAATCTTTGTCATCCTCTGTCTCTGTTTCCTTCAATCTGTCCTGTTATCACAATATAATCCAGCTTTCATCTTCAAGGGAGCCACAGTAGCATAGTGGTTAGTGCACTGGCTTCCTAACTCAGTGGTCTATGGTTCGATTCCCAGATGAGGTGGGATTTTTTTAGGCCGCAAACGGCTCCTGGGTCGACCCAGCCCCAACTGGGTACCAGAGCAACTCTGGGAAGGTTAAGGCGGCCGGCATGATGTTGACCACATCACCCCTAGTGTGCCGATGGTCAAGAAAATATGGGCCTAACACCATATTCCCAATATGCCTCAATGGGCGTGTAACGGGATCCTTTACCTTTCATCTTCAAGTAACATTATCACAGGAACTTAATTGCTTCCTTGTAAAATGAGTAATATGCCCTCCTTAATGCACGAACCATCTTTCATGCAAACCTCATAACTTTTGTTTAGCTGGTATTCTTAACATTCTGTGTAAAAGCACATCTGTGTGGCCTCCAGGGATTTGCCTTGTCTATTAATTGCCTATAACTCACTTCTATATGTTTGGATTGGCTCTATACAGCACCGAAGAACTCTTTTTCTTACTTCCATTTACAAAGATTTTATTTGCATAAAATACTTTTCATTTTATTAAATAATGCTTTTGCCTAGGCTATTCTACTTTTCACCTGTGAGATGCATGGTTCATCTGATCTTATTAACATGCCTAGGTATTTTAGTCTGTAGTCTTGTTTCAGAACTGTCACATTTACTTTGATGGTGCATTCTGCAGAAGTCATTTTCTTTGAGATGACCAATACTTACTTTATTTTTAGCAAAAAGCCCTTTTTTAAATATTAAACTTTGTCATTTTTGCACGATGTTACACACCTTACTCACAGATGAAAATGGCTTCTCCCCAAGACAAAACACTCACTTTGTGACATCACAAAGTAAATAAACTTTTACATATAGAATCATCAGTTATAGTTTCACCCCAAGGCATAATGCAGAAACAGAAAAACAGTCCATCTACTCTACTTTCAGGGAGTCTCCCCATTTTCTAAATTTTCATTTTTTTTCTGCCCTTTGAAATTCTGCCTAAGAGACGTGTGTCGCAAAATAAGTGTACTGAGACAGCCGATTATATTGTCAGGAGATTGTTTTTGTTTTCTTTATTTTTATGTGACTATTTGTAAGTGTATAGATAACATACCTTGATGCTGACATTATATTTCAGATGCTGAAACTATGTACTGCCTGCTAGAAGTTGTTGCTATGGTACCAAATGTTCTTGCTCCACAACTTGTACAGCATCTAGACTGGCTGAAGGTATTACATGAGTGAAGACCGCATGACACAAGTAGTTGGGCATATCTTCTTTTTCGTTCATCCTGAAAAGGACGTTGGTTGCGTTGTGTCCGTTTACAGCGAAGCTGCGATATTTGCACCTTTCGGCCGACACATCCGACTTCAGCACAGCATTTTTGGGACCGGGTTAGCCTTCCCTCTTCGATCCCTGCTCACTCAGCCAGACTGCAGTGATGCAGCCTGTTTCCAGGACCACCACTTGGAGGTGGATTAGGGTCTTGGTCAGCTCTGGTTCGCTGACCCTGGCGCAAGCAGTCTAGATATGGGTCGCTAACTGCATTCCTCACTGTTGACGCGTCTTAGGTCCCGTAGTGGGCATATGACACTGATTCTTATTCGTCTTCTTCATTACCCTTCAGCTCCCCAAGGAGCATAGTCCTCCTGATCCATGTCTGATCCATGTCTGATCCATGTATCAGTTCAGGGTCGGTCCATGTCTTCCTCGTCTTTAATTTTATTTTGTCTCCAGTTCTCTTCTCCATGTGTTTTTGTCCCCCTCTACCTCTCTTACCCTATGGATTCCAGAACAAAGACTGCCTTGTAGTTTTATCAACAGGTTTCCTGAATCGCCAGCACCTTCTTATTTCCTGTTCCACTGGCACTTGTTTGTCATATGACACAAGCAAAGGACATATGTTATAACTAGAAGAAATTACAATAAACTGATAAAGAAATAATGCTGGTATACTGAATTAAGGTTGCCAGGTTTTCAAATCTGGAATAACTGACAACCTACGATGACTGAGTGAGCACTTGGCAGAAGTCAGTGAAATGATCCAAAGCAGAATTTAATAAAATTGCTGTGGGCAAGGAGTTACCAACCAAAGTTAATAAACTATTCCAGCAATATATTAATCATTGGACTATTTGTTGTTGTTGAAATAATTGCATGTAAAATTGCAAATACTGCAGTGTTTTTTCATGTTATTTGTCATCTTTTACATAAAAGTTGTCATTTCGTTCATCATAATTTTTTTTTGGCACAATATCTACACTATTGTTTTATGGTATTAAAAGAATTCTTGACAGCTTTGATAGCAGTCAAGACTAATAAAGATCTCAGGTACATTGTTTAAAGAATAAATGGGTAAATGCAATAAAAATTGTTATTACATGAAATGTTAAGAAAGTTATTTATATAATTGAAGTTTTTTTGTGTCTTAAAGTTTCTGCAAGATGGGGGAGCCTATCCCAATGCCCAACTCTCCTTAGTTTCCTTTTATGAGATGCTTGATAAATTACAATGTTACTATACTTTGCTCCCCTGTTGGGCCATAGTAACACTCGGGTTGAACTTAAAGAAACACCACTAAAGGATGTAGAATTGTACACATATCTTGGCAATAATATAGACAAAGTTGGAGGGACAGACAATGATATCAAAATAAGAATATAAAAAGCAAGAGGAGCTTTAATTGCATTGGGAAACATATGGAGAACAAGAGAAATCAAGTCCAACATGAAAAAAGAATCTTCAACTCAAATGTCAAGTCAGTCCTATAATATGGCTCTGAGACATGGCAAGCAACAAAAACAACAACCAAAAAGCTACAGACTTTTATAAACGGGTGCTTGCTTAGAATAGAAGGACTGAAATGGTATGACAAAGTCACAAATATGGAAATGACAACAAGAACCAGACAAGTGCCGGTGGAACAAGAGTTGAGAAGAAGACGCTGGTGATGGATAGGACACACATTGAGGAAACCTGTTGATAGCATTACAAGGCAGTCCTTGTTCTGGAATCCACAGGGAAAAAGAGGCAGAGGTAGACCAAAAAACACATGGAGAAGAGAACTGGAAACAGAGGTGAAAAATGATGAGGAAAACATGGAAAGAACTAGAGCGGATGGCACAGGACAGGAAGACTTGGCATGTGTTTGTTGAAGGTCTATGCTCCTCAGGGAGCTAAAGGGTATTGATTGAACACTCGGATGATTAGATAGGACACAACAGACAGTGAGGAAACTGTTGATAGCGTGACAAGACAGTTCTTGTTTTGGAATACCCAGGGTATGAAAGCTAGAACAAAACACACAGAGAGAAGAGAACTGGTGACAGAAATGAAATGGATGAAGAAGGCATGGAAAGACCTTGAACTAGTGGCATGTAAGTGGAGGACGACTTGGCAGAAGTGTTTTAAAGGCCTATGCTCCTTGGGGAGCTGATGGGTAAAAAAGGGTAAAGGATCCCGTTACACGCCCATTGAGGCATATTGGGAATATGGTGTTAGGCCCATATTTTCTCGACCATCGACACACTAGGGGTGATGTGGTCAGCATCAGGCCGGCCACCTTAACCTTCCCAGAGTTCCTCTGGTACCCAATTTATGAGGCTGGGTTGACCCCTGAGCCGTTTGCAGTCTAAAAAATCCCACATCAACTGGGGATCAAACCATGGACCACCGAGCTAGGAAACCAGTGCACTAACCACTGTGCTGCCATGGCTGTAATTGATTTATGTCATCACAAAGACGTTTAAAAAGTCAAAAGTTCTGTCATCCAAACCTTCATCAGGACATGGGATACAGAAAACTAAACAAAAGTAAATCAGATAAGTGTTAATGAGGATGGGAAGAAATTAAGCTTTATTTCCTTACATCGAGGCTACACTTAATATTTCATAACTTATTTTTGTGTGTGTGTTTTTTTTTTTTTAAATCTAATGTGTAATGATCATCTTTTCTTAGTGACTGCACACATTATTGTGTCATCAGTTTGTGTCTTAAGTCACCAAATATTTGATCTGTCTAGAACCTCCTGAGCAGTTCTAAGGATGAAATAAAACAGTATGCCGCAGAATTATACGCTATAGTCAACTTTCATTGCAAGTCAGGGACAGAGTTCTGTAATGAAGTGGAAGAACTTCTCAAAACTTTGAATTCCAAGGTAAGCCATAATGTGTCACTGTTGTATGTTACTTCTGTGTTTTCTACTTCTCATTTTGCTTTCATGTGATAATTCCATCACTAATATGTTGTTTTTAAAAATAATTGATATGTTTGTGAAGAGTGTCGGATTAGCAGAGTGGTAAGAGTGCTTGCCTCTCGCTGCAAAGTGACTGGATTCTGGTTACAAAACCTGGCCAGTCTCCCCAGCTGTAAATGGTTACCTGAATGTGCTCTTGTGTTAAGGAAGGCAACAGCTACAAGGAAGGGAATTGGTCATCCCACCTGATAAAGCAACCTGGTATTGTGAAGTCTCTAACACTTCACTCCCCTATGACAGTATCTGCCATGGGACTACCTTTACCATTACCTTTTATGTTTATGAAAAAGTAAAAAAAAAATTAATTAATTAATATTGGTACGGAGCCAGTTTACAATAAATGATATACGTAAAAAAAAAAAAAAATACTTAAAAAAAAATATTAAACAAACTTTTTTTGCAATTTACTTTATCTTTCAGTTTTATAACAGCCCTCTTTATTATTTCTACATGATTTTGAAAGCTTGAAAAGAGTTCAAAACCTTGAAACACAGTCACATCATATCTGTTTGCTAATATATATATATATGTAGAGAGAGAGAGAGACAAGCACGCACACAGGATAAATGGCTTAAACATAAGTTAACGTTTCGATAGAAGTTAAAGCAAGGAATAGAAAGTTACTGTAGAAGCAGCAAAGTACTTCAATGACTGCTTGGTGAAGAAACCCTCATTGTTATGTAGTATCATTTAGTCATAACTCTTGTGATAGTAGATAGCATTCATTTCACTATGAGGTGTGATGTAGTTTAAGTCCATTCTCTGTGTTTGTTTAAGTTTAACCTTGCACGTATGGTTGTTTTCATTTTCAGAATTCAGAACTTGTTTTAGGATCTTTGCTAGCTATGGGATATTTAGTTGGACTCAAGATGAAGTCTATCAGGTAAACATGTTGTTGTCACGTAGCGTTTAAAAGGATAAGAGAATTATTTAGAGGAAATAATAGATCTGATGTGGAAGATTTGGCTCAAGGGATCCCTGCTGGGTTTTCCCACTTCCGAAGGGTGACGAAGAGGGTAAATTCTCCTAACTCGACAGGTCTGGGAAAGATTGTAAGGAGATATTTGGTCTCTCGCTACCGTCGTCCCCTTCTCAGTTATCTATTATTATTATCTTTTAATTTATATTATATTTTACGAGCCCCCCCCCCCCCTCCCTTATAAAGGAAGATAAACATAGACAATATTCAACATCTAATGGAAGGAACAAAGCGTGGGGTACAGTATATACACCCAATTGGTTTATTGCAATAAAATGAATAGATGGTGAATGATAGTATTGTCGATGGAATTAGTGTCTGCTGTATGTATTATGTGTCTCACAATTCAAGTGTTTTTCATCATGGATGACTAAACTAGGCATTGATGTAGTGAGTTCCCTTTTTCGTGGACTTAGCTTTTCAGCCCCCGGCTGATAGTGAAGTGTGGTTAGTTCTCCGGTCTCCTGACGTTGCCCCCGGTAGGTCTTGAATGGTTCGGATTTGCCTTCTCTGTGCTCGACTCCGTATTCTGCGCTGAGATTGGACTGTCATGCAAGGCTCCACCATAGACTACTCAAAGATGGACGCTAACCCGCAATTAGACACGTGGCTTCAGTGCTTTTAATGCGAGAATTCGCCGATAATTGGGTTAGACCTAGCTTTCTTGAGATTTCCTGGGCAAGTGAAGAATGCTGGCTTTGCCGCCTTTTAGCGGGTCATTTCCGCTTGGACACGTGATCCGTAGCGTGCATCATGTGACCTTAGCCTCGTTTTAGACGCTCCAATCAATAATGTTAAAAGTCACGTGATGTTTTCCTAAGTGGCCTAAACTGATTCTCCCAAGTTCAAGCAGTTCTAAATTAAAGTGGGTTTCTCGCTACCGAGGTCATTGGTCAACAATGACGTCGTATCTAAAAATAGCAAGGAGAAAATACCGAACGCTAGGAGATTTTCCGCAAGTGACAATTCCCGAGACTTTGCAATCATGCATTGAGGATGAGAAAAAATGATGTCACGTAAATAATAAAAAAAATGAAGAGAAGATTGGCCAAGTCGTCACACAAGCCCCTCCTCAAGTTTGACGTTCCGTCCAACTCCACTGGTCCTGTCTTCCTCTTCTTTTTCAGTTTCTCATATCTCCTAGGTTGTGTCCGGATGTCTGCTCAAAAAATCTGCCCCTACGTTGTTCTTCCCAGGTATGTATTCTATGTGAAATGAATATGGCTGCAACAGTAGTGACCATCTCATAAGCCGGGCATTAAGGTTCTTCGCCGCTGCAAGAAATATCAACGGTTGGTGATCACACTGCACCGTGAACTTTTTCCCGTATAAATATGGTTGAAACTTCTGCACAGCACATATTAGCGACAGACATTCTCGTTCGATGGTAGAGTAGTTCTGTTCAGCAGGGTTCAATTTCCTACTAGCATATGCAATGGGGAATAGAGTTGCAGAAGGTCTATCACTAGGCTGCAGGAGAGTGGCTCCTATCCCTATATTGCTAGCATCTGTTCGCAGCGTAAAGTTCAGAGTTAAGTCAGGCAGTCGCAGAATTGGCCTAGCTGTGAGTTTCTCCTTCAGCAGCGTGTAGGCATTTTTGCACTCCGCTGTCCAGGTTACTTTGTCCGGGTTCCCATTCTTGGTTAATGCGGTCAGTGGCGCACTCAGGGTATTAAAATCTTTAATATATCTCTGGTAGAAGCCACATAGAGACACAAATGACCTTACATCCTTTTTAGTCTGGGGTCATGGGGCCCGCTGTAACTTCTCAATATTACGTGCATCTGGGAACATGCATCCATGCGAGATAGTGTGTCCCAGGAATTCTAGTTGCTCGCAGGCAATTTGACATTTTGTAGGGCGAGCGGTGAGTCCTGTTTCTCTAAGTCTTTCGAAGAGTAGGGAAACTGCGTCCAGGTGCTCCTCAAAGGTGTTCGTGGCAATAAGTATGTCGTCCATGAAATTACTTATCCCAGGGTGGTTCAGGGGTTCCAGTAGCTTCCTCATCATACGAGTAAAGACGCTTGGGGCGTTGCTTAGCCCAAATGGCAATACATTAAACTCGTAATGGCCTCAGAAGTACTAAATGCTAACATATGTCGAATTTCCTCTTTTACCGGGATCTGGTAGTACCCTTTGCTAAGGTCTATCTTCGAAAAGTATCGTGCTCTACTCAGCTTGGTGAAAAGCTGATTCTGATCAGGTAAGGGCTCCGCTTGAAATTCCGTTACAGCGTTGAGCCTTCGGTAGTCTATGCAGAGGCGATGTTCTCCTGTGGATTTTCTAAGCAACACCACACTCGCACTATAAGGCGACTCTGATTTTGAGATAATATTTTCCTTAAGCAGGTACTCGATTTCCTCACTCAATGCCTTTGCCTTAGCATAAGGAACAGGATAGTTCTTAACTCGTACCGGGGCGAGGTCTGTTAGCTTCATATCAAATTCTATCAGGTTGGTCATGCCAGGTTTATCCGTGAGTGTACTAGTGTGTTTTCTCAACAACTGTTGAACCTGTGCCTGCTGATCCTCCGTTAAAGTTGAACTAATCTGAACATCTTGATGAGTTTCGCACTGACGAAGAGGGTATTCACAGGAGGTCAGGGGTTCTGCCTCAGTTTCCGTCGCAATAGCCAGTGTCAGGAAATGTGCTGGTTCTGCACCTGGTCTTTCATAATATCGCTTCAGCAGGTTTATGTGGTAAATTTTCTGCTTCCCCTTTATGGCAATCTTGTAATTGGTGCGCGACATTTTCTCAATGATTTTATATGGACCTCTCCACCCGATTTGCAATTTATTATTGCTACTGGGCAGGAGTAATAATACCTGTTCTCCTACTTCTAGCTCCCTATCCTTCGCAGTGCGGTTGTAGTAACGCGCATGTTTACGACGGGCACGGCGTACATTTTCCTTTGCCAGTTCCCATCCTGTTTTAAGGCGTTGGGTCAACTCATTCACGTATTGGGATGCAGAGGTGACCGTCTCATCAGCTTTATCATCTGTCCAAGTACGTAACAGTGCCTCTAAAGGTCCTTTTATAGGTCTACCAAACAGCAATGTGGCAGGAGGCATCCCAGTAGAATTGTGGGGTACTTCGCGGTAAGCAAATAGTGCTGCGGGTAAGTATTGATCCCAGCTCTCTGGTTTTTCCTGCGCAAGTTTCCGAAGGATGGAAATAAGGGTCCCGTTAAACCGCTCCACCTGGCCATTTGCCTGGGGGTGGTAGGGAGAGGTGTGGATATGTCGGGCCTGAAATATCCTAAACACTTCCTCGGTGAGTTTTCCTCGGAATTGGGAACCATTATCTGTCAGGATCTGTGACGGAAACCCTAGCCGAGTAAATATGGTGAGCAGAGCCTCAGCAACATGCTTAGAATCACAGGCGGGCATAGCGATAGCCTCTGCCCACATGGAGCAACAATCCACTAACGTGAGTATATAACTGTTTCTCTTTTTGCTACGAGTAAGTGGACCCACAATATCCACCGCTACTCGTTCGAAGGGTGTGCCCAAGATTGGCATTTCTCCCAGAGTGGCTGGGGCCGTCCAGTGTTTCGGCGCTGTCCTCTGGCACTGCGGGCATGATTTCACATATCTCTGGATATCGGCGTTGATACCTGGCCAATAATAATGACATGAAATACGCTGAATCGTGGCACTTATGCCCATGTGGCCACTAAACGGAAGGGCATGGCCCATTTCTAGGACCTGGGCTCGGTATGCTGATGGAACCACAAGTTGCCCATGTTCCTGTCCTCCATTTCCTGCTTTCCGATGCAACAGCCCATTTTTCTTGTAGAAGTCTCCCTTTTGGAGAGGAGTGTGCGCTCTCGGTAGTTTTTTTGTAGCAGGGTGCTAGAGATTGATCCTCCGTTTGTGCCTTTTTTAATTCCTCAGGAAGGATGTTGGGTGGGGATTCCAACTCCGTATTCCGTTTGGCCTGTCCTCTAGTGGTGACAGCCGCCACAACCAGAGGGTGAATGGGTTCTCCCAAGAACACATACCTACACCCTAAGATCAAGGGATAAATAGGGTCGTCCAAGATCGCTGCACTGATTTCCCCAGTCACATATTTTGATTTGACCTTAATCTTGGCTATGGCCAAACGCATAGGTGCTGCACTTTTAGTAGGTCCTTGTATTTCTATAGTGTCTTCTGTCATCTGGTCAGGCTTGACTAGGGATGCACAGACAACTGCGTCGAATGCAAGGCCTGTATCATAAAGGCAGGTCACCTCTTGGTCATTTACGAGGACTGTCTCAACGACCGGGGGATGTCGGGGTTTGTCCAGAGGTTCTTCCGGTCCATTTCCCCTTGCGGCACTTTTACGTAAGCAGGCAGCATGATGAGGTGGGTTTTTCCGGTTGCACTCCTGCGTATTGTGGGTGATGGTTCTACAGTGCTTACACCATTTTTCCCCTTGCCTCTGCTGCTGGAAATTAGATCTCTGAGTAGTCTTGTAGTCTGGCTTGTCATGCTTTTTGAAGTTAGTATACGGTGGTTTCACTTGGGGGTCCATGTGTGACTGAGCTGTCTGTCTAGGTACGTAATCTGGTTGTTTCCGTCTGGGTGGTGGATTCTCTGATAGTGCTGCCTGATATCGTTCCGCTAACTGGACTATGGATTCTAAAGTGCTGGCCCCATTCTCTGTCAGGAATCTTCTCATGTCGGAAGTCATGGTGTCCTTCAGTTGTTCGATCATGACCATTTCCTTCAGGCCTTCCCAATCATGAGTAAAATTCCCTAGGGCACCCCACTTCTCCACGTAGGAATCCAGTCTCGCAGCAAACTGAGCAACGCTCTCGCCAACTTCCCTCCTAGAGTTACGGAACCTCTTCCTATAGGCGTCAGCATGTAGCTCATAACGAACCAATAGTGCCTTTTTCAAAGAGTCGTAGTCATCCTGTAAACCTGGAGGAAGCTTGCTATACACGTCATAAGCAGTTCCTCTAAGCCCTTGCGACAGTTTCAGGTTCCACTTGCTCTTCTCCAAACCAAACGTGGTGGCAAACTTCTCAAATTTGTCCAAATACCTATCGATCGAGTCGGCTTGTTCCGAGAAAGCTTCAAATGGAAACGTCAAGGGTCCCAAAGTTGACATGAGTGAGGATGGCAAAGGTCCTGTGCCCCCTGCGTGCAAGGAAGGCATATCATCTGACCGTGGCGATAGGTTGCCTGAGGAGGTAGATGCGGTCGCACCGGCTACCGGTTCAACTCTTTGAGCTTGTCCCTGCATCTCTAACTGCTTCATCTTCAATGCATGCTCGCGTTCATCTCTCTCGCTTCTTTCTCTAGCGTCTACAGCTTTTATCCTCTCATCTATTTCTGCTAACTTTATTCGCTCTTCTCTTTCAGCTTTCGCTGTTTCTCGAGCGTAATACTTATCAGTCTCGACACTGACATAATTTGCAAGGTCCACCCCACTATAACCTAGATCTCGACCGGCCTCCCCTAGTGCTGCCTTAAGCTTAACTATTTCAGCCATCTTTTGCAGTTAAAGTCCACACTGAGTAAGCTAGTGCTACCTTCCAATAGTATTTCTAACAACAAGTAAATACTAATTATTTATCAGACTGCTGTAGAATGAAATTACTACAGTTATGGAGACTTAAGGTCTGTAATTCAATGAAATACAAAATCAAGAACTAACTTAATTAAACACAACATATATAAAGGGATTCACCAATCAATGCCTGAATTTCTAGAAAAAATGTTTTCTGTCTTTCTAGAGCTCCTGTGTGAAAATACATGTGTTAAAATGGTATACTGTAATGACTGAATGGATGATACTATCCCAGAGGTATGATAAAATACATAAGTTCAAATCCCGGACCGAGACACCAGTGTCACGTAGCGTTTAAAGGATAAGAGAATTATTTAGAGGAAATAATAGATCTGATGTGGAAGATTTGGCTCAAGGAATCCCTGCTGGGTTTTCCCACTTCCGAAGGGTGACGAAGAGGGTAAATTCTCCTAACTCGACAGGTCTGGAAAAGATTGTAAGGAGATATTTGGTCTCTCGCTACCGTCGTCCCCTTCTCAGTTATCTATTATTATTAGTCTTTAATTTATATTATATTTTACGAGCCCCCCCCCCCTTATAAAGGAAGATAAACATAGACAATATTCAACATCTAATGGAAGGAACAAAGCGTGGGGTACAGTATATACACCCAATTGGTTTATTGCAATAAAATGAATAGATGGTGAATGATAGTATTGTCGATGGAATTAGTGTCTGCTGTATGTATTATGTGTCTCACAATTCAAGTGTTTTTCATCATGGATGACTAAACTAGGCATTGATGTAGTGAGTTCCCTTTTTCGTGGACTTAGCTTTTCAGCCCCCGGCTGATAGTGAAGTGTGGTTAGTTCTCCGGTCTCCTGACGTTGCCCCCGGTAGGTCTTGAATGGTTCGGATTTGCCTTCTCTGTGCTCGACTCCGTATTCTGCGCTGAGATTGGACTGTCGTGCAAGGCTCCACCATAGACTACTCAAAGATGGACGCTAACCCGCAATTTAGACACGTGGCTTCAGTGCTTTTAATGCGAGAATTCGCCGATAATTGGGTTAGACCTAGCTTTCTTGAGATTTCCTGGGCAAGTGAAGAATGCTGGCTTTGCCGCCTTTTAGCGGGTCATTTCCGCTTGGACACGTGATCCGTAGCGTGCATCATGTGACCTTAGCCTCGTTTTAGACGCTCCAATCAATAATGTTAAAAGTCACGTGATGTTTTCCTAAGTGGCCTAAACTGGTTCTCCCAAGTTCAAGCAGTTCTAAATTAAAGTGGGTTTCTCGCTACCGAGGTCATTGGTCAACAGTGACGTCGTATCTAAAAATAGCGAGGAGAAAATACCGAACGCTAGGAGATTTTCCGCAAGTGACAATTCCCGAGACTTTGCAATCATGCATTGAGGATGAGAAAAAATGATGTCACGTAAATAATTAAAAAAATGAAGAGAAGATTGGCCAAGTCGTCACAGTTGTGGTCGTGTAAACAATTTGTTGCATCATGGGTTATTATCATCATTGTCATCATCATCTTCTTTTTCACCCTTTACGGAGCCTCGAGTCACCACTGCATATGGCCCACCTTGAGGGAACCTACACCAAAGTACAAAATCTAGCAGCCGTGTTTTCTGTTGCAATTTGTTTGACATGGTGAGGTTGCCAGCTCCATGCGCACCCTTATATTAGTCATCTTTTATGACATGCCTGAAGGAGTAGGGGAGCTGCGGTAGCGGGGTGGTTAGTGCACTGGCTTCCTAGCTTGGTGGTCCATGGTTCGATCCCCAGTTGAGGTGGGATTATTTAGACCGCAAACGGCACTGGGGTCGACCCAGCCTCATGAATTGGGTACCAGAGCAACTCTGGGAAGGTTAAGGCGGCCGGGGTGATACTGACCAGTTCAGCCCTAATGTGCCGATGGTCAAGAAAATATGGGCCTAACACCATATTCCCAATATGCCTCTATAGGCGTGTAACGGGATCATTTACCTACCCCTCTTTTTGAATGAGTAGTATACCTATTCTTTAATTCTTTCTCCCCAGAAACTATATAGGGGTTGGGTTATTAGCTATTGCATATATTTTGTTTGCTTTTTTTTTTTAATGTGTCTATTGTTCTTGTAGCCAACGAGGTTTTTTTCCCAAAACATCAGAACACCTGATCCAGTTGTAAAACTGACAAACATACAGTTTTATCTCTTTATCTTTGTCCTGTGTCAGTTTTACTTCACTGCTGTATATTTGTACAATTGTATTTGTCCGGTAAACTCTTAGATTTTATTATTGTAGTGGTTTACTGTTGAGGAAGGTAAAGGTAAAGGATCCCGTTTCATGCTCATAGTGGCATATTGGGAATATGGTGTTAGGCCCATATTTTCTTGACCATCGGCACACTAGGGGTGATGTGGTCAGCATCATGCCGGCCGCCTTAACCTTCCCAGAGTTGCTCTGGTACCCAATTCATGAGGCTGGGTTGACCCCGGAGCCGTTTGCAGTCTAAAAAATCCCACCTCAACTGGGGATCGAACCATGGACCACTGAGCTAGGAAGCCAGTGTACTAACCACTAAGCTACTGCGTCTCCTACTGTTGAGGAACTTGGAATAAAACTAACGGGCAGTTTGTTAGTAATAATGATTTGACATGACAGACAGAATTTTTGACCAAATTCATCCATGTTGTTGTAGAGGAAAAACTTTCAGGAGTAACTTTGGTAGGCACAGAGAAGTTGAGATATTCAAGAACAGAAGGATTACAGGACATCCTTGTGATTGGAAAAAAATGAAGTGCAAGTGGATCAGTCACATACTAAGTTTGAAAGGAGACTAAGACTATTAGGCAAAGCAGATGAGTAGACTCCACAGTGGTGTAGATAAAAGGGTAGACCCCAAGGCCCCAGGAAAAAAAAATTATGAGGCAGAACTCCAGAATTAAAGAAACACAGCATGGAAGATAGCGAGGTCAGAGCTTGATTGTGTTGAGAATTTTCATGTCTGGGCATGATAAAGACTGAAAATGATCAATATTATTTTACTTCTTTCTGTTTTGCATAATATTTTGCTTATTTTTATATGTGAATATTTGTTTAGGTCACAGGAAATCATACAGGACAGCGATGAGGGCAGACTGCTGACTCGTGCTGTCAAGACTATAGGTAACCATAGTAAAACATAGATCAGATCATCAAATGAGATTACATCAAGTATGGTGTTTACATTTACATTTTGATGTAATTGGTCTTCATCATTTACTTTCTGTTGATAATGCACAAGAGATAATTTGGTCCATCTCTTTATGTCTGCTTCCAACTTTTATTGTTGTCATCCTTCTGCCAGCTTTCCTTTACTTGTTTTCTACATTTTGCTTTTCAGTTAACCCTTTCGCAACGACAGGTTTTTCATTCCCCATGACGACACCATTTTCAGCTTAGTTCGTTCCCCTGAACGACAGGATAATTGTAATTTTAGGGGTCATATTTTTAATTTGACTGTAAACAGTTTATCGTAAAAGGAAACCCATTAAAAGTATATTCTGAACCAGACTACACAATCTCTGACCCTGAATCTGGGTAATCTTTACATTTAGTGCCGTCGAGTATGTATAATATGTGTATGGGTCAGCATTAGAATAACCCTAAACCTAAC
The DNA here is from genome assembly GCA_024509875.1 of Oreohelix idahoensis. Classification (NCBI taxonomy): domain Eukaryota; kingdom Metazoa; phylum Mollusca; class Gastropoda; order Stylommatophora; family Oreohelicidae; genus Oreohelix; species Oreohelix idahoensis. The sequence continues at coordinate 262,485 of JAMPIV010019804.1, read as the reverse complement.
CTCAACCTTAACTCTAAATGGTACGAAAATACACATATTAAACATACTCGACGGCACTAAAGGTAAAGATTACCAGAATCTCAGTAAAAAGAGTTGTCAGAATCATTCAAGTTGAATAAATTCAACTCAAACAAGAATTTTCATGCTCTTTTTCCACAAGATGTTTATGGTTCGGCGGTACGGCAGTGTCCATGTTTGTGAACTTTCGCTTTTGTAAAATCACTATTATCAGTTCTACTGTATTCGCTAGCAGTAAAATATCTTGTTCGTTTCAAGCTTAGTGGCCAGATTTTTCAATGCTGAATCCAATTATGCGCAGCAATTACTGATATGGTTGTAAACAGAAGAGTTCTGGTGCTTTTAAAATAGGACATACACCGTACGTCATATAGGTGAATGGGAACGAGGTATCGCACTACTTCCATGACGTACGCGGTACGGCACAGCGACAAAAATTGTGAAGATTTATGCCGTACGGCGTACATCATACTGGTGCTGAATGGGTTAAGTAATATTTGTTTATGCCCTATGTAGTTTGGGTGGAGGGAGTCTCTGAATAAAATAACACTAATCACATTTAAACAGACCTAAAGGTCTTTTATATTTGGACATGCGCCCTAATATAACCGAATAGGTTTTCATGCGACAAAACCTATTTTGACCAGATTCATCCATGTTGTTGTAGAGGAAAAACTTTCAGGAGTAACTTTGGTAGGCACAGAGAAGCTGAGATATTCAAGAACAGAAGGATTACAGGACATCTTTGTGATTGAGAAAATATGAGGTGGAAGTGGATCGCCAAAACGGGGCAACATTTTATATTTTTTTTTTAAAAGAAGTCTCTGAATAAACAAAGAATGAATAGGACTGCTGCATCCTTAAGCGTGTCGTACAAGGTGACTAATAGAAGGTTGTACATCGGGCTGGCAACCTTGTCGTGTAAAACAAATTGCCACCAAAAAAAAACCACTGCTGCAAGAGCATGCGATTATTTGGTGCAAACCTTCCTGTAAGGGGACCAGCTGCTGTGGTGACTCCATGCTCCTATAAAGAGCGCAGAGGAAAATGATGATGAGTTTTGTTTATATGTGTTCAAAATATTTTATTTAACTAATTTTTAATCTCTTTCATTATATTTATATTCATTCCTAGTTTTTCTTGAACCTCAGTATTTTTCCCCCTTTTCCACAAAATGTGTTACACTAGAAAGACACAAACTTGTGACCCCCCTTTTTTTTTCCTTCTTTTGTTTTTAACCACAAGGAGAAATTAAGCAGTTATTGTTTGCCATTGTTATAATCACTTAGTTCCTGGATAAAATCAGGAGTGAAGAAAATTGCAACTAAGGTGAAGTGGGTTTAATTCCCAGTGCTTGCGGGAAAAGTACAACAGGAGGCTGACACTTGGAAGTCATGACCCCAGTAGCTCGCCTACCTGCCCCCCGGCCCCCCTTTATATAGAGTGAAAAGGAGATAAAAGGGCCGAAAAACTTGTCTGACATAGGTACCACTTCTGATGATCATATTGCTCCCTGTTGTATTGCTCTTTGGCCACTGGAAGAATAATTGAAATGGAGATTTTAAAAAAAAATGATTCTGCAAAAATGGTTAACATAGAAAGTAAACATTTACCTATAGGTTTTGGGAAGAAGAGGCAGGTGATTTTGTCACTGTCGCATTGTTGGCAATCACTGGAAGTATAATTTTATCACCATCATCACCTTTTAGCTTCCTGAGGCACATAGGCCTTCAACTAATTCGTGCCAAGTCCTATTTTTCTGTGCCATCTGCTCAAGGTCCTTTCGTGTCTTCTTTATTCCTTTCATTTCTGTCTCCAGTTCTCTTCTCCATTTGGTCTCCTTCTACCTTTCTTACCATGGGGGTTCTAGATCAAGGAATGCCTTGTGAGGCAGTCAGCAGGTTTCCTCAGTGTTTGTCTTATCCATCGCCAGCATCTTCTTCTCATCTCTTGTTCTACTGGCACTTACCAGAGTCTTGTCATCAGTTCCATGTTGTTGATCTTCTCATACCAATCGCTGTTCTATGAGAGCACCCATTTATGAAAGTCTGTAGCTAAGTATAAAATAAGATCCTGCAGAATGATAGAGCATATTAAAGTTTTACATGTATGATAGAGAAGGCCACTCTCCAAACCTCCGATGTCTTGCGGGCAGTGTTAGGATGTGCAAGAACATGGACAGGAAGACTCCACAACTTCCCCACTGAAGACACGCCCACGGCGACCGTTTCCTCAATTGGCTGTGTGTGGTGTACCCGGAAACGGGGCCTCCCAGTACTGAGGCACAGTTAAGTCCCCGATGTCACTTATCGGTGCAGAGTTGAGAGAGATGGCTGAACATCACAATCCCCCCTGTGTTGCAGCATGATGAGAACCCAGCATTGCACACTGAGCTTGGGGGGATCACTTGGGCACCAGACTTAATACTGGCTCTTGACTGGATGGCCGCATGCAGGAGATTTCTACAATGGAGGGTTGGCAGGTGGTGGGTATGTGGAAGTGGCTCTGTGCAGGACGTGAGGATTCCTTGGGAGAGCCCAGAACCAGAGCACAGCATTGTGCAAGCTCTGCATAGTTGGAGAGCCCCCTGGATGACGGGGAATGCACAGTGCGCTACCCCACCTATCCTCAACTGCTAACTTAGAACCAGAAGTGGGGTCCTCTGTATGCGTGCCAGGCCAGGATAAAATGCCTGGGAAAGAGACTGGAGCTCAGAACTCCCTAACTCAAAGTTGCAGGATGGCAGAAAAGCCATGGGAAAGACAGGGCTATTTTGAAGATAACGCAATCATATTTTCATCATACGAGCTCAGACGCCGCCTCGGTAAACAAGGTCCGCGCAGAGCAGTGACACCCCCAGGCTGCTTGCGAATAGTCTACTACTGGGAACATAAACAGATTAGGGATGAGCCCACTCTCCCGTTGAACAGGTGCTAAAGTCGTAGATACTGGGCCAGAAGGCGCACCGGAAACCACAGTATCACGCAACTCGCTTTTTTTTTTTTTTTTATGGAGAGTACACCGTCACATATATGATATAGGACAGGATGGGGCTTCTCGGCTAGAGTTAAGTGCAGGATTGTCGCTGAAGGTAGCTGGGCGTACGTGATAACAACCTCCAGCATGAAAATGGAGATAGAGGCGGCTACTGCGGCTTTAAGGTGGTTGTCTGAAATTTTATTAACAAGGGCAGTTATTGTATCAAACTCTCAGTCCATGCTTCGGAAGATCCAAAATGGATGGCTGCGGCATGAAGGGAAAACCTCATTAGAAGCCTTGAATCTTCAAGAATTGGTCTGAATATACTGTCCTTGTCATGCCGGGATATGCGGCAATGAAAGAGCTGATAGACTAGCTTCAAGAGCACCTATAGTAGGCGCATTGGATATGGACAAGGGAGAGATACTGAGGACAATTATTGATCGCCTTTTAGAGAATGACACTGCAATCGATGAATCATCAAGGCTAAGATTGCTGGAGTTTGGCATTAGGCGTACGACTGGCAGGGATGAACGTTTGAGAGGATGCATCTGGCGTATGTACAACCAGCGTGCAACAGGAACAATTAACATTCATACCCTTCGACATTTGCTGAGGGAGACTTGAGCACCTATGGGTTTGCCCGGAGTGCAATGATGACAATTCTGAACAACAACAACAACAATAATGATATAGGAAGAAGGAGAGTCTTATGAGAGAAATGATTAAGTACAGTCAGGAGTATAGGAAGTTTAATGTGCCAGAAAGCTGGTGCAGCTGCAGTTAGAACTGAGCCACCACACCATGCCATGCACTAATACATACATGAATAAGTTGCTCCAAACAGGACTGTAGAAAAAATTCACATGCGATTACAGTTGCACAACAACTCCTTGGTACAGGCTTTTATCTAACTTAAACTTTAATAATGTAATTGCTAAGGGTGTAAAAGTATGTACTGTAAATGTAAATAAAATAAACCAGTGGCCAGATTCTTCTTCGTCTTCTTGGATCCTTAGCCCCAGACTGACAAATCAGTCAGTGGCCATCACGCCTAGTGGCGTCTTGTAGGGCAGCAACAAACTGTCCCCATTTTGCTCCGTCAGTGGCCAACCTTCGTGCCATGCCCTAACTCAGGTAGTGGCCAGAGTGTTCCTCTGTAAAACTTTCTCATCATGTATCATCTGATACATTTCAATAAGTCAGTCAGTAAATCAATATCTTTGATCTCTCCAGGGAGCACAGGTCCTCAACAAAAACACGCCATACCATCTGCTGGAGGTGTCTCTATTTCTTCTTTATCTATTTACATTTCTCTTCTCCATTTCTCTTCTCCATTTATTTTTTGGTCTCCCTCCATTTCTCTTACCCAGGAGATTTCCAAAACAGGGACTGCCTTGTAATGCTATCAGCTGGTTTTCTGAATGTTTGCCCTGTTCAATGCTAGCATCTTCTCTTCACCTCTTGTCCACTGGTGTCTGGCTCTTTCCATCAGTTCCACTTCAATGATCTTGTCATACCATTTCAGTCATCTGACACGTGTACATCCAAGAAATTCATAACATTCACACCACATGTGAATGATGGTTATTTCTGGTTCAGTCACAAATGAACTCGGGCTAATATGATAACATGTTGTGTCACAGTTCTTTCGCTTAAATAAACATTCTCGAACTTTGATTTCAACAGACTGTCCCAAAATATGTAAAAAATACTTGCTGTAAACATGCATGGCTTTTAAACTGCAAGCTACTGATCACAAGGTGTTAAGGTCTATTTTTTGATAACTCACAAACACTCCACTGACTATGAGAAACTATTCACTAGCATTAATCACTAATGCTGACAAAACTATTTCTCACTGCTACTGCATGTGCTGCTGATCCTGCAAATGGCAGTCAGCTACATGCAACTGCATTTTGACACCGACTGGTGGTGTGGTGCAGGTGGTGATAAATAAGCTAACAAAACTTCTTATTATGGCCAGCTCATGAAGATCCTACAACCGTTAGACACTTAAGCTATGGCATTCAGCTAAAATCTTATTTTCCATGTGAGTTTTCGCAAACTGAGTTCGAATCACCAATTCTGGCCTATTGGTCAGACCACTTGACCTCGGTAAACCTACTTTTCAATAACTTTTTTTCAAAGTGACCAGTTCTTATTGACCAATCTAGTCACATAATAATAATAATAATAAATTCTTTAAGCGCCAAACACGGCGCATAAGGCAGAAACCAGTGCTCTCCAGGTTGTTCGTTGTGACGCCACTCCTCTTAGCTCTTGCACATTATTTAGGCCCAACGTTCTTCCTTCTCTTATTATTGTTCTTCTGAGTGTTTCTTTTGGTCTTCCTTTTTTCCGCTTACCCTCAGGAACCCAAGTGAGCGCCTGTAGTGGTATTCTTCTGTTGTTTTGCATTCGTAGGACATGACCGATATATGACCATCGTCTTTTCCTTATATAGTCGGAGACATATTTCTGCCTAGAGTCTTCTCTTATTTGTCGATTAGTCTTGAATTCTTTCCAACTGATGTTCATGAGTTTTCTAAGACATTTGTTCTCGAATGTATTCAGCTTGTTCTCCAATGATTTTGTTATTTTCCAACTCTCACAGCCGTATGTTAACACTGAGATAACATTTGAATTAAACAGACGAAGCTTGGTATGTATATTCAATGATCGTAATTTCCAAATGTTAGATAATCTATTGAAGGCGCTAGCTGCCAAAGCAATTCTAGTATGGATTTCTCTTGTTGTGTCACCATCCTGAGTCACATGCCCTTGGCAAATATATCTGTAAACAAGTTGTATTTCGAAATGTCAAGTGTTACTGTCACACTTACAAACCTATAGGCTAAGATTATCACATGTTTGTGAACTTTACATTTTCTGAAGTCCTACTTTTAATTGTCATTCTTACATCATGTGTTGGCATGTGTCACAATACTTGAAGCAAAGAACCTTAACCCTACCAGCCCTGACCCCTGATGGTTATGTTCCCTTATGCCTGAGTTTCCTGAGCAAAAATGTATAAAAAATACACATTTCGCAGAAACAATAATGACCTGAAAATCATTTCACATATTCACATAACTTTTAAGGACATTATAGATAATAGGCTTATTTATAGTTCAGCACCAGTATTGCATTCCGCCTTCCTGTGCCAGTCAGCAGAGCAGGTGGATCCACTAACAGCTGGTAGAGGGCCCTGCCTCCTGGCACTAATCACAGCATCGTCAAAATCCTGCTCGTTATCACTGTCAGATCTACTTTCTTCATCACTGGATTCTAGGTCACTTCCATTATACGTATCATCAAATTTCTGTTCATTGTCATTTGAAATCATTATATTTTCTATTACTTGAGAAGCCTAGACCTAGGACTTTCCCACTCCATGTAAATAAATATTAGACAAACATAAAGGTATGTTTTCAGGCACTCGTAAGAAATAAAAAAGTAGAACACAAGACAACAGAAAAACAACAGATGTGAGTGGCTTACCCAGGATTTGAACCCCGGACCTTCCGTACGACAACACCGCCTAGCTATACAAGTGAATCACACTATCCTCCCAGCCAGCTAGGCATCTCCTTATATGTTCCCACTCAATATACTTGGTTCCTGATTTGTCTGCTTCATGCTAAAAAAATAGCCAGATGTTCTGTAAGCACAACGACCACTGTTAACGAGAGCTGTCATTTGCTGCAGAACATATAATCCGCACTCACTACTTAAATTTAATGTGACTGATTGATTATTTTTAGTTTGGACCCTGGTTTTCACATGGATGTTGTTCATTTCTGATATACTGGGAATCTAGCAGAGAGTCATTTTAGTTATTCCCGGTAATCTGGGATACAGAAGAGTTAACTTTTAGCACTAAATAATTATTAAACCCTTTTAAAACACAGATTACAAGTCATTGGGCTAAGGAGCAATTAGCCTGAACCCTTCGGTTTACCAATATTTTTTTTTAAAGTTGGCTCACACTTTCACATATGTCAAAGCATCTATTGTTATTAAATAAACCTAGTTACTATGGTTGTGTACTTTCATTGATTTTCAGCTGCCCTACTTAGTCACAGTACTGTGACAGTAAAAACCACTGCATGTCTAGCTTTAGGAGAAATAGGACGCAATGGACAACTGCCACTACCACAAGGAATAGATCTGGCAACAAGTAATGGCACCCTTGAAAATGGAACAGAATCTGAGCAAGCTGATAGGAAGGAGGAGCCAAAAAGGGCCAAAGTTGAAAGTCAGAGCGATGAGGAGATAACAAAGCTGTCAGTGGTGAAGACTTTAATTGCCATGATCAAGACAAGTAATGAAGCCAACAAGGTAAGTGAAACTTCTATGGCTGTCATAATGAAAGTGTGTTACTGCATTTAAATCATACAAGTTAAAGTAATGATATCTTCTTCTTCTTTCGTTCGCTTGAAATATATTGTCTATATCTGCAATGTTGTTTCTTGTATAAACTTCACTGTCTTTTGTAGTTCATACAGAGGTCCGTATAGTTTTGCTTCCAGTGTTGTTTCTCTGGGCCAGTGGGTTTGCCTCAATATATCATATTCGGGGCAATCTTGAAGTACGTGCTCCGCAGTCTGGGGTGCCTGTCCACATGTACACATGGCTGAATTGCCAATCTTGAATTTTGTATACATGTGGCTGCGGAGGCGATTGTGTCCTGTTCTGAGGCGCAGAATGACAATTTGTTCTGATCTGTTCATAGCTTGGTAGTCATCCTGTGTTGGTGTTGGTGGTTTTCTGATTGATTTGATCATCTTTTTCTTCTGATAAGTAATGTTATATATTGCACAGTAATGTAATGATTCATTCATTCATATCCTTTTTTTTTGCTTCTTTATGAAGCATGGAGCCACCATTGCACCTGATTCCTTACAGGAAGCCAGTGTCAAATCATGTGCTCTTGCAGCAGTGGTTTCTTTAGCATTTCTTTTTAAATGATGAGGTTGCCTGCCCCCATGCCCAACCTCATATTAGTTGCTACATTCCTGAGGTAGCAGTAGCCTATTCTTTCTTTGTCTCTTCAGACACCCAGGAACTACATGGGGTATTTTAAGGATTAGCTGTATGAAATGAACAAGATTTTAAAGTTTGCTATTGTTGCAGCTGAACAGGCCTTCATCAGGGAACTCGGTGAATGGTCAAATACCATAATTCCCACCGTAAGTACTTGGTCGGTCAGTCACATTTTGCACACCATCATTTGCGCACTTTTTTCTATTTTCGAGGGAGTGCATTAACTTTCAACCACAGCTAAGGGGGTGCAACTGTGGTTGAAAGTTAGACAATAATTGTATTGTTTCCCCTTACATGTACTCTGACTCTGGCGAAAATAGGAAAGTGTGATGGTGTGCATTAAATCAACAGACAATCAAGATACTCTTCTGTACAGTTTCATTTGGGAAACGGATTTAACTCAGCATTTTTCTTAAAAATAACCTTAAAATGTAAGTTTCTGATTGTTTCTTCAAGACAAAATTTTAATGTAAAGTATCGCAGATGATAAGATGGCTAAAAGGAAGAGACGATCACGTCATTCACAGCGAGCAAGCGAGACTATAGAAGAAGCAGCAATGTAATATGTGTAACAGAAACAACACACTATAATTAAAAACCTGCCAATTTTGACGGGTTGTTGCTAGTAGTTATATAAATTGATAAAAGACATGCAAAAAAGGCTGTAAAGAAAATAAAAATAAAGTTATGAAGTGTTTGGTTAAATTAAAAAAAAACAAAAAACAATGAAGAATGAAAAGATGAAATAATCAATAACTTAGCTCAAAGATCTTTTGGAAGTGGAAAATGAAAATGAACCACTGCTTCCAGTATAAATAATACTTTCATCTGATTGGTTATCATGCCTCTCTCTGTCACTCTAAGCCAAAGCACAGAATTTCCAGTCACCAGGTCTCGATTTATCATCATCTCCTATTTTGCTCCTTAGGGAACCACCATGGCAGAGAGCTTCCTTGCAGGCAACCTATGCCCAAACACAAAATCTTGCAGCAGTGATATATGTTGCAATTTGATTTACATGTTGAGGGTGCCATCCCCATTAACAACCTCATATTAGTCACCTTTTACAACAAGCCTGAAGGAGAAGTCGACCTCTTCTTTCTTTGTCTCCTCATAGACCCTGGGAACTACATGGGGCCAGTTTGTCATTGACAATCATAAATTTGAGGCAGATGATCAGAAATTGAGCCAAGGATAATATTGTTTTATGCTGACCAAACTATTTAGTCTGACTAGTGCCTTAAGACTTGAAATTGTATGCCCTACTCTACAGTTTTCCCCTGGCCTCGTGCTATATTCAAATGTTAAAGTCAAAAATGGTCTTAAATTTTCTAGTTTATATAGTTCATCTATAATTGATTAAGCAAATTAGTTTTGGTTTTTTTTTTTTGCTCTTCGGCTCTTTTTTTGTTGTTCTTTTTTGCACAGCATTGCTATAAATATTGTATTCATCAGTTTTTCTTTGTAATCATTCGTATCTTTGGATGTTTCACATCCGGGGGTCAGGTCATAGGTCACTTTATTGACATGTTTAGCCTGTCATTGTAATTTTCTATCTTTGATCTTTCATTTGTAATGAACACAATGCTGTGGTAGTTGAACTATGTTGCAAGCTTTACTGTTTTTGTTGATGCTTTACTTATTGTTAATATTTATTTTCTCTATGTTGATCATGCTGTCATGTTGTAAGCAGTTGGTGTTAAGAATATGCATATATTTCTGTAGTTTTGCACTGTTTTTTTCTTTTACACTGACAGATCATCATATCAGTTACCAAAATTGCTAATCAAATTAGTTGTTCATTGTATGTAAGTCGTGACAAAGATAATCTGTAGCCAAAATCACAGTACACCTAGAACATTTCCTCCATCCATTAATGGTTACAAACTGTATGTGAATCTCAGACAAAGGAAAAAGCTGCTGTCTGCCTGGGAAACATTTGTGTTGGTGACAGTGAGTTCCCCCATAAGAAGGAAGCCATTGAGGAACTCATGAATGCCATTCAGGTACTTTAGTTTCTGTAACAATTAAACCAGACTGCATGGAAGATTAAAAGTATTTAACACTTACATTCCAAGTTTCTCTAGGATCCTGTGTAACAAGAAATACTTCTCATTGCTTGACGGAGAATGAGGCTTCTTTTTCTCAGAGATCACACCAGTGTCCACTTTAGAACATTACTCATCTGTTGACTAAGAAAACATTGCTTTAGAATTTTAGCCCAACATGTCTGTTTATATCAGGGGTCCTCAAATTGGTTGATAATGACCCCCCAAGGGTCTTTATTGACATCTATGGGATCAATAAACCTCAGAGGATCCATCAAGGGTCAGTTTCATTTGGGCAATTGAGCCACTTCTACTTACATTCTCAAGTTTGCACATGGTAGAAGGTGGTTTTAGCCATGCACATGCAGTTTTATCAAAGCAAAAGAACATACTGAGCCTGGAAAAGCTTGGTGACCTACGACCAAAACTCTCTAATCTGCAAACAAATATCAATCAATGCCCTTGTTAATGCACATTAGCCACATCCTTCCCATTAATCAATTTAACCAGTTCAGTAAAAAGGTAATGTTAATTTATTGTGCCTCTGTAACAACTCCCTTATTTTATTTATTCCTTTTTTGCCTGGGGTCGATTAAAGATCACGGATTCACGGAGAGGTTGAGACTCTTAAAAAGTTCAGGGACCCCTGGTTTATATGGTTACAACCTTTATGAGTGCCTTTACCATTTTGCACACTTGTATGTGGGCTGGATTATCCATTAGGCTAACTAGAGTGAAGCTTAGGGCCCAGAGCTCTTGGGGGCCTGTGTATAAGGTAAAAAAATTTTTAAATGCATAGATTTACGTACAGCAAGAAAGTGTTTGCACTTTGCATCGCATTCATAACGTTCTGTAAAAACAAAAGTAGCTTAAAAGACATAATGCACCCCGGCAAAATCAGTTATTAAGGAAATTGTTGAAAGATAAACAAGAAAAATGTATCTATAAAATTTGTTTATTGTGTTTACTTTAGTAATGATAAAAGTAATACAAATAAACAGTCATAAAAAATAATTACGAATGAAAAAGGTAAGCAATGCTAAGAAACTAACATACCAGTTTATTAATAATACTAGTATTTACCACCACCATGCTAAGGGGTTTGAAACAAAAATATTAAAATTATTGCCTATTAGGTGAAGGGGGGCCCAAACACCTACAAGCCTAGAAGGCCAGTCTTAGCTTAATCCGGCCCTACTTGTATGCCCAGCCCTTATGTTTATAAAAGCCAAAATCTTCATTTCATTAAATTTTTCTTTTGCTATAATATTTCTTTTGAATAAAATGAACTTTGCTTGCCCATTAGTTGTTTTTATCTAGTTCGATCTTTCTTTTCTGCTTTGCTTTTTAATAAATTAACTTCTTTATCACACAGTCTAAACAAGTGGAACTTCAGTTTCCCATTGGTGAAGCCCTGGTTGACATGGCAATGGGCCCGACCTCACCCAGCGCCAGGTGCGCTTGGACTACGTCTAAAGAAGACCATGAGGTACTTTGTTTGTAGTAATACCTTTTTCAATACAGCTAATGGGTTAAAAACTGAGTTGAGTACCAAATTTTGGTTCCAATAAGACAATCCTTGTCTGACTTTATAGGTCATGTATTGAGGAAACTTGTTGATAGCACTACAAGGCAGTCCTTATTCTGGAATCCCTTGGGAGAGGGTTGTAGGGGGAGAGCAAGAAATACATGGAGAAGAGAACTGGAGACAGAAATGGAAAGGGAAAATAGAAGGAAGTATTTTGAGCAGATGGCACAGGACAAGATACAGGGTGAGTGCTTGTTTGTGTTAACTTCAAAAAATGATATTTGAAGAGAAAAAAAAGGACATTTTATGATTATGGTTATATTAAACAGTATACAAGTCCGTATCTTTTTATTAGATCCCCCGAATACCAAAACATTCTCAAAATCGGAAGTTTCTTTGGGCCATTTTTGAACACATTTTGTGGCGAATTTGGGCTACTTTTCAGACATGATTTGGGCGTCACTTAGAAACCGAAAAATATCCAGTTTCAGAAACACAGCAGTCCCCAGCGATTTTAGATAAGAGGAGATGGACCAAAATTCAGTTCTCATGCAGCTTAACGAGGTGTCCAATCAGCATGAATAATGCGTTACATGGTAGATTTGCTATGACCCTTTCTGTTTGTAGTGATAACTTCAAGAAATGCAATAATGGAGTTGGAACAAATAAGTACTCACAGCACTAGAAGTACCTGGCATAAATTTGTTGAAGGCTTATGCTCCTTGAGGAACTTAAGGGTAAATAATGAATGAATTAATTGTCTAATTAACATTTGTATTAATCTATAGTCTGTTTTATAAGTCTCACTCCTTTCTGTATTCTAAAGCTTTCTTGTTTGTCATTCATATGATGCTGTACAGGATGCCTCTTGGGACTTGGCTTGCATGAGCCCTTTTGGATGTTATTGCTAGGTCTAGGTTGTCTTCTGCCCCGCGTTAAGTTCCTAGTGGTCTCTAAGGAGACAAAGAAAGAATAGGACTACTGTTCCTTCAGGCATGTTGTACGTGGTGACTAATATGAGATTGTGTATGGGCCTGGCAGTCTCCTCATGTAAAACAAATTGCAACAGAAACCACTTCTGCAAGAGCACATGTATGCTTTAATGTCATCCTCCTGCAGATGGTCCAGCTGCAAGGAGCTGAAAGGGAAAAGAAGAAGGTTGACTTCTAATTCACTTTTATGTGCAAAAGAAGTTCATTATGTGGTCAGAAATTGAAGGAAAAAAGTTATCAAGCATCACAGTGAGATCTTTGTTCACTTTCAGACTGCTAGATGTAATACGAATGTGTCTGGGTGGTCAATGGCTGGTTACAAGATGGTTCATAAAAAATGGACTTCAATGTCGGTGTAGTTGGGTCCAACAAGTACATTCATGTTTATTCACGTGAGATAATACATTACAGTTCATGGCATTTGATTCATAATATGAGTACATTGAATGCTCCTACAGTCCTCCTTGGAACGTCACATATCTGGAATATTTACTAGCAGTGCCATCACGGTTATCACTGAAGTATTGAAAACCAGACATGGAGTTAATATAATAAAATTGCTATTGCAAATACTTCTCTGGAAAAAATATGTCCTCGAACTCAATCCTTATGTTCGGAATCTTTATATATATCAGTGGCGACCTTCGTAAAATATACAGCCACGTAGAAGAATAGATAATCTTCTAATATCAAGGAGCAACAGCTTCGACGTCTTCCTTGACTGAAATCTACTAACGAAAGTCCCCGTCTAACGGTTTGCATAAATTATGTTTAGCACCAAAACTAAGTCATCATATCTAAGTGACGTCAGACTAACATCGCGTTCATTTAACATTCATATAAGTGCAAAATACATCATGCTGGCCACGAATAGAACTGTTAGCGCGTAGATTAACTGATAACAGAACTAAACATAGTCAACATGTAAAATACATGATAAATCATCTTTAACAAATTCCTCCCCCGGTAGGTTGAAAAAAAATCGAGAAAAATTTTTTTTTTCAAAAGTATGACCGAAAAAATTTAAGTTAATCTCGTCCTAAGATTTTGGAACGAAAAATCACGAAAAAATTAAAGAAACATCCAGATATGTTTTATTACACTAATGTCAATGTCGTTATCTATAATAATTATACATCAAACGTATGTCAGAGCAATGTATACATAATGAAAGGTCATTAATAGAAAATGTCGTCAATAGTCAACAAATTAGAGAAGTCTATGATACTTAAAGAAGTATATAAGACAAATTAATATATAAACATAGTGATGGAATAATTAACTACTCTGTAATATTAATTAAATAAATTAAAGAGAAGAATGTGGTAACTATATAATTATGCAGTAATTCAAAAATAAAATTATATGAAGAGATATAATTAATCTAAAGTATCGGTAATTAAAACAAAAATGTAATGCATGTGTGTATAAACAATACAATAGAAAGTAGTGAGAAATGAAAATTAGAAAAGAAAATATTTTTAGCAAGAAAAAGTAGACATCAGAATAAAGGGAAGTAAGGAAGAATAACATAAAGCGAACAAAGAAATTGTGTGTTACCTATTCAAAATTATTACTAATCAGAGAGAAGTAAAGACAAGACTTAATCTGTCTAAATATAATAGTGAGTTATTAAACTATCATTTAAATATCAACTATACATAAATACGCAATATAATAATACATTAAAATACAATATAACAAGAAAAGTCAGTTCAGTTTCAAATACTGTAAACATCAGAATCCTTGAAATGTATAATGTTCGGAGCAGTAATATGTCACTGTTAAATTCACACTCGTCAATGGAGAGCAGCTCCATAAACTAAAGTTCCATGTATCAATACAGCAGTAATCAATCCTGGTAGTTTCTTGAATTGTAGAAGATGTGAATTCCATAGTCATAAAACGAAAACCTGGTAAAAGTTTGATCTCCGCATCAACATATATCTCCGAAATGTCCCATGAGATATTCAGCAATAATTAACATATTTTGTCCATCAATATGATACAAAAGCCATTGTAGGCTGCGAACGAGACAGTCTTTTCTTCTGTACCCTTTCTTGTTTGAAGCGAGGTTGTCTTTATGTGCACTTTATGATTTGAAAGGAGGTTGACTTGATTACCAACAAAGTCATGAATTAACGAATGTATTCAGTGCATTAATTAGGCCTCAGGTACGGAAGTCGGATTCCTGGATAAGACAGCCACGACATTGTCCGAACCTGGGATGTGTTGAATCTCAAAGGAGTATGGCTGTAGTAGGATGGCGAATTGAGCCATTTTTTGGTTTTTATGGTTGGCACGTTTCAAAGCCGCAACCGAACGTTCGTCGGTTTGTATAATGAAAAAGTAAAAACCGCTCCAGCTTTTGAATAGCCCATACAACTCCCAAAAGTTCTTTCTCAATTGTTGAATACTTCTTTTCTGCATCCGACCGCTTTCTGGATATGTAGAGGGTAGGATGCAGTGTACCATTGTAGTCCTGTAACAGCGTAGCTCCCAAGCCAACATTACTCGCGTCTGTTTGGAGTATAAAGATTTTGGAAGTATCAGGCAACCTCAAAATAGGAGGTGAATTAAAAATAGTTAAAATTTTCTCAAAAGCTACCTGTGTATCTTTCGTCCACTTTACTTTTATTGGCATGCCCTTTCGTAATAACGACGAAAGGACAGCTGTGATATCAGACAAGTTAGGGACAAATCTACTATAATATTGTACTAATCCTAACAAACTTCTTACTTGCCTCTTGGTATGAGGAATAGATAAGTTTAAGATTTTGGACACATTCTGAGGTATGGTCTGAAGTTGACCAGAACCAATAGTATGTCCTACAAAAGTTAGTTCCTTAAATGCTATTTGTACCTTAGTAGGTTTAGCAGTAAGATTATGGAAACGAAGAGTTTCCAATAAGGAACGAAGTCCTACAAAGTGTTCCTGAAAAGATGAACTGAATAAGCAAATATCATCTATGTATGTTAAGATATCAGTTCTATGTGACAAAATTTTTCGCATCATGCGAATGAATGTGGCAGGTGCGTTCATCAGCCCGACAGGCATAACATTCCACTGGAATAACCCATGTGGAGTTGAAAACGCAGTAAGAGGTTTAGCTTGTTCGGTTAATGGGATTTGCCAATAACCTTTTGTCAAATCTTTTTTTGTAAATAGGATAGCATTAGAGAGACGAGCAAGTAGATCGTCAAGAGGTGGGTGTGGTTCAGCGTCTGAAATTGTTTTAGCGTTTAATTTGCGATAATCTACGCATAATCGAATATTATTATCCTTTTTACGGACAATAACCAATGGAGATGAATATGGAGAATTACTGATTTCAATAATTCCCAATTTCAACATCTGATCTAACTCTTGAGTAGTTTTATCCTGATAATGTAAAGGAACAGGATAAGGTCGTAGACGGATAGGAATATCATCAGTAAGGATGATATCATGAGAAATAACTGATGTTCGACCAGGTCGGTCAGTAAGAACGTCAGAAAAAGATTCAAGTAAGTTAGATATTTGGCAATGTTGAGAAGTTAAGGACGTTGAAATCTCAACATCCCGCCAAGATTCTGTAGAATCCATAGCAAGTAAGGGTAAAGACATGTGGATGTCAGGGAAGGAAGATTCCTCCTCCTGAATCACTGATAAATTAGAATAGTGACAACAACTAGCAACATTGTCATCCATGTCATGAAAAATAGACTGTAAATGCTCAGGTCTTGTATGAAATTCTTTGAGCATATTAATGTGGAAGACTTTTCTTTGACCATTTATATCAAGCACGTAATCAACATTAGAAATACGTGAGATTACTTTGAATGGACCATTCCAGGCAATCAGTAATCTATTGTCCCTCCGAGGAAGCAATACAAACGCTTCATCTCCCGGAAATAGTTGACGTAGATGTCTATTCTTATTCAAAAAGAGTCGTGATTTATGTTTGGCAGCCTCTGATGAAGCTGTAGCCAACTGACACATGTCAACAATCTTGCGACGAAGATTGATCACATACTCATAAGATGACTGTGTGTCCTGAGTCATCTCAGAGTCAGTAAGAAGATCTTTGATTAATCTCATGGGACCTCTGGGTGGAGCCCCAAAAACGAGCTGAAAAGGGGAAAACCCGGTCTGCTCATGCGGCACTTCTCGATAAGCGAAAAGTACGGCTGGCAAGACTCTGTCCCATCCTGAAGATATTTGGTAGTCACCTTATGCAATAACTGCTTGAGCGTTCTGTTGAGCCTCTCCATAGAACCATTACTCATTGGGTGATAAATACTACTCAAAGATCTGTCAATTTGAAGTGTTTTCATGACAGATGTCATGGTTTCAGAGACGAATTGAGACCCATGATCAGATAAAAGTTTACGAGGAAACCCTAATCTAGAAAAAATTAACAAAAGAGCATCAACTACCTCTGAAGACGTGGTATGTTTCAGAGGGATGGCCTCAGGCCATCTAGTGCACAGATCAATGCACGTGAGAACATACCTGTGACCTCTAGCAGAAGCAACCAATAAAGGACCGATGATATCAACGGCCATCTTATCAAAAGGTATAGTAGATATATCACATGCTTGAATTGGAGCGACGTGAAAAGCTCCTCTTGATTTGACTTCTTGGCAGGTAATGCAAGAACGTACATATAAGGAAACGTTCCTGGAAACACCTGGCCAAAAGAATGAAGATAACACTCTGGACCATGTCCGAGTGTATCCCATATGACCAGCGCAATGCGAGTCATGTGCATGTCGTAATATATATGGCCTAAGTTTCAGAGGTACCATAACTTGAAATTTGACATTAGAGTTATCAATAAAATTTCTAATCAATATGTCATTTTTAACTGTAAACCAATGTTTACGACTTTTATTTAAGTTAACCTCTTCATTATTTGTGACCATATCAAAAAAAATTTTCAATGAATCATCTTCCTTTTGGAGTTTTGCAAATGACACTCTGTCTATCCCTGAATGTACATCAATCTCATCCTGAGTAGTTATCTCCAGCTCTGAACTGTTTTCAGTTTCCATTATTTGAGCTTGGGCACGAGTAGTAACTGCATTGGCAGTCAACAAATTCTTTTTTTCCCACTCTTCAATTTCTTCTGGGGAGCAGTCCTTACTCCCATGGATGCGACCCACCGTTAGATCAGCGACAGGATTATTTAATAAACATACTTTAACTTTCCCAGAAAAGAATGGAGTATGAATATTAACAATAGCTGTGGGGTAAAATTCCACAGTTCCTGCAAAGGTAATACATTTTACAAATTCTCCGGTTGAACAAGACGGGTGGACCAGCGACTGCCTAATTCCAACAGTCGTTGAACCAGAATCCTTTAGTACTGATACTAGAGTACCATTTACCAATCTTCTGTTGAATATAAGGGTACCAGTGCCATAATGGGCCGAGAGACTCACAGCAGGAAGGGGATGTCCACACTTCAGAATCATAGTGCTGTCTTTCTGAAATAGACTTTTACATTCCTGGCAATGGGAAGCAACATCAAAATTAAATGAGTAACATGCAGATGATTGAACCTGATTATTCAATTCATGATTACCCACAGGTGTATTAGTAATGAGTGCCACCCCTGCATTATGTTCTGACCTCGTTGGGCCACGTGAGCTAAATCGTTGTCTCTGACAATCAAACGAATTACCTTGATTTCTTAAGGTGTGACTGTTACTTCTATTACAGTACTGTTGATTGTTATTACCCCAATTATTATTTTGAGGAACGAAATTATTTTATTTTCTCCAGTTATTACCTTGTTGGAAATTGTTGTTATAATTATTATTATATCTATATTGAGGTGACTGGTTTCTAAATTGTTGACGACCCCTACCAAAATTATCATGTTTGTTGAAATTGCTATTTCTACTATACTGATTATCATTATTTCTCCTAATCATAAAATTTCTGTCTAAGCTCTGAGATCTGGTTCTGTTATTATTATTCCAAGTTGCAGCAGAAGCAACTGGAAGAGCATCTCTTATTTGGTTGTTAGCAATGCATGATCCTGGATGTGCAGTGCAATATTGTGTTGTTATTTCCTCTAGAGCAGCCAAATTTGGTGGTTATCGTTCATGTAAGAATTGCAAAAATGGCTTGCTGGCTGAAGATAATACCTTATCCCTTAGTATTAAATCAACAAGTTTATCATAAGATTTATCAATACCTGATAATTGAATCCATCTATTAAAAGTAATTCTTATTGCGGCGATAAATTGAGAGAAGTCTTTTCCTGTCTCAAGAATCATTGTCTTAAATTTCATACGATAACCATCTTCGTTGAGTTGAAAAAGTTTCAATAGTATTGCTTTAGCAGCATCATAATCATTTCTAACTGCCTCATCCATTGTACTGATGGCAGTCATAGGTTCTCCACTCAAAAATTGTAGTAGTTTGGTAACCCATAATGATTTATCCAACTTATGTGCAATGCATACACCTTCATACCTCGAAAGGTAGCATGACATGTCATCAACCATTGGGTTAAATACAGGTAATTTAAACCAATCATTACCCTTATTATTACCGGATGATGAAGCAGTATTTGAATGCCCAATATTACTATTATTTGCTGATTGAGCTCTTAATTTTTGTTCTTCTATACTAAGAAGTATTAACCTCTCTTCTGTAGCAAGTCTTTTCTCTTCATCAATACGTTTTTTTTCTTCATCAACATGTCTTCTTTCTTCATCAACACGTCTCCTTTCTTCTAATTTGAAATCTTGAAGACGTCTTCTCTCATCATCTGCTTTCTGTTCAGCTAATTCACGCTTCATTTCAGCTTTCCTTTCAGCTTCCTCTTGTTTTGCTTTTGCTAACTCAGCCATAGCAAAATCCTTCAATGCCTCACCCTTGTAGCCAAATTCCTTCCCTATCTTCATAAAAGATTCTAGAGTGGCCATGTTAGCCACTAACTGTGACTCAACAAGTCAATCCGTTAACTATCCAGTTGCTTTACAAATTAATTGTAAGAAAATAAATTTGTTTTGGTTAATATTATATAATGATGTGCCTTCCTCAGGCGAATAAACAGTAGCTAGTGAACTACTAGTGCACTGCAATCAATAATTATTGCAGTCATATAATGAAGTCATAGAATATTTGCATAAAGAACTATGCAAACAATGTTAATATAATATTATGAATTAATAAGACATAAACCAAGGAAAGAAGAGTAGAGTACAAAACAATATTACACCACAATATCAGACAAGACGCAAGTAAAACGTTTCTATCAACCAAATAAACTTATACAATTGAAACAGTACGGAAATAAAAATGAGGTCAAACCACAACAAAAAATCTAAAAATAGACCAGACAGGACCCATTGACAAAACAGCTGACATGTAGAACTGAAAGATAGTAAGATCAGATCTACGGATTCACAAACAGATGACTGAAATAAGAAAAATTAAACTGAGAACAATTAAAATACAAGATAGATAAACAATACGTGACAGCTAAACATATAATATTGACCAACACCAGTAGCAGACAGAATAAGGACGAGGAAACCTCAAGTCTTCTTCTGTTCAAAATGGAGATGGATCAAATTGGCCCTAAAAGAACGGCTTTAGACATGCGGTCATTCGGAAAGACAAGACAAGTCTAGAGCTCCCTCCAACCGCCCACATATATATACAATAGATATAAATATACATAAAACATACATAAAAGTTACACATTACGAGGAGGCATACCAATCAGTAAACTGGACCCAAAAAAATTTTTCATCACAGGTATTTAGCTTAAATTGCAGAAAAATTTCCGTCCTCTCTGACGCCAGTATACACCGTCAAAGGCTTTGACTGGAGGCAATGGTATGAAGTCCTCAATCATATAAGCATGCAGATATAAGTCCCGTAAATTCCTCAGAGACAACAACCGACTGCTATTAAGGTTCCAGGCAATGAGTTTCAGCTTCCAAGTATGCATCAGACATCTTCCTTGGGCAAAAATGTGGGCGTTGTCATGATCACACGCATGCGCAGTACAGCTGAACGTTCTGTAAATTTGCTGCACCGGCCAAAATGTTCGTAGAATAACTTGTAAATGCTTCTTGCTTTTACAGTCCACAATACTTGATTCCAAGACACAGATGACTTGAAAGTATGCTTTCAAACGACAGTGTCATAAGGCATCTATGGCAGCTGACATTTTTAGAAAAAATTCGCCCGTTGGCAGGACGACCATCGGTCATGCGTAGATCAGCTGGAACTATGCAAATTTGCCCCAACGGCAGAGTTCTTGTAACATTTGAAGTATTTTTTTTGTCCTCGTCACTGTTCATTCATAAATATTATTGCATGACCATTTTCGTTCCCCATACTGGCCACCATTTCTGTTGCGGGGTGTAGTTTACTTGATATGTGTGGTTGATGATGATGAGCAAATCGTGCTAGATGTAATACGAATGTGTCTGGGTGGTCAATGGCTGGTTACAA
This sequence comes from Oreohelix idahoensis, assembly GCA_024509875.1. NCBI lineage: Eukaryota > Metazoa > Mollusca > Gastropoda > Stylommatophora > Oreohelicidae > Oreohelix > Oreohelix idahoensis. Next base: position 241,404 of record JAMPIV010019804.1, on the reverse strand, counting down.
GATGGTTCGTAAAAAATGGACTTCAACGTCGGTGTAGTTGGGTCCAACAAATACATTCATGTTTATTCACGTGAGATAATACATTACAGTTCATGGCATTTGATTCATAATATGAGTACATTGAATGCTCCTACAGTCCTCCTTGGAACGTCACATATCTGGAATATTTACTAGCAGTGCCATCACGGTTATCACTGAAGTATCGAAAACCAGACATGGAGTTAATATAATAAAATTGCTATTGCAAATACTTCTCTGGAAAAAATACGCCCTCGAACTCAATCTTTATGTTCGAAATCTTTATATATATCAGTGGCGACCTTCGTAAAATATACAGCCACGTAGAAGAATAGATAATCTTCCAATATCCAGGAGCAACAGCTTCAACATCTTCTTTGGTCGAAATCTACTAACGAAAGGCCCCCGTCTAACGGTTTGCATAAATTATGTTTAGCACCAAAACTACGTCATCATATCTAAGTGACGTCAGACTAACATCGCGTTCATTTAACATTCATATAAGTGCAAAATACATCATGCTGGCCACAAATAGAACTGTTAGCGCTTGATAAAACTCTTGGCCTCTTCCTAAGTTATGCATGTGTCAAGTTGAGGTAGATGTCCACCTTCCATTGCCAATATTTCAGTCTCTTTATGGGATAATTATAAAAAAGTTTAACAACATGGCATGGAAGAAAGTTACAAGCAGAGGTTGTGGAGACCACCAGGAGTAGGATGTAGAGAACAAGCATGACTGCCTACATCAGTTGATGTGCCACCTGTCAGTGTGACACTTGAAGAAGAGTATATGGTTATGTTTAATGAAGAAATCCAACCACTTTCTGGGGCAAGAAGTCTTAGAGAAATCTGATTTAAAACCTGTAATTCACAGGGAATTTGCTGGAAGGCAAAAAAGAATATATTGTTTTTGTTATTGAACATCCTCTGCAGTTGCTGCTGATCTCTGAAGATACAAAGAAAGAGTAGGATTACCTCTCCCTCAGGCTACAGTGAGCCTACAATTGTATGAGGCTACAAATATGAGGTTGTGTATGGGGTTTTCAGCCTCATCACGTAAAACAAATTGGTACAGAAACACTAGTGCTTTGGTGTAGGCTTCCTACAAGGAAGCCATCTGCAGTGATGGCTGTTTGCTGTGTAGGGAGCCAAAAGGGAAAGGATGAATGATTGATGATTTTATTGAGCATCTTTCATTCATCACTCTTGAGATGCCCAGGGAGTATAGCCCTTCAACAAACTTATACCAAGTCTTCCTGTCCCATGCAATCAGCTCAAGGTCTTTCCATGATGTCATCATGCCCTTCATGTCTGTCTCCAGTTCTCTTCTCCATGCGTTCCTTTGTCTCTCTGTACTTCTCTTACCCTGGGGATTCCAGAGCAGGGTCTATCTGATAAGCATCTTTTCATTATTTTATGTTGTTTTTTTTTTTTTTTTTTTTTATCACTGGACATAAGAAGTAAATATCAGTTGGTTCAGATGTTTCTGTATTATTAATTCAGTTAATATGTCATTTTTCTTTTGTATGTCAGATTTAATATAGGTATATTTTCCTTGCAGAAGAATGTTAAAGACTTGAAGGATGATGTGGGCTGGTTTCTGCAGGAGCTTCTCTCAAAATACATTGATCACTCAAACCATCACTTGAGACAGGTCGGTACATGTTTTGTTGGTTGAATTCTTGCATTTACTGGGTAAATAGACCATGCTGAAGTGGAAAAGTAGCTTTTAAGTTATTATCAGTGGTTAATGTTGAGTATAAAATAGCAAAGATAATTGTTGTGTGTGTTAATACAGCATGCCTTTCCTTATGGTTTATTGGACCATTATAATTTAAGCGAAGACACAGTGAATAGTACATTTGTGACCTGACACACCTGATCCTAACTGGTGTTTGTGGATGGTTATATGTAAAAACAACAACACAGCACAGTTGAAAGAAACAGACGCAGAAACAATACTGCCAAGTACCAAGTTGGATGGAAACCTAATTTTTTTTCCCTGACTTATGGGGACCTAGCTTGAGGCTGGCAACCTCATCATGTTAACCTTTAGCACGCTGCGGGCGACACATGTCGCCCGCAGAAACCTATGTTCTGAACGCTGGAGGCGACATGTGTCGCCTTACGGATTTCATCGTTTCTAGCATTAGGACTTGTGTACACGTGATTTCAGCCCCGGATGTTAAGTTGTAATGTTATTTGCAAGAGAGTTAGCTTCCGTTTCCGATCTTAAAAAAGTGATGGGTGTATCCGCGTTTATTTTTTGTAAATTTTTTTAATCGAAATGAATCGGCATCGAACACGCGGCCATTTTCGCTCTAATTTTATTGGATTCTGACGCCATGCGGTGGGGATGAGATTTTCGTCTTTATAAGCGCTGATATCGGTTCTCAGAATATGTTTGATGGCTGAGATGGAAACGAAAGTAGAATGGCATTGCTAGTATGTATAATTTTAGAGGTTAGGACTAAGAATATCGGAAAGGTTTAGGATTACGGCCGAATTGCGAGTATTTGTTGCTTTGCTACTGATGATGGGTGTAATGAAAAGATCGTCATTTGATTTGTATTGGTCTATTTGTCAAATGACTTTCATTGAGATGCAAGGGATATGGACTCTTCGTGTGTTGGTTATTTTTTTAAAAATTTTTTTAATTTTAAAATTAAAAAAAATTTTTTAAAATTATTTTAATTTTTTTCTCCCGTTTTTTTCATCTTTCCTTTCCTCTCTTCCTATCACATCTAACATGTACACAAACAAATTTTATATCATCAGATTCACCATTCATTTATTTATATAAATTCCAAAAATGATAGCAATTGACCAAGAAACAGGACCACTTGCAGTGGTGCTGCATGCTGATTAATGAGTGAAAAAGAAAACTGTAATGTGCAACAGGATGCAATATGAAGTGACCTTGAAGATGATAATGACATGCCAGTTAAGCTGACAGGTTTAGTAGTTTTGTTTTTATTTCTTTGTGGCCAGGGGGCATGTATCTGGCTTTTGACCTTGATGCGTCAGGCTGGCCATCATCAACTACTGAAGGAATCACTGCCAGAGATTCAGAGAGGATTCATGAGAATGTTATCAGAGAATGATGGTAAATGCTTTCTGTTGTCTATGGCCATTATACTGATCTACAGCATTTAAGAAGATAACATTAGTAATGCAACAATGTAAATTTCATCAAAATACAATTATGAGGAGAGAGCGTCTGATTGACAGAGTGATTAGATCGCTGGTCTCTCGCAGCAAAGGTACCGGGTTTGAATCATGGTACCGACTGGTTCTAGTCTACCCAGCTGTAAATGGATATCTGACTGAGTTAGGGAAGGAAAAGGCAGCGAGGAAGGGAACTGGTCACCCCAACTCTCGATGCTGGACCTAGTATGGTGAAGTCTCTAACACTTCACTCCCCTACAGCAGTATCTGCTATGGGACCACCTTTTTTTTTTCTTTTTTTTTTAAAAAATATATTGCATTTGCACAAAATAGCTGTAAGAAACCAGAGCTTTGAAACATGATCAACACTTGTTATTATAGTTTTATTGAGTCAAAGATAAATTGAGGATAGAAGGCAAACATTTTTTTTTAAGCAAATGATTGTAATTTTCAAGTGTGGATAAAGCTATGCTTGTACTTTCTTCATTAGTATTTTGCTTGTATGCTCCTTTAACCTGCAGAAATCACTCAGGATTTGGCCAGTAAAGGTCTAGGTCAGGTCATGGAGGTGTGCACACCAGAACAAAAAGACAGTCTAGTGTCGGAACTGGTGGAGACACTTATGACAGGGAAAAGGTAATTAGAAAAATGTAAAGAGCAGAGCTATGTTAATCGGCCAGGAATATTATTTGATTGATTTTGGAACTGAGTTGGCCATGTCCTCAGAAGGGAGCCTGACACCATCACCACCACCATGCTATGGACCCCCAGAAGGACGGCGAAAGAAAGGCAGACCAAGGACAACCTGGCGGAGAACAGTGGAGGCGGAAATGTAAAGCATGAACCAGAGTTGGGGCACAGCATGAAGGATGGTCACTGACCGAGTGAAATGGGGACAGTTTGTTGCTGCCCTACAAGAGGCCACTAGGCGAGATGGCCACTGACTGCTTTGTCAGTCTGGGGCTAATGATCGAAGAAGAAGAATTGTAATTATTTTTGTAAACATGTTCTTGTTTGAAGCTTTGTATTGTTGTCAATGATGTCTCATTGTTATATATTTTAAAGTGAAAATTCTATCAACATTTAAAAGCAGACGTTAGCTGTATCCTTTCATGTTTTAGAGTTATCAGTAAAACTGAATGAAAATAATGTTTGTCCCCAGAGCTAAAACTGAAGTAAAAGCCGACACTGCAGTGTTTCAGAGTGGGGCATTGGGCAAAACACCCGAAGGGTGAGATATTACTTGCTTCTAGTTTTATGCCAGTTTTTCTTTTTTTTTCAAGATGATTTGTTTGAATAACACTTTTGGTTACACTTTAGCACATTTTCTGGATCCAAAGATGTGTTTAAAAAGAAAATCTTGAACTGTTTCATAAAATTCCAATGTATTTTATGCTTGTTTTTTTTTTTTTTCTTTTTTTCCATGCACAAGAAAACTGGTGTTAATCCTGTTCATTGCATATCCAGTTCAACCACACCTGAGTTGTAATTTAGGGGGTGGCCTAATTGTATATTTTATTACCTTCAAAGCAAGGAACCTTCCCTGTTTGCTGGAAGGATAACATTTTAAAATCTTTTGATTGAGGTATGCACTTAATGTATTGAGGAGTCAGATTATGGTTTGACGTCAGTAACATGAATGAAACAACCAAACATATCACAAGTTTGCAGATTGTGACGAGAGTACTGAGATTCTGTCTTTCAAATGGCCCATGTCTTTTTCTCCTTGCATTTAGTTCACTATTTTTGGAGGGATTACAGAAAAATCCTTCTCCATGTTTCTTCTCCTTCTATTATTTACGTTTTTTTTTCAAGATGAGATCACGATGGAGTTTGATCTATGTGTTTAGAATGGGGGTGTAGGGAATTAGAAAGTATTATTCTAGATTAAGATTATAGATGCTAGATCAGGATTGGCACCAGATTGTCTTTTTTTAAAGATAGTGCGTGGCCATATACGCATTTTTCGGGAGTTAAATTATTTGCGGCCATTTCCGCTTCATTTCCGCAGTATAGGGCTAGGTTTAATCTCGTTTCTTTGTCTAAAACCCATGCACGTTACATCAGAACGATCTAAGGTTCTGATTGGCTGAGAGGTAACTGCAGTTGAAATGCAGAGCTCTCATTGGCTTTAGAACCACGCCGCGCATATGACGTCATGAAGTCGGCGCGTGGGGGTCTTGATTATAAAAAGGCCTATATTTCATAGCCTCTTTCTCTTTTAATGAAAAATTGCCAAAGCCGGGTTGCTAGAAGCATATTGTCGATTGCCTTCAGTTGGACATTCGAGATTTGGTAAGCATGAATTTTTGCGTGAGGACTTTATTTAATTTTTCTAGTCCTAGCCGATCATTTAAGTTTCTTTGGGCAGTTTAGTTTAATTTAATTCTTAACTCCAGAGCCATCAATTCGATCTGAGTGATAGACATGAGAAACTAGGTCCATTTAATTCCTTGTTGAAAGAATAGCGGCATGGTTTAAAAGTTGAGATATCACCGCTTTGTATTATTGCAAAGTCGGTCGGGAGAGAAACTCGCATCTGCGAATCATATGTATTTACAGAATAGTCGGGAGCGTGTGTAATGTGTATTTTTATTTGTGATTTTAGTGAGAGTATTGATGCTCGCTATTTATATAGTTACGCATATATCTGTGGACGGAAGTGATAGAGGTATTAATTGGAGCACATGTGTGCTATCAGTAATGAATGTATGCAGGAGCGCGTGGTTGAAAAACTGCGGCACCACGTGGCTGAACTACGGGGTTTTCAATTTGATAATCGGGGGTTATGTATAACTTTTGACGGCAGGTAGATGCTAGCGTAAACAGGATTATATGTTATTGATTGTGCATTATTGTTCTGTGAATTCAGAAGATGGGAGATGAAATTTATTTATGTTAAGGGAATAATATTTTATTTCAATTTTGAGGTGATTAATCATACTGACGGGAATTTTAGGAATTCCTAGAGAGGGCTAGTTTTATTTTGTATTAAACATTACGGCATTAGTGTCAGCGTAAGAAGTAGGCCACAGTACGTCTGCCCAGACGGGCCATTGAAAATATTGTTGTTGCTCGGAGTTAGTCAGGCAGAACAAGCGATCTGGGTTAGCCAATGTTTACCTTGTGGGCTCAGGTAGAGAAGGGAGCTCAGTGGGGGAGCGGACTTTGTTTGCATGATTTTGTATGGTGGTGCATAACGGGAGAGAGTAGGGGAGCTGTATTGATTATAGACGGGGGAGACTTAAGTGTTAAAGACTTAAGGGTTTGTCAGGAAGTTAATTGTTATTTGTAATAGAGTATTAACGTTTTGTTTAGCTGTTGTTTTTGCTTTTGTCTAAACAGCAGGTGCCGGCTTTTTGTGGGAATGAGAGCGGAATTTTGAGACCACAAAATTTCTCCCACGGCAAAGTTGGGGCATTCGCAGAACCGCAAGGGTTTTACGTTAGTTGCCAGTAGTGGAAGGAGAGGAAGAAAATACGTTTTCCCAGCCAGGGGAAGACATTTTCCAGCGAATAGGATTTTTGTGGATAAATCCTGAGCTCTGACGCTCGTTACACACGCAGATTTGGCAGGCTGCCAGCGTTGTGGTAATTTTATGTTCGTTTCTTCACGGCCATAATAAAGCCGACGGCCCAGTTATAGGTACTTGGGCAGGTAATTTCAGAGTGGTAGAAGTCCGCTACAGTTCCAGTCCAGAATCCAGTGGGGTTCTGTTAAACCTCAGTCATCAATTCCAGAGTTAGTGGAGAGAGAGAGGGTAAACATTCTCTCTACTGAAGTCAGCACAGATAGGCAGAACTGTTAGTTTTGGTGAATCATAGCAGAGGACAGCTGCTGAAGTTTAGAGGTGCAGTTAGTTGTGTTCAGGAGATTCCAGGATAGGCTGTGTAGAACCGAAGTCTGTGCAGAGATTGTGTAGTCACTTCGCAGTCGTTCCAGCTATCAGTGGACTTAGAGTTAGAGTTAGAATTTAGAACAGCTAGTTTGGAGTGTAGGCGACATCAAGTGCAGTGTAGTTCATTTCAGTTAACCTTACCTTCTTTCTCCATACAGGTTGCAATTGTGGGAGAAGGGTTGGGGTTGATGCATTTTTAACTGTGCTTGATTTTGTTTCAGGTGTGCATCCTCGCACTTCATGTATTTTGACATGTATATGAGTTTGTGTATAGGTGTATAATAAACTTGTATAAATTGTAGCTGGCATCAGTCATTTCCTTTAGTACAGTAGCTATATGTTGTCTGTACCTTGGTGTTTGTGAATCTTAATTGAACCTTATCCCCATAGGGTAGTTAGAGGTGGTTCGAGGCCATAGCAATTTAAACGTCCGAAGTGGCGAGGAAAGAATCAACCTCGGTTCTCAACCTCGGAGCCAATGGTCTCAACTTTCACATTTTTGCACTATATTTCTATCTGAATCTATCATTACAGTCTTTCTTCTTACTATTGTCTTGTCACTATATGTAGACAGTCTCTAGTCCTAAATCCATTATCTTGACAAAGTGGGTGGCGTCGTCCTTGGGATCATCTTTGTTGGGATCAATTCTAGATTCATAAATTGTCTCTGAAGAAAGTTCTGGAAATAGATTTTCTTTATAAAATCCCCTAGACTTGAGCTATATTAAGACTGATCCAGCTATAAGTTTTTTTCCACAGGTTCCAGTTAGTATAGATGATAGTGGTTGTAAGGTTGTTTATGACTTAGAAGTAATTGATGGCTAATGGAATTTTTTTTCTTGACAGGAAAGTAAATTCGGGTTTTGGGTAGCTGGATAACTTGAATTTTTTTCAGGTAGTTATTAGTCAGACTTGGTGTTAGTCTGAGTTCGGGTTTTTGCGACAGCATTTTTCCTAGTAGGTAACGGGAAGTTATGGGGTCTTCACGTCTCTATATTTGTGAGCTTACGGCAGAATTTGCAGGTAACATGGCTGATCTCGATAAAGTACATAAGATTGCACTTGAGGTAGCTAAGTTCATGGAGTATGGTGACAGCGAAATTCCACCCCTTCTGGAATATGCAGAAAGCCTGCAGGGGCAATATGAGGTAGACAACTTATTTGGCAATCGTCTAGCGTTGGCATGGACCTGTGCAAAAGCTGGGGACAGCGAAGCATTCATCCGAGAGTTCATAGAACAAGGAATAGAAATGGTCCAGAAATCGGAAAGAAGAAAACAAGAACGGGAAATAGAAAGACAACAATGGGAAAAGGAGCGACTAGAAAGGGACAACCCCTCTGAAAATCTTGTGCCAGTAAAGGATAACTTGTCGGCTCAAACTGCACCCCAACTCCAGGAAAAGGACTTTCCATTGGAAATGGACCCGAAGCCCAAACAAGGAAAGGATTCAGCTAAGGAAAGCAGCCCTTACAACGCTGGGAAGATTACGAAGCGATCCCAGGCGTGGAAACTGCATAACAGGGGGAATAATGCAAGCAAGCATTATAATTCGGATGGCTACCGATTCTCCCATGCTCGTGGTAAGAGAGCACAACATACTCGACACAGAAAGTCGAGGCCAGGGTTCGAATCCCTAATAAGGCATGTTTCGCCAGCTCCCCAGCGGGACAGCGAAAAACGACAGGCAGAGGCGCATTCGCCTGACATCCCTGTGCAGCCTAATGGCAAAACAGTGGTGATTGTGGAAGTACATTCTTTGTCGTCGGGAATTAGGCCCCCGATGGTATTAGCTCCTTCAGGAGAGGGACATACTGACAAGAACTGTATTCAAGGAACATTGGAACCAGTCACTGAGAGCTTTAACTCAGATTCTCCGCGATCTAACGGGATCTTAAACCGTCAAGTGTCACTGCAGGACACATTCCAACTGACGCCAGTAACTCTTACAGGGGAGGGCAAGGTTGAAGGTAGAACCAGGGTGTTAGACGGAGAGCCCCGTGGTCTACAGTTTCATCTCACCAACTTTTCAGGCCAGAAAAGAGTGAGAAAAGCGACCTTACGCATTTGCAAGGAGCTATATTGGAGAGCTCTGTCCCGCTTCAGATTGGTAGGGGAAGAGCGAATCCAGAACCACTGCCAGGGGCAGATCTTACCTACTTTTCTTCAAAGGTAGAAGCTATTGAGATCAGTGAGGACTCAGTAGAAACCCAGCAAGAAATCGGAGGCTCTACACCAGAGGAACCCGAGACGTTGCATCGTTCTCGCACGGTACCAGCAGTCACAAACCCGCTGACGCGCAGCGAGGAAGTCGCCATCGCCAGGTCGCCACAGCGCCCGCCGGTCACATCAGCTGACCAGAACAGCCTTTTGACGGTCATAGCAAGGGAAAGTTCAGACCCGCCATTAGACGGCACAGGTCCGAAGAGAGATCAACTCTCCCAACGGAGCATAGGAGCTCATTCTAGGAGAGGAAGAAGGAGGAAGTGCTCATAGACAGCTGGGTAGACAGGAATAAGGGCCAATGTGAAACACAGAGATTTCAGTAAGGAGATCGTTGCTCAATCTTTGAAAGGGGGGAGTGATGTGACGAGAGTACTGAGATTCTGTCTTTCAAATGGCCCATGTCTTTTTCTCCTTGCATTTAGTTCACTATTTTTGGAGGGATTACAGAAAAATCCTTCTCCATGTTTCTTCTCCTTCTATTATTTACGTTTTTTTTTCAAGATGAGATCACGATGGAGTTTGATCTATGTGTTTAGAATGGGGGTGTAGGGAATTAGAAAGTATTATTCTAGATTAAGATTATAGATGCTAGATCAGGATTGGCACCAGATTGTCTTTTTTTTAAAGATATTGCGTGGCCATATACGCATTTTTCGGGAGTTAAATTATTTGCGGCCATTTTTGCTTCATTTCCGCAGTATAGGGCTAGGCTTAATCTCGTTTCTTTGTCTAAAACCCATGCACGTTACATCAGAACGATCTAAGGTTCTGATTGGCTGAGAGGTAACTGCAGTTGAAATGCAGAGCTCTCATTGGCTTTAGAACCACGCCGCGCATATGACGTCATGAAGTCGGCGCGTGGGGGTCTTGATTATAAAAAGGCCTATATTTCATAGCCTCTTTCTCTTTTAATGAAAAATTGCCAAAGCCGGGTTGCCAGAAGCATATTGTCGATTGCCTTCAGTTGGACATTCGAGATTTGGTAAGCATGAATTTTTGCGTGAGGACTTTATTTAATTTTTCTAGTCCTAGCCGATCATTTAAGTTTCTTTGGGCAGTTTAATTTAATTTAATTCTTAACTCCAGAGCCATCAATTCGATCTGAGTGATAGACATGAGAAACTAGGTCCATTTAATTCCTTGTTGAAAGAATAGCGGCATGGTTTAAAAGTTGAGATATCACCGCTTTGTATTATTGCAAAGTCGGTCGGGAGAGAAACTCGCATCTGCGAATCATATGTATTTACAGAATAGTCGGGAGCGTGTGTAATGTGTATTTTTATTTGTGATTTTAGTGAGAGTATTGATGCTCGCTATTTATATAGTTACGCATATATCTGTGGACGGAAGTAATAATAATAAATTCTTTAAGCGCCAAACACGGCGCATAAGGCAGAAACCAGTGCTCTCCAGGTTTTAGAGGGAACAGGGGAACAAGAGAGGCAATATTTTGTTCGTGTAAGAACTGTGAAAAATTACAGAGGTCCCAAAAAAGTATGTTAGCTGTGCTTTTTGCATAATTATTTAGAATCCATCATGAGAAAATACGTTCTTCCTTCCTCAAATTGTTTTGTTCTTCTGAGTGTTTCTTTTGAAATCTTAACCTTTTTTTCCGCTTACCCTCAGGAACCCAAGTGAGCGCCTGTAGTGGTATTCTGTTGTTTTTTGCATTCGTAGGACATGACCGATATATGACCATCGGTCTTTTCCTTATATAGTCGGAGACAAAATTTCAAACATAGAGTCTTCTCTTATTTGTCGAAGAGTCTTGAATTCTTTCCAACTGATTAGATATGCATGAGTTTTTTTAAGACATTTGTTCAGGAGTTACAATGTATTCAGCTTGTTTTCTCCAATATTTTCATGTTATTTTCCAACTCTCACAGCCGTATGTTAACACTGAGATAACATTTGAATTAAACAGACGAAGCTTGGTATGTATATTCAATGATCGTAATGTTCCAAATGTTAGATAATCTATTGAAGGCGCTATACTGACTGCCAAAGCAATTATCTATAAATTAAAACTGAGAATCATAAAGTGTTATTATGGATTATTCTGAAATGAACTTGTTCTCTTGTTGTGTCACCATCCTGAGTCATTTTAAACTGCCTTTGGAAGAAAGATAATTGAAATTATAGACTTTGGGGCGTACTTCTGTCCTGTTTTGAAAACCCGTTCAAGATGATATCAAAGGTCTCGTTAGAAAAGTTCATAGCTTTAGTTTTAGAGGCATTTATTTGGAGACCAATTTTAACCGAGAGATGACACAAATTATTTATTGTAAACTTGGGGATTGTCTATGGTGGGAAGATTGATGGACGGGAAAGAATATCAGATGTGCCTCACAGACTGCGAAATCCAGGTCCATTACCCCAACCTCCGTTGTGTTTCCATTTGTGATTTTTGATACCCAATTGTTCATTGTGGGTATAGTGTGATAGAGGTATTAATTGGAGCACATGTGTGCTATCAGTAATGAATGTATGCAGGAGCGCGTGGTTGAAAAACTGCGGCACCACGTGGCTGAACTACGGGGTTTTCAATTTGATAATCGGGGGTTATGTATAACTTTTGACGGCAGGTAGATGCTAGCGTAAACAGGATTATATGTTATTGATTGTGCATTATTGTTCTGTGAATTCAGAAGATGGGAGATGAAATTTATTTATGTTAAGGGAATAATATTTTATTTCAATTTTGAGGTGATTAATCATACTGACGGGAATTTTAGGAATTCCTAGAGAGGGCTAGTTTTATTTTGTATTAAACATTACGGCATTAGTGTCAGCGTAAGAAGTAGGCCACAGTACGTCTGCCCAGACGGGCCATTGAAAATATTGTTGTTGCTCGGAGTTAGTCAGGCAGAACAAGCGATCTGGGTTAGCCAATGTTTACCTTGTGGGCTCAGGTAGAGAAGGGAGCTCAGTGGGGGAGCGGACTTTGTTTGCATGATTTTGTATGGTGGTGCATAACGGGAGAGAGTAGGGGAGCTGTATTGATTATAGACGGGGGAGACTTAAGTGTTAAAGACTTAAGGGTTTGTCAGGAAGTTAATTGTTATTTGTAATAGAGTATTAACGTTTTGTTTAGCTGTTGTTTTTGCTTTTGTCTAAACAGCAGGTGCCGGCTTTTGTGGGAATGAGAGCGGAATTTTGAGACCACAAAATTTCTCCCACGGCAAAGTTGGGGCATTCGCAGAACCGCAAGGGTTTTACGTTAGTTGCCAGTAGTGGAAGGAGAGGAAGAAAATACGTTTTCCCAGCCAGGGGAAGACATTTTCCAGCGAATAGGATTTTTGTGGATAAATCCTGAGCTCTGACGCTCGTTACACACGCAGATTTGGCAGGCTGCCAGCGTTGTGGTAATTTTATGTTCGCTTCTTCACGGCCATAATAAAGCCGACGGCCCAGTTATAGGTACTTGGGCAGGTAATTTCAGAGTGGTAGAAGTCCGCTACAGTTCCAGTCCAGAATCCAGTGGGGTTCTGTTAAACCTCAGTCATCAATTCCAGAGTTAGTGGAGAGAGAGAGGGTAAACATTCTCTCTACTGAAGTCAGCACAGATAGGCAGAACTGTTAGTTTTGGTGAATCATAGCAGAGGACAGCTGCTGAAGTTTAGAGGTGCAGTTAGTTGTGTTCAGGAGATTCCAGGATAGGCTGTGTAGAACCGAAGTCTGTGCAGAGATTGTGTAGTCACTTCGCAGTCGTTCCAGCTATCAGTGGACTTAGAGTTAGAGTTAGAATTTAGAACAGCTAGTTTGGAGTGTAGGCGACATCAAGTGCAGTGTAGTTCATTTCAGTTAACCTTACCTTCTTTCTCCATACAGGTTGCAATTGTGGGAGAAGGGTTGGGGTTGATGCATTTTTAACTGTGCTTGATTTTGTTTCAGGTGTGCATCCTCGCACTTCATGTATTTTGACATGTATATGAGTTTGTGTATAGGTGTATAATAAACTTGTATAAATTGTAGCTGGCATCAGTCATTTCCTTTAGTACAGTAGCTATATGTTGTCTGTACCTTGGTGTTTGTGAATCTTAATTGAACCTTATCCCCATAGGGTAGTTAGAGGTGGTTCGAGGCCATAGCAATTTAAACGTCCGAAGTGGCGAGGAAAGAATCAACCTCGGTTCTCAACCTCGGAGCCAATGGTCTCAACTTTCACATTTTTGCACTATATTTCTATCTGAATCTATCATTACAGTCTTTCTTCTTACTATTGTCTTGTCACTATATGTAGACAGTCTCTAGTCCTAAATCCATTTCGTGACACAGATGTAATGATGAATTCATAAAACACTGCGAAACACAAGAAGGATGAAGATATCACGCCTTTCATGAAATAGGGAATGAACAATTCCTTTTGTGGTAGTGAGGAAGAGGCATTGTTTGACGAAAGTGAAAATCCAGATGTTTAACAGTAGTAATGATGAGTAAAAATAGTAGATGCAAAGTATTTAGTGACCAATAGAAACTTCATACTGTGCTAAAATTTAAAAAAATAAATATATATGAATGCATGCTACAGATGGCAATAAAAAATTTTCCTTTAAATTGTTTCTTCTTTTTCAGTTTTCTTAGTTTTAAAAAAAATCTCTTTTCTGTAAACAGATCATTTCCATTCTTTTCTACTCTTGATGGACTCTGTCTGTTTTATAATTCCCAGCCATTGTTTTCAAATGTAGCTTAGTACTGCAAGCAGACAAAGCCTGTACATTCTTTCAGGTTACTTGCGGAATACTAAGCAGGAAAGACTAGCATTGATGCTGTGTGACTCATCAGACGAAGTAGTTAGGACCATTTGGCCAACACTAAAAACTGGAAGGAAGTGGAAAGTGAACTAAGCTGTGGAAATTGCTAACGAAACTTTCAAGCTAAAGGATTGGATACACAAGACTAATCAATATGGATTTGACCATGGTGACATCTGCTAAGGGACCAAAGCGTCAATCTATGAGTAACTCATAGATATGATAATTCAGGTTGTCTGAGAAGTAGAGGATGGTAGGATGACTAAAAATGCAGCACAGCAAGCTCAGTAAGGCCAATTTTATATTGGAAGAGGCAATACATGTCATGTGGCACCTCTAAGACCCGGCAGCTTAATCAGATCAGTGTGTGATGATTTTCTATCATTTGCAAACCTTGTTAAATGGGAAAAATTGTTAGTGATAATAGTTTCATAACTTTAGGCTGTAGAATTTTTTTTTTTTTTTTGCCCTTGTGGGTTTTGCTTTTGTGTGGCAAGACATGTTACTTTCAACCTAGTATTTAGTCTGATGGTTATATTGTTACGCAATTCGCCACTAAAAAAAAAAAATGTGAACTCCCTTAACTGAAGTACAACGTTGATAGAAAAATAGTCCTGAAAAAAAACTATTAGTGTCTATCTGCTAGCATGATGGAATGCTGGAGAGTAACAGAGAAGGAAATGTTGAATTTGTCCTCTTTCCACACAATCTGCCTAGGGAAAATTTTCCGAATCTTTTGGCCGAATACCAACACTAACCCAAGCACTGCTTACTCGGAGTAACCAAGAGGACATGCACACCATCATAGCTGGTAGACACTGGAGTTGGGTTGGCCACATCCTCAGAAGAGAGCCTGATGCCATCACATGAACAGCTATGCTATGGACCCCTGAAGGAAAGCGAAAGAGAGGCCGACCAAAAACAACTTGGCGGAGAACTGTGGAGGCAGAGATGCAAAGAATGAACCAGAGCTGGGGCACTTCACGAAGGATGGCCGCCAGCTGAGCAAAGGGGAAGCAGTTTGTTGCTGCCCTACAAGACACCACCAGGCGTGATGGCCACTGACTGCTTTGACAATTGGTGGCTAAGGATCAAAGAAGAAGAAGAAGCTAGCATGGTGAAGTCCTGAAAATGACTGCCAGCCACACCAGCGCTGCCCATACCTCCTCAACGATTACCGGCTGTATGATGAAAATATACTAGCAACAATAATTGTTAACATAGATAATCAGCACTTAGAGGACAACACACAAAGATGACATTCTATACAACTAACCGTTAATGTACAGTTTTACTCTTCATTTTATTAGCGGAGGTCTTTCTACATACAAAGAATTGTGTGCAATTGCCACTGACCTGAACCAGCCTGACCTCATCTACAAGTTCATGCACCTGGCCAATCATAATGCAACATGGAATGCACGCAAGGTAGACTTTATTTTATTTATTAGTTTACTTTACTTGTTCTAAACAGTTTATGTCGAGAATGAGAAGGAGCAGAGGGCCTTCAGCAGATGTTCGCATGTCCAATGTCATTAGCTCAAGGTCTTTCCATGTATTCTTCATCTCTTTCATTTTTGCCTCATTTGTTTTCTCCATGGGCCTTCTGACCTCAACCTCTCCTATCCTGGGCCTCCAGAACAAGGACTGCCCTGCAATGCCATCGCTAGGTTTCCTCAATGTGTGTCCCATCTATCACTGGTGTCTTCATCTCATCTCCTGCTCCACTGGCACCTGCCCAGCTGCTGTCTTCAGTTCCATATGGGCAGTCCTGTCAAACTATATCAGTCCTTCCACTCTACACAAGCACCCATCCAGGAAAGTCTGCAACCTGTTGGTCACAGCCTTTGCCACTTTCCATGCCCCAGAGCCACACATTTGGATTGACCTGAAACTAACTCAGATTGTAACACAAATAGGGATGATTCAAGAATTTTCGTTTCTAAATAATAACAATAATTTCCACAGTGGAAATCCTCTAATGACATTTTAATCCTTTTCAGCACAAGTGCATATTTATGAATGTCTGTACATTCTTGGTTTTTTTTTTTTTTTGTCCTCTATGTTGGATACTGCTGATACATGATATAATTTGGAACAGTGAGCAGTTCTTGTTGCAGGAAAATACTGAGGGCAAGAGGCGTGGAGAAAGACAAAGACAGATGTGACTTACCAATGTGGAACTGTAGTATGCTAAACTGTGAACATGTTTCAAAACGGGGTTTCCCATGTTCTAAAACAGGGTTTCTCAATATTTTTCAGTCTCCTTACCCCTGTGGCATTTGCTAAACCTTCCCATACTCCCCACAAAGGTAATTAAATCTAGACTCTAGATAAGCATTATGTTTTTGCGTACCTCACTTAAATACTAGGACATCAGATTTGCAGCGAAGCAAAATCGGTCTTTTGAAGAAAAAAAAACACCTGAAGATATGAGGGAAGGTCAAAAAGTAATGCCTCCTATTTTTTATGTATGTAAATACTGCATCAGTGTGCAATTTGTAAATTTAGCAGGATTCCTCAAACACTCTTCTGCACTGTATAGCATTACCAACCTGTTTCAGTAACAGGTGGCACCACTGTAACAGTTTAAAAATGGCTGCCAAAGACATTTGGTTAAAACAACGTTATGTCAGAATTCCTCAATGCTGAAGGCAAGACCCCAATTCGCATCCACGAACGTTTGAAGAATGTTTATAGAGATTCAACAGTGGATGTTAGCACTGTCCGACGTTGGGTACATCGTTGTGACGAAGCTGAAGTAGGTCAATCCTCAATGGCTGACGCAAAGCGGACTGGCTGTCCGTCTACCGCAAGTGACTCCACACAACATTTATCGAGTTGATGGCATCATTCGTGATGACCGTCAGGTAACACTGGATGAACTTTCTTCCATGTTGTCCATTAGTAAAGGCAGTGTCCAGAACATCATTAAAGACCTGGGTTATTCAAAAGTTTGTGCACGGTGGGTACCCAGAATGTTGACAGACAGACATAAAGAAACAAGGAAAACCATAGCCATCAACCTCCTGCACCATTACGAAACTGAAGGAGAAGAGTTTTTATCGAATATTGTGACAGGTGATGAGACTTGGGTTCATTTTTTTTTAACCAGAATCCAAGAGGCAGTCAATGGAATGGCATCACACAACATCGCCGACAAGAAAGAAGTTCAAAAGTTCACCATCTGTAGGGAAAGTTATGGCCTCCGTGTTTTGGGATGAGAAGGGTGTGATTCTTCTCGACTTCTTGGAACAGGGAAACACGGTGAATGCAGACCGTTACATTGAAACTTTGAAGAAGCTTAGAGGTCGTCTTCGGCGACTTTACCCATTAAAAGATCAGAGAACTGCACTACTGTTGCATGATAATGCCACGCCACACACCGCTAAACGCACCATTGATGCGATTGCAGAATTTGGCTGGACATTATTACCACATCCCCCTTACAGTCCCGATCTTGCACCTTCTGACTTCCATCTGTTTGGACCACTGAAAGAAGATCTTCGCGGACATCACTTTGAGGACACCGAGACCCTTAAACGCGCCGTACGCCAGTGGTTTAGGAAAAAGGACACACATTTTTACCATGCGGGGATACATGCCCTTGTGAGAAGATGGACAAAAACTGTAACAAATAACGGAGACTACATTGAGAAATAAATTTTTGAAGTTCAGACTTGGGGCTACATTTCAATGTGAATTTTATCTGTTTTCTTGCCTATTGAATGAAATTAAAAATTACAAGGCATTACTTTTTGACCGTCCCTCGTATTTTATTTCCCCAGCTGCAAGCAGAAAGTACACTCAGACACACCTTGCCTCTGGACTCACGCTGATATAACTGTGGTAAACACAATTTAGCAGTGGTTATCAAATACTCAAAGATTCTGATTAAATCTTTATGAGCGGATGGAATCCTGAATGTCATTAGTTTCTCTTTCTTCAGGGCTGACCAAGTAGACAATAGGGGCTACATTATCTCTTGCACCGCAAATCGTATTAGACAATTACAGATACAAGTTGTGATCAGCAATAGTTACCCGAGCTCACGATGGCAGTTGTAAATGAAACTGTCCCTTGCGTAATAATCCTAATAATACAGCCACTGCACTCTTTCCATTTCCTATATGCCTCCACCTCCTCACTGTTCGTTCACCAATCTACAACTTTTTTCACGGACACTACTTCTTCTTCTTCTTTGATCCTTAGCTGCCTACTGTCAAAGCAGTTAGTGGCCATCACACCTGGTTGGCATCTTATAGGGCAGCAACAAACTGCTTCCACTTTGCTTGGTTGGTGGCCATCCTTCGTGCACTGACACTACTATTATGGAATATTTCAATAGGACGGTGTAGTTGTTTACCAAATATTCCCCATGCCCCCTTGAAAAGCTTTTCGTATCCCCTAGTGGTACACATACAGCAGGTTGGAAACCCCTGTTCTAAAGCAAGTGAGAAGGGGAAGAAATGGAGATCCCTAGTAGTTAGCCCTTGAGAAAGCAGAAGACAGATGATCAGTGTGAAATGGCGCCAAGTAACGTGAACATATATCACTACACTCTCAGCACATCATTTAATAATAATAATAATAAATTCTTTAAGCGCCAAACACGGCGCATAAGGCAGAAACCAGTGCTCTCCAGGTTGTTCGTTGTGATGCCACTCCTCTTAGCTCTTGCACATTATTTAGGCCCAACGTTCTTCCTTCTCTTATTATTGTTCTTCTGAGTGTTTCTTTTGGTCTTCCTTTTTTCCGCTTACCCTCAGGAACCCAAGTGAGCGCCTGTAGTGGTATTCTGTTGTTTTGCATTCGTAGGACATGACCGATATATGACCATCGTCTTTTCCTTATATAGTCGGAGACATATTTCTGCCTAGAGTCTTCTCTTATTTGTCGATTAGTCTTGAATTCTTTCCAACTGATGTTCATGAGTTTTCTAAGACATTTGTTCTCGAATGTATTCAGCTTGTTCTCCAATGATTTTGTTATTTTCCAACTCTCACAGCCGTATGTTAACACTGAGATAACATTTGAATTAAACAGACGAAGCTTGGTATGTATATTCAATGATCGTAATTTCCAAATGTTAGATAATCTATTGAAGGCGCTAGCTGCCAAAGCAATTCTAGTATGGATTTCTCTTGTTGTGTCACCATCCTGAGTCATTTTACTGCCTAAATAATTGAAACTTTCAACTTTCTGTAGTTTTTCCCCATTCAAGATGATATCAAAGGTCTCGTTAGAAAAGTTCATAGCTTTAGTTTTAGAGGCATTTATTTGGAGACCAATTTTAACCGAGAGATGACACAAATTATTTATTGCTTCTTGGGATTGTCTTGGTGTTGAACTTAAGAATGCTACATCATCTGCGAAATCCAGGTCCCCCAGGAATTTTCCATTTGTCCATTTTATACCCAATTGTTCATTGTGGGTATAGTTTCTCATAACCCAATCAATAGCTATTCCAAAAAGTAGTGGTGACATAATACAGCCTTGTTTCACCCCTGTTTCTACTGTAAACCATTCTGTATTCCCTTTATTTGTTCTAACACAACATCTTGCATTGTCATATAGCGCTTTGATTATATTCACATATTTTGTTGGAAAACCATAGATTGTAAGTATCTTCCACAATGATGGGCGGTGTAGACTATCAAAGGCTTTTTGAAAATCGACGAAGGTGATAATAAGTGGCGATTGCCTTTCCACTGATTCTTCTATAATTGTTCTTAGTGTGAATATTTGATCAATACATGATCGTTTCGGCCTGAAACCCGCTTGTTCTTCTCTGATCTTTTCGTCAGCATGCAATTTAAGTCTTTCTAACATCATGCAACATAATAATTTCCAGGTACTGATAATAGAGATATACCACGCCAGTTATTACAGTCTGATAGATCACCTTTCTTCGGTAACTTTACAATAATACTGTCTTTCCATTGTTGTGGTGGTTGTTCTTCTCTCCATACTTCATTTATAATATCTAAAATTCTCAAGAGGTTGTTGTCATTAACTGCTTTAATCATTTCCCCTGAAATTTCGTCAACTCCAGCAGCTTTAAAATTTTTTTAATCTTTTAACGGCTTGTTTGATCTCGTCCAGCGTGAATTCATCGCAAGTTATTGGCAAGGTGGTTGTGGATGTTTCATTATTAAAATCAGGTGTTACTGTTGGTGGTGGTCTGTTTAGCACCTCCATGAAGTGCTCAGCCCATCTCTTCATTTGTTCTTTTTCTGTTGGTATTGAATTCCCTAATTTACCTTTAACAGGTGTTTCCATAGCAGTAGGCTGGTGACATAGTTGTTTTGTAATTTGATAAAGGCACCTACTATTACCAGTTCTTGCAGCATTTTCAGCTTCTACGGCCAGTTCATTGATGAAATGTCTTTTATCTCTTCGAGTTTTTGTCTTCACTTCTTTATTTAACAAGTTATAAGTAAGTTTGCAAGATTCAACTGCATTATGTGTACTTGCCGCTAGTAGTTTAAGTTTTGCTGTTTTCCTTTCTTGTATTTTATCCCAAGTATCTTCTCTCATCCATTTTTTCTTTTTATGTACTAGGTATCCGGTGGTCGCTACAGCTGCTTCTGTCATTGCTGTTCTCAGTTGTTCCCATTTAGTATCGATTGTCTTGGTGGTGATATCGTTGTCAATTTTGCCTAAAGCATCGAAATAGTTGTTCATTTTGACATTATATTCCTTCTTTATATCATTTGATTGCAGTCTGTGTACATCTATTCTTCTATTTTTATTCGGTTGGTATAACTTCTTCAGTTTAATTCTCATTTTAGCTATGCAGAGGTTATGATCGCTTCCGATCTCTGCACCTCTGTATGCTCTGACGTCTTGAACTGATGAGCGAAATTTAGCGCTTATGCAGAAGTGATCTATCTGGTTCTTAGTTCTGCCATCAGGTGAATTCCATGTTATCTTGTGGATATTCTTATGTGGAAAGATGGTGTCTGCCACAACGAGGTTTGATATTTCACAAAGTTCTAGAAGTCTTTCGCCATTTTGATTCATACAGCCTATGCCATGAGTACCGAGATATCTTTGTACTCCATCGTTGTTGTCACCTACTTTGGCGTTAAAATCACCCATGACTGCTATTATGTCATGCTTGGGTATTGTGTTGATGGTACTTAGAAGTGCTTCATAGAAGTCATCTTTTGTGGTATCAAGAGCGTCGTTAGTTGGTGCATAACATTGTACAATTGAGAGCTTGAAAAATCGTGTCTGAAATCTAGCTAATATTAGCCTCTCATTGATAGGTACCCAGCTGATAAGCGATGCTGCTGCTTTCTGTGTCATTAGGATGGCTACTCCCTCTGTGTGACGATTATCATTACTACCAGAGTATATAATTTGCTTTTTTTCTTCTGAAATATATTTTATGCCCTTCCCCGTCCATCTACACTCGCTGACACCCAATAAGTCCAACTTATAATTATCCATTTCTTTAATTACTTCTTCCAATTTTCCGTCTTGATACATAGTTCTTACATTCCAGTATCCAATTTTAGAAATCTCCTTAGCCCCCAAGATATTAGAGTGAGTCATGTTTACTGTCGAGCCTGGTTCTGTTTCGGTAACAATAGCTTGTTTTACGATAGTGAATTGTTAACTCACTGATCAACCCTCCGATCCAACCGACCGATTCGAGGGTTTCGAGGTCAGTTATAGGAAAATATCTACACCACTAGATACTCTGGTGTATCTTTTATTCTATAATTTAACATAACATGGTGATATCCATCGAAATATACACATTCCTGATGTTTTTCTTTCGGCGTCTAAGGTGCTGAAGTTATCTACCCTTCCAAGATGGAGGTGAAATTCGTTTCTCACATCATTTAGCGGTTGTCAAAAATATATTTTCTGTTTTAATTCTAGGGTGCAGCTGTCGGCTTCTCCACAATTGCTGCACAGGCTGGAGAACAGCTTGCACCATATTTGACACAGATTGTTCCACGACTCTACCGCTACCAGTTTGACCCCAACCCCAAGATACAGCAGGCAATGTCAGGCATATGGAATGTCTTAGTTCAGGACAATAAGAAGACAGTAAGTACATACAGACTGTATATAGTTCATGGGGACCTCTGAGGAGACAAAGAATAGGACTCCTGTTGCCTCAGGCGTGTCATAAATGAAGAATAATTTGAGGTTGTGCAAGTGGCTATCAACCTCATTGTGTAAAACAAATTGCTACATAAACAAACACTGTAAGAATGTATGCTTTGGCGTATGCTTCCTCGGGGTGGCTGTATGGTTCATAAGGGGTAGAAAAAAAGGAGATGATGATGAAGTACATATGGGCATAGATGTAACATATATCGTGACATAGACATAGCTGATTTTGTGAAGTTGCATAAATTATTCAAATTTTTATTATTTTTAAAAAATATTTTGTGAGACTATAAGCAGTAGTTTTAAGTTTTTAATGTTTACAGATGTGTTTGTATGAGGTAATATCAGAATGAAGTTCGCTGAACGCTCAGCACAGAAAATGGGTATTTTAGAGTTATCTCCCTTTGCAATTTCCTGTACCGGGCATTTACAACTATAATGTAACCCTCGGCTTGGAGTCGTCACATCAACCGGAGGATTCAATAAAGTTAAAACGCTTCGGCTCTGCATATTGACCTCTGGAGCAGAAACATTTCGTGTACGTCATCAGCATCAAGCTTTAAAACAAAATTTTTTTCTTCAAAATTTTGTTTTTACACCCCAAATAGTATGACACTTCATAATTATAATCGATACTTGTACACAATGATACATGTCCAGGAAACTCTTCTAAAGGCAGGAAGGGAAATAACTGCAAGGGAATATTCTGTGCTGAGCGTTCAGCGAATGTCATTCCGCTATTACCTAAAAACTTAAATATCTTGGGTTAGCAGTGATGAAAATTTTATTAAATGCCAAATAACTTAATGAACAGTGCATTTCTGAAGCAAGTATGCCATGATTACCATGGTCTGAGATTAATTCATTTATACATTTTTGCTTCTTGTGGTTCCTTGCAGGAAGTCTGCATCAGAAAAGCCCAGTGGTATCGTAGTGGTATTTTGTTTAGCAATTTAAAAACAATGATGAGGTTGCCAGCCTAATACACAACTTCATATTAGCTCCCTTGTATGACATGCCTGATGGTCAGAGTTTACAGTGTAAATTATGAGTACTGTGCATTTTAATATAAGGTTTACACAATTCATGTACAATTTGTATGCTTCTGAGAGTATCGGTGGGCGATACCAGTTTATTGAAGATAGTTGTAAGTCTGTTAACCGTATAAATTTATTGTAGATGATTAAATGCTGCTTCCTCCGAGGCCAGTTACGTGGAACACCTTATATGGAGCAAAAGAACAATTGCGAACTCATGCAAATATCACTACATTGCATTGGGCCAAAGAGTGAAAACACAACGCTGCTGGATCAACAACGACAACAACAACGTAGATAATTTAAAATTTGCGAGCTGTAATAGTTTGCTAAATTTAGAGAGTGTGAATTTTGTGAAGTATACCAGTTTATTATAGAGAATTTTAAATTCTACGAACTACATCAGTTTACCTTAAAGAAATTGAAATTTCTGAAAGTTTGAAAATCTCAGCAAGCATTATTTTGTGATGACTGACTGTTACCAATTCCTAATTTCACTGAATGTGGAAACATGGTATTGGCTTTATGATTGGTCTTGTGGCACATTTCATTCCACCCCAAATCCCCAGAGGAGCATAGGCCTTTAACAAACTCATGCCAAGCTCTTATGACCCATGCCATCAGCTCAATGCCTTTCTATGACTTCCTCATTCTTTTCATTTCTGTCTCCAGTTCTCTTCTCAGTGTGTGGTTTTTTTTTTTTTGCTGTCTTCCTCTGCCTCTCTTGACCTGGGGATTCCAGAACAAGGACTGCCTTGCAATGCTATGAGAAGGTTTCCACAATGTGTGCATCCTATCCCATTTCCAGCATATTCTCACCATGTGTTCCTCTGGCACATTTGATGATGTTTTAATTCTACCTAAATAAGTGATAAAACTGAGTCTTGTTACACCTTTTTGCCACGTTTTTGATCCTAACAGGTGGATACATATCTGAAACAAATCTTAAATGACCTGTTGAAGAATTTGACCAGTAATCAGTGGCGTGTGCGAGAATCCAGGTATGTTCCTTACAGCTGCTTTACTGTTGCCTCATTATTGTTGCGTTTTCTTGAGAACTATAAGATCATAGATGTGTATTATCGTGAGCTAAAAATAAAATGTGTTATTTGATATCTTGAAATTGAACATTGTTAGGTTTTTTCTGTTTGTCCGGTTAAGGCAAATGCCAATGGAAAACAGAGGTGAGTAAAAAAAACATAGGCTTCGGATAAGACACACAGAGGAAACTCTGGAATCTCCCGGGTAAAAGAGAGATAGAGAGAGATCTAAAAATAACAGAGATGGGAATTGGAGACAGATTTACAAAAGGATAAATAAGACATGGAAATAACTTGAACAAATGGCTGAGGATATTAGAGCTTGATGTGAGCTGACTGAAGGTCTGTGCTCCACAGGGAACGTTTCTGTTGAACTTTATTTAATAACTGTTTTGTTTTCTTATGAACTGCTTGATCATTAGTTTATGCTCTCCTGATCTGCTTGCCTGTTGGTTTGTGTTCTCATAAATGGTTTCATCTATAACTTGTGTGCTCTTTAACTTCTTGATCATTGGTTTGTGTTCTCTTGAACGTCTTGATCATTGGTTTGTGTTCTGTTAAACTTCTTGATCATTGGTTTGTGTTCTCTTGAATGTCTTGATCATTGGTTTGTGTTCTCTTGAACTTCTTGATCATTGGTTTGTGTTTTCTTGAACTTCTTGATCATTGGTTTGTGTTCTCTTGAATGTCTTGATG
Source organism: Oreohelix idahoensis (assembly GCA_024509875.1). Taxonomy (NCBI): domain Eukaryota; kingdom Metazoa; phylum Mollusca; class Gastropoda; order Stylommatophora; family Oreohelicidae; genus Oreohelix; species Oreohelix idahoensis. The sequence goes on along the minus strand of JAMPIV010019804.1, from coordinate 216,436 downwards.
ATTGGTTTGTGTGGTTTGTGTTTTCTTGAACTTCTTGATCATTGGTTTGTGTTCTCTTGAATGTCTTGATGATTGGTTTGTGTTCTCTTAAACTTCTTGATCATTGGTTTGTGTTCTCTTGAACGTCTTGATCATTGGTTTGTGTTCTCTTGAACTTCTTGATCATTGGTTTGTGTTTTCTTGAACTTCTTGATCATTGGTTTGTGTTTTCTTGAACTTCTTGATGATTGGTTTGTGTTCTCTTGAACTTCTTGATCATTGGTTTGTGCTCTCATAAATGGTTTCATCTATAACTTGTGTTCTCTTTAACTTCTTGATCATTGGTTTGTGTTCTCTTGAACTTCTTGATCATTGTTTTGTGTTCTCTTGAACGTCTTGATCATTGGTTTGTGTTCTCTTGAACTTCTTGATCATCGGTTTGTGTTCTCTTGAACTTCTTGATCATTGGTTTGTGTTCTCTTGAACTTCTTGATCATTGGTTTGTGTTCTCTTGAAATTCTTGATCATTGGTTTGTGTTCTCTTGAACTTCTTGATCATTGGTTTGTGTTCTCTTGAACGTCTTGATCATTGGTTTGTGTTCTCTTGATCATTGGTTTGTGTTCTCTTGAACGTCTTGATCATTGGTTTGTGTTCTCTTGAACTTCTTGATCATTGGTTTGTGTTCTCTTGAACTTCTTGATCATTGGTTTGTGTTCTCTTGAATTACTGAATCATTATTCTGTATTCTCCTGAGCTGCAAAATCATTATTGTGCATTCTCTTGAACTGCTTAGTTATTTATACTTTGTCTCGTGAAATAATAATTTCATCAAAGTGACGTTTTAAAGAATTACTTCCCTCATCATAGTTTTTTTTTCTTTATGAACTGCTTAACCAGTAATGTGTGCATCATACAAGCTTGGTAAATGCTGTGTCATTACATTTGTAGGAAAAACATTATGTAAACTTCATGTAGGAAAGCAGGACTTTACCTTCCACCAGTTCACCATTCCTCAGGCTGTCAACTGACTGTGTTCACCAGTGTGGATGTCTTTGCCTCTGATTGGTAGTAATGAGCTGGGTGAAAATGCCAATGCTTATATTTCCATGTTTTGATACTATACATTAAATAGCTTTTTACATTGGACATAGTCATTGCTAAAACATTTGGAGTAAATTATTCAGAGTCAAAATAAAACAACAAAAATAATGTATGACGAGTTTATGTCAATGATTTCTGCTTGTCATAACTGCAGTGCCTAAACGCAAAAATATGCATAGACATGTTTATACAGCATTCATAGACATTGTATGATGTCTATGACAGGGTGTCACAACAAAGCTGCAGGTGGGAGCTCAACTTATATCATTGTGTGTGTTATTTTCAGGAACATTATAATCAACACTCCAAACTCACAATGAAGACCAAAGCTGCGGTATATAATGCCTGTGTCACCAGCACACTTCTTTATGGTAGCGAGACATGGACAACCTATGTTAAGCATAACCAATGCTACACCATATCCTCTGCATTTTGTGGAAAGATAAAGTGACAAATGTCAAAGTGTTGTCACGTGCTGGCCTTCAAAGCATGTATACACTGTTTAGACAGCGCAAACTACGCTGGCTTGGCCTTGCCCGTCGCATGTAAGATGGTCACATCCCAAAAGATATCTTCTATGGACAACTGGCAGATGGCAAAAGAACAGTTGGGCGACCGCAGCTGAGATTCAAAGATGTGTGCAAGAGAGACATGAGGGCACTGGACATAAATCCAGCAACCTGGGAGGATGAAGCTGCCGATCGCACCAAGTGGCAATGCTATCTTTGGCGCCATCTCAGTTTGGGCGAAGAGAAGCTCACACAACAAGCAGAACAGAGGAGAAAATGTCGAAAGGAACACCATGAAAATAAGCAGCTGAGGGGCTATCACCTCATTGACGCATTCCCATAGTCAGTTGTGACTGAAGGGGGCTATTGTTATTATTATTATAATCAACACATGATGAAATTGAAATTTTCTTTTAAAAGTGGGAATAAACTTGAGTTATGTCTTTAGAAGATCAATTTCTTAGGTCAATTTGTTATTTAAATAAAAATTAACATTCAAACACCTCTGTTAGTGAATTTTTCTTGGATCCTTAGCACCTGACTGACAAAGCAGTCAGTGGCCATCACGCCTAGTGGCGTCTTGTAGGGTAGGGTAGCAACAAACTGTTCCCATTTAGCTTGGTCGGTGGCCATCCTTCGTGCCGTGCCCCAACTCTGGTTCGTGCTTTGCATCTCAGCCTCCATGTTAGTAAATTAAATAAAACAAAACCTTGAAAGGAAACAAAACAAAAGTTAAGCTTCAAAATCATTGAAAATAAAGTTGACATCAGTCGCATGTAGGCTTACATGCACAGTTGTTGATGTTTTACCCACAGATATTTGGATAACCATTAACAGCTCAATTGGAAAACTACTGGTTTTCTCAGCAGTAATTTGCCAGTACATGCTGTTCTAATTTTATAAATTTGGCGGCAGTGCTGCCATTTTATGGATATTCAGTTTATTGTATGTCTACATTGAAATTTGTGCTGCTTTATTAATGATATAACACTTTTGCAGTTGTCTGGCAGTAAGTAACTTGTTGAGGGGACGAGTGTTGGATGATGTTATTGATGACATTCCTGAGCTGTGGGAAACTTGTTTGAGGGTCAGGGACGACATCAAGGTCAGAACTTTATACATCATCATCATCCTTAGCGCGCCCTACTGAGCATGGAGCCACCACTGTAGTTGGTCCCTTTTGTAGGAAGCCTGCACCAAGCACCTGCAGTGATGGTTTCTGTGGCTATGTGTTTAACATGATGAGGTTGCCTACCTCATGAGCACAAGCTCAAGTTAGTCACCTTGTATTACATGCTTGAGGGTGCAGTAGTCCTGATCTTTCTTTGTTTCTTCAGAGACCCCTACACAGGGCAACTTTACGCATATTGGCTGTTAGCTTTAGTACTTAAAAAAAGAGTTCATTTGCTGGCTCTGAGTTACACATGCCTTCTTCTTCTTCTTCGATCCTTAACCACCGACCGTCAAAGCAGTCAGTGGCCATCACGCCTAGTGGCGTCTTGTAGGGCAACAACAAATTGATTCCACTTTGCACGGTCGGTGGCCATCCTTCGTACAGTGCCCCAACTCTGGTTCATTCTTTGCATCTCAGCCTCCACAGTCCTCCGCCAAGTTGTTTTTGGTCGGCCTCTCTTTCGCTTTCCTTCAGGGGTCCAAAGCATAGCTGTTCTTGTGATGGCATCGGGGTCTCTTCTGAGGACATGACCAACCCAGCTCCAGCGTCTGCCAGCTATGATGGTATGCATGTCCTCTTGCTTGCTACGAGTAAGCAGATCTTGGTTGGTGATGGTATTCGGCCAAAAGATTCGGTGAATTTTTCTTAGGCATGTTGTGTGAATCACGTAGCGTTTAAAGGATAAGAGAATTATTTAGAGGAAATAATAGATCTGATGTGGAAGATTTGGCTCAAGGAATCCCTGCTGGGTTTTCCCACTTCCGAAGGGTGACGAAGAGGGTAAATTCTCCTAACTCGACAGGTCTGGAAAAGATTGTAAGGAGATATTTGGTCTCTCGCTACCGTCGTCCCCTTCTCAGTTATCTATTATTATTATTCTTTAAATTATATTATATTTTACGAGCCCCCCCCCTCCCTTATAAAGGAAGATAAACATAGACAATATTCAACATCTAATGGAAGGAACAAAGCGTGGGGTACAGTATATACACCCAATTGGTTTATTGCAATAAAGTGAATAGATGGTGAATGATAGTATTGTCGATGGAATTAGTGTCTGCTGTATGTATTATGTGTCTCACAATTCACGTGTTTTTCATCATGGATGACTAAACTTTGTGGCATTGATTAGGTGAGTTTCCTTTGTCGTGGACTTAGCTTTTCAGCCCCCGGCTGATAGTGAAGTGTGGTTAGTTCTCCGGTCTCCTGACGTTGCCCCGGTAGGTCTTGAATGGTTCGGATTTGCCTTCTCTGTGCTCGACTCCGTATTCTGCGCTGAGATTGGACTGTCGTGCAAGGCTCCACCATAGACTGAAGACAAATACGACGGCTTCATTAATTTTCTAGCTTTAGAAAGCAGTCTTTCCCTAAGCCGTCCCTCTGCCTGTCACCTCAGATTTTAGTCTCTAACATCATATGTCTAGAGTCTAATCTTGAATTCAAGTTTCTCCTGTCTGTCCTTTATTATATTTCTCTGCCCCAGTGGCAGTATTATAATTCTTTAGACTGATTTATCGTCAGCTTAACCCGATGAATTATTATAAATGTCAGTTAAACCCACCAAATTTATCATAGAAATGTCGGCAACAGTATTCTAGTTCTGTGCCTCTAGCCTAATCGTCATGTCATTATGATGAATTTAACAAATAATTGGACATCCGTGTTTTTAGAATTGTCTGACAACATTATCACACACTTCATGTCTGGTCGCCTCGTCATATAATTTATAATGAATATATGTCACGGTCGGTCAACATTATCGTTAATATTAATTTCCGTTAGTCTAAACGTCGGGTCGAAAATAATCAAATAATATGGAAATTAATAGCTATATATATATATATTCCCGTTATACATTATTATGAACATGTACATATCCCGTGGGATCATAAAATATACCCGATCACATGTGGCTGGATGTGATCGTAAAACAAAAATATGAATAAAGTAAACATACCAATCTTGCGTCGATTTTGCAAGGTACTACACATTTCATCACATTATATTCTAGCGAGATTTCACTTACCTACTCAAAGATGGACGCTAACCCGCAATTAGACACGTGGCTTCAGTGCTTTTAATGCGAGAATTCGCCGATAATTGGGTTAGACCTAGCTGTCTCAAGGGTTCCGGGCAAGTGAAGATTGCCCGTGTTTGGCGCACTTTTAGCGGGACATTTCCGCTTGGACACGTGATCCATAGCGTGCATCATGTGACATTAGCGTCAAATAAACGCTCCAATCAATAGCGTTAAAAGTCACGTGGGGTCTTCCTAAAGTGGCATAAACTGGTTTTATCAGCTTAAGCAGTCTTAAATTAAAACAGGTTCCTAGCTACCGAGGTCATTGGTCAACAATGACGTCGTATCTAAAAATAGCGAGGAGAAATACTGAATGCTAGGAGAATTTCCGCCAGTGACAATTCCCGGGACTTTGCGATCATGCATTGAGGATGAGAAAAAAAAAACGATGTCCGTAAATAATAAAAAAAATGAAGAGAAGATTGGGCAAGTTGTCACACAAGCCCCTCCTCAAGTTTGACGTTCCGTCCAACTCCTCTTGTCCTGTCTTCCTCTTCTTTTCCAGTTTCTCATATCTCCTCGGTTGCGTCCGGATGTCTGCTCAAAAAATCTGCCCCTACGTTGTTCTTCCCAGGTATGTATTCTATGTGAAAGGAATATGGCTGCAACAGGAGTGACCATCTCATAAGCCGGGCATTAAGGTTCTTCGACGCTGCAAGAAATATCAACGGTTGGTGATCACACTGCACCGTGAACTTTTTCCCGTATAAATATGGTTGAAACTTCTGCACAGCCCATATTAGCGACAGACATTCTCGTTCGATGGTAGAGTAGTTCTGTTCAGCAGGGTTCAATTTCCTACTAGCATATGCGATGGGGAATAGAGTTGCAGAAGGTCTATCACTAGGCTGCAGGAGAGTGGCTCCTATCCCTATATTGCTAGCATCTGTTCGCAGCGTAAAGTTCAGAGTTAAGTCAGGCAGTCGCAGAATTGGCCTAGCTGTGAGTTTCTCCTTCAGCAGCGTGTAGGAATTTTCGCACTCCGCTGTCCAGGTTACTTTGTCCGGGTTCCCATTCTTGGTTAATGCGGTCAATGGCGCACTCAGGGTATTAAAATCTTTAATATATCTCTGGTAGAAGCCACATAGAGACACAAATGACCTTACATCCTTTTTAGTCTGGGGTCGTGGGGCCCGCTGTAACTTCTCAATATTACGCGCATCTGGGAACATGCATCCATGCGAGATAGTGTGTCCCAGGAATTCTAGTTGCTCGCAGGCAATTTGACATTTTGTAGGGCGAGCGGTGAGTCCTGTTTCTCTAAGTCTTTCGAAGAGTAGGGAAACTGCGTCCAGGTGCTCCTCAAAGGTGTTCGTGGCAATAAGTATGTCGTCCATGAAATTACTTATCCCAGGGTGGTTCAGGGGTTCCAGTAGCTTCCTCATCATACGAGTAAAGACGCTTGGGGCGTTGCTTAGCCCAAATGGCAATACATTAAACTCGTAATGGCCTTCAGAAGTACTAAATGCTAACATATGTCGAATTTCCTCTTTTACCGGGATCTGGTAGTACCCTTTGCTAAGGTCTATCTTCGAAAAGTATCGTGCTCTACTCAGCTTGGTGAAAAGCTGATTCTGATCCGGTAAGGGCTCCGCTTGAAATTCCGTTACAGCGTTGAGCCTTCGGTAGTCTATGCAGAGGCGATGTTCTCCTGTGGATTTTCTAAGCAACACTACACTCGCACTATAAGGCGACTCTGATTTTGAGATAATATTTTCCTTAAGCAGGTACTCGATTTCCTCACTCAATGCCTTTGCTTTAGCATAAGGAACAGGATAGTTCTTAACTCGTACCGGGGCGAGGTCTGTTAGCTTCATATCAAATTCTATCAGGTTGGTCATGCCAGGTTTATCCGTGAGTGTACTAGGGTGTTTTCTCAACAACTGTTGAACCCGTGCCTGCTGATCCTCCGTTAAAGTTGAACTAATCTGAACATCTTGATGAGTTTCGCACTGACGAAGAGGGTATTCACAGGAGGTCAGGGGTTCTGCCTCAGTTTCCGTCGCAATAGCCAGTGTCAGGAAATGTGCTGGTTCTGCACCTGGTCTTTCATAATATCGCTTCAGCAGGTTTATGTGGTAAATTTTCTGCTTCCCCTTTATGGCAATCTTGTAATTGGTGCGCGACATTTTCTCAACAATTTTATATGGACCTCTCCACCCGATTTGCAATTTATTATTGCTACTGGGCAGGAGTAATAATACCTGTTCTCCTACTTCTAGCTCCCTATCCTTCGCAGTGCGGTTGTAGTAACGCGCATGTTTACGACGGGCACGGCGTACATTTTCCTTTGCCAGTTCCCATCCTGTTTTAAGGCGTTGGGTCAACTCCTTCACGTATTGGGATGCAGAGGTGACCGTCTCATCAGCTTTATCATCTGTCCAAGTACGTAACAGTGCCTCTAAAGGTCCTTTTATAGGTCTACCAAACAGCAATGTGGCAGGAGGCATCCCAGTAGAATTGTGGGGTACTTCGCGGTAAGCAAATAGTGCTGCGGGTAAGTATTGATCCCAGCTCTCTGGTTTTTCCTGCGCAAGTTTCCGAAGGATGGAAATAAGGGTCCCGTTAAACCGCTCCACCTGGCCATTTGCCTGGGGGTGGTAGGGAGAGGTGTGGATATGTCGGGCCTGAAATATCCTAAACACTTCCTCGGTGAGTTTTCCTCGGAATTGGGAACCATTATCTGTCAGGATCTGTGACGGAAACCCTAGCCGAGTAAATATGGTGAGCAGAGCCTCAGCAACATGCTTAGAATCACAGGCGGGCATAGCAATTGCCTCTGCCCACATGGAGCAACAATCCACTAACGTGAGTATATAACTGTTTCTCTTTTTGCTACGAGTAAGTGGACCCACAATATCCACCGCTACTCGTTCGAAGGGTGTGCCCAAGATTGGCATTTCTCCCAGAGTGGCTGGGGCCGTCCAGTGTTTCGGCGCTGTCCTCTGGCACTGCGGGCATGATTTCACATATCTCTGGATATCGGCGTTGATACCTGGCCAATAATAATGACATGAAATACGCTGAATCGTGGCACTTATGCCCATGTGGCCACTAAACGGAAGGGCATGGCCCATTTCTAGGACCTGGGCTCGGTATGCTGATGGAACCACAAGTTGCCCATGTTCCTGTCCTCCATTTCCTGCTTTCCGATGCAACAGCCCATTTTTCTTGTAGAAGTCTCCCTTTTGGAGAGGAGTGTGCGCTCTCGGTAGTTTTTTGTAGCAGGGTGCTAGAGATTGATCCTCCGTTTGTGCCTTTTTTAATTCCTCAGGAAGGATGTTGGGTGGGGATTCCAACTCCGTATTCCGTTTGGCCTGTCCTCTAGTGGTGACAGCCGCCACAACCAGAGGGTGAATGGGTTCTCCCAAGAACACATACCTACACCCTAAGATCAAGGGATAAATAGGGTCGTCCAAGATCGCTGCACGGATTTCCCCAGTCACATATTTTGATTTGACCTTAATCTTGGCTATGGCCAAACGCATAGGTGCTGCACTTTTAGTAGGTCCTTGTATTTCTATAGTGTCTTCTGTCATCTGGTCAGGCTTGACTAGGGATGCACAGACAACTGCGTCGAATGCAAGGCCTGTATCATAAAGGCAGGTCACCTCTTGGTCATTTACGAGGACTGTCTCAACGACCGGGGGATGTCGGGGTTTGTCCAGAGGTTCTTCCGGTCCATTTCCCCTTGCGGCACTTTTACGTAAGCAGGCAGCATGATGAGGTGGGTTTTTCCGGTTGCACTCCTGCGTATTGTGGGTGATGGTTCTACAGTGCTTACACCATTTTTCCCCTTGCCTCTGCTGCTGGAAATTAGATCTCTGAGTAGTCTTGTAGTCTGGCTTGTCATGCTTTTTGAAGTTAGTATACGGTGGTTTCACTTGGGGGTCCATGTGTGACTGAGCTGTCTGTCTAGGTACGTAATCTGGTTGTTTCCGTCTGGGTGGTGGATTCTCTGATAGTGCTGCCTGATATCGTTCCGCTAACTGGACTATGGATTCTAAAGTGCTGGCCCCATTCTCTGTCAGGAATCTTCTCATGTCGGAAGTCATGGTGTCCTTCAGTTGTTCGATCATGACCATTTCCTTCAGGCCTTCCCAATCATGAGTAAAATTCCCTAGGGCACCCCACTTCTCCACGTAGGAATCCAGTCTCGCAGCAAACTGAGCAAAGTTCTCTCCGACTTCCCTCCTAGAGTTACGGAACCTCTTCCTATAGGCGTCAGCATGTAGCTCATAACGAACCAATAGTGCCTTTTTCAAAGAGTCGTAGTCATCCTGTAAACCTGGAGGAAGCTTGCTATACACGTCATAAGCAGTTCCTCTAAGCCCTTGCGACAGTTTCAGGTTCCATTTGCTCTTCTCCAAACCAAACGTGGTGGCAAACTTCTCAAATTTGTCCAGATACCTATCGATCGAGTCGGCTTGTTCCGAGAAAGCTTCGAATGGAAACGTCAAGGGTGCCAAAGTTGACATGAGTGAGGATGGCAAAGGTCCTGTGCCCCCTGCGTGCAAGGAGGGCATATCATCTGACCGTGGCGATAGGTTGCCTGAGGAGGTAGATGCGGTCGCACCGGCTACTGGTTCAACTCTTTGAGCTTGTCCCTGCATCTCTAACTGCTTCATCTTCAATGCATGCTCGCGTTCATCTCTCTCGCTTCTTTCTCTAGCGTCTACAGCTTTTATCCTCTCATCTATTTCTGCTAACTTTATTCGCTCTTCTCTTTCAGCTTTCGCTGTTTCTCGAGCGTAATACTTATCAGTCTCGACACTGACATAATTTGCAAGGTCCACCCCACTATAACCTAGATCTCGACCGGCCTCCCCTAGTGCTGCCTTAAGCTTAACTATTTCAGCCATCTTTTGCAGTTAAAGTCCACACTGAGTAAGCTAGTGCTACCTTCCAATAGTATTTCTAGCAACAAGTAAATACTAATTATTTATCCGACTGCTGTAGAATGAATTACTACAGTTATGGAGACTTAAGGTCTGTAATTCAATGAAATACAAAATCAAGAACTAACTTAATTAAACACAACATATATAAAGGGATTCACCAATCAATGCCTGAATTTCTAGAAAAAATGTTTTCTGTCTTTCTAGAGCTCACTGTGTGAAAATACATGTGTTAAAATGGTATACTGTAATGACTGAATGGATGATACTATCCCAGAGGTATGATAAAATACATAAGTTCAAATCCCGGACCGAGACACCAGTGTCACGTAGCGTTTAAAGGATAAGAGAATTATTTAGAGGAAATAATAGATCTGATGTGGAAGATTTGGCTCAAGGAATCCCTGCTGGGTTTTCCCACTTCCGAAGGGTGACGAAGAGGGTAAATTCTCCTAACTCGACAGGTCTGGAAAAGATTGTAAGGAGATATTTGGTCTCTCGCTACCGTCGTCCCCTTCTCAGTTATCTATTATTATTATTCTTTAAATTATATTATATTTTACGAGCCCCCCCTCCCTTATAAAGGAAGATAAACATAGACAATATTCAACATCTAATGGAAGGAACAAAGCGTGGGGTACAGTATATACACCCAATTGGTTTATTGCAATAAAGTGAATAGATGGTGAATGATAGTATTGTCGATGGAATTAGTGTCTGCTGTATGTATTATGTGTCTCACAATTCACGTGTTTTTCATCATGGATGACTAAACTTTGTGGCATTGATTAGGTGAGTTTCCTTTGTCGTGGACTTAGCTTTTCAGCCCCCGGCTGATAGTGAAGTGTGGTTAGTTCTCCGGTCTCCTGACGTTGCCCCGGTAGGTCTTGAATGGTTCGGATTTGCCTTCTCTGTGCTCGACTCCGTATTCTGCGCTGAGATTGGACTGTCGTGCAAGGCTCCACCATAGACTGAAGACAAATACGACGGCTTCATTAATTTTCTAGCTTTAGAAAGCAGTCTTTCCCTAAGCCGTCCCTCTGCCTGTCACCTCAGATTTTAGTCTCTAACATCATATGTCTAGAGTCTAATCTTGAATTCAAGTTTCTCCTGTCTGTCCTTTATTATATTTCTCTGCCCCAGTGGCAGTATTATAATTCTTTAGACTGATTTATCGTCAGCTTAACCCGATGAATTATTATAAATGTCAGTTAAACCCACCAAATTTATCATAGAAATGTCGGCAACAGTATTCTAGTTCTGTGCCTCTAGCCTAATCGTCATGTCATTATGATGAATTTAACAAATAATTGGACATCCGTGTTTTTAGAATTGTCTGACAACATTATCACACACTTCATGTCTGGTCGCCTCGTCATATAATTTATAATGAATATATGTCACGGTCGGTCAACATTATCGTTAATATTAATTTCCGTTAGTCTAAACGTCGGGTCGAAAATAATCAAATAATATGGAAATTAATAGCTATATATATATATATATTCCCGTTATACATTATTATGAACATGTACATATCCCGTGGGATCATAAAATATACGATCACATGTGGCTGGATGTGATCGTAAAACAAAAATATGAATAAAGTAAACATACCAATCTTGCGTCGATTTTGCAAGGTACTACACATTTCATCACATTATATTCTAGCGAGATTTCACTTACCTACTCAAAGATGGACGCTAACCCGCAATTAGACACGTGGCTTCAGTGCTTTTAATGCGAGAATTCGCCGATAATTGGGTTAGACCTAGCTGTCTCAAGGGTTCCGGGCAAGTGAAGATTGCCCGTGTTTGGCGCACTTTTAGCGGGACATTTCCGCTTGGACACGTGATCCATAGCGTGCATCATGTGACATTAGCGTCAAATAAACGCTCCAATCAATAGCGTTAAAAGTCACGTGGGGTCTTCCTAAAGTGGCATAAACTGGTTTTATCAGCTTAAGCAGTCTTAAATTAAAACAGGTTCCTAGCTACCGAGGTCATTGGTCAACAATGACGTCGTATCTAAAAATAGCGAGGAGAAAATACTGAATGCTAGGAGAATTTCCGCCAGTGACAATTCCCGGGACTTTGCGATCATGCATTGAGGATGAGAAAAAAAAAACGATGTCCGTAAATAATAAAAAAAATGAAGAGAAGATTGGGCAAGTTGTCACACAAGCCCCTCCTCAAGTTTGACGTTCCGTCCAACTCCTCTTGTCCTGTCTTCCTCTTCTTTTCCAGTTTCTCATATCTCCTCGGTTGCGTCCGGATGTCTGCTCAAAAAATCTGCCCCTACGTTGTTCTTCCCAGGTATGTATTCTATGTGAAAGGAATATGGCTGCAACAGGAGTGACCATCTCATAAGCCGGGCATTAAGGTTCTTCGACGCTGCAAGAAATATCAACGGTTGGTGATCACACTGCACCGTGAACTTTTTCCCGTATAAATATGGTTGAAACTTCTGCACAGCCCATATTAGCGACAGACATTCTCGTTCGATGGTAGAGTAGTTCTGTTCAGCAGGGTTCAATTTCCTACTAGCATATGCGATGGGGAATAGAGTTGCAGAAGGTCTATCACTAGGCTGCAGGAGAGTGGCTCCTATCCCTATATTGCTAGCATCTGTTCGCAGCGTAAAGTTCAGAGTTAAGTCAGGCAGTCGCAGAATTGGCCTAGCTGTGAGTTTCTCCTTCAGCAGCGTGTAGGCATTTTCGCACTCCGCTGTCCAGGTTACTTTGTCCGGGTTCCCATTCTTGGTTAATGCGGTCAATGGCGCACTCAGGGTATTAAAATCTTTAATATATCTCTGGTAGAAGCCACATAGAGACACAAATGACCTTACATCCTTTTTAGTCTGGGGTCGTGGGGCCCGCTGTAACTTCTCAATATTACGCGCATCTGGGAACATGCATCCATGCGAGATAGTGTGTCCCAGGAATTCTAGTTGCTCGCAGGCAATTTGACATTTTGTAGGGCGAGCGGTGAGTCCTGTTTCTCTAAGTCTTTCGAAGAGTAGGGAAACTGCGTCCAGGTGCTCCTCAAAGGTGTTCGTGGCAATAAGTATGTCGTCCATGAAATTACTTATCCCAGGGTGGTTCAGGGGTTCCAGTAGCTTCCTCATCATACGAGTAAAGACGCTTGGGGCGTTGCTTAGCCCAAATGGCAATACATTAAACTCGTAATGGCCTTCAGAAGTACTAAATGCTAACATATGTCGAATTTCCTCTTTTACCGGGATCTGGTAGTACCCTTTGCTAAGGTCTATCTTCGAAAAGTATCGTGCTCTACTCAGCTTGGTGAAAAGCTGATTCTGATCCGGTAAGGGCTCCGCTTGAAATTCCGTTACAGCGTTGAGCCTTCGGTAGTCTATGCAGAGGCGATGTTCTCCTGTGGATTTTCTAAGCAACACTACACTCGCACTATAAGGCGACTCTGATTTTGAGATAATATTTTCCTTAAGCAGGTACTCGATTTCCTCACTCAATGCCTTTGCTTTAGCATAAGGAACAGGATAGTTCTTAACTCGTACCGGGGCGAGGTCTGTTAGCTTAGCTTCATATCAAATTCTATCAGGTTGGTCATGCCAGGTTTATCCGTGAGTGTACTAGGGTGTTTTCTCAACAACTGTTGAACCCGTGCCTGCTGATCCTCCGTTAAAGTTGAACTAATCTGAACATCTTGATGAGTTTCGCACTGACGAAGAGGGTATTCACAGGAGGTCAGGGGTTCTGCCTCAGTTTCCGTCGCAATAGCCAGTGTCAGGAAATGTGCTGGTTCTGCACCTGGTCTTTCATAATATCGCTTCAGCAGGTTTATGTGGTAAATTTTCTGCTTCCCCTTTATGGCAATCTTGTAATTGGTGCGCGACATTTTCTCAACAATTTTATATGGACCTCTCCACCCGATTTGCAATTTATTATTGCTACTGGGCAGGAGTAATAATACCTGTTCTCCTACTTCTAGCTCCCTATCCTTCGCAGTGCGGTTGTAGTAACGCGCATGTTTACGACGGGCACGGCGTACATTTTCCTTTGCCAGTTCCCATCCTGTTTTAAGGGCGTTGGGTCAACTCCTTCACGTATTGGGATGCAGAGGTGACCGTCTCATCAGCTTTATCATCTGTCCAAGTACGTAACAGTGCCTCTAAAGGTCCTTTTATAGGTCTACCAAACAGCAATGTGGCAGGAGGCATCCCAGTAGAATTGTGGGGTACTTCGCGGTAAGCAAATAGTGCTGCGGGTAAGTATTGATCCCAGCTCTCTGGTTTTTCCTGCGCAAGTTTCCGAAGGATGGAAATAAGGGTCCCGTTAAACCGCTCCACCTGGCCATTTGCCTGGGGGTGGTAGGGAGAGGTGTGGATATGTCGGGCCTGAAATATCCTAAACACTTCCTCGGTGAGTTTTCCTCGGAATTGGGAACCATTATCTGTCAGGATCTGTGACGGAAACCCTAGCCGAGTAAATATGGTGAGCAGAGCCTCAGCAACATGCTTAGAATCACAGGCGGGCATAGCAATTGCCTCTGCCCACATGGAGCAACAATCCACTAACGTGAGTATATAACTGTTTCTCTTTTTGCTACGAGTAAGTGGACCCACAATATCCACCGCTACTCGTTCGAAGGGTGTGCCCAAGATTGGCATTTCTCCCAGAGTGGCTGGGGCCGTCCAGTGTTTCGGCGCTGTCCTCTGGCACTGCGGGCATGATTTCACATATCTCTGGATATCGGCGTTGATACCTGGCCAATAATAATGACATGAAATACGCTGAATCGTGGCACTTATGCCCATGTGGCCACTAAACGGAAGGGCATGGCCCATTTCTAGGACCTGGGCTCGGTATGCTGATGGAACCACAAGTTGCCCATGTTCCTGTCCTCCATTTCCTGCTTTCCGATGCAACAGCCCATTTTTCTTGTAGAAGTCTCCCTTTTGGAGAGGAGTGTGCGCTCTCGGTAGTTTTTTGTAGCAGGGTGCTAGAGATTGATCCTCCGTTTGTGCCTTTTTTAATTCCTCAGGAAGGATGTTGGGTGGGGATTCCAACTCCGTATTCCGTTGGCCTGTCCTCTAGTGGTGACAGCCGCCACAACCAGAGGGTGAATGGGTTCTCCCAAGAACACATACCTACACCCTAAGATCAAGGGATAAATAGGGTCGTCCAAGATCGCTGCACGGATTTCCCCAGTCACATATTTTGATTTGACCTTAATCTTGGCTATGGCCAAACGCATAGGTGCTGCACTTTTAGTAGGTCCTTGTATTTCTATAGTGTCTTCTGTCATCTGGTCAGGCTTGACTAGGGATGCACAGACAACTGCGTCGAATGCAAGGCCTGTATCATAAAGGCAGGTCACCTCTTGGTCATTTACGAGGACTGTCTCAACGACCGGGGGATGTCGGGGTTTGTCCAGAGGTTCTTCCGGTCCATTTCCCCTTGCGGCACTTTTACGTAAGCAGGCAGCATGATGAGGTGGGTTTTTCCGGTTGCACTCCTGCGTATTGTGGGTGATGGTTCTACAGTGCTTACACCATTTTTCCCCTTGCCTCTGCTGCTGGAAATTAGATCTCTGAGTAGTCTTGTAGTCTGGCTTGTCATGCTTTTTGAAGTTAGTATACGGTGGTTTCACTTGGGGGTCCATGTGTGACTGAGCTGTCTGTCTAGGTACGTAATCTGGTTGTTTCCGTCTGGGTGGTGGATTCTCTGATAGTGCTGCCTGATATCGTTCCGCTAACTGGACTATGGATTCTAAAGTGCTGGCCCCATTCTCTGTCAGGAATCTTCTCATGTCGGAAGTCATGGTGTCCTTCAGTTGTTCGATCATGACCATTTCCTTCAGGCCTTCCCAATCATGAGTAAAATTCCCTAGGGCACCCCACTTCTCCACGTAGGAATCCAGTCTCGCAGCAAACTGAGCAAAGTTCTCTCCGACTTCCCTCCTAGAGTTACGGAACCTCTTCCTATAGGCGTCAGCATGTAGCTCATAACGAACCAATAGTGCCTTTTTCAAAGAGTCGTAGTCATCCTGTAAACCTGGAGGAAGCTTGCTATACACGTCATAAGCAGTTCCTCTAAGCCCTTGCGACAGTTTCAGGTTCCATTTGCTCTTCTCCAAACCAAACGTGGTGGCAAACTTCTCAAATTTGTCCAGATACCTATCGATCGAGTCGGCTTGTTCCGAGAAAGCTTCGAATGGAAACGTCAAGGGTCCCAAAGTTGACATGAGTGAGGATGGCAAAGGTCCTGTGCCCCCTGCGTGCAAGGAAGGCATATCATCTGACCGTGGCGATAGGTTGCCTGAGGAGGTAGATGCGGTCGCACCGGCTACTGGTTCAACTCTTTGAGCTTGTCCCTGCATCTCTAACTGCTTCATCTTCAATGCATGCTCGCGTTCATCTCTCTCGCTTCTTTCTCTAGCGTCTACAGCTTTTATCCTCTCATCTATTTCTGCTAACTTTATTCGCTCTTCTCTTTCAGCTTTCGCTGTTTCTCGAGCGTAATACTTATCAGTCTCGACACTGACATAATTTGCAAGGTCCACCCCACTATAACCTAGATCTCGACCGGCCTCCCCTAGTGCTGCCTTAAGCTTAACTATTTCAGCCATCTTTTGCAGTTAAAGTCCACACTGAGTAAGCTAGTGCTACCTTCCAATAGTATTTCTAGCAACAAGTAAATACTAATTATTTATCCGACTGCTGTAGAATGAAATTACTACAGTTATGGAGACTTAAGGTCTGTAATTCAATGAAATACAAAATCAAGAACTAACTTAATTAAACACAACATATATAAAGGGATTCACCAATCAATGCCTGAATTTCTAGAAAAAATGTTTTCTGTCTTTCTAGAGCTCACTGTGTGAAAATACATGTGTTAAAATGGTATACTGTAATGACTGAATGGATGATACTATCCCAGAGGTATGATAAAATACATAAGTTCAAATCCCGGACCGAGACACCAGTGTCACGTAGCGTTTAAAGGATAAGAGAATTATTTAGAGGAAATAATAGATCTGATGTGGAAGATTTGGCTCAAGGAATCCCTGCTGGTTTTCCCACTTCCGAAGGGTGACGAAGAGGGTAAATTCTCCTAACTCGACAGGTCTGGAAAAGATTGTAAGGAGATATTTGGTCTCTCGCTACCGTCGTCCCCTTCTCAGTTATCTATTATTATTATTCTTTAAATTATATTATATTTTACGAGCCCCCCCTCCCTTATAAAGGAAGATAAACATAGACAATATTCAACATCTAATGGAAGGAACAAAGCGTGGGGTACAGTATATACACCCAATTGGTTTATTGCAATAAAGTGAATAGATGGTGAATGATAGTATTGTCGATGGAATTAGTGTCTGCTGTATGTATTATGTGTCTCACAATTCACGTGTTTTTCATCATGGATGACTAAACTTTGTGGCATTGATTAGGTGAGTTTCCTTTGTCGTGGACTTAGCTTTTCAGCCCCCGGCTGATAGTGAAGTGTGGTTAGTTCTCCGGTCTCCTGACGTTGCCCCGGTAGGTCTTGAATGGTTCGGATTTGCCTTCTCTGTGCTCGACTCCGTATTCTGCGCTGAGATTGGACTGTCGTGCAAGGCTCCACCATAGACTGAAGACAAATACGACGGCTTCATTAATTTTCTAGCTTTAGAAAGCAGTCTTTCCCTAAGCCGTCCCTCTGCCTGTCACCTCAGATTTTAGTCTCTAACATCATATGTCTAGAGTCTAATCTTGAATTCAAGTTTCTCCTGTCTGTCCTTTATTATATTTCTCTGCCCCAGTGGCAGTATTATAATTCTTTAGACTGATTTATCGTCAGCTTAACCCGATGAATTATTATAAATGTCAGTTAAACCCACCAAATTTATCATAGAAATGTCGGCAACAGTATTCTAGTTCTGTGCCTCTAGCCTAATCGTCATGTCATTATGATGAATTTAACAAATAATTGGACATCCGTGTTTTTAGAATTGTCTGACAACATTATCACACACTTCATGTCTGGTCGCCTCGTCATATAATTTATAATGAATATATGTCACGGTCGGTCAACATTATCGTTAATATTAATTTCCGTTAGTCTAAACGTCGGGTCGAAAATAATCAAATAATATGGAAATTAATAGCTATATATATATATATATTCCCGTTATACATTATTATGAACATGTACATATCCCGTGGGATCATAAAATATACCCGATCACATGTGGCTGGATGTGATCGTAAAACAAAAATATGAATAAAGTAAACATACCAATCTTGCGTCGATTTTGCAAGGTACTACACATTTCATCACATTATATTCTAGCGAGATTTCACTTACCTACTCAAAGATGGACGCTAACCCGCAATTAGACACGTGGCTTCAGTGCTTTTAATGCGAGAATTCGCCGATAATTGGGTTAGACCTAGCTGTCTCAAGGGTTCCGGGCAAGTGAAGATTGCCCGTGTTTGGCGCACTTTTAGCGGGACATTTCCGCTTGGACACGTGATCCATAGCGTGCATCATGTGACATTAGCGTCAAATAAACGCTCCAATCAATAGCGTTAAAAGTCACGTGGGGTCTTCCTAAAGTGGCATAAACTGGTTTTATCAGCTTAAGCAGTCTTAAATTAAAACAGGTTCCTAGCTACCGAGGTCATTGGTCAACAATGACGTCGTATCTAAAAATAGCGAGGAGGAAATACTGAATGCTAGGAGAATTTCCGCCAGTGACAATTCCCGGGACTTTGCGATCATGCATTGAGGATGAGAAAAAAAACGATGTCCGTAAATAATAAAAAAAATGAAGAGAAGATTGGGCAAGTTGTCACACAAGCCCACCTGCTGGCTAAATTTATTAAGTCTATCCGTTTTTTCCTGGATGTGTTGATGTGAATGTGCCAGCAGTGCAATGTCATCTGCATATTCCAGATCTTCCAATGTTGAAAATGTAGTCCATCTTATTCCTCTTGGACTGCCCTCTGTTGTCTGGCGCATCACCCAGTCTATGACTGTTAAAAATAGAGTGGTTGATAAGGGGCATCCCTGTCGTACTCCTGTCTTCACCTCGAAGGTTAGGTTGCTCTGCCCAACACTACACGTAAAGTTGGCATAGAGGCTTTTTATGATTGACACTATGCAGCTTGGAATTCCATAAGCCCTCAGTATTTTCCATAAACTGTCCCTATGTATGCTGTCAAAAGCCTTTTCAAAATCAACAAAATTTATGTAAAGCTGTCTTTGCCATTCTGAGCACTGCTCTATAATGTTCCTGAGAGTGAATATATGGTCTACACATCTTCTGTTCTTTCTAAATCCTGCTTGTTCTTTCTTTCCTCAGTTTGTAGTCTACTGCCTTTGAAATTCTCTGTATAATTATCCTGCCTAGTATTTTGCTGGGAACTGAGAGAAGAGTGATTCCTCTCCAATTATTGCAGTCTGAAAGATCTCCCTTCTTGGGCAATTTGACAATTATTCCTTTGTTCCACTCTGATGGTGTTGTCCCCGTTTTCCACACTTGTGCAAATAGTGGTTCTAATAGTTCTGCTGCTAGCTCAGGGTCTGTCTTAAATAGCTCTGCATTTAAGTTATCATGGCCCGGAGCTTTACCGTTCTTTAACCCTTTGATTGCTGTGATGATTTCTTCTTTTCGTGGAATGTCTGTATTTACATCTAGATCGTTTTCAGCCTCAGGAACATTCAATTGTGTCTCTGGTATTTCCTTGTTCAGAGTTTCTCTGAAGTGCTCTGCCCATCTTGTTTCCTGTCCCTCTGCTGTCTTGATGAGATTTCCTTGCTTATCTCTTACTAATGTAATATTGTTTGCACCTTGTTTTCCGCTGATGAATTTAGTTATTTTGTATACTGTGCTTTGTTCATTTCTCAGTGCTGCCTCTTCTGCCTGTTTTGCAAGATCGTCTAGGAAATTCCTTTTGTTGGCTCGGGTTTGGCGTTTAACTTCCCTGTCCAGTTGACTGTACTGTTCGCTATATAGTTGCTTTAACCTGGGGGACTTCGCTTCTGTTTTCTTTCTTTTCATTTCCTTTCTCATCTTTATGGTGTTTAGTGTTTCTGGTGTTATCCAGTCTTGCTTCTTCCTTTCCTGGAATCCTAAGCATGATTTGCTACTTTCCTTATATATTGTTGAAATGGTGTTAAAATTCTGGTCTATATCATCAGTCAATGTCTTTTCCTGGCTTTTGGCAAATTGATATCGTTTCTTAATGTCGGCCGCAAAAGCTTTTCTGGTAAGGGGGTCCTTCAATTTGCTGATGTCAAACCTTTTCTGTGTAGTTACAGTTGGTCCAGCCCTTCTTAGTTTCACTTTCAGTTTTGCAACTACTAAATGGTGATCGCTTCCCACATCTGCACCTCTTCTTACCTTCACATCTTGTAATGCATGTCTCCATCTACCGTTAACCATGATGTGGTCTATCTGGTTTCTGTCCCGACCATTTGGGGATTCCCATGTTAACTTGTGAATTTCCTTATGTGGGAAAAGTGTTCCTCCAATGACCAGGTTGTTAATGCTACAGAAACTTATTAGCTTATCCCCATTTTCGTTTGCTATTCCGCTGCCGCATTTCCCCATTGTTCTTTCATTATAACACATGCCTTGTAAGCATTTAAACAGAGCTGAGAGCTCACCCTCAGCTTTATTTCTGGCTGTGACAGCATTAGAGACTGAGGTATTACTGCTGTAGGGAACATGCTCCTTAAGGAGTGAACAAGAAACAAGAAGAAAAGCATGATTAAGAAGAATCCTGTAGCGCTCAGGGAATCTCAGTTAATTTTAAGCTTTTTACTGTCTTGAATATTCTATGAGTTGTTGTACGTGAAGTTTGTAAAGTTTCAGATTTATTTCTGTAGTTTCTGTAAAATGTAAAAAATTAATAACTCTTATGAAGCATCCTTGCCTTTTTAATCATATCTTGCATATAATCATTTTCCAGGAGTCTGTAAGACTTGCTGCAGACCAGGCTTGTAAGACACTCAGCAAAGTAAGTGTGTGTAACTTTCAGTATCATCTGTTAGCACTTTTAAAAAAAAGTGTATTTGTGGATTTTGCCTTTTCTTGTTGACTTTTAAGTTTATTTTTATTTAGAAAATTAACTTGCTGGCTGCTGTGCCTCTGTGCATTCACTGGTGCAACTGCGTATTTGTGAAAACAATGTAAATGCACATTAAAGTCAGGTAAGCGCAGAAAATGTACATCACAAAAATTTTGTTTTATTACTTCACACATCTTTGTACTTCAGTTTGTGAGGTATAGCTCAAAACATTGGTACAGGACACAATACTGGGCGTGAAGCTTGTTCTGAGCAAATATATTCATCATCAATCTCAGAGCTGGCATGTAAATCAGCACAGGACTATCACTTTTAATAAAGGGTCTGCTGTAAAACTGGTAAGAGAAGCAATAGATAATTTAAAAAAGAAAATGGTGTAGAATAAGTTTTTTTACAAATATATCTTCCAAGCTTGACTTCCTTAGACGTTTTCTAGGACTAAGTGCAACTGTGTTCTATTCCAAGCATCTACGGATCTAGCTAAGTGACCTTTTACTTGTTCCGAAGTATTGTTCATTCTTTTTTTCGTTTCGTTGATTATTTACTTTCTTGTTTCGGTATTTCTTTCAGGTTTTACGATTTTCTTGTATTATTATTGTTCTTTTTTCGCTCATCACTGTGGGTGTTTACTTTTTCCATCTGTTTGTATCGCTCATTTGGTGTATGTTTCTCATCATCTTATGTTTTTGTAGTACCTATATGTAATTCTTGTCCTTGCCACCTGTTTGTGGCTGACGAAGGGTAAAACCTGAAACGCCCCTTGTTTCATGTGAACCGTTATTTGTAGAACTGATTCAATACCATTTTATTGGTTTATATACTTATTTTCAAAGCTCACTAATCAATCAATCAATCAATACCCTTTAGCTCCCTGAGGAGCATAGGCCTTCAACAAACACATGCCAAGTCTTCCTGACCTGTGCCATCCGCTCAAGTTATTTCCATGTTTTCCTCATCATTTTCACCTCTGTATCCAGTTCTCTTCTCCATGTGTTTTTTTGGTCTATCTCTGCCTCTCTTTCCCTGTGGATTCCAGAACAAGGACTGCCTTGTAATGCTATCAACAGGTTTTCTCAATGTGTGTCCTATCCATCACCAGCGTCTTCTTCTCAACTCTTGTTCCACTGGCACTTGTCTGGTTCTTGTCGTCAATTCCCACATTTGTGACTTTGTCATACCATTTCAGTCCTTCTATTCTACGCAAGCACCCGTTTATAAAAGTCTGTAGCTTTTTAGTTGTTTTTGTTGCTCTCCATGTCTCAGATCCACACAATAGGACTGACTTGACATTTGAGTTGAAGATTCTTAATTTCTTGTTGGACTTGATTTCTCTTGTTCTCCAAATGTTTCCCAATGCAGTGAAAGCTCCTCTTGCTTTTTGTATTCTTATTTTGATATCACTGTCTGTCCATCTAACTCTGTCTATATTACTGTCAAGATATGTGTTCGATTCTACATCCTTTAGTGGTGTTTCTTCAAGTTCAACCTTGTTATCATTTCTTGCATTTATTCTCATAATCTTTGTCTTTTTCCTGTGTATTTTCAGGCCCACTTATTGTGACCTCTTATCAAGAATTTTCATTTTCTCTTGCATCTGATTTTGTTTATGGGACAGAAGAGCCATCTGCAAAATCCAGATCATCAAGCTGTTTAGTCAGATTCCACTGGATTCAATTTCTGTTGTGTGATGTCGATGTTTTCATTACCCAATCTATTGCTATTAAGAAAAGAAATGGAGACAAGAGGCATCCCTGTCTCACTCCCATTCTAATCCTAAATGGTTCTGTAAGTTGTCCTTCATGAAGAACTCTGCATGTCATGTCTTCATAGGTCTTCTTTATTAAGCTAATGATCTTCATGGGAACTCCATAATGCCTCATCAATTTCCAAAGTGATTCTCTGTCTACACTGTCAAATGCCTTTTCATAGTCCACCCCAGCATAAGGTGTCATGGAGACACCCACGATCCAAGCACTGGCACCAACTTGACCTGATTCTCGTCAGAAGGCCACTCCTCAGGTCTGTGCTCTCCACGCGCTCGTACCATAGTGCAGACTGTGATACAGATCACTCCTTGGTTTGCTGCAAAATCAGAGCACAACCAAGAAAACTATATCGTGTCAGACATGAAGGGAAACCACGCATTGATACCAGCAAGATGTCAGACCCTTTCATGATCGCTCAATTCACTGCGACCTTCAAGAAAGTGCTCAGTAGCCCTCAGCATGGTGATACTATTACAGAGAACTGGGAGCATCTACGGAACACCATTCAAAGTACTGCACTTGCCACCTTTGGTAAGAAAACAGCAAAGTCAAATGACTGGTTTGATGCTTCATCAGATGTGATGGCACCTGTTATTGAAGCTAAGCGCAGTGCTATGGATGAATACAAACGTTCACCGAGTGCCAGAACCCTACAGATCCTGAGGGCTACGAGAAGCAAAGTTCAACAAACTGCTCGACGCTGTGCAAATGACTATTGGCTCCAGCTCAGTGAGAGCATCCAGATCGCAGCGCAAACAGGCAACATTAGACAAATGTATGACGGTATAAAGAAAGCACTTGGCCCCCATAAAAGTAAGACGGCACCGCTAAAAACCATCAGCGGAGAGAAGCTAACCGATAAGGGTAAGCAGATGGAGAGGTGGGTCGAGCACTACTCTGAGCTTTACGCTAGAGACAATACCGTTACGCCTGCAGCCCTTGATGCTGTCAATAGTCTGCCAACTATGGAGGAGCTGGATGCCGAACCAACATTAGGGGAACTCAGTAAGGCCATTGATAGCTTGGCCTCTGGCAAAGCACCAGGCAGTGATGGGATTCCTCCTGATTTAATCAAATGCTGTAAGAGCACGCTATTACATCCCCTGCATAGGATGCTGTGCCAGTGCTGGGAAGAGACAACTATTCCTCAAGACATGCGAGATGCCAAGATTGTAACACTGTATAAAAATAAAGGAGACAGAAGTGATTGCAATAACTAAAGAGGCATCTCTCTTCTTAGTATTGTTGGTAAGGTTTTTGCCAAAGTCATCTTAATGCGACTACACAAGTTAGCTGAGCGCATATATCCAGAGGCACAGTGTGGATTCCGAGCTGGCAGATCAACAACAGACATGATCTTCTCTCTCCGCCAGCTTCAGGAAAAATCAAGAGAGCAGAAAAGACCATTATATATCGCCTTTATAGACCTCACAAAAGCATTCGACCTGGTTAGTAGGAATGGACTCTTTAAAATCCTCCTGAAAATAGGCTGCCCTTCTAAAATGCTGGAAATGATAAAGTCATTCCATGACGACATGAAGGGAACAGTCCAATATGCTGGAAGCACGTCACAGCCCTTTGATATACGAAGTGGCGTTAAACAAGGCTGTGTTCTGGCTCTGACCCTCTTCGGAATCTTCTTTGCCTTACTCTTGAAACATGCATTCAGAGATGCAACTGAAGGAATATGCCTTCACACTAGGTCAGATGGCCGTCTGTTTAATCTTTCAAGGCTGAAGGCAAAGACAAAAATCAGAAGGGTCACTATAAGAGACTTGTTGTTCGCTGATGATGCTGCAGTCGTCACTCAAAGCCAACAGGAGCTTCAGAGCTTGATGAATCGCTTCACTAAAGCATGCAAGGACTTTGGCCTCACAATAAGTCTAAAGAAAACGAATGTGCTGAGTCAGGATGTGGGTGCTGCACCAGTTATCACTATCGATAACTATGAATTGGCAGTGGTGCACCACTTCACATACCTAGGGTCTACCATCAATGACAAACTCTCACTGGATACAGAAATCGACAGCCGCATTGGCAAAGCTGCAGCTACCTTTGCCCGCCTCACATCGCGTGTTTGGGGAAACTCTAAACTCACAATGAAGACCAAAGCTGCGGTATATAATGCCTGCGTCACCAGCACACTCCTATATGGCAGCGAGACCTGGACGACCTATGCTAAGCAAGAAAGAAGGCTCAATACCTTCCATTTGCGGTGTCTACACCGCATCCTCGGCATCTCGTGGAAAGATAGTGACAAATGTCGAGGTGTTGTCACGTGCTGGCCTTCAAAGTATGTATACGCTGCTTAGACAGCGCAGACTTCGCTGGCTTGGCCATGTTCGCCGCATGGAAGATGGTCGCATCCCAAAAGATATCTTCTACGGACAATTAGCAGATGGCAAGAGAACAGTTGGGCGACCACAGCTGAGGTTCAAAGATGTGTGCAAGAGAGATATGAGAGCACTGGACATGGATCCAGCAACATGGGAGGATGAAGCTGCCGATCGCACTAAGTGGCGATGCTATTTACGGCACCACCTCAGATTGGGCGAAGAGAGGCTCACACAAGAAGCAGAGGTGAGGAGAAAACGTCGAAAGGAGCACCAGGAAAATAAGCAGCTGAGGGCTGCCACCTCAGGGGCGCATTCCCATAGTCAGTTATGACTGAAGGGGCTATTATTATTATTATAGTCCACGAATCCAGTATATAGCGGTGAATTCCATTCCAGACTTTGTTCAACTATTATTTTCAATGTGGCAATCTGGTCTGTATCGGATCTGTTTTGTCGAAAACCTTCTTGTTCATCTCTCAGTTGCTTGTCTATGGACTCTTTTAATCTCTCAAGGATGATTCTGTTTAATACTTTTCCTGGCACTGATAGTAACATTATTCCTCTATAATTTGTGCACTCTTGTAAATTTCCCTTCTTAGGCAACTTGACCAGATAACCTTCCTTCCATTCTGTGGTATTTCCAGACAGTGCCAAGTAGTTTGTATAATATCTCTGTAGCCGTGTCAATATCTGTTTTGATGGCCTCTGCTGGAATGCCATCTGGACCAGCTACTTTTCCATCTTTCAGAAGCTTTATGGCTTTCTTTAATTCTTCTCTACTTGGTCGTTCACAGCTGATTTGTAGCTCCTCTTCTGCTGGCTGGATGTCTGGGGGGTTTTGTGGAGCTGGTCTATTAAGAAGTCCCCCAAAATGCTCTGTCCATCTCTTCATTTGTTCTTGTATATTACTAAGCAATTTTCCATTATCTTTTATGAGACCATTTGCTTGCTTATATTTCCCTGTTTGCTTCTTTGTGTTGTTGTACAGGTCCCTCATATTTCCTTTGGCTGCAGCTTCCTCTGCTTCCCGTGCCAACTCTTCAATATACTTCCTCTTGTTTCTTTTGATGTTTCTTCTTACTTCTTTGTTTGCTTCTATGTACACTTCATGAGCCTTGGCTTTGGAGCTTCTAGTTTTGCTTCTGTTTAAATCTGCTTTCTTGTTTTTCCTGTCTTCTATCTTGGTAATGGTTTCTGTTGTTATCTTTTTCTCAGTACTTCTTCACATGTCTCGTTCCATATATTTTTTACTTGTTGCCAGTGGTCTTCCATATCTGCTTCATCTTCCAGCTGTTGAAGTATTGGTATTTGTTGGATGCTGTGATTGAAAATTTTGTCTCTTATTTCCTAATTTCTTAGATATCCCACATTATATTGTTGTCTATAGCTATATACTGTTGTAAATTTCTTGAGTTTTAATTATGTTTTAGCCAACAGAAGATGGTGGTCTGATACCACATCTGCTCCTCTACATACTTTTACATCATGCAATGATGACCTAAACTCCTTACTTATGCATATGTGATCAATCTGATTCTCAGTTCTGTGGTCTGGTGATATCCATGTTGCTTTATGTACACTTTTATTTGGAAATATCTTCCTCCTATAGCTAGTTGATTTGAGGCACAGAAGTTAGCTAATAGTTCCCCATTCTCGTTCATCATACCTAATCCATGCTTTCCCATGATTTCTTCAAAGCTGGTGGTGTCTGTTCCTATTTTCACGTTTAAGTCCCTCATCAAAATTGTGATGTCCTTTCTTTTCTTTTTGTCAAAGACATTTTGTAGTCTGGTGTAAAAGTCTTCTTTCTCCGATTCTTCTTTATCATTTGTTGGTGCATAACACTGGATGATGTTTATATTTACTTTCTCACTAAGCATTTGTGAAATAATTTACTCCAAAATTTCTAGAACACATTATGTTTCCTCTGTTGTCAAAAAAGTTATTGCTTACTGTACACATACCATCAAAGCATAGCTCAGTCCCTGACTGACTGTTCTGTTCCAACATACTGATACATTCCCCTGGAATCCAGCGGCAGCTCAGTACTGCATTGTAGCAGTTATTTTCCATTGTGGCAGCTATACACATTTAAGAACGTCTATGATAATATGTGCCCCTTGTAGGTCCCTGAGGGACAAGAAGGAGGGAGGGGGTGTCACTGATGAGACTAAGAAATAATAGGACTACTGTTGCCTTAAAGGATCCCGTTACATGCCCACTGAGGCATATTGGGAATATGGTGTTAGGCCCATATTTTCTTGACCATCGGCACACTAGGGGTGATGTGGTCAGCATCACGCCGGCCACCTTAACCTTCCTAGAGTTACTCTGGTACCGAATTCATGAGGCTGGGTTGACCCTGGAGCTGTTTGCGGTCTAAAAAAATCCCACCTCAACTGGGGATTGAACCATGGACCACCGGGCTAGGAAGCCAGTGCACTAATCACTGCGCTACCGTGGCTCCCTTAAGCATGTCAGAAAAAAATGACTAATAGAAGGTTTAGCTTGGGGTTGGCAACTTCATCATGTCAAACAAATTGTCACAGAAACTCCTGCTGCAAGAGGTTGTGCTTTGGTGTAGGCTTCCTCAATCGTGGGCAGTCGCAGTTGTGGCTTCATGGGTAGCAAAAAAGGAAAATGGTTAATGATGAATTCTGGAGAACCCAAATCAAAGATCAATAAGTTAAAGAGATTATGAACCAATTTTCAAGTAGCTTAACTCTTACTATCTGGCAAGCCCCGTGAAGTGGCGCGGGTTTAGTACCAATTTTACAGCTCGCCAGTTCAACTGGCGCGCGACGGTAACGATAGCAAAACTAGCGCGTAAAAACGCGGCTTTAGCTCACGTATAGTAAGAGTTAAGGGATGAAAAACCACTGATGCAAAAGTTTGTGCTTTGGTGGAGACTTCCTCAAGGGGCCAACTTGCAGTGATTGTTCCAAACTCCATAGAGTCAAAAGGAAAATGATGATATGCTTCGTCAACCGGCAGTGAAAATTACTTTTATGATAACCATGAACGTCTCATCACAATGTAGTCAAGAGATTAACTCATTCTAACCCAGGCATTTTTTCGGTTTTACCCAGGACACAATATGCAGACATTTTTTTTCTACAAGTGATGTTTTAAAAACAGGCAGTAGACACATATATTAATTTAGTAGATATATGTATTATGCATCAAACTTTAGGAAATTGGCTGCAGAATGTTGTGAAATACTGTTGAGTTCTTATGTGATGTTATAATTGTTTGTTATATCTTGTGAAGTGTAGAAACAATAAAAAAATAAAAATAAAACAAGAATACAAATTATGCACATACACATACATATTTCAGCTGTACTACTTAATCCCTTGGTAGTAAAACACCAGGAATTGAAACGTATATCCAGTTGACAACTAATTCAAGAAGTTTGATAAAAAACAAATGAAAATTGTAATTTATATAAATTTTTTTGTGAAGTCACATATTGCTGAACTGGAATCTCACTTACACATTCCTGTCCCATGCAAATTAATTAATTTATTACTTAAAAATATCACGTTTGTTCAACATCCTTATCGGAATCGAAAATAGGTTATTATCGCTACTGATGTCGCTAAAATTAATTTTGAAATTATATATTGAGGTTGATTCGTTAATAGTTTATAAGTGTTATGTATGTGACTAATCTACATGTAAACAAATAACCCTATGACGTCATTAATTGATAAAAGTATGCAAAAACTAAGCACCAATATAATTATTTCGCTACCAGTTCAAAATACGATGTCCACAGGAAGTGTTTACATGATATGAACACTCTATGGCCACTTATTTTCTAATTTCTTTGTTCAATTTCGGAATCTTATAAAGCGGGCATACCACGCAGCCTGCAGTTAGATTCAAAACAACTCTAGCGACGGATATAAAGCACACAATTGTAACTTCTTAATTTTTTTATTCGCTGACAAACGTTCACACACATGTGCCGGATGTAATGAAATAATTTTAAACTGGCTTATCGCCAGATATTCTAAAATTTTCCGCTCAAACGCGACATATATCACCTCGGCGTGCCATACGCCCTGGGTATAAAGAAAGGCCTATCTGGCGCGCCATATGCCTGTTTGGGCAGAATGAGTTAAAGAAGTATAACTATGACAGCCGTGAAGTTTATTCAAGTAATAATAATCAGTTACAAGAGCTGCAGTTAATTAGTAGTTGTTGATTCAGTTTATTGCTGGAAGTAGTTAATTAGTAGTTGTTGATTCAGTTTATTGCTGGAAGTCTCTAATGAGAAGAAGACAGAATAGGACTACCACTCCTTCAGGCATGTCATACGAGGCAATTAAAACGAGGTTGTGCATGGGGCGATGGCACGTTCATCATCTAAAACAAATTGTTATAGAAACCACCACAGCAAAAGCATGTGAATACTTGGTGCAGGCCTGCTGCAAGGGGACCAGTTGCAGTGGTGGATGCATGCACAATGAAATGGAAAATGAATGAAGATTTAGTTCATTATTTTTATACTAGTGTAAAAGCCCGTCATAAGATGGGAATTACATTCAAAAGCACCAATACTTAACGGCAATTTTACTTATTCAAAAGTATTTTTTTAAAAACCACTGTGCATGACCACAGTACACGAACTACGTAGCAGCAGCGAGGATCCCAATGTGTGTATACGGGATCACACATTCTATAAATATTTTTGTGCACACCGTCATTTGCGCATTGTTCTTTGGTAAGTGTTACTATTTTTGGGAGAGTACATATAAGGGAAACAATACAATTAATGTTGAAACTTTCAACCACAGTTGCATCTTTTAGCTTTACACACTGACAAAAAAAGCTGGGATTTTATATATATTGATTTCAGTGACTTTGTGCGGCAAATAGCAAGATTAAAACTAGATGTCAGTACCTTGAATCTGCAGGGTTTACTTATTATAGCATCTTGTTGACAGGTTTCTATCAAGATTTGTGATATCAGCAATGGGAAGATTGGTGAAAAGGCCATTAGTCTGGTCCTCCCTTGTCTGCTGCAGTGCTCACTTCATAGTAATGTGAAAGAGGTCAGGGCCATAGGGTGAGTAGTTCAACGTGTGTCTTTTATAAGTCAAGCATTCTGTGCTGAGAGCCTCTTGTTATATTTGTTAAAGGAAGTTTAGGTTCTTCTTCTTTACTCCTAAGCTCCTGTGTAGCATAGAAATTCAGCTAGATTTCTCCAAGCCTCCATGTTATAGACCTCCTGCTTCACGTTGTTGTGTTCTCTTCCTTCTTGTTGGAGGGCCTTCTTCTATACTAGTTGTCAAGTTGTATGATTGTGAAACATGGAGAACAACAAAAACAACAACCATAAAGTTACAGGCTTTTAAAAATGGGTGCTTGTGTAGAATAGAAGGATTGAAATGGTTATGACAAGATCACTAATGTGGAACTGATGACAAGAACCAGACAGGTTCTGTTGCAGATACTTCTGTAAAAAAAAAGGGGGGTGTTAGACACTTCACTATACTAAGTCGCTTTATGAGGTGGGGCGATCAGTTCCCTTTCTTGCTGCCTTTGCCTTTTCTGTCTCAAGAGCAGAGTCAGGTACCCATTTACAGCTGGGTAGAATGGAGCATGCCGCAACCAGGTTTTGGACCTGGAACCTGATTTCTTTGCCACAATGGGCAAGCACTTAATCAAGCTGCTAGTTAAACACTCTTAGTGAAGCTACTTGTTTAATTTGTATGGATACTTAAGCTTGTTTCACAATTTTACAACAGTTAACATACAGTTTTACGCAGTAAACTAATAATTGTGGTACAGTTTTTTTTTCATGTACCCTCTTTGTTGAATATTTCTCAACCAGGTTGTCCACCATACTGGAGATCAGCCGTAATGCAGGTGCTCTCCTGAAACCGAACATCCCAGTTCTGGTAACCGCCCTCTTAGAAGCTGTTAGTGGTCTAGAACCTGAAGTCCTCAACTATCTCAGTCTGCAGCTGGGCACCCAAGCCAGTCAGGATAGGGTATGATGGACTCTATGTCTTTGATAGATCCTTTGGCTATGATTAACTCTCCACAGTTCTCCCCCAAAGATGTTTCTGACCAGCTTCTCTTTCACCGTCCTTCTGGGGTCCATATCATAGCAGTTCTAGTGATGGTGTCATGGGTTTCTTCTGAGAACATAGTCAAACAAAATTCCAGTGTCTGCCTGCTACAATGTGTGCAAATATTCTTGACTGTTCTGATTAAGTAGTTCTTAATTGGTTAGGATGTTTGGCCACACAGTTCAGAGAATTTTCCTTAGGCAGGTTGTTAGGCTATGATAGATTCTATGGCTATAATAGACTCTATGGCTGTGATACTTTATGACTGTGATAGACTCTATGGCTATGATAGATTATATGGCTTTGCTAGACTATATGGCTATGATAGACTGTGGCTATGATACTCTATGGCTGTGATAGACTATATGGCTATGATACTCTATGGCTATGATAGACTTTATGGCTATGATAGACTCTATGACTATGATACTCTATGCTCCCATAAGGAGGGAAAAGGGAAATAGTGATAATAAAAATGAAAAAGAATCAAGTACAGTAGAACTCCATTTATCCGAACCCCAATTATCCAAACATCCAATTATCCGAACACTTTAAAAAAAAAAAAAAAAATCAGTCACCACCAGTCACGTTAGACTACATTTCTGAATCTTTTGATACGGCAAGCTTCAAATGTGTGCGAACAATTTGTAGAGGATGGGATTGGCTAATGGTCGGTCGCTTACGTACAGGAAGTCAGATCATAAAGTCAGTTAATATCTGGTTTACCAATCCAGTGTACGTGTGCGTTCTAAGCAGAACACTGGCTAAACAGACAGTTCACCCTAAAATAATTGTGTCTGCTACTACAGCAGAATAATTTTGGTGTACAAGTATTTCTCTGTGCAATATGGCATCTTCCAGTAGACATAAAGCATGTAAAAGGAACCGCAATGTTTTGTCAATTGAAACGAAAACAGAAATTATCAAGAGACTAGGACAAGGTGAAACTGTGTCTTCACTTGCGAGGATTTTCAGTGTTGGAAAAGCTACCGTCTCTGACATCAAAAGTAACAAGGATAAAATTATGAGTTTTGCATCGAAATTGGATAGTGAAAATGGGTCGAAGAAACGTAAAACCATGAGAAATGCGAAAGATTTGAAATTGGAAGAGGCTTTGTATATATGGTTTGTGCAAAGAAGAAGCAAAGGGGAACCTATCTCTGGCTCTCTATTGTGTGAAAAGGCACTTCAGTTCAACAATCAACTTGACGGTCCTCCTGACTTTAAGGCTAGCCAGGGATCGTTAAGAAACTTTAAATCTCGTCATGGCATACGAGAATTGGAAATTCAAGGGGAATCTTTATCTAGCGATGCAACTGCCGCTGAAAATTTTAAAGAAACATTCTTGGCTTTTTTGGAAGAAGAAGGTTATTCACTCGATGATGTGTATAATGCCGATGAGACTGGCTTATACTGGAAATCATTGCCTCAAACATCACTTGCATCTCAGCGCGAAGCAGCTGCCCCTGGGTTTAAAAAGTGCAAAGAGAGAGTATCATTTTTGGTAGCCGCGAATGCCAGTGGAAGTCATCGTTTACCGGGTGCTAATGATCGGCAAAGCCAAAAAAAACCACGTTGTTTAAAGAATGTGACATGTCTCCCATTGTGCTACAAAGTAAAGAAGAGTGCTTGGATGAATAGTGAAATATTTCTTGATTTGTTTACAAATCAGATCATCCCAAATGTGAAGAGGTTGAGAGAACAAGAAAATAAAACTGGAAAAGTAATTCTTCTACTGGACAATGCACCATCTCATCCAGAGATGGATACATTGAATGAAGTTGATGCAAATTTTAAAGTAATTTTTCTGCCTCCCAATGTAACAGCACTGATTCAACCAATGGATCAGGGTGTTATAGCAAAGCTTAAAAAGATGTACAAGAAGGAAGTCCTGCGTCGTTTATTGTTGGCTGAAGATGAAGAAAGTGTGGTGGCGTTTTCCAAAAAGCTTAATCTCAAAGACTGCTGCTATATGTTAGCTGATGCTTGGACCACCGTGTCACAAGATAATCTCAACAAGGCTTGGAATAGATTGCTTGGGAAAAAAAGAGGAAATGAAACTACTTCAGTGGACACAAATGATGATTGTATAAATGAAGTTGTGGAACTGTTTCAAGCAATGCCCGGATTTTCGGACTGTGACAAAGATGATGCACACATGTGGCTAGAAGATGATAATGATTCTGGTTTTCAGTTTTTGAATGACGAAGAAATTTTGTCTTTTGTGCAAGAAGAAAACCAAATACATGTAGTGACCGATGATGAAGACTCATCAGAAGTACATGATGTACTTGTAGATTATGAAGAAAACCCAAAACGTCGACCAAGTCCTGAAGAGTCCTTTATAGCACTAGAAACAGCGATGGCTTGGTACGAGCAAGAAGATGACAGCTGTCCTACACAGCTTCTGCTGTTGAAAAGAATGCGGGACTTAGCAGCCAAAAGGAGACTATCCAGTTTGGTGCAAAAGAGGATTCCTCATTATTTTAAATAGTGGGCTACATCTGTGCAAGTACATGTATACGTAAGTTGCGCCTGGTTTTGAATCGTTTGTAATGTTATTTTGAAAACATTTCTCTTTCTTAAAAAAAAAATTAATACAAGTAGTTCATGCACTGCAGTGTAATGAAAGATTTTGGTTATACAGTGATCTAATACAGTGTGGGTATTATTATTATTACAGTACAAGTAAATATGTTTTATATTGTATTTTCCTTGTGATGGTTAATTATTTTTAGAAATATGTGTACATGTACTCGATTCATTATGTAATCCAATTATCCGAACATTTGATTATCCGAACGATGCTCAGTCCCATGGGGTTCGGATAAATGGAGTTCTACTGTAGTTCCCTATATTGAAATAAATAATAACTTAGATGCTGTCGTTGATAACTTAAGTGTTGTTTTAAATTGAGTTAAAAATTGTCTTAAATGATGGCATAAATGTTGCCTTAAATAGTAATTTTAATGCTTTTTTAAAATGTAAACATTATGTTGTCAATTAGTTGCTGGTAGTGAAGTAACTGGTAACTTATGCTTTAACAACTGGCTTGGTTTTGCATAATTGTTTCCACAGTATCAGCATAGACGTGGCACAAAATGTCTTCTGCACCAGAATCTCCTGAGGAATGTCATTATCATCATCATTTTCCTCTATGCTCCTTACAGAGTATGGGGCCATCACTGTAACTGGTCCCCCTTGCAGGAAGTCTGCACCAAGCATTCACCTCTTGCAGCCGTGGTTTCTGTTGCTATTTGTTTTACATGGTGAAGTTGCCTGCCTCATGCACAACCTCATATTAGTCACTTTCTACGATCTGCCTTGATGGAGCAGCAGTCTTATTCTTTCTTTGTCTCATCAAAGACCCCACCCCCTCACCCCTCGAAACTACTCGGCTTCCTGGAGAAAATGTGGTTTAATAATATACAATGTAATAATGTTTCTAGGCATATCCACTGTTTCTCCCTATAGTCTGTTGTGACTCAGCCTGTCAGGATGTCTTTTCATAGTAGCAGATGAATAATCTCATTATGTAGTCTATAGGGCATGCATTTTACTGGTTGTTGCTATGTGTAGCAGATTAAAAATGAGATCAAGATGTAAGGATCAATATTAAATTAGGTGAAGAAATTCAGGTACCTTGGAACCAATTTAAAAAGAAGTGATGTATAAAATGAGAATAAATATATTTAAAAAGTTTTGTATATTTGCTTATAAGAACACTAAAGAGCAAAAAACACGATTTTAAGCTCACAGTAAAATTTAAAATGAGATTACTTCAGATCTTTAAACTCGGATTTGATCAGATTTAGCTTTCCAAAAGAAATAAGCTTTCAGAAGCAAACAGTTTCCAGCCTCTAAATGTTTCCTTCATTTGTTAAGACCATCCCACTTTACACTTTAATTATAGTGTGGCAGATTGCACCTTGTTCTGTACTAAATTTGGAGGAAACTGTTGGAAAATTCATAAATGATATTTATTACTTAAAGGTTATTTATTTCCTAAAGTTACCATAGCAGATACAACCATAGGCGAGTAAAGGTCCAGCTTTACGAGGTGGTGTGACCAGTTTCCTTCCTAGCTGCCTTTACCTTCCCTAACTTAAGAGCAGAGTTAGGTATCCATTTGCAGCTGAGTAGGCTGGAGCTTGACTCTACCAGGTTTTGAACCAGGTAACTGGCCCTGAGAGGCAAGTGTTTTAACCACTCTGCCAGTTAATGCTTATTTATTACTTACAAAACTAAAAACCACAATGAAAACTGAAAACACAATGTTAAACAATAAAAATATGTCACACTTTGGCTTTAGTATTTTCTGATAAAAGATTTACTTTGTGTGCTTTGGCGAATTTTGTCACTGCCGAAGTAAAGTAACAAGCAGTCTTTTCTATGTGCTCTAGGCTTAGTTTGTTATATCTCAAAAGGCCTTTATGATATCAGGGGGGTGGTGGGCAAGTTCTGTGTCTGCATCATCAACATCATCATCTTTTTCCTTTTTCGCTCCATATGTAGCATGGAGCCACCTGCATCAGGTTCCCTTGCTGGAAACTGGAACAGAGCATTAACATGCTTTTGCAGTGATGATTTATGATACAATTTGTTGTACGTGATGAGGTTGTCAAGCCCATGGGCAGCTTCATATTAGTCACCTTTTATGACATGCGTTAGGGAGCAGTAGTTCTGTTCTTTCTTTGTCTCATCAGAGACCCTTGTGAACGACACGGGGCTCTGTCTACGGTAGTAGTCAAATTCTGATAAAACTGGGTGGGAAAATTGTCACTGCATGTCAGGGCACCAGAGCTGTTCTGAATAATCAGACATCAGTTAATTTATAATGTTACATGAAAGTGGGTTTACATAAGATGAATGACCTTTTGAGTTTTATTTCCCTTTTTATTTTCCACTCAGCTTGACAGTGCCAGGATTGCAGCCTCAAAAACGTCACCCATGATGGAAACAGTCAACAGGGTAACGTTCAGAATAGTTTGTAAAAATAATTGAAAGATATGTTAATTGTCAAAGCATGTAGTAAACTATTTAAAAAGTAAACTTTGTTCCTTTTTTTTTTTTTTTAATAATGGGAGATAAAGAAACAACCTGCCTAACGAAAATTCTCTAAATTTTGTGGCCAAACATTCTAACCAATCAAGAACTACTTAATCAGAACAATCAAGAAGATATGCACACCATTATAGCAGGTAGACGCTGGAATTTTGTTTGGCTGTGTTCTCAGAAGAAACCCCTGACGGATCACTAGAACTGCTATGCTATGGACCCCAGAAGGACGGTGAAAGAAAGGCTGGTCAGAAACATCTTTGGGGGAGAACTGTAGAGGCCGAGATGGAAAGCGTTAACCAGATTAGAGGCACCGCAGGAAGGGGGAACCACATACCAAACAAAGTGAGTTTGTTGCTGCCCTACATGACAACACTAGGCATGATGGTCACATTGCTTTAGCGGTCAGCTGCAAAAGATCCAAGAAGAAATAAATACATTATTTTGCCTTTGTATGGTTTAGAATTTGTGTTCATTAGTAATTACGTCTGTGCTGTCAAGATTTGAAAGGAAATTAAATCTAATTAGAATTAATACGTTGGCTGTTAACCATTTTTGTGTCATTTTCACTGCACTTTTGTTACAGTGTGTTCAGTATGTAGACAGTACTGTCCTCCCAGAACTCATCCCTCGACTGGTAGAGCTTATCAAGGGAGGCATAGGTGTTAGTACAAAGGTATGTAGGTACCTGTGACCAATACATAGCCTTTAGGTTTCTATATACGTAGTGTTAAGGATTTTGTCACATTTTTTTGTAATTTTGTTTGTATGCATGATTATGCATATCGAATTCTTGTTCATTAGTATGACTTGAATGGGCTTTTATGATTTACAGCCAGGCTACCTTCATCACTAATACCATTTTTTAGCAGAGATGACATAAAACAGATAACTGTACAGTATTGTTGTTGTTAAACTATGACTTTTGAGCTTGTCACTTTTTTTTCAACCAATGCTAAGTTGATTTTCTTGGCCAGTTTGTAACTTCTTGAGTTTGAGTCAAGAATTCCAATTCTTTCTCAGATATCTATCCTGGTTCAGCATTCAGAATCATTCTCACAAATGGTTTTAAGCTAATAGGGGGAAAGAGAGTCATCATACTGTGCATTTCCCGACATTGAAAAGGGTGGGGGGGATGCAGTGAAAAATACTCTGCTCTTGTTTTTGGCTGTTACAAGGAATCATCATGTTCTGCTCAGAGTCACTTCCCAGCTCTCCTCACCAGTCATCCATCCATTGTGGGATTCTCTTGTTTGCAGCCGACCAGGTAAAAGCAGGATTAATGTGCATTGCTGGGTTCTCAACACGTTGCACCACAGGGGGAATAGTGGTATTGGGCAACTCTAGTGCAGCTTATTGATCCCTGAGCATTGGCAAGGCAATTCGAGGATGCTCCAGTGTCTTGGCTAGCAGATCTTGGCTAGCAGATCCCAACTGTACAATCGAGCACCACATTGATATTGCTATTATGAACAGTGTTGGAAAAAAATGTTGCACGTTTTTTATATTTTAATTTTCTGCTCAAAATGTTGGTTGCATGTATTTCACAATAGCCATAGTTCTTTGTTTATAAGACTTGTCTATCGGATTAGCATTGTAGTCTTTTGAATTTTTCAGGCTGAGTGCTCTAGCTTTACTGTATTGCTTGTGTACCAGTGTCCTCAAGATCTCGGCCCATATTCAGGTAAGAGCTTGCATGTACTTATCTGGTAGGTCTGTGCATGTGCCTTAGTTCATCATTAAACCCTGCAGCTGTCATTGGAATTTATGGCTGAGCTTAAATGTGAACGATTAGGTAGCTTACATAACTTTGACCTCTGACACTTAGATTTGCGTGGAATAGTCTCTGCGGTCCTTCACATTTAACTTTTAATCCCCTTGTGTGACATTGATTTTTCATATTTAGCTTTTAGTCTCACATTTTAAAAGCAAGTGCAATTTTTTTTATTTCAGTACTGCTTTATTTAGGCTAATGTCAACATAAACAATATCAGTCATATAAGAAAGGAATCATAGTAGCGAGGAACAAATCCTGTAACTCCTTCTGTTTTGGCTGCAGCTAAAATATTTATGTGCCCCGTGTAGTTAGGAGACCAAAAAAAAAAAAAATAATAGGAACTCTGCTCCCTCATGCGTGTCATACAACACAACTAATATGAAATTTTGCATGGGACTGGAAACCTCATCATGTACAACACATTGCTACAGAAACTACTTCTGCAAGAGCATGTGAATGCTTTGACTCCTGACCAATGCTCACAGCGTTGCAAAATGCAACGCGCCATGCCCGCTCAACGGTCAGAGCGTTGTTTTTAGTTTATCACGAATAAACCCCAAAAATCGTCCGTTTAATGCAGTTCATATTTTAATACTTTTAGAATGACTTCCGCTACTATTTAAACAACTAATTTGAGTGTAGTTAAGCAGCACGTATGCGTGTTTTGATGTTATTATCACAATATGTGTGACGATTCGCGTATTTGCATTTTTCGTTGTTATTTATTACTAGAGAAATATGTCACGCTTTATATTTACATTTTCTAAGTCTCCTAAGTGAATAATTGTGTCAAACTACTTAGAAACATTGCTGAAATTGATGATGATTGTTTGATAGTCACAGTTTGTTGTCAAAAAATTGAATCAGTGCAGAAAAGCTAGACACATAAGATTTAGTTGATGAGTGGGCATAGTCATATTCTGGCCAATCGAAAAGCAACAAAACTAGACCTACCGTAACATCTAATCACT
The DNA here is from genome assembly GCA_024509875.1 of Oreohelix idahoensis. Lineage (NCBI taxonomy): Eukaryota > Metazoa > Mollusca > Gastropoda > Stylommatophora > Oreohelicidae > Oreohelix > Oreohelix idahoensis. Next base: position 177,639 of record JAMPIV010019804.1, on the reverse strand, counting down.
AGTCCTAGGTAGAAGATGAAGCTAGGGATACTATTAAAACATTAAACAAATGTAAAAAGTTTTAAAATGACATTATTCTTCTTTATTTGTTTGAAAATTACATAATGCAAGATTGCATACATTATTTTATTCTTATAAGGGACCACAGTAAAAACTGGTGTGAATAACTCTAAATGTACTAACTTTGGCCATAATCAATGTTTTTTTACTTTGTAAATGGATTACCTTGATGTTTGAAGACTAAAAAGAAAGTTTTATTGTCTACAACAGTAATTTGTCTTTGGTAAGCTCATATTCTACAGTTAACTTTTTAATGTTTTTCAATTTTACATGCAAAATGTGGGAGCCGCGCTGGTGTAATGGCTTTGGCGTTGTACTGGCGACCAGGTGTTCATGGTTCAAACCCGGGCGTCAGCGTTTGAAGAAATGTTTACGGCCGGAAATTTGACTGAATAGCCTGAACGGCTCCTGTGATAAACCCTCTGTGGATGGGAAGGAGCGAAGCTCCTGACCGGGTTGGAAGGAAAGTCCACAGGTTCCCCAGCCTCGCAATGACATGTCATTGGGTCGAAGGGCTGAAAGCCCAAGTGCCGCTGGTTAAGAAAAAAAAAAAAAAAAAAAAAAAAACATGCAAAATGTTTTAAGCATACCGAACATACTAGTGAAAATACTATCAAAGACACTATATATTACAATTCTCTATCTATGTCCCTACAGTTTGGTATATAATAAGTACATGTTCACAGAAAAGATTAACATAAAATTTAGAATTCTTCAAAAAATAATTACGACACAGGGTGGAAAATAATTATGGAGTCAAAGAGTTGAACAGGCTTCCTGCATGGGAGTCAGTTGCACTGGATGCTGCATGCTCCATTGGGAACAAACAAGAAAAATATGTTGGTGATGAATATATTAATCTAGAATTTCTGTTATACTGAGTTAAAGGATTTATTTTTCAGGCAAATTGTTAGCAGCATTTCTTCATGGTTTGAATGACCGGAATGCAGCAGTAAGGAAAGCAAATGCAACAGCCATTGGACATCTTGTTAGGGTAAGAATAGTAACGATAGCAACATATTTATGTTTAAGGAGCCACGGTAGCGCAGTGGTTAACGCACTGGCTTCCTAGCTCAGTGGTCCATGGTTCGATCCCCAGTTGAGGTGGGATTTTTTAGACCGCAAACGGCTCCGGGGTCAACCCAGCCTCATGAATTGGGTACCAGAGCAACTCTGGGAAGGTTAAGGCGGCCGGCATGATGCTGACCACATCACCTCTAGTGTGCCGATGATCAAGAAAATATGGGCCTAACACCATATTCCCTATATGCCTCAATGGGCTTGTAACGGGATCCTTTACCTACCTTTTTTTTATATTTATGTTTACTTCATGTTAAATCTCCAATGATTATGGTAAGGCTTACTTAGCAAGTATGAAGTATCACTGGCATGCTTATCTCTAGAAACATTAGTGGATTGATCATATTAATCTGATAAGGTTAATGTCATGGCCTCATTTATCCCAAGTAAGACTACTTCTCCCTCAGGCATGTCATATAAGGCAACTTATGAGCCATTTTGCTTATTCGTCACATGATCCTGGACAAGCGGCATTCACACGTTGTATTCATTTTATTATTATTATGTTTCTCACTTAGCCGTCACTTTCTTTCCTTCCCCTAATGAAGGCCTCGTGGCAACTTAGGCAATTCTCTTTGTCCTAGTAAGACGCATTACCCGTATTTTTTTTTTTTATAAACCCCCGTCCCCCCCGTTCCCTCCTATCACCACGCCTTACTGCAGTCCTCCTCAATTTCTTATACACAGAAAGCATGCATGGTCACTGGCTTATTCTTCTAAGATAGCCAAGGACATTAATTTATCAATGAGTGTTCATATATGATATGATAAGGTGATTGCTACTGCAGCACTCATTCTTAAATGTATCTTGTTGTCACTTGAGTTTACTTAATAAAATAATTGTTTGCAATGGAAGCAAATAGTTGTTCTTGTTATTGATCCAGCAGCGTTTGGGCTCTTGCCCATCAGCCCAATGCCACGTAGTGGTAGTTGGATGTGTTCGCAAGTTTTTCTTTTGCTTCATATAAGGTTTTCAACTTATCTGGCCTCAGAGGAAGTAGCATTTTCCTAACATCATCGAGTTCTGTGCACTCGAAGAGGTGGTATTCAACAGTTTCATAGGGGTAGGTAGATAGCTGGCACTGGAGTGTATTGTGATTGGATTCTGTTCAAGTGATTGTTGAGTGGTATATGTTTTGTTTGAAGCCGAAAAAGGTGCTCTGATCCCTTCTTGTAAGATGGCTAAAGTTGTTATTAGGAGCAGGACTGGTTACATGTCTGTAAACCTCTCTCCTGATGTTTCCCATAGCCCATCTGTTCAGCCGGGTTTCTTTCTTTGTTGTTCACATGAGTTGTTTGGCGGTTTGGAGAGTTGTCACTGTGAGTCGTCATTCTTGTCTTGTTCCCTTCTTTGCTGATTTGTCTGCCCTGTCATTGCTAAGTGTATTTGAGTGTCCTAGGATCCACTGCATAACTATTCTGATGCCAAAGGAAGTGATAAGCATATCAGCATCTAGGATTAGTTTGGTTAATTCAGTTCTACAATGTCCACTGCCTTCTGCAGCTTGAAGCTACCGTAAAATCTCGCGTATAATACGCACAATTTTTACTCATTTTTGCCCGCTAAAACTCGGGTGCGTATTATACGCGAGTACTAAAATATACGTAATTTTCGATATCGAAAGTAACCTACATTGGAAAGTCTATCAAGTTTTTGTCACAATTCGACAGTGAAAATGGCGCAAAATTGAATGTGCCATATGTTTTCTTATGTGTCAGACATTGTTGCAAAACGCATTTCGCACTCTTGGTCTTCAATCTGTTTTGATATTAAGCTTGGTTGTGAAGTTTGTCATTTGATTATTTTGAGCCCTAAAAATGAATTCAAGAAAATGTTGTACTGCAGCAGAAAAGCTCTTAGTGGTAAAATATGCAGAATCTAACGGCAGTCGGACAGCAAGTCCACATTTTTCCATTAACGAGTGCAACATTCGATTATGGCGAAAAAACAAAGAGGCGCTGCAAGTGTTGCCTAGTAAGAAAAAGGCGAATCGAGGGTCACCACCAGATCTTCCAGACCTAGAAAAAAACATTATTGGAGTGGGTAGTGGATAGAAGGCAACAAGGCATCGGTGTTTCATGCATTGAAATCCGACTTAAAGCTCTGGAACGTAAAAAATCTCATACAGGCACAACAGCATTTAAAGCGTCATATGGATGGGCAGTTCGTTTTATGAAGTGACATGGTCTTTCAGTTCGTCGAAGAACTGCTATCGCGCAGCATCTTCCATCTTCTTTCAGATTTTTAACAAATGTTTCATAAAATAAAATCTTGAAAAATTATGGTGCGTATTATACACGAATTTCCATTTTACCAGAAAATTGTGGGCTAAATCAAGCATGCGTATTATACACGAGTGCGTATTATACGCGAGATTTTACGGTAATATAAAATTAGTTATGTAAAATGTTATTCTTAATTTGTTGAACAGGTATCTAAGGACAGCAGTGTGGAAAAACTTATTCAGAAACTCAAGTCCTGGTACCTGGAGAGTGAAGGTGAGCATATAAAACAAAATTGTTCTGTCATCATTTAGTATGCAGTTTTTAAAATAGATTATATGTTGAAGATATACTGGTTTCTAAGAAGTATTCATTGGCTTCAAGCTGAGCATGTTAACTTGGTGCTCAAATGCCCGTATCATGCGGGCAGCGCCAGTGCCATAATCTTTTGTGCAGATAGAAAACTGAAAGTTTACAGATAACAGAAAATAAGTTCTGGTAAGAAGAATTGGACATGGGATAACTCTCCTCTGTATCACTGAGATACAAGAACAAAGCATGATTCATATAAGAAGGAGAATAAATGTAGACTACGGTTTAGATCATCCAGTACTGCAAGTTAGTAGGTCAACTATTTTAAAGAAGAAATGGAGGTTATTATGTTCAAATTTTGTATGGGGCTGGCAACCTCATCATGTAAAACAAACTGCTACAGGGGGTCAGGTGTAGGCTACCTACAGGGGGCCAGGTGTAGGCTACCTACAAGGGGCCAGGTGTAGACTACCTACAGGGGGCCAGGTGTAGTTTTATCTTTATGCTTCACATGGAGCAAAACAGGAGGATGGCAGTGATGACCTCTGAACTGTGAACAGTTAAATGAACAAAAAATAAAATAAAGAGAAACATACATTTGTCTTTTGTATTCAGTATTGGATTAAGTAATCTTTCTGCGTTTTTACTCCCTTTGAGAACAAGGAAGCTGGAGTAGATCCTGACAACAGGGAAGATAGAAGGAAAAAGAGAGAGAGGACGACACAGAGAGAAGATCCTGGACAGTTTGACATCATGGCATGGAAAGAAATCAACAACAGAATTGATCAATAGTAGTGTAGACAGGAAGTTGTGGAGAGACATGATTACCTATGCTACCAGGCATGGTACTTGAAGAAGAAGAAGAAGAAAACACTGCAAGCGAGATGTTATTTCTGTTTCTGAAGTTATTACATTTCTGTCTGCAGGACCCAATACCTGCCATGCATGTAGTGTTACATTGCATGCCATCGCTAGAAGTAGCCCTGACTGCCTGCGTCGCCATGCCAACCTTGTCATGCCTCTGGCTTTCTTTGCCATGCATGAACAAAAAAAGAAAGAGGAGGACAGAAAGAAAGCAGAAGAGATTTCAGAGTGGGAGGATGTTTGGAATGAAATTGCGCCAGGTGAGATATGTTGTTGTTGTTGTTTAACTAGGACTACTGAGCTACTCGCTCTTTTGCAGTCAATACCAAGTTGAAGACTCCTTGGTATTATCTACATTGTAGATCTAGGCTTTTCCTGTGGCTTTTCTGCCATTCCAAAACATGTTAAGTCATGAGCTGCAGTTTCTCCAGCTTGGCTTGCATTTAAAGGACCATCACATCTGATCCCAAGCTAGGAGGAAGAAGCACGTGGCATACTGTGCATTCCCCGCCATCCAATAGGACTCTCCAAATATGCAGAGCTGTTGCTGTCATTTTCGACGGAGTCATCTGTCAAGTTATTTGCTTATGTTTGTATCATAAGTATAATTGTGTCTTTACCTGCGATGTCAGGTTGATTAGGGGTTGTCTTCCCTTGTTTATTCATTCATTGTGTTTGACCTTTAGGGTCGGAGGTTGTCAGTTCGGGCGTAGGCCTATGGGAAGGTTTTTTAAGCGGGAGTGAGATATACTTCCGGGAAGCCGGTGTGACAACTTGCCCAATCTTCTCTTCATTTTTTTATTATTTACGTGACATCGTTTTTTTCTCATCCTCAATGCATGATCGCAAAGTCCCGGGAATTGTCACTGGGGGAAATTCTCCTAGCATTCAGTATTTTCTCCTCGCTATTTTTAGATACGACGTCATTGTTGACCAATGACCTCGGTAGCTAGGAACCTGTTTTAATTTAAGACTGCTTAAGCTGATAAAACCAGTTTATGCCACTTTAGGAAGACCCCACGTGACTTTTAACGCTATTGATTGGAGCGTTTATTTGACGCTAATGTCACATGATGCACGCTATGGATCACGTGTCCAAGCGGAAATGTCCCGCTAAAAGTGCGCCAAACACGGGCAATCTTCACTTGCCCGGAACCCTTGAGACAGCTAGGTCTAACCCAATTATCGGCGAATTCTCGCATTAAAAGCACTGAAGCCACGTGTCTAATTGCGGGTTAGCGTCCATCTTTGAGTAGGTAAGTGAAATCTCGCTAGAATATAATGTGATGAAATGTGTAGTACCTTGCAAAATCGACGCAAGATTGGTATGTTTACTTTATTCATATTTATGTTGTACGATCACATCCAGCCACATGTGATCGGGTATATTTTATGATCCCACGGGATATGTACATGTTCATAATAATGTATAACGGGAATATATATATATATAGCTATTAATTTCCATATTATTTGATTAATTTCGACCCGACGTTTAGACTAACGGAAATTAATATTAACGATAATGTTGACAGACCGTGACATATATTCATTATAAATTATATGACGAGGCGACCAGACATGAAGTGTGTGATAATGTTGTCAGACAATTCTAAAAACACGGATGTCCAATTATTTGTTAAATTCATCATAATGACATGACGATTAGGCTAGAGGCACAGAACTAGAATACTGTTGCCGACATTTCTATGATAAATTGGGTGGGTTTAACTGACATTTATAATAATTCATCGGGTTAAGTTGACGATAACTCAGTCTAAAGAATTATAATACTGCCACTGGGGCAGAGTAATATAATAAAGGACAGACAGGAGAAACTTGAATTCAAGATTAGACTCTAGACATATGATGTTAGAGACTAAAATCTGAGGTGACAGGCAGAGGGACGGCTTAGGGAAAGACTGCTTTCTAAAGCTAGAAAATTAATGAAGCCGTCGTATTTGTCTTCAGTCTATGGTGGAGCCTTGCACGACAGTCCAATCTCAGCGCAGAATACGGAGTCGAGCACAGAGAAGGCAAATCCGAACCATTCAAGACCTACCGGGGCAACGTCAGGAGACCGGAGAACTAACCACACTTCACTATCAGCCGGGGGCTGAAAAGCTAAGTCCACGACAAAGGAAACTCACCTAATCAATGCCACAAAGTTTAGTCATCCATGATGAAAAACACGTGAATTGTGAGACACATAATACATACAGCAGACACTAATTCCATCGACAATACTATCATTCACCATCTATTCACTTTATTGCAATAAACCAATTGGGTGTATATACTGTACCCCACGCTTTGTTCCTTCCATTAGATGTTGAATATTGTCTATGTTTATCTTCCTTTATAAGGGAGGGGGGGCTCGTAAAATATAATATAATTTAAAGAATAATAATAATAGATAACTGAGAAGAGGACGACGGTAGCGAGAGACCAAATATCTCCTTACAATCTTTTCCAGACCTGTCGAGTTAGGAGAATTTACCCTCTTCGTCACCCTTCGGAAGTGGGAAAACCCAGCAGGGATTCCTTGAGCCAAATCTTCCACATCAGATCTATTATTTCCTCTAAATAATTCTCTTATCCTTTAAACGCTACGTGACACTGGTGTCTCGGTCCGGGATTTGAACTTATGTATTTTATCATACCTCTGGGATAGTATCATCCATTCAGTCATTACAGTATACCATTTTAACACATGTATTTTCACACAGTGAGCTCTAGAAAGACAGAAAACATTTTTTCTAGAAATTCAGGCATTGATTGGTGAATCCCTTTATATATGTTGTGTTTAATTAAGTTAGTTCTTGATTTTGTATTTCATTGAATTACAGACCTTAAGTCTCCATAACTGTAGTAATTTCATTCTACAGCAGTCGGATAAATAATTAGTATTTACTTGTTGCTAGAAATACTATTGGAAGGTAGCACTAGCTTACTCAGTGTGGACTTTAACTGCAAAAGATGGCTGAAATAGTTAAGCTTAAGGCAGCACTAGGGGAGGCCGGTCGAGATCTAGGTTATAGTGGGGTGGACCTTGCAAATTATGTCAGTGTCGAGACTGATAAGTATTACGCTCGAGAAACAGCGAAAGCTGAAAGAGAAGAGCGAATAAAGTTAGCAGAAATAGATGAGAGGATAAAAGCTGTAGACGCTAGAGAAAGAAGCGAGAGAGATGAACGCGAGCATGCATTGAAGATGAAGCAGTTAGAGATGCAGGGACAAGCTCAAAGAGTTGAACCAGTAGCCGGTGCGACAGCATCTACCTCCTCAGGCAACCTATCGCCACGGTCAGATGATATGCCTTCCTTGCACGCAGGGGGCACCGGACCTTTGCCATCCTCACTCATGTCAACTTTGGGACCTTTGACGTTTCCATTTGAAGCTTTCTCGGAACAAGCCGACTCGATCGATAGGTATCTCGACAAATTTGAGAAGTTTGCCACCACGTTTGGTTTGGAGAAGAGCAAATGGAACCTGAAACTGTCGCAAGGGCTTAGAGGAACTGCTTATGACGTGTATAGCAAGCTTCCTCCAGGTTTACAGGATGACTACGACTCTTTGAAAAAGGCACTATTGGTTCGTTATGAGCTACATGCTGACGCCTATAGGAAGAGGTTCCGTAACTCTAGGAGGGAAGTCGGAGAGAACTTTGCTCAGTTTGCTGCGAGACTGGATTCCTACGTGGAGAAGTGGGGTGCCCTAGGGAATTTTACTCATGATTGGGAAGGCCTGAAGGAAATGGTCATGATCGAACAACTGAAGGACACCATGACTTCCGACATGAGAAGATTCCTGACAGAGAATGGGGCCAGCACTTTAGAATCCATAGTCCAGTTAGCGGAACGATATCAGGCAGCACTATCAGAGAATCCACCACCCAGACGGAAACAACCAGATTACGTACCTAGACAGACAGCTCAGTCACACATGGACCCCCAAGTGAAACCACCGTATACTAACTGCAAAAAGCATGACAAGCCAGACTACAAGACTACTCAGAGATCTAATTTCCAGCAGCAGAGGCAAGGGGAAAAAATGGTGTAAGCACTGTAGAACCATCACCCACAATACGCAGGAGTGCAACCGGAAAAACCCACCTCATCATGCTGCCTGCTTACGTAAAAGTGCCGCAAGGGGAAATGGACCGGAAGAACCTCTGGACAAACCCCGACATCCCCCGGTCGTTGAGACAGTCCTCGTAAATGACCAAGAGGTGACCTGCCTTTATGATACAGGCCTTGCATTCGACGCAGTTGTCTGTGCATCCCTAGTCAAGCCTGACCAGATGACAGAAGACACTATAGAAATACAAGGACCTACTAAAAGTGCAGCACCTATGCGTTTGGCCATAGCCAAGATTAAGGTCAAATCAAAATATGTGACTGGGGAAATCCGTGCAGCGATCTTGGACGACCCTATTTATCCCTTGATCTTAGGGTGTAGGTATGTGTTCTTGGGAGAACCCATTCACCCTCTGGTTGTGGCGGCTGTCACCACTAGAGGACAGGCCAAACGGAATACGGAGTTGGAATCCCCACCCAACATCCTTCCTGAGGAATTAAAAAAGGCACAAACGGAGGATCAATCTCTAGCACCCTGCTACAAAAAACTACCGAGAGCGCACACTCCTCTCCAAAAGGGAGACTTCTACAAGAAAAATGGGCTGTTGCATCGGAAAGCAGGAAATGGAGGACAGGAACATGGGCAACTTGTGGTTCCATCAGCATACCGAGCCCAGGTCCTAGAAATGGGCCATGCCCTTCCGTTTAGTGGCCACATGGGCATAAGTGCCACGATTCAGCGTATTTCATGTCATTATTATTGGCCAGGTATCAACGCCGATATCCAGAGATATGTGAAATCATGCCCGCAGTGCCAGAGGACAGCGCCGAAACACTGGACGGCCCCAGCCACTCTGGGAGAAATGCCAATCTTGGGCACACCCTTCGAACAAGTAGCGGTGGATATTGTGGGTCCACTTACTCGTAGCAAAAAGAGAAACAGTTATATACTCACGTTAGTGGATTGTTGCTCCATGTGGGCAGAGGCAATTGCTATGCCCGCCTGTGATTCTAAGCATGTTGCTGAGGCTCTGCTCACCATATTTACTCGGCTAGGGTTTCCGTCACAGATCCTGACAGATAATGGTTCCCAATTCCGAGGAAAACTCACCGAGGAAGTGTTTAGGATATTTCAGGCCCGACATATCCACACCTCTCCCTACCACCCCCAGGCAAATGGCCAGGTGGAGCGGTTTAACGGGACCCTTATTTCCATCCTTCGGAAACTTGCGCAGGAAAAACCAGAGAGCTGGGATCAATACTTACCCGCAGCACTATTTGCTTACCGCGAAGTACCCCACAATTCTACTGGGATGCCTCCTGCCACATTGCTGTTTGGTAGACCTATAAAAGGACCTTTAGAGGCACTGTTACGTACTTGGACAGATGATAAAGCTGATGAGACGGTCACCTCCGCATCCCAATACGTGAAGGAGTTGACCCAACGCCTTAAAACAGGATGGGAACTGGCAAAGGAAAATGTACGCCGTGCCCGTCGTAAACATGCGCGTTACTACAACCGCACTGCGAAGGATAGGGAGCTAGAAGTAGGAGAACAGGTATTATTACTCCTGCCCAGTAGCAATAATAAATTGCAAATCGGGTGGAGAGGTCCATATAAAATTGTTGAGAAAATGTCGCGCACCAATTACAAGATTGCCATAAAGGGGAAGCAGAAAATTTACCACATAAACCTGCTGAAGCGATATTATGAAAGACCAGGTGCAGAACCAGCACATTTCCTGACACTGGCTATTGCGACGGAAACTGAGGCAGAACCCCTGACCTCCTGTGAATACCCTCTTCGTCAGTGCGAAACTCATCAAGATGTTCAGATTAGTTCAACTTTAACGGAGGATCAGCAGACACGGGTTCAACAGTTGTTGAGAAAACACACTAGTACACTCACGGATAAACCTGGCATGACCAACCTGATAGAATTTGATATGAAGCTAACAGACCTCGCCCCGGTACGAGTTAAGAACTATCCTGTTCCTTATGCTAAAGCAAAGGCATTGAGTGAGGAAATCGAGTACCTGCTTAAGGAAAATATTATCTCAAAATCAGAGTCGCCTTATAGTGCGAGTGTAGTGTTGCTTAGAAAATCCACAGGAGAACATCGCCTCTGCATAGACTACCGAAGGCTCAACGCTGTAACGGAATTTCAAGCGGAGCCCTTACCGGATCAGAATCAGCTTTTCACCAAGCTGAGTAGAGCACGATACTTTTCGAAGATAGACCTTAGCAAAGGGTACTACCAGATCCCGGTAAAAGAGGAAATTCGACATATGTTAGCATTTAGTACTTCTGAAGGCCATTACGAGTTTAATGTATTGCCATTTGGGCTAAGCAACGCCCCAAGCGTCTTTACTCGTATGATGAGGAAGCTACTGGAACCCCTGAACCACCCTGGGATAAGTAATTTCATGGACGACATACTTATTGCCACGAACACCTTTGAGGAGCACCTGGACGCAGTTTCCCTACTCTTCGAAAGACTTAGAGAAACAGGACTCACCGCTCGCCCTACAAAATGTCAAATTGCCTGCGAGCAACTAGAATTCCTGGGACACACTATCTCGCATGGATGCATGTTCCCAGATGCGCGTAATATTGAGAAGTTACAGCGGGCCCCACGACCCCAGACTAAAAAGGATGTAAGGTCATTTGTGTCTCTATGTGGCTTCTACCAGAGATATATTAAAGATTTTAATACCCTGAGTGCGCCATTGACCGCATTAACCAAGAATGGGAACCCGGACAAAGTAACCTGGACAGCGGAGTGCGAAAATGCCTACACGCTGCTGAAGGAGAAACTCACAGCTAGGCCAATTCTGCGACTGCCTGACTTAACTCTGAACTTTACGCTGCGAACAGATGCTAGCAATATAGGGATAGGAGCCACTCTCCTGCAGCCTAGTGATAGACCTTCTGCAACTCTATTCCCCATCGCATATGCTAGTAGGAAATTGAACCCTGCTGAACAGAACTACTCTACCATCGAACGAGAATGTCTGTCGCTAATATGGGCTGTGCAGAAGTTTCAACCATATTTATACGGGAAAAAGTTCACGGTGCAGTGTGATCACCAACCGTTGATATTTCTTGCAGCGTCGAAGAACCTTAATGCCCGGCTTATGAGATGGTCACTCCTGTTGCAGCCATATTCCTTTCACATAGAATACATACCTGGGAAGAACAACGTAGGGGCAGATTTTTTGAGCAGACATCCGGACGCAACCGAGGAGATATGAGAAACTGGAAAAGAAGAGGAAGACAGGACAAGAGGAGTTGGACGGAACGTCAAACTTGAGGAGGGGCTTGTGTGACAACTTGCCCAATCTTCTCTTCATTTTTTTATTATTTACGTGACATCGTTTTTTCTCATCCTCAATGCATGATCGCAAAGTCCCGGGAATTGTCACTGGCGGAAATTCTCCTAGCATTCAGTATTTTCTCCTCGCTATTTTTAGATACGACGTCATTGTTGACCAATGACCTCGGTAGCTAGGAACCTGTTTTAATTTAAGACTGCTTAAGCTGATAAAACCAGTTTATGCCACTTTAGGAAGACCCCACGTGACTTTTAACGCTATTGATTGGAGCGTTTATTTGACGCTAATGTCACATGATGCACGCTATGGATCACGTGTCCAAGCGGAAATGTCCCGCTAAAAGTGCGCCAAACACGGGCAATCTTCACTTGCCCGGAACCCTTGAGACAGCTAGGTCTAACCCAATTATCGGCGAATTCTCGCATTAAAAGCACTGAAGCCACGTGTCTAATTGCGGGTTAGCGTCCATCTTTGAGTAGGTAAGTGAAATCTCGCTAGAATATAATGTGATGAAATGTGTAGTACCTTGCAAAATCGACGCAAGATTGGTATGTTTACTTTATTCAGATTTATGTTGTACGATCACATCCAGCCACATGTGATCGGGTATATTTTATGATCCCACGGGATATGTACATGTTCATAATAATGTATAACGGGAATATATATATATATATAGCTATTAATTTCCATATTATTTGATTAATTTCGACCCGACGTTTAGACTAACGGAAATTAATATTAACGATAATGTTGACAGACCGTGACATATATTCATTATAAATTATATGACGAGGCGACCAGACATGAAGTGTGTGATAATGTTGTCAGACAATTCTAAAAACACGGATGTCCAATTATTTGTTAAATTCATCATAATGACATGACGATTAGGCTAGAGGCACAGAACTAGAATACTGTTGCCGACATTTCTATGATAAATTGGGTGGGTTTAACTGACATTTATAATAATTCATCGGGTTAAGTTGACGATAACTCAGTCTAAAGAATTATAATACTGCCACTGGGGCAGAGTAATATAATAAAGGACAGACAGGAGAAACTTGAATTCAAGATTAGACTCTAGACATATGATGTTAGAGACTAAAATCTGAGGTGACAGGCAGAGGGACGGCTTAGGGAAAGACTGCTTTCTAAAGCTAGAAAATTAATGAAGCCGTCGTATTTGTCTTCAGTCTATGGTGGAGCCTTGCACGACAGTCCAATCTCAGCGCAGAATACGGAGTCGAGCACAGAGAAGGCAAATCCGAACCATTCAAGACCTACCGGGGCAACGTCAGGAGACCGGAGAACTAACCACACTTCACTATCAGCCGGGGGCTGAAAAGCTAAGTCCACGACAAAGGAAACTCACCTAATCAATGCCACAAAGTTTAGTCATCCATGATGAAAAACACGTGAATTGTGAGACACATAATACATACAGCAGACACTAATTCCATCGACAATACTATCATTCACCATCTATTCACTTTATTGCAATAAACCAATTGGGTGTATATACTGTACCCCACGCTTTGTTCCTTCCATTAGATGTTGAATATTGTCTATGTTTATCTTCCTTTATAAGGGAGGGGGGGCTCGTAAAATATAATATAATTTAAAGAATAATAATAATAGATAACTGAGAAGAGGACGACGGTAGCGAGAGACCAAATATCTCCTTACAATCTTTTCCAGACCTGTCGAGTTAGGAGAATTTACCCTCTTCGTCACCCTTCGGAAGTGGGAAAACCCAGCAGGGATTCCTTGAGCCAAATCTTCCACATCAGATCTATTATTTCCTCTAAATAATTCTCTTATCCTTTAAACGCTACGTGACAGCCGGGAGGTCCTGTTTTTCTGAAGGGACCAAGAGTCCATTGTTTTTCGGGGAGAATCTTCGAAGTAACTGCTATGGCAGTTTTCCCCAGTGAATCTCTGTGCGTCGGGATGACGACAGAATTCCTTGTGTAGTTCTGAGGATTCATTTACCAGGTAATACCGACCTTTATGCATTATTACGCTTTTCGGTGGCAGAACATGTAAAGGATTACCTAGGGTGAACAGCAGTTCACGGATCCGCCATTTCAGAACTTATATATTTGTGCTCGAGGTAGCCATCCAAGACTGTTAGTCTTATATTGTCCAGAAATCCAGTGACGAAGATATATTGTGGGAGCCGCAGATTGGCGGAACTTCTACCTACAATAAGTATTACTGCAGGGTTGATGATAACCTATTTAACAGAAGTACACGGCCGACGTTAGGACGAGGCCTGTGCTTCCGGCTATTATACTACAGCCTGTTATGTGCAATTGGCAGGGAGTGCCAAGTTGCACCTGTGTGTCAAGGCAACTAAGGCATCTGACGCGTTTAGTCAGAGACGCCAAGGGCGACGCTACGAACTGTCATTATTGAAGAACTTTGCTATTGACCATGCACGTCTATTCTGATGTTTACCTTTTTGAATGCCAAATGTATACCTATCGATGTCAGGTCAGCATGACCTTGTTACACTGACTGTTCCTGTTGATATTATGTGTGTTCCCGTCAATAAATGTCTTGAAACATGCCTGCAGTGTCAAAGCATCCTTGATTACTGCATGTGAGAGTATGGGTTGCAGGATCTACATCTATACGAGCCTAAACACATTCGCGTCTTCATTCGCACCCACACTCAATTCATCATACGCTCGCACTACACATCTAACAACATGTATACTGTCTTGGGCCAGTGATCACCTCAACAAGAAAAAAAGACAGCTACATTTCTGGTGGACCAGTTACGTGGGCTCTTATGATACATTTCTTGTCGCCAATGTGGCCTAGAAACTTACATTTCGGATGGACCAGATCTGTGGGTTTAAAAAGAACAGAGCGAGCATTTGACATTATTGTTGACATTTATGGATCCAGAAATTTACATTCCTGGTTGGCTGTTACATGTATGATGTCTCCAGTTTTGTCGAGAAAGTTTCAAGAAGGACAAGTACACATTACACTTCTGATCTGTGGGTCTAAGCTACACACGGGACAGCCGTAACACACAACGCTAATTCTACACTTGCAAGTTTTGGCTACAACAGGACAGATATAGGTCATCAACGGTTGACCCAAATAAACAGTACGAGCATTTATATTATAATGCTACATAAAGCATAACAAGACAAGTACTGAAGTGAACTACTAGGCATTTGCTACGTGGACCATAACTGCATAGAAGGCGGGTTCCTATTGTAAACAGTACTGCGGGTTGTGACACGTTTCATTCAACAACAGACTTTTCTAGGTCAGAGCATTCAAGCTACATTGTTGGAGGTCAAGTGTCTGTAAACAGTACGTGAAATTGTAAACATTCAATGTGCAAGCCCTAATTTGAGAAGGTCATAGTAACTTTGGTTCGTGAATACTTTATGTTACAGTGGATTTGACGTTCAGTGCGCGTTTGACATTTCGTTTCTGTGTTCGCAAGGAGCAAGAAATTTATTTTAGTTTCAGCTGTGACTGAACTTGTTCTGCAACACATTGAAATTGATTGCTATATGTTTATGTCACTTCTACTGTTTTTGGTGTATTTTTCTGCGGGTTTTTCGGTTGGTGGGTCTTACGGTAAATATGCCACTTGATCGAGGCTTACTGTAAGCGGTCTGTAGGTGCAAATTTTCTTAATTTGGAAATTTGCTAGTGACAATTGGTCGCTATTGATGTTAGCTGTGATGTAATTGTACTTAACGTTGTTTTTGTAATATTTTGTCTGTTTTTCAGTTTTGATTGTCGATTTGTTTTTTTTTGTATTCTGTAGGTCTCTCCTTTCTTGTGTATTTCTCTACACATTTTTGGTTAAAACAGTGTTGCCATTTGTATTGTTTTGTATTTTTGTCTTTGTATTTTTTTTTTTTGGTTGTACTACATTACTGTCATGCACAGTCTACATACACATACTTGGTCATGTTTTGATATTATTGATAAGGTAGACTCTTCATATAGAGTTTGTTAAATAATATTATATAAGATATTTATACAAGTTCTTTGATAAAAGACTTGTTATCTACAAAGATTGAGACAAGGTAAATACATATTCAAGTTCTTTATAAAAAAAGACTTGTGCCCATAGTGAGTGGGATATAAGGGAATTTTTTTTTCCCACAGGTACTCAAGTGATTTTTTGGGTACATTATAAACAAGAGGAACATACAAAGTCTTTGTCTAAGACTAAGACAGTAAAATAAAGTAAAGTGAGTATACAAGTCTAGCATTTCAGACTTGTCTCCCATTGAAGTGGGATAAGGTAATTTATTTAATTTTTTTTCAGGTTTCTGATCTCATTAGACAGAATGTCTACATTGGATTTCTTCATCCAGCAAGGGTTGACCCTTGGTAAGTCTGGTAAAGAATTGGAAGAATATTCATCTGCTCAATTCGCCATTGCATTAAAGTCAGAAGAAAAGAAACAAAAAGAGGAAATTAAATTGAAAGCAGAAGCTGAACTAAAGAAGCTAGAAGCTGAGAATAGAAGATTAGAACTTGAAGAAAGAAGGTATCAAAGAGAGGCTGAGGAGAGAAAAGCTCAAGCTGATGAAAGAAAATTCCAGATGGAAATGGAAGACAAAAAAATTCAAGCTCAAGCTGCTGCAGAGGAAAAAAAAACTTCAAGCTGCTGCAGAGGAAAAAAAACTTCAAGCTGCTGCTGAGGCTGAAATTAGAAAAATGGAACATGAGGAAAGAAAACAGAAGATGGAACTTGATGAAAAACTCGCAATTTTGGAGTTAGAGAAATTGAAATTGGCGAGTACGGGTGCTCAGCAAACAACTTCGAGTACGACAAAGGAGTTTGTTAGTAGGATTAAATTGCCTCATTTCAATCCTTTAAAGGATGACGTAGCAGATTATCTAGATAGATTCCAATTTTTGTGCGATACGCATAACATAAAAAAGGAAAAATATGTTGAACAACTGATGCCATTTTTTTACAGGTGACACAGTGACTACTCTTATGACAATAGACGAACATGAGAGGACTAATTATGATGTTGTCAGGGCAGCATTACTAAAGAAATACCAATTAAAACAAGAAGACTATCGTCTTCGTTTTAGGACAATGTTGCCAGAAAATGGAGTAGATTTCTCTGATTTTGTTACAAAGATACGTCGTACATTTACACGATGGGTTGAGTTGTCTCAGATTGAGAAAACATATGAAGGTCTAATGGACTTATTATTGCGAGATAAGGTTTTGTCATCTGTTAATGATTCTTTTCTTGCATTCCTTCATGAGCGTAAGCCTAAAAACTTAAAAGAAATGGAGGAATACTGTTGTCAGTATGCCACAGCACATCCCCATGCTACAGTTAGCAATTCTAAAGTGAAAGAAGGGTTGCCAGCTGCTTCGGCAACACCATATGGCCCTAATTTCAGAAAAAAATTTCAGGGTGCTCAACAAAATTGGAATAGGGGAAGTAATCAAAATTACACTCAGAAGCGGAGTAATCCAACACATGATGGTTCTTCGTCTATGCAGTGGAGACAAGATGGTAGTTCTCGTAATTTTAGTGGTAATAATTTGAGACACTTTCGTAAAGGCTATCCAAATAATAACTATTCAAATTTTCGAGGTAATCATTCTCGACGTCAAGATTATGACGATGGTGAATTTAGAAACCGGGATTCAAACCGGAATGATGATTACAATAGGCAATATGATCACAATTACAGGGGAAATGATAGTCGAAATAATTACAGGGGAAATGATAGTCAAAATAATTACAGGGGAAATGATAATCGAGGTAGACCTAGGTTTAACAAAAAAAGACCTTACCAACAGGCAAACTCTGCGCAACAAGAGTTTGATGGAGCCTGTAATACAGTAAATGATAGTGGTAACTCTAGGGCTATCACTGGTTGTGCTTTCGATTTTGGGAGAGCAACTGAATGCCCCCAATGCTTAACATTGTTTGACTCATCAACTGTATCTACGCTAAGTTGTGGTCACCCTCTTCCTGCTCTACCTGCTACAGTTGCGCATGATGGGAGAGGATCTCTCATCTTACATAAAGGTCTAATAAATGATAGGCTAGTCTCAGTACTTTTCGATTCGGGATGTACTACCGTCGGGGTTAAGGAGTCTCTGATAGATCCTTGCTGTGCCACTGGAAAAAAAACAATCAAATGTGTTACATTTGGTGGTACTATGGAAAGCTATCCTACTGCTATTATTAGGATTGACACTCCTTTCTTCACAGGAGATGTCCATGCATGTCTTCTTCCTAATCCTATTGCGGATCTTATAATCGGTCGTATTCATGGGGTTAAGGAATGCACCCCGCAACAAATTTCTAGTTGGGAAGAAAGAAACATTCAAACGGTCAATGCAGTGGTGACAAGAGCTCAAGCTCTTAATCCCCCAACTTCATCTGATAATAGTAATGAAGTTGATAGCCAAGACGAGCACTTGGTGATTTCCCATGACTCGTTTGTTAAACGTCAAGAAGAGGATCCTTCTTTGAAGAAATACTTCCTTCTTGCAAAGAAAGGGGATCCCAATCAAAATACGAATCACAAATCGTATATCACTATGAAGAATGGTATATTGGTACGAATGGTACAACACTCGGACAAGTCTATGCACTCGCAAATTCTTGTGCCTAAGTGTATGAGAGCCTTAATTCTTCGGCATGCACACGATTCTCAGTGTGCGGGACACATGGGTTTTTCCAGAACTAAAACTAGAGTCCTTGCGTCATTCTTTTGGCCATTCGTGAATAAAGACATCCGAATTTATTGCCGATCTTGCAAAATTTGTCAAGAGGTCAAGTCTAGGGGTCCGAGACATGCTGCTCCTATTCAGGCTGCAGATATTCCGATTCGGCCGTTTCAGAAAATGGCTATAGACATCATTGGTCCGTTCAAAATTAAGTCAGCCAGAGGACACCAATTTATCCTCACTTGCGTGGACATGTGCACGCGTTGGCCAGAGGCTATTCCTCTGAAGAGCATATCAACTGTCGATATCGCTGATGCTCTTTGGCTCGTATTTTCTCGTCTGGGATTCCCCGGAGAAATACTGTCGGATCACGGCACTCAGTTAATTTCGGACGTTATGTCTCAGGTAATGGCTACGCTAGACATTAAAAGGTCTCTCAGTAGTATTTATCATCCAATGTCCAATGGATTGGTAGAACGTCTTAACAGGACACTAAAGAACTTACTTGGCAAGATAACGGAGGATCATCCTGAAGATTGGGACAGGGTTTTACCTGCAGTCCTCTTTGCCTATAGAGAGGTTCCCAACGAGCATACAGGGTTTTCTCCTTTCGAACTTGTCTTTGGCGCGCAACCGCGCGGGCCAATGTCCTTGTTACACGATTTGATAACTTCCGATAATATCGACGATGATACACAATCGTCATATGAATATGTTATAGCTCTTAGGGAAAAGATTATCGAATCGTGCAGGTTAGCAACTTCATCTTCCGAATTTGCGAAAGAAAAAGCTAGGCGATTTGCTAATAAGAAAAGACGCCTACGTCAACTTTGTCCTGGAGACAAAGCATATGTCTTACTGCCCTCAAGAGAGAATAGACTTCTCATTTCTTGGAAGGGTCCATACACTATAGTCTCGAAAATTTCTGATGTCGACTATATTGTCGATGTGGATGGAAGGCATAAAACCTTCCATATAAATATGCTAACAGAGTTTATTGAACGTCCAGACTATTTACAGCCTATTTTCCAGGCGACGGACGACTCTCCAGTTCAACATGGTCACATCTCATCCCTGTCCGTTATACAGGATGAGGAAACTATTTTTTCTGACGTGAACTTACCTCTTCCTGCGATTCCACTTACTTCAATGGAATCGTGGAGAGACGTTACAGTCTCTTCCAACTTGTCTTTTGAGGAACAACGTCAAGTATCCTCTACGTTACAATCATATCAGGATGTCCTTACCGACATTCCTGGACACACAGATGTCATAGAACATGACATCATACTTACTGATCGTAATCCGATCAGAGTAAGACCATACCCAATACCTATTCATTTTCAAGCACAAGTCGAGAAAGAATTGGATGAAATGATTCAACTACAAATAATTGAACCATCCACTTCAGCTTATTCTTCGTCGATAGTTATTGTTCGAAAGAAAGACAATAACATACGTCTTTGCGTTGATTATCGCAAATTAAATCAAGTTACGAAGTTCGATGCTGAACCTATGCCGTTATTAGATGATCTACTTATTAGACTTTCTAAAGCTAAATTCTTTACTAAACTAGACTTGTCGAAAGGTTATTGGCAAGTCCCACTGACGGAACACGCCAAACCTCTCACTGCTTTTTCGACACCTAGGGGTCTGTTTCAATGGAATTTTATGCCTTTCGGGCTTATGAACGCCCCAGCGACTTTCGTACGCATGATGCGACGAATTCTATCAGATCGTGCAGATGTCATTGCATATTTAGACGACATCTGTCTTTTCAGCGATACTTGGGAAGAACACTATGTGGGTCTGAAGGAATTGCTATCTACTCTACGTGAGCATAGTTTGACTGCTAAACCCTCTAAAGCTTTTGTTGGGTTTAGTGAAATTTCCTTCCTAGGTCATCGAGTTGGTCATGGTCTGTTGAAGACAGAGGACCAAAACATTTCAAAGATATTAAATATCTCGGTTCCGAAGACAAAAAAGCAAGTGCGTAGTCTCTTGGGATTGATACAATTCTATGGAAGATTCATTGAGAATCTGTCCTCCATTATGGCACCACTTTCAACGTTATTGAAAAAAGGTTCTCCTAATATGGTGCGTTGGTCCCAAGAATGCCAATCTTCATTGGATCAGGTTAAGAATTTGTTCTCATCTCATCCTATCTTAAGACTACCGACGATTGATAAGACTTTTGTCCTTCGTAGTGATGCCTCTTCCACTGGCATTGGAGCGGCACTAATGCAGGAATATTCAGGAACTCTGCATCCTGTAATGTATATTTCTAGGAAGCTGAATGCGGCAGAAAGGAATTACTCGGTTTTGGACCGTGAATTGTTGGCTATGGTTTTGGTCCATTCTTAAGCTACAAAGGTTCCTTCTGGGCGCGCATTTCTTTATGGAAACCGACCAAAAAGCTCTTACGGCTATGCAAAGTAAGGATTTGAAGAGCTCGAGATCTACTCGTTATGCTATTGCTCTTCAGCCTTTCCATTTCACGGTGCGAGCTATCCGTGGTTCGGATAATGTGATGGCGGACATATTGTCTAGATGCCCACATGATTCCAGTTAAATCTTGTGTCCTAGTTTTTCCTGATATATTTTCAGACTTAGGTCTGTCCTTAATATCATAATATGTTGTAATACAAATGTATTTGGATGATGTTTAGATAATTTAACAAATTTCATTTTGTCCATCCATCAGTGATATGTTGCTAAAATAGCATTGACATTTGTATATTGCTATGATTATATTATTTAGTAATGTTTGATATATGATTGGTATTGCCAGCAACTTAGGTTTCTTGAATGGTATCCCTTAGTTTGTTTGGCTTAAAGGAAATATTTTCTCCTATGTTGGGAGATGATTTGTACCCTCTTCTATTGTACCTGATATTAGGTTCATTGTTTGCATGAGCACAGAAGTGATACTGGTGCTATCTTGCTCATGAGCATATTAAAAAAAAAAATTGCATTTTTTTTTTTTACAGGGGGGTGGTAGTAATGTTGCTGTCATTTTCGACGGAGTCATCTGTCAAGTTATTTGCTTATGTTTGTATCATAAGTATAATTGTGTCTTTACCTGCGATGTCAGGTTGATTAGGGGTTGTCTTCCCTTGTTTATTCATTCATTGTGTTTGACCTTTAGGGTCGGAGGTTGTCAGTTCGGGCGTAGGCCTATGGGAAGGTTTTTTAAGCGGGAGTGAGATATACTTCCGGGAAGCCGGGAGGTCCTGTTTTTCTGAAGGGACCAAGAGTCCATTGTTTTTCGGGGAGAATCTTCGAAGTAACTGCTATGGCAGTTTTCCCCAGTGAATCTCTGTGCGTCGGGATGACGACAGAATTCCTTGTGTAGTTCTGAGGATTCATTTACCAGGTAATACCGACCTTTATGCATTATTACGCTTTTCGGTGGCAGAACATGTAAAGGATTACCTAGGGTGAACAGCAGTTCACGGATCCGCCATTTCAGAACTTATATATTTGTGCTCGAGGTAGCCATCCAAGACTGTTAGTCTTATATTGTCCAGAAATCCAGTGACGAAGATATATTGTGGGAGCCGCAGATTGGCGGAACTTCTACCTACAATAAGTATTACTGCAGGGTTGATGATAACCTATTTAACAGAAGTACACGGCCGACGTTAGGACGAGGCCTGTGCTTCCGGCTATTATACTACAGCCTGTTATGTGCAATTGGCAGGGAGTGCCAAGTTGCACCTGTGTGTCAAGGCAACTAAGGCATCTGACGCGTTTAATGCCAAATGTATACCTATCGATGTCAGGTCAGCATGACCTTGTTACACTGACTGTTCCTGTTGATATTATGTGTGTTCCCGTCAATAAATGTCTTGAAACATGCCTGCAGTGTCAAAGCATCCTTGATTACTGCATGTGAGAGTATGGGTTGCAGGATCTACATCTATACGAGCCTAAACACATTCGCGTCTTCATTCGCACCCACACTCAATTCATCATACGCTCGCACTACACATCTAACAACATGTATACTGTCTTGGGCCAGTGATCACCTCAACAAGAAAAAAAGACAGCTACAAGAGCTAAAATACTATGCTCTGGTTTTGGGCTCTCCCAAGGAATTGTCACGTCCTGCACAGAGCCACTTCTCAGCTCCCCCTGTCAATCATGGGTCCATAGTGAGATCTTCCTGCATGCAGCCAACCAGGTAAAAGCCAGAGTTGTGTCTGGGGCTCAAGCGATTCCTCCAAGCTTAGTGTGCAATGCTGGGTTCTCGACATGTTTCACCACATGGGGAGTCCCTGGCAGTGTGTGGATGATTTCAAGAATCAATGAGGGTGTAATAAGCCTCACAGACAGAGGTTCAATTTCATATCTGTATACTATAGCATGTCGGCGTCTGTGGCCTAATGGATATGAACGCAGTTTCATAATCCAGATATACCAGGTTCGAAACCTGCTGCAGGCGGTTTGGTAGCAGATCGCTAAGTGTGGATTTTTAACAATGGTATAAGCGCCGTACCGTTCAGAAAGCAATGGCAAACTACTGAATGAAAAAAATTGCCTAGAAAAATCACAAACAGCCAATAAAAGCTGGGGTTGATTGCCACGTCCTGTAAAGGATAAGCAACTAACTTTTTATACTATAGCATTGTGCTTTACTGGTGGTTATATAAGGATGACTCCAGATATGCCTCCATGCATGAGGGCTTGGTGTGTATTTGTTGAAGGCCTCTGCTATTTGAAGAGCTGATGGCAATGAATGAATATATAGACAAGGGTCTTGCTGCTTTTTCAAATTTTCTAACACAAGTCTTTCTGTATTACAGGAACAGAGGCTGGTATTCGTTTGTACTTGCCAGAGATAGTCACCCTGC
This sequence comes from Oreohelix idahoensis, assembly GCA_024509875.1. NCBI lineage: Eukaryota > Metazoa > Mollusca > Gastropoda > Stylommatophora > Oreohelicidae > Oreohelix > Oreohelix idahoensis. The sequence goes on along the minus strand of JAMPIV010019804.1, from coordinate 154,127 downwards.
TTTCCTCATGCCTGCAATCCCAAGCCTGGTCAATGAAAGCCCAAGCAGCCCAGGCCATGGCCACAGTGGCCGAGAAGTTGCAGAGTCAGTTGGGACAGCCACACTTGGGAGACTTGCTAAGTTCACTGCTGGATGGACTGTCAGGTCGGACATGGGAGGGAAAGGTAAGTAGAACTGTGAAATTTTGATAAAAATTACTTAGTCATTGTTAAATGATAGGAAAGTCATTTATTTTCAGTGAAAAATGTTTCGACCACGGCAATTGAAACAGCTGCATGAAGCCTTCACCAGAGCACTTTATGTTACTTCTGCAGCAGTGCTTTATGTTACTTCTGCAGCAGCACTTTATGTTACTTCTGCAGCAGTGCTTTATGTTACTTCTGCAGCAGCACTTTATGTTACTTCTGCAACACACTTTATGTACTTCTGCAGCAGCACTTTATTTTACTTCTGCAGCAGCACTTTATATACTTCTGCAGCAGCACTTTATGTACTTCTGCAGCAGCACTTCCTGTTGCACTTTGTTTTCATCATCATCTATACCCTTTAGCTCCCCAAGGTGCATTGGTCTTCAGCAACCGTATTCCAAGTCCTCCTGTCCTGTGCCATCATCTTTCCATGCCTTCCTCATTCCTTTCATGTGTCTCTAATTCTCTTCTCCATGTGCTTGCTATACCTCTCTTACCCTGGGGATTCCAGAATAAGAGCTGCCCTGTAATGCTATCATCTTGTTTCCTCAATGTGTGTCCCATCCATCGCCAGTGTCATCTTCTCATTTCTTGTTTAACTAGCATTTGTATAGTTCTTGTCATCAGTTCACTATTGGTGATTTTGTCATACCACTTCAATCCTTCTGTTCTACACAAACACCCATTTATGAAAGTGTGTAAGTTCTTATTTGTGGTCTTTGTTGTTCTCCTTGTTTCCAGAGCTGTACAATAGGACTGAACTGACATTTGAGTTGATGATTTTGAATTTAGTGTTGGACTTGATTTCTTTTGATTTCAATATATTTCCCAATGCTGTGATAGCTCCTCATGCTTTTTGTATTCTTACTTTTATATCTTTATCTATTGCTCCAATTCTTTGCCTATATTGCCACCAATATATATATATATACAGGGTGTGAGAAGTTAATGTGATTGCATTTACAACAGGCCCCTAGTCTTTAAATTTTGCATTTATTTACGTTTTTTCAGGGAAGGATTACGGTGGGATTTTTATCTTATTCGTTTTTTTTTATTTCTCTTTGTTTAATAATCGAGTTTGGATTTTTTGTGTAGATTAAGAATTACGGTTGCTAGGAGAGATGGTAGTTTTAACTTTTAGACTGGCACCAGCGCGGTTTTTTTCATTTAGATAATTCGTTCATGGAAGATTTTCCAGTGTAACATAATGGCAGAGCATTTTCGGTTCTTCTCAGTGAGCGCGCTATAATTTTTAGTAAGGGTGAAATCAGATGGGGGTAGAGGGGGAGTTTTAAGCGCGTGGAACAAAATTTTCCGCTTGGAGTTCTAAATTTAGATCATGACCGTGGGCGATTCCTGGCACGTTGGTTGGTTCATAGATCGACCCGCTTAAGAACAAAGCCTAGCTATGACTCACGCGTAGCGTGGTCTGGGGTAATAAATAAGCGGGGTTCCCTGGCAGAAGTGGGAGATTTTTTGAACTTCTACGCCTTGGGAAAGAACTGCTGTACACTGCTCTTTCGAGAGAAATTCGTGCTGGTAAATATGAAGTTAATTAAGCTTTAATAGTTTATAAGATTTTTGCAGAGTTGTTTCTAGGAGGTAAAGTTAATTCATAGAAGTAGAGCCATCAATGCTAAATTTTTAATTGAATATAACTGACAGCGCAATTAGGTAATTTGTGAAAAGGTAGTAGGGAATTTTGATAGTTTCCGCAGAGTAGCTGTTTGTAGGAATTGGAATATTACTGTTATTTGTCAGAAGACAGGGGATCTAATTTTTCCTGGATTTGTGATTTTAAATGGTGCAGCGTAAAACACGCTCGCGGAATTAAATTAATTTTAGTTCGTAACGGACATGCCATGAGTTACCCTCTTATCTAAATTATTATCAGAGTGCATTCATTCTTTTTATGAGATAATGAAAGCTTAAAGATGGTAGATGTTAAATACTATAATTTTGAGACACGATGCACGTAATTTCATTGTGATTTTCGAGGATTTGGAGAGAGAGGTACCGAAGCACGTGCTGTGTCTATTTTCTTAGAGGGGTGAATCTGAAAAACGGAAGGAGAGGGGAGATAACGGGGCATGCATTGTAAAATAGGATTTCAGTTCCTTTAGAGATTTTAATGTCCATTGTTATCAGAATCGGGTGTAAATAATATTCCCGACACGTGGGTGAAGATTTCTCAATATTTGAGTTATAATATTAGCGAATAATACGCTAGGGTTTTGGTGTGTATTTAATTGTTCAAGTGTGTGTAAATTACCAGCGGACTAATTTGTGTAACGCTGTGGTAATAGAACGAGTGGCTTTAAATGTTAGAGCATGGGAAATTGTGTATTTTTCTCTGTGTGGGTAAAACCTACATTTTGAAGTCAGCAGTTACGGGTCTAGTTGGGATTTTTAATTAGTCCCTTATTTAATAGACATATGTTTATACTGATGAATTCATGGAGACGGGAGATTATTGTCTCGGGTGAAGTCTATTGTATTTGGGTAGCCAGGTAAACACATCGATCATTGTTAAATAGTAGGGCCAGGAATTTACTGGCAACAGGTTCATTCAGTGGTTAGAATGTTGTGACGGGCTAACCTAAGCTGAGTCTGGAGATTAGAGTGTCGATAGGACAGTATTTGAGGGAAAGTGGGGGTAGGCATGTTTACTAATCGCTGAAGCGATACTAGAGCATGGGAGCTGTATGAGAGATTTGAAAACTTAAGTGTTAGAGATTTGAGACTTAAGTGGTTGAAGAGTTGGGATTTAAGTGTTGAAGAGTGAGAGTTAAGGGAGTTAAGTGTTAAGGATATGGGAAATTTGTTGTGCGATATATATTTGTTATTGTTTTGTCCACAGCAGATATTTTCCAGGCGTGGCAGCGAGGGCTACAGTAGTCCTACAGCTGGCTAGAAGTTCGCCGGTCTTCTCAGGAGAAGAAGAGTCGGCAGAGCCAGGAAAGAAAGTGGAGTAGTGACAAGGGGTTCACTGGTGCAAACGTTTTGTACCCAAGAGAGCAAGGAGCTGGAAGCACAGACTTCTTCAGCAAGAACAAGAGGTTCTTAATAAAATTCGGAGCTATTCACGCTCAGATAAAGCACACACTGAACCTAGGCGCAGGGCCTAGAGGTGTCGTGATTGGTCGGTCATAATAACACCGACGGCCCAGACCCAAGAGATGGGTAACGGGGCCTGTGATTTTTTTCCAGAATCGTCATTTGGTAGTGCAGAAGAGTCCAAGTCGAGAAACCAGAATGCCAATTCAAGTTAGCAGCTACAACGGCAGTCAGAGGAAAGAGGGTAAAAATACCTCTGAGCTGCAATAGAGGGAGAGAAGGAGAGTAGTGGAGGAGTCGCTTTTTCTGTAGGAACTAGGAGTGTCAGACAGACACTGAACATAACATAGAACTCAGCAAGTCATCTGTAAGTTGTGTCGGAGATGATAAAAGGGTTCTGGTCGTGGACTTTGTGATAGTCAGAGAATATTTAGCCTATAGTGGAGCAGCGGTGTAGGCACGTCATTTGTGTAGAAACACGTCTGCAGACAGACGGACAGTAGGAGTTAGGGTGTGTTTACATGATATCAGGTTGATTAGGAGAAAGACGGATCTGGTGTTCGAGATCCTCCTTCACATGTTGTTGTATTACTTACCTTTCTTCCTTACAGGTTGAGGGGAGGGCGACTGTGGGGTTACCTTACCTAATCACTTGAAATTAATTGTTATGTTCTTTCCAGGTGTAGGAACACGCATGTTTATTCTATTTTTGTAGTATGTTATATGAATTTTTTTGTGTGGTGTAAATAAAATCCATTGTAAATTTCCGGCTGGATCAGTCACTTACTTCAACCTATATGTTGTCTGTAAGTGGTGTCTGTGGTGTTAAGTATTAAACCTTATCCCAGTCTTGGTAGCTAGAGGTAGTGAGGTTATCGCAAAACATTACGTCACTTAGTGGCAAGGGAGAGTCAATTTCGGTTCTCGACCCTTGACGCCAATAGCCTCATCTCCCACAGTCACTGTTATTTTCTTCTGAAATCTATCTTCTTAGTCTTTCTTTCCACTAGGGTCTAGTCTATTTAGGTAGGCAACCTCTAGTCTTAAATCCACTTCGTGACAAAGTGGGTGCTATCGTCCGGTGAATCATCTTTGTTACGTTCAATTCTGTGATCTTGACAAAGTGGCGGCGTTCGTCCGGTAGATCATCTTTGTTGGGATCAATTCTGTGATCGTGTCAAGATTCATAGATTGTTTCTATAGGAAAGTTCTGGGAAATAGATTCTTTATAATATCCCCTAGACTAGAGCTATATATAAACTGATCCAGCTATAGGTTTTTTTTCCACAGGAAGTTTCTCCACAGGGTGCAGTCAGATTGTAGCTGTAGTTAGTTTGATGACTAGAGGTAACTGATGGCTAACTGAATTTTTCTTAACAGGAAGGTAAATTCGGGTTTTTAGGTAGCTGCTTAATGAAAATTTTTTCAGGTAGTTCTTCAGATTGGTGCTAGTCTGAGTTCGGGTTTTGGGACAGTGGTTATAGAGAGATTAATTCCTAGTAGTTAACGGGAAGTTATGGGACCTTCACGTCTCTATATTTGTGAGCTTACGGCAGAATTTGCAGGTAACATGGCCGATCTCGATAAAGTACATAAGATTGCACTTGAGGTAGCTAAGTTCATGGAGTACGGTGATAGCGAAATTCCACCCCTTCTGGAATATGCAGAAAGCCTGCAGAGGCAATATGAAGTAGACGACTTATTTGGCAATCGTCTAGCCTTGGCATGGACCTGTGCAAAAGCTGGGGACAGCGAAGCATTCATCCAAGAGTTCATAGAACAAGGAATACAAATGGTCCAGAAATCGGAAAGAAGAAGACAAGAACGGGAAATAGAAAGACAACACGGGGAAAAGCAGCGACTAGGAAGGGACAACCCCTCTGAAAATCTTGCGCCAGTAAAGGATAACTTGTCGGCTCAAACTGCGCCCCCAACTCCAGGAAAAGGACTTTCCGTTGGAAATGGACCCTAAGCCCAAACAAGGAAAGGATTCAGGTAAGGAAAGCAGCGCTTACAACGCTGGGAAGATTACGAAGCGATCCCAGGCGTGGAAACTGCATAACAGGGGGAATAATGCAAGCAAGCATTATAATTCGGATGGCTACCGATTCTCCCATGCTCGTGAGAGAGCACAACATACTCGACATGGAAAGTCGAGGCCAGGGTTCGAATCCCTAATAAGGCATGTTTCGCCAGCTCCCCAGAGGGACAGCGAAAAACGACAGGAAGAGGTGCATTCGCCTGACATCCCTGTGCAGCCTAATGGCCAAACAGAGGTGACGCCTCTGATTGTGGAAATACATTCTTTGTCGTCGGGAATTAGGCCCCCGATGGTATTAGCTCCTTCAGGAGAGGGACATACTGACGAGAACTGTATTCAAGGAACGTTGGAACAAGTCACTGAGAGCTTTATCTCAGATTCTCCGCGATCAAACGGGATCTTAAACCGTCAAGTGTCACTGCAGGACACATTCCAACTGACGCCAGTAACTCTCACAGGGGAGGGCAAGGTTGAAGGTAGAACCAGGGTGTTAGACGGAGAGCTCCCGTGGTCTACAGGTTCATCTCACCAACTTTTCAGGCCAGAAAAGAGTGAGAAAAGCGGCCTTACGCATTTGCAAGGAGCTACTTTAGAGAGCTCTGTCCCTCTTCATATTGGTAGGGGAAGAGCGATCACAGAACCACTGCCAGGGGCAGATATTACCTATCTTTTCCCCAAGATAGAAGCTACTGGGATCAGTGTGGATTCAGTAGAAACCCAGCAAGAGATCGGAAACTCGATGTCAGAGGTACACGAGAGTTCTCATTTTCATTTTAAGGTACCAGCGGTTTCAAACCCGCTGATGAGCAGCAAGGTAGTCGCCATCGCCAGGCCTCTACATAGCAATTCGGTCATGTCAGTTGACCAAGCCAGCATTGCGCCGGACAAGGCAAGGGAAGTTCCAGACCCGCCAGTGGACGGCCCCGGTCTGAAGAGAGATCAACCCTCCCACCGGAGCATGGGAGTAGTTAAGGAGAGGAAGAAACAGGTGCGCGTTTCTTTGGCCAACAAACTTTTCCAATTTCGGAACAGTGATTCTCGCTCGAGGGACATTACAGTCGGCCGCAGGTATCTCAGGTCAACTAGATACAAACATAAACACCCAGCGGATAGCCTTTATCGGACAGCAAGTAACCCGCGAATTACCTGTACAGTGGTCAGGAAGTTGTGCGGGAGCTGTACTCCACTAAGGGCAAGGACACTTATCAGGAAGAAACCCTGGAGGAGAAAATTAAGTAAACAAGGCCAGGTGCACACAAGAAGGAGGTATGTTATGGTTGATTGGCCCAGCCGCCTGCCAGTTGCAGAGCGACTCAAAGACAGAGGGAGAGAAAAGGCGAAGAGCGACCATTTGTGTTGCGGTCGCCAGGCGGTATTCACCAGTTGTGATTGTACAACTTCAGGACTGACAATCAGATCTGTAGACTTGTATAGGGGCCAGTCTGGAAATACAAGATCACATTAAATTAGATCGTGTACCACGAACTTGAAGAGGGGGGTAATGTGAGAAGTTAATGTGATTGCATTTACAACAGGCCCCTAGTCTTTAAATTTTGCATTTATTTACGTTTTTTCAGGGAAGGATTACGGTGGGATTTTTATCTTATTCGTTTTTTTTTATTTCTCTTTGTTTAATAATCGAGTTTGGATTTTTTGTGTAGATTAAGAATTACGGTTGCTAGGAGAGATGGTAGTTTTAACTTTTAGACTGGCACCAGCGCGGTTTTTTTCATTTAGATAATTCGTTCATGGAAGATTTTCCAGTGTAACATAATGGCAGAGCATTTTCGGTTCTTCTCAGTGAGCGCGCTATAATTTTTAGTAAGGGTGAAATCAGATGGGGGTAGAGGGGGAGTTTTAAGCGCGTGGAACAAAATTTTCCGCTTGGAGTTCTAAATTTAGATCATGACCGTGGGCGATTCCTGGCACGTTGGTTGGTTCATAGATCGACCCGCTTAAGAACAAAGCCTAGCTATGACTCACGCGTAGCGTGGTCTGGGGTAATAAATAAGCGGGGTTCCCTGGCAGAAGTGGGAGATTTTGTTGAACTTCTACGCCTTGGGAAAGAACTGCCACACTGCTCTTTCGAGAGAAATTCGTGCTGGTAAATATGAAGTTAATTAAGCTTTAATAGTTTATAAGATTTTTGCAGAGTTGTTTCTAGGAGGTAAAGTTAATTCATAGAAGTAGAGCCATCAATGCTATAATTTTTAATTGAATAGAACTGACAGCGCAATTAGGTAATTTGTGAAAAGGTAGTAGGGAATTTTGATAGTTTCCGCAGAGTAGCTGTTTGTAGGAATTGGAATATTACTGTTATTTGTCAGAAGACAGGGGATCTAATTTTTCCTGGATTTGTGATTTTAAATGGTGCAGCGTAAAACACGCTCGCGGAATTAAATTAATTTTAGTTCGTAACGGACATGCCATGAGTTACCCTCTTATCTAAATTATTATCAGAGTGCATTCATTCTTTTTATGAGATAATAAAAGCTTAAAGATGGTAGATGTTAAATACTATAATTTTGAGACACGATGCACGTAATTTCATTGTGATTTTCGAGGATTTGGAGAGAGGGGTACCGGAGCACGTGCTGTGTCTATTTTCTTAGAGGGGTGAATCTGAAAACGGAAGGAGAGGGGAGATAGCGGGGTATGCATTGTAAAATAGGATTTCAGTTCCTTTAGAGATTTTAATGTACATTGTTATCAGAATCGGGTGTAAATAATATTCCCGACACGAGGGTGAAGATTTCTCAATATTTGAGTTATAATATTAGCGAATAATACGCTAGGGTTTTGGTGTGTATTTAATTGTTCAAGTGTGTGTAAATTACCAGCGGACTAATTTGTGTAACGCTGTGGTAATAGAACGAGTGGCTTTAAATGTTAGAGCATGGGAAATTGTGTATTTTTCTCTGTGTGGGTGTCACGTAGCGTTTAAAGGATAAGAGAATTATTTAGAGGAAATAATAGATCTGATGTGGAAGATTTGGCTCAAGGAATCCCTGCTGGGTTTTCCCACTTCCAAAGGGTGACGAAGAGGGTAAATTCTCCTAACTCGACAGGTCTGGAAAAGATTGTAAGGAGATATTTGGTCTCTCGCTACCGTCGTCCCCTTCTCAGTTATCTATTATTATTATTCTTTAAATTATATTATATTTTACGAGCCCCCCCTCCCTTATAAAGGAAGATAAACATAGACAATATTCAACATCTAATGGAAGGAACAAAGCGTGGGGTACAGTATATACACCCAATTGGTTTATTGCAATAAAGTGAATAGATGGTGAATGATAGTATTGTCGATGGAATTAGTGTCTGCTGTATGTATTATGTGTCTCACACTTCACGTGTTTTTCATCATGGATGACTAAACTAGGCATTGATGTAGTGAGGTTCCTTTTTCGTGGACTTAGCTTTTCAGCCCCTGGCTGATAGTGAAGTGTGGTTAGTTCTCCGGTCTCCTGACGTTGCCCCGGTAGGTCTTGAATGGTTCGGATTTGCCTTCTCTGTGCTCGACTCCGTATTCTGCGCTGAGATTGGACTGTCGTGCAAGGCTCCACCATAGACTGAAGACAAATACGACGGCTTCATTAATTTTCTAGCTTTAGAAAGCAGTCTTTCCCTAAGCCGTCCCTCTGCCTGTCACCTCAGATTTTAGTCTCTAACATCATATGTCTAGAGTCTAATCTTGAATTCAAGTTTCTCCTGTCTGTCCTTTATTATATTTCTCTGCCCCAGTGGCAGTATTATAATTCTTTAGACTGATTTATCGTCAGCTTAACCCGATGAATTATTATAAATGTCAGTTAAACCCACCAAATTTATCATAGAAATGTCGGCAACAGTATTCTAGTTCTGTGCCTCTAGCCTAATCGTCATGTCATTATGATGAATTTAACAAATAATTGGACATCCGTGTTTTTAGAATTGTCTGACAACATTATCACACACTTCATGTCTGGTCGCATCGTCATATAATTTATAATGAATATATGTCACGGTCTGTCAACATTATCGTTAATATTAATTTCCGTTAGTCTAAACGTCGGGTCGAAATTAATCAAATAATATGGAAATTAATAGCTATATATATATATATTCCCGTTATACATTATTATGAACATGTACATATCCCGTGGGATCATAAAATATACCCGATCACATGTGGCTGGATGTGATCGTAAAACAAAAAAATATGAATAAAGTAAACATACCAATCTTGCGTCGATTTTGCAATGTACTACACATTTCATCACATTATATTCTAGCGAGATTTCACTTACCTACTCAAAGATGGACGCTAACCCGCAATTAGACACGTGGCTTCAGTGCTTTTAATGCGAGAATTCGCCGATAATTGGGTTAGACCTAGCTGTCTCAAGGGTTCCGGGCAAGTGAAGATTGCTTGTGTTGCCGCCTTTTAGCGGGTCATTTCCGCTTGGACACGTGATCCATAGCGTGCATCATGTGACATTAGCGTCAAATAAACGCTCCAATCAATAGCGTTAAAAGTCACGTGGGGTCTTCCTAAAGTGGCATAAACTGGTTTTATCAGCTTAAGCAGTCTTAAATTAAAACAGGTTCCTAGCTACCGAGGTCATTGGTCAACAATGACGTCGTATCTAAAAATAGCGAGGAGAAAATACTGAATGCTAGGAGAATTTCCGCCAGTGACAATTCCCGGGACTTTGCGATCATGCATTGAGGATGAGAAAAAAAAACGATGTCACGTAAATAATAAAAAAAATGAAGAGAAGATTGGGCAAGTTGTCACACAAGCCCCTCCTCAAGTTTGACGTTCCGTCCAACTCCTCTTGTCCTGTCTTCCTCTTCTTTTCCAGTTTCTCATATCTCCTCGGTTGCGTCCGGATGTCTGCTCAAAAAATCTGCCCCTACGTTGTTCTTCCCAGGTATGTATTCTATGTGAAAGGAATATGGCTGCAACAGGAGTGACCATCTCATAAGCCGGGCATTAAGGTTCTTCGACGCTGCAAGAAATATCAACGGTTGGTGATCACACTGCACCGTGAACTTTTTCCCGTATAAATATGGTTGAAACTTCTGCACAGCCCATATTAGCGACAGACATTCTCGTTCGATGGTAGAGTAGTTCTGTTCAGCAGGGTTCAATTTCCTACTAGCATATGCGATGGGGAATAGAGTTGCAGAAGGTCTATCACTAGGCTGCAGGAGAGTGGCTCCTATCCCTATATTGCTAGCATCTGTTCGCAGCGTAAAGTTCAGAGTTAAGTCAGGCAGTCGCAGAATTGGCCTAGCTGTGAGTTTCTCCTTCAGCAGCGTGTAGGCATTTTCGCACTCCGCTGTCCAGGTTACTTTGTCCGGGTTCCCATTCTTGGTTAATGCGGTCAATGGCGCACTCAGGGTATTAAAATCTTTAATATATCTCTGGTAGAAGCCACATAGAGACACAAATGACCTTACATCCTTTTTAGTCTGGGGTCGTGGGGCCCGCTGTAACTTCTCAATATTACGCGCATCTGGGAACATGCATCCATGCGAGATAGTGTGTCCCAGGAATTCTAGTTGCTCGCAGGCAATTTGACATTTTGTAGGGCGAGCGGTGAGTCCTGTTTCTCTAAGTCTTTCGAAGAGTAGGGAAACTGCGTCCAGGTGCTCCTCAAAGGTGTTCGTGGCAATAAGTATGTCGTCCATGAAATTACTTATCCCAGGGTGGTTCAGGGGTTCCAGTAGCTTCCTCATCATACGAGTAAAGACGCTTGGGGCGTTGCTTAGCCCAAATGGCAATACATTAAACTCGTAATGGCCTTCAGAAGTACTAAATGCTAACATATGTCGAATTTCCTCTTTTACCGGGATCTGGTAGTACCCTTTGCTAAGGTCTATCTTCGAAAAGTATCGTGCTCTACTCAGCTTGGTGAAAAGCTGATTCTGATCCGGTAAGGGCTCCGCTTGAAATTCCGTTACAGCGTTGAGCCTTCGGTAGTCTATGCAGAGGCGATGTTCTCCTGTGGATTTTCTAAGCAACACTACACTCGCACTATAAGGCGACTCTGATTTTGAGATAATATTTTCCTTAAGCAGGTACTCGATTTCCTCACTCAATGCCTTTGCTTTAGCATAAGGAACAGGATAGTTCTTAACTCGTACCGGGGCGAGGTCTGTTAGCTTCATATCAAATTCTATCAGGTTGGTCATGCCAGGTTTATCCGTGAGTGTACTAGGGTGTTTTCTCAACAACTGTTGAACCCGTGCCTGCTGATCCTCCGTTAAAGTTGAACTAATCTGAACATCTTGATGAGTTTCGCACTGACGAAGAGGGTATTCACAGGAGGTCAGGGGTTCTGCCTCAGTTTCCGTCGCAATAGCCAGTGTCAGGAAATGTGCTGGTTCTGCACCTGGTCTTTCATAATATCGCTTCAGCAGGTTTATGTGGTAAATTTTCTGCTTCCCCTTTATGGCAATCTTGTAATTGGTGCGCGACATTTTCTCAACAATTTTATATGGACCTCTCCACCCGATTTGCAATTTATTATTGCTACTGGGCAGGAGTAATAATACCTGTTCTCCTACTTCTAGCTCCCTATCCTTCGCAGTGCGGTTGTAGTAACGCGCATGTTTACGACGGGCACGGCGTACATTTTCCTTTGCCAGTTCCCATCCTGTTTTAAGGCGTTGGGTCAACTCCTTCACGTATTGGGATGCAGAGGTGACCGTCTCATCAGCTTTATCATCTGTCCAAGTACGTAACAGTGCCTCTAAAGGTCCTTTTATAGGTCTACCAAACAGCAATGTGGCAGGAGGCATCCCAGTAGAATTGTGGGGTACTTCGCGGTAAGCAAATAGTGCTGCGGGTAAGTATTGATCCCAGCTCTCTGGTTTTTCCTGCGCAAGTTTCCGAAGGATGGAAATAAGGGTCCCGTTAAACCGCTCCACCTGGCCATTTGCCTGGGGGTGGTAGGGAGAGGTGTGGATATGTCGGGCCTGAAATATCCTAAACACTTCCTCGGTGAGTTTTCCTCGGAATTGGGAACCATTATCTGTCAGGATCTGTGACGGAAACCCTAGCCGAGTAAATATGGTGAGCAGAGCCTCAGCAACATGCTTAGAATCACAGGCGGGCATAGCAATTGCCTCTGCCCACATGGAGCAACAATCCACTAACGTGAGTATATAACTGTTTCTCTTTTTGCTACGAGTAAGTGGACCCACAATATCCACCGCTACTCGTTCGAAGGGTGTGCCCAAGATTGGCATTTCTCCCAGAGTGGCTGGGGCCGTCCAGTGTTTCGGCGCTGTCCTCTGGCACTGCGGGCATGATTTCACATATCTCTGGATATCGGCGTTGATACCTGGCCAATAATAATGACATGAAATACGCTGAATCGTGGCACTTATGCCCATGTGGCCACTAAACGGAAGGGCATGGCCCATTTCTAGGACCTGGGCTCGGTATGCTGATGGAACCACAAGTTGCCCATGTTCCTGTCCTCCATTTCCTGCTTTCCGATGCAACAGCCCATTTTTCTTGTAGAAGTCTCCCTTTTGGAGAGGAGTGTGCGCTCTCGGTAGTTTTTTGTAGCAGGGTGCTAGAGATTGATCCTCCGTTTGTGCCTTTTTTAATTCCTCAGGAAGGATGTTGGGTGGGGATTCCAACTCCGTATTCCGTTTGGCCTGTCCTCTAGTGGTGACAGCCGCCACAACCAGAGGGTGAATGGGTTCTCCCAAGAACACATACCTACACCCTAAGATCAAGGGATAAATAGGGTCGTCCAAGATCGCTGCACGGATTTCCCCAGTCACATATTTTGATTTGACCTTAATCTTGGCTATGGCCAAACGCATAGGTGCTGCACTTTTAGTAGGTCCTTGTATTTCTATAGTGTCTTCTGTCATCTGGTCAGGCTTGACTAGGGATGCACAGACAACTGCGTCGAATGCAAGGCCTGTATCATAAAGGCAGGTCACCTCTTGGTCATTTACGAGGACTGTCTCAACGACCGGGGGATGTCGGGGTTTGTCCAGAGGTTCTTCCGGTCCATTTCCCCTTGCGGCACTTTTACGTAAGCAGGCAGCATGATGAGGTGGGTTTTTTCCGGTTGCACTCCTGCGTATTGTGGGTGATGGTTCTACAGTGCTTACACCATTTTTCCCCTTGCCTCTGCTGCTGGAAATTAGATCTCTGAGTAGTCTTGTAGTCTGGCTTGTCAGGCTTTTTGAAGTTAGTATACGGTGGTTTCACTTGGGGGTCCATGTGTGACTGAGCTGTCTGTCTAGGTACGTAATCTGGTTGTTTCCGTCTGGGTGGTGGATTCTCTGATAGTGCTGCCTGATATCGTTCCGCTAACTGGACTATGGATTCTAAAGTGCTGGCCCCATTCTCTGTCAGGAATCTTCTCATGTCGGAAGTCATGGTGTCCTTCAGTTGTTCGATCATGACCATTTCCTTCAGGCCTTCCCAATCATGAGTAAAATTCCCTAGGGCACCCCACTTCTCCACGTAGGAATCCAGTCTCGCAGCAAACTGAGCAAAGTTCTCTCCGACTTCCCTCCTAGAGTTACGGAACCTCTTCCTATAGGCGTCAGCATGTAGCTCATAACGAACCAATAGTGCCTTTTTCAAAGAGTCGTAGTCATCCTGTAAACCTGGAGGAAGCTTGCTATACACGTCATAAGCAGTTCCTCTAAGCCCTTGCGACAGTTTCAGGTTCCATTTGCTCTTCTCCAAACCAAACGTGGTGGCAAACTTCTCAAATTTGTCCAGATACCTATCGATCGAGTCGGCTTGTTCCGAGAAAGCTTCGAATGGAAACGTCAAGGGTCCCAAAGTTGACATGAGTGAGGATGGCAAAGGTCCTGTGCCCCCTGCGTGCAAGGAGGGCATATCATCTGACCGTGGCGATAGGTTGCCTGAGGAGGTAGATGCGGTCGCACCGGCTACTGGTTCAACTCTTTGAGCTTGTCCCTGCATCTCTAACTGCTTCATCTTCAATGCATGCTCGCGTTCATCTCTCTCGCTTCTTTCTCTAGCGTCTACAGCTTTTATCCTCTCATCTATTTCTGCTAACTTTATTCGCTCTTCTCTTTTCAGCTTTCGCTGTTTCTCGAGCGTAATACTTATCAGTCTCGACACTGACATAATTTGCAAGGTCCACCCCACTATAACCTAGATCTCGACCGGCCTCCCCTAGTGCTGCCTTAAGCTTAACTATTTCAGCCATCTTTTGCAGTTAAAGTCCACACTGAGTAAGCTAGTGCTACCTTCCAATAGTATTTCTAACAACAAGTAAATACTAATTATTTATCCGACTGCTGTAGAATGAAATTACTACAGTTATGGAGACTTAAGGTCTGTAATTCAATGAAATACAAAATCAAGAACTAACTTAATTAAACACAACATATATAAAGGGATTCACCAATCAATGCCTGAATTTCTAGAAAAAATGTTTTCTGTCTTTCTAGAGCTCACTGTGTGAAAATACATGTGTTAAAATGGTATACTGTAATGACTGAATGGATGATACTATCCCAGAGGTATGATAAAATACATAAGTTCAAATCCCGGACCGAGACACCAGTGTCACGTAGCGTTTAAAGGATAAGAGAATTATTTAGAGGAAATAATAGATCTGATGTGGAAGATTTGGCTCAAGGAATCCCTGCTGGGTTTTCCCACTTCCAAAGGGTGACGAAGAGGGTAAATTCTCCTAACTCGACAGGTCTGGAAAAGATTGTAAGGAGATATTTGGTCTCTCGCTACCGTCGTCCCCTTCTCAGTTATCTATTATTATTATTCTTTAAATTATATTATATTTTACGAGCCCCCCCTCCCTTATAAAGGAAGATAAACATAGACAATATTCAACATCTAATGGAAGGAACAAAGCGTGGGGTACAGTATATACACCCAATTGGTTTATTGCAATAAAGTGAATAGATGGTGAATGATAGTATTGTCGATGGAATTAGTGTCTGCTGTATGTATTATGTGTCTCACACTTCACGTGTTTTTCATCATGGATGACTAAACTAGGCATTGATGTAGTGAGGTTCCTTTTTCGTGGACTTAGCTTTTCAGCCCCTGGCTGATAGTGAAGTGTGGTTAGTTCTCCGGTCTCCTGACGTTGCCCCGGTAGGTCTTGAATGGTTCGGATTTGCCTTCTCTGTGCTCGACTCCGTATTCTGCGCTGAGATTGGACTGTCGTGCAAGGCTCCACCATAGACTGAAGACAAATACGACGGCTTCATTAATTTTCTAGCTTTAGAAAGCAGTCTTTCCCTAAGCCGTCCCTCTGCCTGTCACCTCAGATTTTAGTCTCTAACATCATATGTCTAGAGTCTAATCTTGAATTCAAGTTTCTCCTGTCTGTCCTTTATTATATTTCTCTGCCCCAGTGGCAGTATTATAATTCTTTAGACTGATTTATCGTCAGCTTAACCCGATGAATTATTATAAATGTCAGTTAAACCCACCAAATTTATCATAGAAATGTCGGCAACAGTATTCTAGTTCTGTGCCTCTAGCCTAATCGTCATGTCATTATGATGAATTTAACAAATAATTGGACATCCGTGTTTTAGAATTGTCTGACAACATTATCACACACTTCATGTCTGGTCGCATCGTCATATAATTTATAATGAATATATGTCACGGTCTGTCAACATTATCGTTAATATTAATTTCCGTTAGTCTAAACGTCGGGTCGAAAATAATCAAATAATATGGAAATTAATAGCTATATATATATATATATTCCCGTTATACATTATTATGAACATGTACATATCCCGTGGGATCATAAAATATACCCGATCACATGTGGCTGGATGTGATCGTAAAACAAAAATATGAATAAAGTAAACATACCAATCTTGCGTCGATTTTGCAATGTACTACACATTTCATCACATTATATTCTAGCGAGATTTCACTTACCTACTCAAAGATGGACGCTAACCCGCAATTAGACACGTGGCTTCAGTGCTTTTAATGCGAGAATTCGCCGATAATTGGGTTAGACCTAGCTGTCTCAAGGGTTCCGGGCAAGTGAAGATTGCTTGTGTTGCCGCCTTTTAGCGGGTCATTTCCGCTTGGACACGTGATCCATAGCGTGCATCATGTGACATTAGCGTCAAATAAACGCTCCAATCAATAGCGTTAAAAGTCACGTGGGGTCTTCCTAAAGTGGCATAAACTGGTTTTATCAGCTTAAGCAGTCTTAAATTAAAACAGGTTCCTAGCTACCGAGGTCATTGGTCAACAATGACGTCGTATCTAAAAATAGCGAGGAGAAAATACTGAATGCTAGGAGAATTTCCGCCAGTGACAATTCCCGGGACTTTGCGATCATGCATTGAGGATGAGAAAAAAACGATGTCACGTAAATAATAAAAAAAATGAAGAGAAGATTGGGCAAGTTGTCACAGTGGTAGCCAGGTAAACACATCGATCATTGTTAAATAGTAGGGCCAGGAATTTACTGGCAACAGGTTCATTCAGTGGTTAGAATGTTGTGACGGGCTAACCTAAGCTGAGTCTGGAGATTAGAGTGTCGATAGGACAGTATTTGAGGGAAAGTGGGGGTAGGCATGTTTACTAATCGCTGAAGCGATACTAGAGCATGGGAGCTGTATGGAAGATTTGAAAACTTAAGTGTTAGAGATTTGAGACTTAAGTGGTTGAAGAGTTGGGATTTAAGTGTTGAAGAGTGAGAGTTAAGGGAGTTAAGTGTTAAGGATATGGGAAATTTGTTGTGCGATATATATTTGTTATTGTTTTGTCCACAGCAGATATTTTCCAGGCGTGGCAGCGAGGGCTACAGTAGTCCTACAGCTGGCTAGAAGTTCGCCGGTCTTCTCAGGAGAAGAAGAGTCGGCAGAGCCAGGAAAGAAAGTGGAGTAGTGACAAGGGGTTCACTGGTGCAAACGTTTTGTACCCAAGAGAGCAAGGAGCTGGAAGCACAGACTTCTTCAGCAAGAACAAGAGGTTCTTAATATAATTCGGAGCTATTCACGCTCAGATAAAGCACACACTGAACCTAGGCGCAGGGCCTAGAGGTGTCGTGATTGGTCGGTCATAATAACACCGACGGCCCAGACCCAAGAGATGGGTAACGGGGCCTGTGATTTTTCCAGAATCGTCATTTGGTAGTGCAGAAGAGTCCAAGTCGAGAAACCAGAATGCCAATTCAAGTTAGCAGCTACAACGGCAGTCAGAGGAAAGAGGGTAAAAATACCTCTGAGCTGCAATAGAGGGAGAGAAGGAGAGTAGTGGAGGAGTCGCTTTTTCTGTAGGAACTAGGAGTGTCAGACAGACACTGAACATAACATTAGAACTCAGCAAGTCATCTGTAAGTTGTGTCGGAGATGATAAAAGGGTTCTGGTCGTGGACTTTGTGATAGTCAGAGAATATTTAGCCTATAGTGGAGCAGCGGTGTAGGCGCGTCATTTGTGTAGAACCACGTCTGCAGACAGACGGACAGTAGGAGTTAGGGCGTGTTTATATGATATCAGGTTGATTAGGAGAAAGACGGATCTGGTGTTCGAGATCCTCCTTCACATGTTGTTGTATTACTTACCTTTCTTCCTTACAGGTTGAGGGGAGGGCGACTGTGGGGTTACCTTACCTAATCACTTGAAATTAATTGTTATGTTCTTTCCAGGTGTATGAACACGCATGTTTATTCTATTTTTGTAGTATGTTATATGAATTTTTTTTTTGTGTGGTGTAAATAAAATCCATTGTAAATTTCCGGCTGGATCAGTCACTTACTTCAACCTATATGTTGTCTGTAAGTGGTGTCTGTGGTGTTAAGTATTAAACCTTATCCCAGTCTTGGTAGCTAGAGGTAGTGAGGTTATCGCAAAACATTACGTCACTTAGTGGCAAGGGAGAGTCAATTTCGGTTCTCGACCCTTGACGCCAATAGCCTCATCTCCCACAGTCACTGTTATTTTCTTCTGAAATCTATCTTCTTAGTCTTTCTTTCCACTAGGGTCTAGTCTATTTAGGTAGGCAACCTCTAGTCTTAAATCCACTTCGTGACACAGGGTGGGTCAGAAGTCAAGCCCCATAGGCAATTTATTATATAGACGACTTGAAAAACTTACCATGTTCAGCGGTGAAGCAGTGTTTCACCTTAATGGTTCATTCATCAGATATAATGCACGATATTGGGCCGTTGAAATCCCACGTAGGGTAATGGAAGGACATGTGCAAAATAATCCATGGTGGGGCCGCTTTTTGGGGAGTAAGATTTTGCAAAGAAACATCTCAATGCAAATGGATTGGACGATGTTGGGCCCATTGAATGGCCATCTAGGTCTCTAGACCTAAATCTTATGGATTATTTTTTATGGGCTCACATCAAATCAGTTGTTTATGGCAGCCATTTTGAACATTTAATTTAATTAATATAATAAATTGCCTATGGGGCTTGACTTTTGACCCACTCTGTATCATGCCTGGAGGCATATCTGGAGTCATCTTTATATGACCACCAGCTATGCACAATGCTAAAATATTCATATGTGAAAGTGAACCTCTGTCTATGAGGCTAATTACACCCTCACTGACTTTCAAAATCATCCACACACTTCCAGGGATTCCCCCTGTTGTAAAACATGTTGAGAACCCAGCATTGCACACTGAGCTTGGAGAAGTCACTTGAGCCCCAGACGCGATTCTCTGGAATTGACCTAGTTGACTGCATGCAGGAGGATCTCACAATGGACCCAGTCATAGACAGGGGAAGCTGAGAAGTGGCTCTGTGCAAGACGTGACAATTCCTTGGGAGAGCCCAGAACCAGAACACATAGTGTTTTAGCTCTGCATAGTTGGAGAGCCCCCTTGGATGGCAGGGAATGCACAGTATGCCACACGCTTCTTACTTCTAGCTTGGGACCAGATGTGATGGTCCTTTAAATGCAAGCCAAGCTGGAGAAACTGGAGCTCATGACTTCAACTTAGCACGTTTCGGAATGGCAGATAAGCCACAGGAAAAGCCTAGATCTATAGTATAGATAATACCCAGGAGTCATCAACTTGGTATTGGCTGCAAAAGAGCGAGAAGCTCAGCAGCCCTAGTTCAACAACAACCCACTCTGTATGTATGGAAAGGAAAATATGGCTCTAAAAATTCATCTTGCTCTATTGCTTAGCAGTGTTGAGTTGGGAAAATGAAGATCTGACTGAGGGAAAAAAAAACATCATAACACTTCACTTTGTCTATTTTTTTAATTATTTTTTGTTGCTCCTTAAGAGCATGGAGCTACCAAAGCAGGTGGCCACCCTGCAAGAAGCCTGCACAAAAACAGTGTATATACTCTTGGTTAGAGCGCTGGTCTCTCGCAGCAAAGGTGTCAGGTTTGAATCACGGTACAGACACGCTCCAGTCTACCCAGCTGTAAATTTGGTACCAGACTCTGCTCTTTGAGTTAGGGAAGGAAAAGGCAGCAAGGAAGGGAACTGGTCACCCCCACCTCTCATTGCTGGACCTAGTATGATGAAGTCTCTAACACTTCACTCCCCTACTGCAGTATCTGCTATGGGACTACCTTTTCCTTTACCTATTATACTCTGGCAGTAGTTGCTTCAGTAGCAGCTAGTTTTACATGTTGAGGTTTCTGTACTATGATAAAGAGCTCCCTTAAGGAGCATGTGTAGAAGCCTCCATGTAGAAGCCTATGCCAGAGCACTTCTTATGCTCTTGCAGGGGTGTTTTCAGCAGCAAATTGTTTCACATGGTGAGGTTACCCCCCATGTACATCTCACTTAAGTCTCCTTTTAACAACGTGCCTGGTTGGTAAGGTAAAGGATCGTGTTTACACGCCCATTGAAGCTTATTGGGAATATGGTGTTAGGCCCATATTTTCTCGACCATCGGCACACAAGAGGTGATGTGGTCAGCATCACGCCGGCTGCCTTAACCTTCCCAGAGTTGCCCTGGTACCAATTTGGGGCTGGGTTGACCCAGGAGCCGTTTGCGGCCTAAACAAATCCCACCTCAACTGGGGATCAAACCATGGACCACTGAGCTGGTTGTAGCAGTGTCTATTAGTATCCTCAGAGACACCCCCCCCCCAAGAACCACATTGGGGGGGGGGGGGGGGGGGCACTGGCAACCTCATTATGTAAAACACATTGCTACATAAACCACCAGTGCACAAGCACATGCATTCTTCCTGCAAGCAGGCCAGCGGCTGCTATGGCTGCATGCTCCACTGGGCATGAAAAGGAAAGTGATGAATATAAAGGGCTTAATTGATGAATATAAAGGGCTTAATTGGTGAATATAAAGGGCTTAATTGTTGAATATAAAAGGCTTAATTGATGAATATAAAGGGCTTAATTGGTGAATATAACGGGCTTAATTGGTGAATATAAAGGGCTTAATTGATGAAATGAGATCTTGGAAAACAGCCTACTTCTCTCCATGAAAAACTTTGGAGTCAGGAACTTTGAGCTGACTACTGCCTTTATAAGAGTCATTAATGTGGTTTTATATTATATATTGGTGGTTTTATTTTCTCGTGTGTATATTTCTCTGGCATGTTTACATTGTGATTGGCTTCAACATTTATACTTTGATTTGACCTAACCTTATGGGTTCTGTTATCCAGATTATAAGTATACAGTCTTCAATACATAACTGGTACCTTTTCTGTTTGTAGTATTCTTCTACAACCATTGTGTAATAATGCATAGCTCAATTATCTAGGGTTACTTCTTAATTATAGTCAATGCCAATTTAAAACAAACTGTTCCAACTATATAGTTTACAAAAGCTTTGAGTTTGATGACTTACTATTTATTTGAACAACATACTTCTGAACAGATTAACGATTTACTCCAAATCTTTATATCATGAGTTCCATTATAGGCATCCGCCATTCATACATTCAGAACGAAGAATACTCTATACATAGCACTATTAATCATATACAGTTCAGGCAATTCTCACCACGTAATCTTCTTCTTCTTTAATCCTTAGCTGCCGACCGTCAATGCAGTCAATGGCCATCACGCCTGGTGGCATCTTGTAGGGCAACAACAAATTGATTCCACTTTGCTCGGTTGGTAGCCATCCTTCGTTCAGTGCCCCAACTCTGGTTCATTCTTTTCACCTCAGCCTCCACAGTCCTCCACCAAATTGTTTTTGGTCGGCCTCTCTCTCATTTTCCTTCAGGGGTCCATAGCATAGCTGTTCTTGTGATGGCATCGGGGTCTCTTCTGAGGACATGGCCAACCCAACTCCAGCGTCTGCCAGCTATGATGGTGTGCATGTCCTCTTGCTTGCTCCGAGTAAGCAGATCTTGGTTGGTGATGGTATTCAGCCAAAAGATTCGGAGAATTTTTCTTAGGCATGTTGTGTGAAAAGAGGACAATTTCGACATTTCCTTCTCTGTTACTCCCCAGCATTCCGCACCATAGAGAAGCACAGAAAGCACACAGCTCTGATATAATCTTAATTTTGTGCTTGTGCTGTACTGAGAGGACTTCCAGATGTTATTTAGACTATAAAAGGCTGTTCTTGCTTTGTTCATTCTGTTGTTGATGTCTTTGCTTGCTCCGCCATCTGGTGTTACTATGCATCCTAGGTATGTGAACTGTCTGTTCCAGTTGTTGATTCCTTACTGTTATGGGCTCGGGGTTGCTCATATTGAGTGTCATGACCTCTTTAGATTGATGTTTAGGCCCACCTGCTGGCTATACTTATTAAGTCTATCCGTTTTTTCCTGGATGTGTTGATGTGAATGTGCTAGTAGTGCAATGTCATCTGCGTATTCCAGATCTTCCAATGTAGAAAACGTAGTCCATCTTATTCCTCTTGGACTGCCCCCTGTTGTCTGTCGCATCACCCAGTCTATGACTGTTAAGAATAGAGTGGTTGATAAGGGGCATCCCTGTCGTGCTCCTGTCTTCACCTCAAAGGTTAGGTTGCTCTGCCGTACGCTACATGTAAAGTTGGCATAAAGGCTTTTTATGATTGACACTATGCAGCTTGGAATTCCATAAGCCCTCAGTATTTTCCATAAACTGTCCCTATGTATACTGTCAAAAGCCTTTTCGAAATCAACGAAATTAATGTACAGCTGTCTCTGCCATTCTGAGCACTGCTCTATAATGTTCCTGAGGGTAAATATATGATCTGCACATCTTCTGTTCTTTCTAAATCCTGCTTGTTCTTTCCTCAGTTTGTGGTCTACTGCTTTTGAAATTCTCTGTATAAAATATTAGGCAGGATATATACAGAGAATTTCACCATGTAATACAGTGCTATTAAGCACCCATTTTTATGTCTGCAAATATTCTTATATGTATTTCTTCGAGCATGAGAAATTAATATCAACACAATATTCACCCACTTTCTAATAATAATTATCAGTGCATACTGCACACAACCATCCTTGGTAATGAATAACACAATCTCAGTACACTTTCATGTAGACACTTCTGGAGTGAGTAGTGGATCTAACACACATAATAAAGTGGCTATGCCACACTTTGTAAAACACTTCTACGCTCCAAAGGCGTAACGCAGACTCCTCTCGTTTCCACTCGTCATCCTTAGAGTTACATACTATCACGTCATAATACTTGCGTACTTTCACATCCTTTCTATGTGCTGTTGGGGATGTGACATGGTGTGAAAAATCCAGACAAAATAACTTCATAAAAATTGTTTCACACCATGAAGTGAACCCTAACAAGATTCCTTCTCCAAGTTTAAGTGTGAATGATCGCCTTCAATTTAATGGAAAGCAGACATAAACTACAGTTTTGTTATTGGCATTTCATATTTTGCTACTTACAAAGCATGAAGCCATCACTACGGTGGGCCCCCCCTTGCAGAACACCTACATCAAAGCCATTGTGCTGTTCTAGTGGTAATTTCTGTAGCATTTAATTTTACTTTCATGAAGAGGTTGCTAGTCATGTGCACAACCTCATGTTGTCACCTCTTATGACATGCGCGAGGGAATAGTAGTCCTAATCTTTGTCCCCACATAGACCTCCAGGAACAGCACAGGGCATTAATTGACATTTGCCCATTTTTTGTTTTTCAAATCTGTCATACGTATCTGTCATACGTATCATACTTGCTGTCCACTGCTGCACAATCCCATGAGTTATTACATCCCTCCATTTTTCTTACACATACTAGCCATTCATATCAGGACAGTTCCTTCTGGTTCACTACACCTTTCCTCAACATTATCAGCAGCTTCCAGTTTTTCAACATGCATTTCATTCACCTGCCTACATTTTCATAAGTCCACTGCAGCTTTTATTAATATTTGTTACCACTACATAGCATTTGGCAGAATGGTGAGAGCCCAAATGCGGCTGGATCTAGAACAGGGGTCCTCAGACATTATGAGTTCTGACCTCTCCATGGAATCCTTGATCCTTAATTGACCCCAGGCAAAAAATAAATAAATAAAATGTGGAAGTGATTATAGGGGCACATAAATTAATATTACCTTGTTATTGAACTAGTTGAATTCATTAATGGGAAGTATGTGGCTGATGAGGGCATTGGTATTCGGTTGGAGACTGGCGAGTTTTAGTTGTAAATCACCACTCTCTTCCAGGGGAATGTCAGTAGAAAACAACTCAAACTGATTTCTTACATTTAAAAAATTATTTATAAAATATCCTAAGTCAAAATAACACAAAAACAAAGTTATTTGTACAGTAAAATGGACATACTTTATTTTCTATATATTTTAATGTCACATTTAAATGTTTTTCGCAATTTAAAAAAATGTCAAAACCAAAAAATTGCATGATTTTTATCATAGTCTTGCGCTTGGATGTTGGTTTTGATTATGCTCACACCAAAACAACATAATTAGCCGTTTTCAGCTCTGTTGATTAATTCATAAGTCCACGTTTTGGTATAAATAATAAGAAAAAATAATAAGCTGCTGCTTCATCAGACAAATTATGTTTAGGCCCTGGGAGCTAATTGTCACGAAATGGATTTAAGACCAACGGCTGTCTACATATAGTGACAAGACATTAGTGAGAAGAAAGACTGAAATGATAGATTCAGATGAAAAATGACAGTGCAAATGTGAAAGTGAGACCATTGGCTCCGAGGTTGAGAACCGAGGTTGATTCTTTCCTCGCCACTTCGGACGTCTTAATTGCTATGGCCTCGACCACCTCTAACTACCCTAAGGGGATAAAGTTCAATTACGATTCACATACACCACGATACAGACAACAGATAGCTACTGTACGTAATTGAAAGGACTGATTCCAGCTCTAATTTCCAAGTTTTATTTACACCTATAAACAAAACTCATATACATGTCAAATACATAAAATTGCAGTGTAAGCACTCCTGAAACAAACAAATTCAGGAAAAATTACAAATGTTGTATCATCAAAACCCAACCCTTCACCCACAAGTTTCACCTGTATGGAGAAAGAAGGTAAGATTAAATGACATAAACCACACTGCACTGGGTGGGGTCTCAGAAGTCGAGCCTCCACTCCAAACTAGCTATGCTAAACTCTAATGTTACTGCTAAGTTCACAGTCCTCTGGAACTACCACGAATTTTCTACACAATCACTGCGCAGACTTCGTTTCTACCACGCCTCTCATGAATTCTCTTGCACAGCTACCCACACCTCTACCTTCAACAGCTGTCCTCTGTTATGATCTACACAAAACTATGTCTCAGTTCTGTCTTTCTGGTCTACTACCTGTAGACTACACTTCAGCAGCTGTCCTCTGCTCTAACATCTGTAGAGAGTATTTTTACCCTTTTTCTCTCCACACATTCAGGAATTGATGACTCTGTTTAAACGCTGGGTTCTGGGCTAGTTAGCTGGTTTTTGCTGCTACCACTGGTTTTACCTGCCCGCTCCCTACTCTGGGGTCAGGTCTTCGGCGTTATTATGGCCGGGACGAATCGAAATAAATTTACAACCACGCTGGCAACTTGCCGATTTGCGGGTGTAAGAAGATTGAGCATCAGAGCTCCGGATTTTCCACCAAAATCCCTTTCAACTGGAGAATGTCTTCCCTGCCTTGGGAAAACGTATTTTCTTTCGCTCCGTCCACCACTGGCAATTAACGCACGACTTTGCGTGTCAGCGAAGCTAGACAACAATTAAGCCTGCCCTACACACACACTCTAAACACATAAAGAAGAACCATAAAGCAGATGAGATCAAACTCCCTCGTGATCTCACTCTGAAAAAACGTAAATAATAGAAGGAGAAGAAACATGGAGAAGGATTATCTGTAATCCCTCCTAGAAAAATGAACAAAATGCAGGGAGAAAAAGACATGGGCCATTTGAAAGACAGAATCTCAGTACACTTCATCACACTAATACAACTGGAATAATTCCATACAAGTAAATATGCCTCTCTATCCATCGATTTTCCTCCTTTCACTATCTTCAATAACTGGGTCATAGTCCACATTGATGTAGGATTAATCATTTTCACTATCAGAAAAACACAGAAATGTAGATCTATTCCTTCAAAGTTCATTTAAAATCTCTTCCATTGCTTGAAATATCATGTTTACAAAACATAATTTTTTTTAAATCACAAAAAATCAACAACTCGACTTAGAAAAACGCAATCGATATGAAAATAAACTTCAAAATGGCCTCTATCTATCGATTTTAGGCAAATCGGGTATTGTTAAAAGATAAAATATGGGCACTTTTAGGTGATTTGGACTGGAAAGGGTTAATCGATCTCAGATCGACCTTCTGGGGTTTAATGGCCCAGTGAATGTCAATATTGACTAATATCTACCACTTTGTGGACCCCTGCTCTAAAACAAGAACAACAACAGTAACATCAATATGTGTAAAGTTTATTATTGTTCGTCACACATTTCATTCACACACATACAGTTTCTTATTTTAAAAAAAAACATTTCATCAGTACTAGTTTCTTCTTGTCAACATCTCTGACATTTCTCAGATGAACATTTCATTCACATGTGTACTTTTCCATCTTGTTCACCGCACATTTTTCTAAATGTATGAAGTTTATTTTTATTAAACATCTTTGCCTTTTGTGCACACATCTCAAGAGTTCATTGTTTTTTATTCCATTTTTTTTAAAGAGAAGAAATTTTGAAAGCTGAATCTGCAGGAACAAAGCAGCCAAGTCTGGAGCAAGTAAGTTCTTTCCTTTTTTTCTTCTGATATTGATCTTGATGAATGTTGATTTTTCCAGAAGAAAATTCTTGAGTTTTCTATGTCTAGAAACATTTATAAGCTGCTCATATTCTTTTTAAATTTTTTTTTTACCCTATTGATGTTGTATCCTTTGATTTACTCAGTATAGATTTTCTTGCAATGAAATCTTCATTCATTGAGCATGCCCAGTCCCGCAACCTGTGTGATTTTAGGCATGCTAGTTTTCTGTGAGGACTTGTATAGTTTGTACAACTCTCTGTTTTTTCTTTTTCTTTAATTTGCTAGTCCTTGGTTGACCATATGTTGTAATATCTTGGCTGGCCCACTCTGTGATGTCAGATATTAGTGTTATTCTTTGATGATAGCTCAAAAACGCCACATGGAAGCTTCAGTTAAAAAAAACAAAACATAGAGAACAACAAAAAACAATGAACAAAAAGGCTACAGACTTTCATCTGGGGCTCAAGTGACTCCTCCAAGCTTAGTGTGCAGTGCTGGGTTCTCAACAAGTTTCACCACAGGGGAAATCCCCGAAAGTGTGTGGATGATTTTAAGAGTCAGTGAGGGTGTAATTAGCCTCACAGACAGAGGTTCACTTCCACATATGTATACTGTAGCATTGTGCTTAGCTGGTGGTCATATAAGGATGACTCCTAGAACACAAGGAGAAGAGATCTGGAGAGAGACATGACAGGGATGAGGAAGAAATTTAAAGACCAAGCTGATGGCAGGAATGGACTGAGCATTGGGCATTTCAAGCACTGCCCGAGGGCCCTCAACAGTGGGGGGGTTTCTCCCCTAACCTCTCCATGCAGAATCATGTTCATAATTATTCTTGGATAAAAAGAATTTAACATGAGTTGTACCAGAACTTACTGAGATTTGTTAATGATGCTGAGAGCAGTTTTCTTGCCAGTAAATCCTGCCTGCTCCTTGTTGTTGACCAGGTTATCTTTCTCGAAGATGATTAATCTGAGAAAACATCAGAACACAACAGTTTAACAATAAAAGTCCCCATGCTCTTCCAGGTTTAGTTGAGAAGTTGCTCTGTGTAGAACTTACTGAGATTTGTTAATGATGCTGAGAGCAGTTTTCTTGCCAGTAGAGGGAGCCCATAGAACACATGGAGAAGAGATCTGGAGAGAGACATGAAAGGGATGAGGAAGAAATTTAAAGACCAAGCTGATGGCAGGAATGGACTGAGCATTGGGCATTTCAAACACTGCCCAAGGGCCCTCAACAGTGGGGGGGTTTCTTCCCTAACCTCTCCATGCAGAATCATGTTCATAATTATTCTTGGATAAAAAGAATCAATAATCAGTATCTCATACCCCAGTCTCTACAAAATTTTTGTTAGAACTTCTTCTGCATTCATCCTGAAAAGGACGTTTGTTACGTTGTGTCGCCATTTACAGCAAAGCTGCGATATTTGTGCCTTTCGGCCCGACACATCCGGTTTCAGCATGGCATCTTTGGGACCGGGTTAGCCTTCCCTCTTCGATCCCTACTCTCTCAGCCAGACTGCAGTGATGCAGCCTGTTTCCAGGACCACCACTTGGTGGAGTAGGGTCTTGGTCAGCTCTGGTTCGCTGACCCTGATGCAAGCAGTCAAGCTATGGGTCGCTGACTGCATTTATCACTGTTGCTGCATCTTCGGTCCCTTTGTTAGAACAAACTGCCATTAAAAAAATGTATCAATCATATGAAATGATGAAAAAAATAAAAACAATGAACTAGAAGCTAAAACATTTAATTAAAAGAACTGAGGTTTAGAGTGAACATATTTGTTTATAAACACAAAGTTATTGTTATTCAGAATCGACATCATTGCACTCTGGGTAAACCCATAGGTGCTCAATCTTCCTCAGCAAATCTCAGAGGGACATTGTTTCCAATGCTATTTGTTCTTGTTGCAAGCTTGTTGTATACATGTCAGATGCATCCTCTCATACATCCATCCCTGCTAGTCTTATGTTTGATGTCAAACTCTAGCAATCTTACCCTTGTTGATTCGCTTAGTGCAGTGTCGTTCTGTAATAAGCAATCATTTTTTGTCCTTAGTATCTCTCCCTTATCCAAGTATCCATCTATTATCAATACCCAGTTCTTTCAATGCTAGTCTGTCAGCTCTTTTATTACCACGTACCCCATCATTTCCAGGACAGTAGATCCACATCAGTTCCTGAAGATTCAAGGCTTCTATGGCTATTTTCCTTTCATGCCATAGCCATCCATTTTGAATTCGTGATTCATTCCTTCTGAAGCATGGACTGAGAGTCTGGCACAATAACTGCTCTGATTAATGGAGTTTCAAACAGCCACCTCAGGGCTGCAGTAGTTGCCTCTACCTCCATTCTC
Source organism: Oreohelix idahoensis (assembly GCA_024509875.1). Classification (NCBI taxonomy): domain Eukaryota; kingdom Metazoa; phylum Mollusca; class Gastropoda; order Stylommatophora; family Oreohelicidae; genus Oreohelix; species Oreohelix idahoensis. The sequence goes on along the minus strand of JAMPIV010019804.1, from coordinate 125,306 downwards.
ATGCTGGAGGTTGGTGTCATGTAACCTGTGCTCTGTTTAGCTATGATCCTTCCCTTTAACTCTAGCTGAGAAGACCTATCCTGATTTCTCACCACGGAGTACGGACACATCAGTATTCACCATGGCATCATCATTCCCAGCATGATCATTTATCAGTTGATTAATTTCCAGCTCTGCTTTCCCATTGACTCAAACTCTGCACTCCTTGCCAAGGCTGATGATGACTTACTGTTAGTTTATCCAGTTCTACGTGACTTAACTCCATTGTTTCCTCCATGGATGTATTTTCAACTGTGGTCACCTGCTCAATCGTTGAATCAGCCTGTACCATCCATGTCATCCCCCCTCTTTATTCTTGTTCCCTTGATGTAAGCTGTGTTCCCATGCGTGGTGTCTTGTGTGTGTGGTTATCAGCTTATAGGCTTTTGCCTATGCCTTCACATATCAGGATCTAATTGGCAGTAATTCAAGCATGTACCTCATCATCACAGAGGGGTATCTCAAGTACAGCCCAAGACTATAAGCATCCCTTCATTTTGAATGCGTTCCAGGCATTCACATTATGATATTGACAGTGTGATAATTCCTAGCCCATACTTAATTACTGACATGACTAGCTGATGATACAGGAGAAACAGTACTCTGCTCCAGGTGCTCAGTTGATTAACATTTCTGATTAATATATCTGTGTTGGTTTCAGATTGTGACAGTTATACTGAGAGAATGTGGCAAAGAGCAATCTCTTTACAAGATGGCGGCCATGCAGAGTCTAGGTCCTATCCTAGAAGTGTACCAGCTGGATCACTTCAGTGCTGTCTGGGATTTGACCCATCCAATTGTCAGTCAGGTAAGTAGTGTTCATTGTTTAATTGAAGACAGAATTTACGAGAGTGTAAGAATCATCTGTTTCACATAAATGTAGTGTTTGGTAAAAGTTAGGGTGTGGTATCAAGTGAGCTAAGATTTTTTCAAAGAACATTGTTCTTTTCAGTCCTGAAAATGTTTGTTTATATTTAATTCAAACACATTTTTTCCCCTCCTTTATAGATGTCCAAGCATCCTGAAGAAAATGAGGAGAAAAGTCTCAGTCAGAAGCAAGACATGATCACATGCGCCTTGACTCTGTTAGGAGAAGCTTGGCCAGTCACAAAGACCACACAGGGTAACTACCTTAAAGGTGTTTCCAAAAGCTGCAAATGATGAATTTGCTAAGATGTTTACAAAACCATACAACATTGTTTCATAACATTTTATCAAGACTGTACAAGGTATTTTAGCTAAGATGGCTCAAAGATCGCAAATTGTAATTTAAATAAGAAGTTCATAACACCACACACACAAAATTTTCTAAGATTTCTCCTTACATACCTTACTTTATCATGGGTGTGTGCATAAACATAATTTTTAAGCACACTGATGCAACTTTACAGGTCTTGGAAGCCATGTTTCAGTAGCATGGGCCTTTGTTTTTCTTTTTATATACATTTATAAAAATGAAAATGAGGCTAGTGTGAAATTAAATCCTTGACATTAAGCATAGCTTTGGGACTGTTTGGCAAGGAAGAACATTCCAGCACCTTTGATTCATGCTATACAGAGCTTCTACAAGTCTTGCAGAAATTATGTGAGGATGGCAAACCAAAAGTCAGAAGAGTTCAGGACCACCACTGGTGTAAGACAAGGTGATGTCCTGTCACCTTATCTTTTCATACTCCTCATGGATGATGTCATCAAGGCATGTAGGGAGAGGACAAGAAAGTATTCGGTGGGGTACTGGAAGATGAGACACATCTGTATTTCGTCAAGGCCTAAAAACCCAACCCCTGCAGACACTAATAGAACAGTCCCAACTAAGATGGTTTGGCCATATCTGCAGAATGGGAGAAGATTGGCTACCACGATAAACATGGGAAATTAAGAGCCAGGGATCCAAACCTCCAGGATGACCCAGAGTCCGCTGGGAGGACAACATTAGACAATCTTTGAAGAACCGAGGACTAGAATGGAACCAGGCCAGGAGGAAGACAGCCGATAGGATAGTATGGCACACTCTCTTCCAAACTTCTACACCTCACGGTAGAAGAGGAGCGACTAAGTAAGTAAGACATTTAGCATACTGACAGCAGAATTAAAGCATCCACAGAGCTAAAAGATCATATATTTTCAGTATAATCACAACTAAAAGTGACAAATGTTGAGGTTTTGTTACATGCTGGCCTTCAAAGCATGTATACTCTGCTTAGACAGTGCAGACTACACTGGCTTGGCCATGTCCGCCACATGGAAGATGGTCGCATCCCAAAAGATACTTTCTACGGACAGCTGATGGATGGCAAAAGAACAGTTGGACGAACACAGCTGAGGTTCAAAGATGTGTGCAAGAGAGACATGAGGGCGCTGGACATAAATCCAGCAACCTGGAAGGATGAAGCTGCCGATTGCACCAAGTGGCGATGCTCTCTACGGTACCACCTCAGGTTGGGTAAAAAGAAGCCCTCATGATAAACAGAAGAGAGGAGAAAATACCGAAAGGAACACCAGTGTGATACTATACTGTAATTTATTTTTTCAGATGGCCCATGTCTTTTTCTCCTTGCATTTTGTTCTCTATTTTTGGAGGGATTACAGAAAAATCCTTCTCCATGTTTCTTCTCCTTCTATTATTTACGTTTTTTCAAGATGAGATCACGAGGGAGTTTGATCTCATCTGCTTTATGGTTCTTCTTTATGTGTTTAGAATGGGGGTGTAGGGAATTAGACAGTATTTTTCTAGAAGAAAGATTATAGATGCTAGATCAGGATTGGCACCAGATTGTCTTTTTTTAAAGATATTGCGTGGCCATATACGCATTTTTCGGGAGTTAAATTATTTGCGGCCATTTTTGCTTCATTTCCGCAGTATAGGGCTAGGACCAATTCCCGGTTCTTTGTCTAGCAGAAACTGGTTGCATCAGAAAGATCTAAGGTTCTGATTGGCTGAGAGATAACTGCAGTTGAAATGCAGAGCTCCGATTGGCTTTAGAACCACGCCGCGCATATGACGTCATGAAGTCGGCGCGTGGGGGTCTTGATTATAAAAAGGCCTATATTTCATAGCTTCTTTCTCTTTTAATGAAAAATTGCCAAAGCCGGGTGCCAGAAGCATATTGTCGATTGCCTTCAGTTGGACATTCGAGATTTGGTAAGCATGAATTTTTGCGTGAGGGCTTTATTTAATTTTTCTAGTCCTAGCCGATCATTTAAGTTTCTTTGGGCAGTTTAAGTTTAATGTTAATTCTTAAAGCCAGAGCCATCAAATACGATCTTAGTGATAGACTTGAAAATTTATAGGTCCATTTCATTCCTTGTTGAAAGAATAGCGGCATGGTTTAAATGTTGAGATATCACCGCTTTGTATTATTGCAAAGTCGGTCGGGAGAGAAACTCGCATCTGCGAATCATATGTATTTACAGAATAGTCGGGAGCGTGTGTAATGTGTATTTTTATTTGTGATTTTAGTGAGAGTATTGATGCTCGCTATTTATATAGTTACGCATATATCTGTGGACGGAAGTGATAGAGGTATTAATTGGAGCACATGTGTGCTATCAGTAATGAATGTATGCAGGAGCGCGTGGTTGAAAAACTGCTGCACCACGTGGCTGAACTACGGGGTTTTCAATTTGATAATCGGGGGTTATGTATAACTTTTGACGGCAGGTAGATGCTAGCGTAAACAGGATTATATGTTATTGATTGTGCATTATTGTTCTGTGAATTCAGAAGATGGGAGAAGTAATTTTAAAGGGAATTATTTTGTATTACATTTTGAATGTGATTACTATTATTGACGGGAATTTTAGGAATTCCTAGAGAAGGCTAGTTTTAGTTGTGTTAAACATTACGGCATTAGTGTCAGCGTAAGAAGTAGGCCACAGTACGTCTGCCCAGATGGGCCATTGAAAATATTGTTGTTGCTCGGAGTTAGTCAGGCAGAACAAGCGATCTGGGTTAGCCAATGTTTACTTTGTAGGCTCAGGTAGAGAGGGGAGTTACGTGGTGAAGAGTAAGGAAGTTAATTGTTATTTGAAATGTATTATTATGGTTTGTTTAGCTGTTGTTTTGTTTTGTCTAAAACAGCAGGTACCGGCTTTGTGGGAATGAGAGCGGAATTTTGAGACCACAAAATTTCTCCCACGGCAAAGTTGGGGCATTCGCAGAACCGCAAGGGTTTTACGTTAGTTGCCAGTAGTGGAAGGAGAGGAAGAAAATACGTTTTCCCAGCCAGGGGAAGACATTTTCCAGCGAATAGGATTTTTGTGGATAAATCCTGAGCTCTGACGCTCGTTACACACGCAGATTTGGCAGGCTGCCAGCGTTGTGGTAATTTTATGTTCGCTTCTTCACGGCCATAATAAAGCCGACGGCCCAGTTATAGGTACTCGGGCAGGTAATTTCAGAGTGGTAGAAGTCCGCTACAGTTCCAGTCCAGAATCCAGTGGGGTTCTGTTAAACCTCAGTCATCAATTCCAGAGTTAGTGGAGAGAGAGAGAGTAAACATTCTCTCTACTGAAGTCAGCACAGATAGGCAGAACTGTTAGTTTTGGTGAATCATAGCAGAGGACAGCTGCTGAAGTTTAGAGGTGCAGTTAGTTGTGTTCAGGAGATTCCAGGATAGGCTGTGTAGAACCGAAGTCTGTGCAGAGATTGTGTAGTCACTTCGCCGTCGTTCCAGCTATCAGTGGACTTAGAGTTAGAGTTAGAATTTAGAACAGCTAGTTTGGAGTGTAGGCGACATCAAGTGCAGTGTAGTTCATTTCAGTTAACCTTACCTTCTTTCTCCATACAGGTTGCAATTGTGGGAGAAGGGTTGGGGTTGATGCATTTTTAACTGTGCTTGCTTTTGTTTCAGGAGTGCATCCTCGCACTTGATGTAAGGGACATGCATATGTTTGTTGTTTATAGGTGTATAATAAACTTGTATAAATTGTAGCTGGCATCAGTCATTTCCTTTAGTACAGTAGCTATATGTTGTCTGTACCTTGGTGTTTGTGAATCTTAATTGAACCTTATCCCCATAGGGTAGTTAGAGGTGGTTCGAGGCCATAGCAATTTAAACGTCCGAAGTGGCGAGGAAAGAATCAACCTCGGTTCTCAACCTCGGAGCCAATGGTCTCAACTTTCACATTTTGCACTATATTTCTATCTGAATCTATCATTTCAGTCTTTCTTCGTACTATTGTCTTGTCACTATATGTAGACAGTCTCTAGTCCTAAATCCATTTCGTGACAAAGTGGGTGCTATCGTCCGGTGAATCATCTTTGTTACGTTCAATTCTGTGATCTTGACAAAGTGGGTGGCGTCGTCCTTGGGATCATCTTTGTTGGGATCAATTCTAGATTCTTAGATTGTCTCTGAAGAAAGTTCTGGAAATAGATTTTTAAAAAAAATCCCCTAGACGTGAGCTATATTAAGACTGATCCAGCTATAAGTTTTTTTCCACAGGTTGTAGTCAGTTTAAATGTTAGTTGTAGTAAGGTTGTTTATGACTTAGAAGTAATTGATGGCTAATCGATTTTTTTTCTTAACAGGAAAGTAAATTCGGGTTTTGGGTAGCTGGATAACTTGAATTTTTTTCAGGTAGTTATTAGTCAGACTTGGTGCTAGTCTGAGTGCGGGTTTTTGCGACAGCATTTTTCCTAGTGGGTAACGGGAAGTTATGGGGCCTTCACGTCTCTATATTTGTGAGCTTACGGCAGAATTTGCAGGTAACATGGCTGATCTCGATAAAGTACATAAGATTGCACTTGAGGTAGCTAAGTTCATGGAGTATGGTGACAGCGAAATTCCACCCCTTCTGGAATATGCAGAAAGCCTGCAGGGGCAATATGAGGTAGACAACTTATTTGGCAATCGTCTAGCGTTGGCATGGACCTGTGCAAAAGCTGGGGACAGCGAAGCATTCATCCGAGAGTTCATAGAACAAGGAATAGAAATGGTCCAGAAATCGGAAAGAAGAAAACAAGAACGGGAAATAGAAAGACAACAATGGGAAAAGGAGCGACTAGAAAGGGACAACCCCTCTGAAAATCTTGTGCCAGTAAAGGATAACTTGTTGGCTCAAACTGCACCCCAACTCCAGGAAAAGGACTTTCCGTTGGAAATGGACCCGAAGCCCAAACAAGGAAAGGATTCAGCTAAGGAAAGCAGCCCTTACAACGCTGGGAAGATTACGAAGCGATCCCAGGCGTGGAAACTGCATAACAGGGGGAATAATGCAAGCAAGCATTATAATTCGGATGGCTACCGATTCTCCCATGCTCGTGAGAGAGCACAACATACTCGACACGGAAAGTCGAGGTCAGGGTTCGAATCCCTAATAAGGCATGTTTCGCCAGCTCCCCAGTGGGACAGCGAAAAACGACAGGCAGAGGCGCATTCGCCTGACATCCCTGTGCAGCCTAATGGCAAAACAGTGGTGATTGTGGAAGTACATTCTTTGTCGTCGGGAATTAGGCCCCCGATGGTATTAGCTCCTTCAGGAGAGGGACATACTGACAAGAACTGTATTCAAGGAACAGTAGAACAAGTCACTGAGAGCTTTATCTCAGATTCTCCGCGATCTAACGGGATCTTAAACCGTCAAGTGTCATTGCAGGACACATTCCAACTGACGCCAGTAACTCTCACAGGGGAGGGCAAGGTTGAAGGTAGAACCAGGGTGTTAGACGGAGAGCTCCCGTGGTCTACAGGTTCATCTCACCAACTTTTCAGGCCAGAAAAGAGTGAGAAAAGCGACCTTACGCATTTGCAAGGAGCTATTTTGGAGAGCTCTGTCCCGCTTCATATTGGTAGGGGAAGAGCGATCACAGAACCACTGCCAGGGGCAGATATTACCTATCTTTTCCCCAAGATAGAAGCTACTGGGATCAGTGAGAATTCAGTAGAAACCAAGCAAGAGATCGGAAACTCGACACCAGAGGAACCCGAGATGGGGCATCTTCATTTTAAGGTACCAGCGGTTTCAAACCCGCTGATGAGCAGCAAGGTAGTCGCCATCGCCAGGCCTCTACATAGCAATTCAGTCATGTCAGTTGACCAAGCCAGCATTTCGCCAGACAAGGCAAGGGAAGTTCCAGACCCGCCATTGGAGGGCACAGGTCTGAAGAGAGATCGACTCTCCCACCGGAGCATGGGAGTAGTTATGGAGAGGAAGAAGAAGAAACAGGTGCGCGTTTCTTTGGCCAACAAACTTTTCCAATTTTGGAACAGTGATTCTCGCTCGAGGGACATTACGGTCGGCCGCAGGTATCTCAGGTCAACCAGGTACAGGCCATACAAACGTAAACACCCAGCGGATAGCCTTTATCGGACAGCACATAACCCGCTAATTACCTGTACAGTAGTCAGGGAGTTGTGCGGGAGCTGTACTCCACCAAGGACAAGGACACTTATCAGGAAGAAACCCTGGAGGAGAAAATTAGGTAAACATGGCCAGGTGCACACAGGAAGGAGGTATGTTATGGTTGATTGGCCCAGCCGCCTGCCAGTTGCAGAGCGATTCAAAGACAGAGGGAGAGAAAAGAGGAAGAGCGACCATTTGTGTTGCGGTCGCAAGGCGGTATTCACCAGTTGTGATCTTACAACTTTAGGGCATACCAACAGCTCTGGAGACCTAGATAGGGGCCAGTCTGAAAAGAATACAAGTTCCAGTAATCTAGCACGGAATCCCGTACTTCAAAAGGGGGGAGTAATGTGATACTATACTGTAATTTATTTTTTCAGAAGGCCCCATGTCTTTTTCTTCTTGCATTTTGTTCACTATATTTTAGGAGGGATTACAGGTAATCCTTCTCCATGTTTCTTCTCCTTCTATTATTTACGTTTTTTCAAGATGAGATCACGAGGGAGTTGTATCTCATCTGCTTTATGGTTCTTCTTTATGTGTTTAGAATGGGGGTGTAGGGAATTAGACAGTATTTTTCTAGAAGAAAGATTATAGATGCTAGATCAGGATTGGCACCAGATTGTCTTTTTTTAAAGATATTGCGTGGCCATATACGCATTTTTCGGGAGTTAAATTATTTGCGGCCATTTTTGCTTCATTTCCGCAGTATAGGGCTAGGACCAATTCCCGGTTCTTTGTCTAGCAGAAACTGGTTGCATCAGAAAGATCTAAGGTTCTGATTGGCTGAGAGATAACTGCAGTTGAAATGCAGAGCTCCGATTGGCTTTAGAACCACGCCGCGCATATGACGTCATGAAGTCGGCGCGTGGGGGTCTTGATTATAAAAAGGCCTATATTTCATAGCCTCTTTCTCTTTTAATGAAAAATTGCCAAAGCCGGGTGCCAGAAGCATATTGTCGATTGCCTTCAGTTGGACATTCGAGATTTGGTAAGCATGAATTTTTGCGTGAGGACTTTATTTAATTTTTCTAGTCCTAGCCGATCATTTAAGTTTCTTTGGGCAGTTTAGTTTAATTTAATTCTTAACTCCAGAGCCATCAATTCGATCTGAGTGATAGACATGAGAAACTAGGTCCATTTAATTCCTTGTTGAAAGAATAGCGGCATGGTTTAAAAGTTGAGATATCACCGCTTTGTATTATTGCAAAGTCGGTCGGGAGAGAAACTCGCATCTGCGAATCATATGTATTTACAGAATAGTCGGGAGCGTGTGTAATGTGTATTTTTATTTGTGATTTTAGTGAGAGTATTGATGCTCGCTATTTATATAGTTACGCATATATCTGTGGACGGAAGTGATAGAGGTATTAATTGGAGCACATGTGTGCTATCAGTAATGAATGTATGCAGGAGCGCGTGGTTGAAAAACTGCGGCACCACGTGGCTGAACTACGGGGTTTTCAATTTGATAATCGGGGGTTATGTATAACTTTTGACGGCAGGTAGATGCTAGCGTAAACAGGATTATATGTTATTGATTGTGCATTATTGTTCTGTGAATTCAGAAGATGGGAGAAGTAATTTTAAAGGGAATTATTTTGTATTACATTTTGAATGTGATTACTATTATTGACGGGAATTTTAGGAATTCCTAGAGAAGGCTAGTTTTAGTTGTGTTAAACATTACGGCATTAGTGTCAGCGTAAGAAGTAGGCCACAGTACGTCTGCCCAGACGGGCCATTGAAAATATTGTTGTTGCTCGGAGTTAGTCAGGCAGAACAAGCGATCTGGGTTAGCCAATGTTTACTTTGTAGGCTCAGGTAGAGAGGGGAGTTACGTGGTGAAGAGTAAGGAAGTTAATTGTTATTTGAAATGTATTATTATGGTTTGTTTAGCTGTTGTTTTGTTTTGTCTAAAACAGCAGGTACCGGCTTTGTGGGAATGAGAGCGGAATTTTGAGACCACAAAATTTCTCCCACGGCAAAGTTGGGGCATTCGCAGAACCGCAAGGGTTTTACGTTAGTTGCCAGTAGTGGAAGGAGAGGAAGAAAATACGTTTTCCCAGCCAGGGGAAGACATTTTCCAGCGAATAGGATTTTTGTGGATAAATCCTGAGCTCTGACGCTCGTTACACACGCAGATTTGGCAGGCTGCCAGCGTTGTGGTAATTTTGTGTTCGTTTCTTCACGGCCATAATAAAGCCGACGGCCCAGTTATAGGTACTCGGGCAGGTAATTTCAGAGTGGTAGAAGTCAGCTACAGTTCCAGTCCAGAATCCAGTGGGGTTCTGTTAAACCTCAGTCATCAATTCCAGAGTTAGTGGAGAGAGAGAGGGTAAACATTCTCTCTACTGAAGTCAGCACAGATAGGCAGAACTGTTAGTTTTGGTGAATCATAGCAGAGGACAGCTGCTGAAGTTTAGAGGTGCAGTTAGTTGTGTTCAGGAGATTCCAGGATAGGCTGTGTAGAACCGAAGTCTGTGCAGAGATTGTGTAGTCACTTCGCAGTCGTTCCAGCTATCAGTGGACTTAGAGTTAGAGTTAGAATTTAGAACAGCTAGTTTGGAGTGTAGGCGACATCAAGTGCAGTGTAGTTCATTTCAGTTAACCTTACCTTCTTTCTCCATACAGGTTGCAATTGTGGGAGAAGGGTTGGGGTTGATGCATTTTTAACTGTGCTTGATTTTGTTTCAGGTGTGCATCCTCGCACTTCATGTATTTTGACATGTATATGAGTTTGTGTATAGGTGTATAATAAACTTGTATAAATTGTAGCTGGCATCAGTCATTTCCTTTAGTACAGTAGCTATATGTTGTCTGTACCTTGGTGTTTGTGAATCTTAATTGACCTTATCCCCATAGGGTAGTTAGAGGTGGTTCGAGGCCATAGCAATTTAAACGTCCGAAGTGGCGAGGAAAGAATCAACCTCGGTTCTCAACCTCGGAGCCAATGGTCTCAACTTTCACATTTTTGCACTATATTTCTATCTGAATCTATCATTTCAGTCTTTTTTCTTACTATTGTCTTGTCACTATATGTAGACAGTCTCTAGTCCTAAATCCATTTCGTGACAAAGTGGGGGCTCGTCCGGGATCATCTTTGTTACGTTCAATTCTGTGATCTTGACAAAGTGGGTGGCGTCGTCCTTGGGATCATCTTTGTTGGGATCAATTCTAGATTCATAGATTGTCTCTGTAGAAAGTTCTAGAAATAGATTTCTTATAAATCCCCTAGACTTGAGCTATATTAAGACTGATCCAGCTATAAGTTTTTTTCCACAGGTTACAGTTAGTTAGATGTTAGTTGTAGTAAGGTTGTTTATGACTTAGAAGTAATTGATGGCTAATTGATTTTTTTTTTCTTAACAGGAAAGTAAATTCGGGTTTTGGGTAGCTGGATAACTTGAATTTTTTTCAGGTAGTTATTAGTCAGACTTGGTGTTAGTCTGAGTTCGGGTTTTTGCGACAGCATTTTTCCTAGTAGGTAACGGGAAGTTATGGGGCCTTCACGTCTCTATATTTGTGAGCTTACGGCAGAATTTGCAGGTAACATGGCTGATCTCGATAAAGTACATAAGATTGCACTTGAGGTAGCTAAGTTCATGGAGTATGGTGACAGCGAAATTCCACCCCTTCTGGAATATGCAGAAAGCCTGCAGGGGCAATATGAGGTAGACAACTTATTTGGCAATCGTCTAGCGTTGGCATGGACCTGTGCAAAAGCTGGGGACAGCGAAGCATTCATCCGAGAGTTCATAGAACAAGGAATAGAAATGGTCCAGAAATCGGAAAGAAGAAAACAAGAACGGGAAATAGAAAGACAACAATGGGAAAAGGAGCGACTAGAAAGGGACAACCCCTAACTTGTCGGCTCAAACTGCACCCCAACTCCAGGAAAAGGACTTTCCGTTGGAAATGGACCCGAAGCCCAAACAAGGAAAGGATTCAGTAAGGAAAGCAGCCCTTGCAAAGCTGGGAAGATTACGAAGCGATCCCAGGCGTGGAAACTGCATAACAGGGGGAATAATGCAAGCAAGCATTATAATTCGGATGGCTACCGATTCTCCCATGCTCGTGAGAGAGCACAACATACTCGACACGGAAAGTCGAGGTCAGGGTTCGAATCCCTAATAAGGCATGTTTCGCCAGCTCCCCAGCGGGACGGCGAAAAACAACAGGCAGAGGCGCAATCGCCTGACATCCCTGTGCAGCCTAATGGCAAAACAGTGGTGATTGTGGAAGTACATTCTTTGTCGTCGGGAATTAGGCCCCCGATGGTATTAGCTCCTTCAGGAGAGGGACATACTGACAAGAACTGTATTCAAGGAACAGTAGAACAAGTCACTGAGAGCTTTATCTCAGATTCTCCGCGATCTAACGGGATCTTAAACCGTCAAGTGTCATTGCAGGACACATTCCAACTGACGCCAGTAACTCTCACAGGGGAGGGCAAGGTTGAAGGTAGAACCAGGGTGTTAGACGGAGAGCTCCCGTGGTCTACAGGTTCATCTCACCAACTTTTCAGGCCAGAAAAGAGTGAGAAAAGCGACCTTACGCATTTGCAAGGAGCTATTTTGGAGAGCTCTGTCCCGCTTCATATTGGTAGGGGAAGAGCGATCACAGAACCACTGCCAGGGGCAGATATTACCTATCTTTTCCCCAAGATAGAAGCTACTGGGATCAGTGAGAATTCAGTAGAAACCAAGCAAGAGATCGGAAACTCGACACCAGAGGAACCCGAGATGGGGCATCTTCATTTTAAGGTACCAGCGGTTTCAAACCCGCTGATGAGCAGCAAGGTAGTCGCCATCGCCAGGCCTCTACATAGCAATTCGGTCATGGCAGTTGACCAAGCCAGCATTTCGCCGGACAAGGCAAGGGAAGTTCCAGACCCGCCATTGGAGGGCACAGGTCTGAAGAGAGATCGACTCTCCCACCGGAGCATGGGAGTAGTTATGGAGAGGAAGAAGAAGAAACAGGTGCGCGTTTCTTTGGCCAACAAACTTTTCCAATTTTGGAACAGTGATTCTCGCTCGAGGGACATTACAGTCGGCCGCAGGTATCTCAGGTCAACCAGGTACAGGCCATACAAACGTAAACACCCAGCGAATAGCCTTTATCGGACAGCACATAACCCGCTAATTACCTGTACAGTGGTCAGGGAGTTGTGCGGGAGCTGTACTCCACCAAGGCCAAGAACACTTATCAGGAAGAAACCCTGGAGGAGAAAATTAGGTAAACATGGCCAGGTGCACACAGGAAGGAGGTATGTTATGGTTGATTGGCCCAGCCGCCTGCCAGTTGCAGAGCGATTCAAAGACAGAGGGAGAGAAAAGAGGAAGAGCGACCATTTGTGTTGCGGTCGCAAGGCGGTATTCACCAGTTGTGATCTTACAACTTTAGGGCATACCAACAGCTCTGGAGACCTAGATAGGGGCCAGTCTGAAAAGAATACAAGTTCCAGTAATCTAGCACGGAATCCCGTACTTCAAAAGGGGGGAGTAATGTGATACTATACTGTAATTTATTTTTTCAGATGGCCCATGTCTTTTTCTCCTTGCATTTTGTTCACTATTTTTGGAGGGATTACAGAAAAATCCTTCTCCATGTTTCTTCTCCTTCTATTATTTACGTTTTTTCAAGATGAGATCACGAGGGAGTTTGATCTCATCTGCTTTATGGTTCTTCTTTATGTGTTTAGAATTGGGGTGTAGGGAATTGGACAGTATTTTTCTAGATGAAGATTATAGATGCTAGATCAGGATTGGCACCAGATTGTCTTTTTTTAAAGATATTGCGTGGCCATATACGCATTTTTCGGGAGTTAAATTATTTGCGGCCATTTTTGCTTCATTTCCGCAGTATAGGGCTAGGACCAATTCCCGGTTCTTTGTCTAGCAGAAACTGGTTGCATCAGAAAGATCTAAGGTTCTGATTGGCTGAGAGATAACTGCAGTTGAAATGCAGAGCTCCGATTGGCTTTAGAACCACGCCGCGCATATGACGTCATGAAGTCGGCGCGTGGGGGTCTTGATTATAAAAAAGGCCTATATTTCATAGCTTCTTTCTCTTTTAATGAAAAATTGCCAAAGCCGGGTGCCAGAAGCATATTGTCGATTGCCTTCAGTTGGACATTCGAGATTTGGTAAGCATGAATTTTTGCGTGAGGACTTTATTTAATTTTTCTAGTCCTAGCCGATCATTTAAGTTTCTTTGGGCAGTTTAGTTTAATTTAATTCTTAACTCCAGAGCCATCAATTCGATCTGAGTGATAGACATGAGAATTTATAGGTCCATTTAATTCCTTGTTGAAAGAATAGCGGCATGGTTTAAAAGTTGAGATATCACCGCTTTGTATTATTGCAAAGTCGGTCGGGAGAGAAACTCGCATCTGCGAATCATATGTATTTACAGAATAGTCGGGAGCGTGTGTAATGTGTATTTTTTATTTGTGATTTTAGTGAGAGTATTGATGCTCGCTATTTTCATAGTTACGCATATATCTTTGGCCGGAAGTCATAGCGCTATGAATTGGAGATCTGGTGCGTTATGAGGGATGAATGTTTGCAGGAGCGCGTGGTTGAAAAACTGCTGCACCACGTGGCTGAACTACGGGGTTTTCAATTTGATAATCGGGGGTTATGTATAACTTTTGACGGCAGGTAGATGCTAGCGTAAACAGGATTATATGTTATTGATTGTGCATTATTGTTCTGTGAATTCAGAAGATGGGAGAAGTAATTTTAAAGGGAATTATTTTGTATTACATTTTGAATGTGATTACTATTATTGACGGGAATTTTAGGAATTCCTAGAGAAGGCTAGTTTTAGTTGTGTTAAACATTACGGCATTAGTGTCAGCGTAAGAAGTAGGCCACAGTACGTCTGCCCAGACGGGCCATTGAAAATATTGTTGTTGCTCGGAGTTAGTCAGGCAGAACAAGCGATCTGGGTTAGCCAATGTTTACTTTGTAGGCTCAGGTAGAGAGGGGAGTTACGTGGGGGAGACTGAAGAGTAAGGAAGTTAATTGTTATTTGAAATGTATTATTATGGTTTGTTTAGCTGTTGTTTTGTTTTGTCTAAAACAGCAGGTACCGGCTTTGTGGGAATGAGAGCGGAATTTTGAGACCACAAAATTTCTCCCACGGCAAAGTTGGGGCATTCGCAGAACCGCAAGGGTTTTACGTTAGTTGCCAGTAGTGGAAGGAGAGGAAGAAAATACGTTTTCCCAGCCAGGGGAAGACATTTTCCAGCGAATAGGATTTTTGTGGATAAATCCTGAGCTCTGACGCTCGTTACACACGCAGATTTGGCAGGCTGCCAGCGTTGTGGTAATTTTATGTTCGCTTCTTCACGGCCATAATAAAGCCGACGGCCCAGTTATAGGTACTCGGGCAGGTAATTTCAGAGTGGTAGAAGTCCGCTACAGTTCCAGTCCAGAATCCAGTGGGGTTCTGTTAAACCTCAGTCATCAATTCCAGAGTTAGTGGAGAGAGAGAGGGTAAACATTCTCTCTACTGAAGTCAGCACAGATAGGCAGAACTGTTAGTTTTGGTGAATCATAGCAGAGGACAGCTGCTGAAGTTTAGAGGTGCAGTTAGTTGTGTTCAGGAGATTCCAGGATAGGCTGTGTAGAACCGAAGTCTGTGCAGAGATTGTGTAGTCACTTCGCCGTCGTTCCAGCTATCAGTGGACTTAGAGTTAGAGTTAGAATTTAGAACAGCTAGTTTGGAGTGTAGGCGACATCAAGTGCAGTGTAGTTCATTTCAGTTAACCTTACCTTCTTTCTCCATACAGGTTGCAATTGTGGGAGAAGGGTTGGGGTTGATGCATTTTTAACTGTGCTTGATTTTGTTTCAGGTGTGCATCCTCGCACTTCATGTATTTTGACATGTATATGAGTTTGTGTATAGGTGTATAATAAACTTGTATAAATTGTAGCTGGCATCAGTCATTTCCTTTAGTACAGTAGCTATATGTTGTCTGTACCTTGGTGTTTGTGAATCTTAATTGAACCTTATCCCCATAGGGTAGTTAAAGGTGGTTCGAGGCCATAGCAATTTAAACGTCCGAAGTGGCGAGGAAAGAATCAACCTCGGTTCTCAACCTCGGAGCCAATGGTCTCAACTTTCACATTTTGCACTATATTTCTATCTGAATCTATCATTTCAGTCTTTCTTCGTACTATTGTCTTGTCACTATATGTAGACAGTCTCTAGTCCTAAATCCATTTCGTGACAACCAGGAAAAAAAGCAGCTGAGGGCTGTCACCTCAGGGGCACATTCACATAGTCAGTTATGACTGAAGGGACTATTATAATCACAATTAATAAGCTGTCTGCCTCATCCAGTAACATGCTTCCATTCTCTTGTTGTTTTCAGATGCTTTCACAGAAAAGTTTGCAGATTTGTTGTGTGATTCCATCCCTCTCTCATCATGGAAAGTTCAGGTCATCATTTTAAAAGACCTATATAAACTGATGGACAGGTATTAGATTTGGCTTTATGTTGTGTGGCTGAATCTTAAAGTAAATGTTTTGTTCAAAACTTAGCTGTATCTTCAGAACTGGATGTGAACTTCTCCATTTTTTAAAAAGAAGCATGAGCAGTGTACAATGTATACGTATGTTCTGAAATTTTTGTGTAAAACATTAGTTCTATTTTAATTTGTCATGTAAAATATGAAATACTTTGTAAATTTTGATATTTTAAGCATTCGCTCATCATTATTGTTAGTTACACCAGGTGATGAAGACTCTCCACAGTGTAAATCTGGGGTGTTTTCCATAGTTTTTTGTAACATTCTCCTGTGCCATGATGTTAATATTTTCAGTATCTCGTGTCTCTTGTTGTTCTTTTTCCTCTCTCACCTTGATATATCCTGTTGATCTGATGTTTTCAAGTGCTTTTCTTCACCTGGTCATTGAAGATTGTTTGTGTCATCATTAACACTGTTGTTGTTTAACTAGGGCTGAGTTCTCACTCTTTTGCAGCCAATACCAAGTTGAAGACTCTACAATGTAGATCTAGGCTTTTCCTGTGGTTTTTCTGCCTTTCTGAAACTTGTTGAGTTGAAGTCCTGAGCTCCAGCTTCTTTCATGGGTATTCTATCCCAGCTTGACTTGCATTTAAAGGATCATCACATCTGGTCCCAAGCTAGGAGGAAGAAGTGCATGGCATACTGTGACGAAAGTACTGAGATTCTGTCTTTCAAATGGCCCATGTCTTTTTCTCCTTGCATTTTGTTCACTATATTTTAGGAGGGATTACAGGTAATCCTTCTCCATGTTTCTTCTCCTTCTATTATTTACGTTTTTTTTCAAGATGAGATCACGAGGGAGTTTGATCTCATCTGCTTTATGGTTCTTCTTTATGTGTTTAGAATGGGGGTGTAGGGAATTAGAAAGTATTATTCTAGATTAAGATTATAGATGCTAGATCAGGATTGGCACCAGATTGTCTTTTTTTAAAGATATTGCGTGGCCATATACGCATTTTTCGGGAGTTAAATTATTTGCGGCCATTTTTGCTTCATTTCCGCAGTATAGGGCTAGGACCAATTCCTGGTTCTTTGTCTAGCGGGGACTGGTTGCATCAGAAAGATCTAAGGTTCTGATTGGCGGAGAGCTAACTGCAGTTGAAATGCAGAGCGCCCATTGGCTTTAAGAACCACGCCGCGCATATGACGTCATGAAGTCGGCGCGTGGGGGGTCTTGATTATAAAAAGGCCTATATTTCATAAGCTTCTTTCTCTTTTAATGAAAATTTGCCAAAGCCGGGTGCCAGAAGCAAATTGTCGATTGCCTTCAGTTGGACATTCGAGATTTGCAGGTGCCGGCTTTTTTTTGTGGGAATGAGAGCGGAATTTTGAGACCACAAAATTTCTCCCACGGCAAAGTTGGGGCATTCGCAGAACCGCAAGGGTTTTACGTTAGTTGCCAGTGGTGGACGGAGAGGAAGAAAATACGTTTTCCCAACCAGGGGAAGACATTTTCCAGCGAATAGGATTTTTTGTGGATAAATCCTGAGCTCTGACGCTCGTTACACACGCAGATTTGGCAGGCTGCCAGCGGTGTGGTAATTTTGTGTTCGTTTCTTCACGGCCATAATAAAGCCGACAGCCCAGTTATAGGTACTCGGGCAGGTAATTTCCGAGTGGTAGAAGTCCGCTACAGTTCCAGTCCAGAATCCAGTGGGGTTCTGTTAACCCTCAGTCATCAAGTCCAGAGTTAGTGGAGAGAGATAGGGTAAACATTCTCTCTACTGAAGTCAGCACAGATAGGCAGAACTGTTAGTTTTGGTGAATCATAGCAGAGGACAGCTGCTGAAGTTTAGAGGTGCAGTTAGTTGTGTTCAGGAGATTCCAGGATAGGCTGTGTAGAACCGAAGTCTGTGCAGAGATTGTGTAGTCACTTCGCCGTCGTTCCAGCTATCAGTGGACTTAGAGTTAGAGTTAGAACAGCTAGTTTGGAGTGTAGGCGACATCAAGTGCAGTGTAGTTCATTTCAGTTAACCTTACCTTCTTTCTCCATACAGGTTGCAATTGTGGGAGAAGGGTTGGGGTTGATGCATTTTTAACTGTGCTTGCTTTTGTTTCAGGAGTGCATCCTCGCACTTGATGTAAGGGACATGCATATGTTTGTTGTTTATAGGTGTATAATAAACTTGTATAAATTGTAGCTGGCATCAGTCATTTCCTTTAGTACAGTAGCTATATGTTGTCTGTACCTTGGTGTTTGTGAATCTTAATTGAACCTTATCCCCATAGGGTAGTTAGAGGTGGTTCGAGGCCATAGCAATTTAAACGTCCGAAGTGGCGAGGAAAGAATCAACCTCGGTTCTCAACCTCGGAGCCAATGGTCTCAACTTTCACAGTTTGCACTATATTTCTATCTGAATCTATCATTTCAGTCTTTCTTCTTACTATTGTCTTGTCACTATATGTAGACAGTCTCTAGTCCTAAATCCATTTCGTGACAAAGTGGGGGCTATCGTCCGGTGAAATCCATTTTCGTGACTTGAAAAGTGGGTGCTATCGTCCGGTGAATCATCTTTGTTACGTTCAATTCTGTGATCTTGACAAAGTGGGTGGCGTCGTCCTTGGGATCATCTTTGTTGGGATCAATTCTAGATTCATAGATTGTCTCTGTAGAAAGTTCTGGAAATAGATTTCAAAAAAAAAATCCCCTAGACTTGAGCTATATTAAGACTGATCCAGCTATAAGTTTTTTTCCACAGGTTACAGTTAGTTAGATGATAGTTGTAGTAAGGTTGTTTATGACTTAGAGGTAATTGATGGCTAATTGAATTTTTTTTTCTTAACAGGAAAGTAAATTCGGGTTTTGGGTAGCTGGATAACTTGAATTTTTTTCAGGTAGTTATTAGTCAGACTTGGTGCTAGTCTGAGTGCGGGTTTTTGCGACAGCATATTCCTAGTAGGTAACAGTAAATTTTTCTTGTTCCTTTTTTGTCATTTCCCCTCGTTGTGAGTACTGCTGATTTGTCAGGTAAGATGGCTGAATTGGTCAAGCTACTTACTGCATGGAAGGACGCAGCTAAAAGCATGGGGATGAATGAGGCCGAGACTAGGGCTTACATTATGAGGGAACAGGACCGGCAGACGGAGAAAGAAGAGAAGAGAAAAAGAGAGAGGGACAGGCAGAGAGAGAGAGAAAAAGCAGGAGAGGCAAAGGGAAGCCCAGGAGAAGATAGCAGAGAGGGAAGCCCAGGAGAAGATAGCACAGAGGGAAGCCCAGGAGAAGATAGCACAGAGGGAAGCCCAGGAGAAGTTAGCACAGAGGGAAGCCCAAGAGAGGGAGAAGGCAGCAGAGAGACAGCATGAACTTGCCCTGCGTTCACTGGAACTGCAGTACCGATCTTCGGAAGGCAGTTCGGCTAACGGAGATTCTCCCGGAGCAGGGGCAACAGACACCTCAGGAAACGGAGGGCCCCGGATGGCAGCCATGAATTTTCCGATGGACTCTTTTCCTAACGGGAATGAGAAAATTGAGGTATTTTTAGAAAAATTTGAACGGATGGCAAAGGCATACGGGCTGGATGATAGTCTTTGGTGTCTCAAATTATCTCAATCTCTAAGAGGACATGCGTATGAGGTCTATAGCAAGATGCTGGTAGATGACCAAGGTAACTTTGAGGCTCTGCGGAACGCCCTGTTACAGCGATTCCAATGGACTCCCCGGAAGTGCCAAACGATGTTTAGGGAAGTCGACTGGAGAAGGGAGAAAGTTTTCCCCAATTCGCGGAGAGGCTGAGGAATTACCTCACTCGCTGGAGAGAGTTGTCGGGTTTGGCTAAATCGTTTGAAGGACTCGAAGAGCTCATCATGTGCGAACAGATAAAGGCCAACATGTCTCCGGACTTAAGGAAGTACCTGGCGGAGCAGGGCGCACAGCAACTGGACCAGATAATTCTATTTGCAGAAAGGTTCCAGACGGCCCAGGCCGAAGTACTGGGCCAGAAAAGAAAACACCCTGACCTGCCAGCCCCGGACAAAGGAGCATCTTCATCGCATTCGCCTTCCTCTTCAGCTCACCAACCGCAAGGGCCGTCTCGCAAGGAGCCCCCTCCCAGTCATAACATGCGCTCCCAGCCGCCTAACAGAACACAGGGGCCGACTTCTCATGAACCCGTCAGGAACCGGGGAGATAATGAGAGATATTGTAGGTTCTGTCGGACTACTTCTCATTGGACAACACGGTGCCCAAAACAAACAACCCGCTCATCAGATGGCTTGTTTAAGGCCTGTGAGGGTGAAACAAGGGAAGAAGTGGAAACCCTTCCAGTCAGAGAAGTTGTTTTCCAACAGCGGGCCAGCAGAAGTGAACGGGACTGAGACTACATGCTTATTTGACAGCGGGCTTACCTACCCCAGCATAGTCGCCCGACATCTGGTGAAGCCCTGGCAGATGACGAAAGAAAAAGTGAATATTGGTGGAGTTTTAAGGAAAGGGACTTCACAGTGCTTTCCCGTAGCCAATATTAAAGTGAAATGTAAGTTCGTGTCTGGCACCATCAAGGCAGCTGTAACGGCTCAGCCAGCCTATGACTTCATTCTTGGCAACCCATATTTGGTTTTGGGGAACCCGACCACACCGATCCTTGCTGATGCAAGGGGGCCTACTGCAGGCCAGAAACGTGAAAAAGGAGAACCCCTAATTCACGAAGCCCCGAGAGAGCTCGAACATAACTGTCGTGCTAAGGAGAGGTTCAATGCCTCCGACGACAGCGGTATGTTATTTGCAGAGGCAAATTCGCCCGCCAGCCCTGTTCAGCCAACCGGCCAAACAGTGGTGAAGACGCCTCTGATTCCGGAAGTACACTCTTTGTTGTCGGGAATTAGGCCCCCGATGGTATTAGCTTCCTCAAGTGAGGAACATACTGACAAGAGCAGTATTACATATGTCAACGACCAGCGCCATCTTCATAGGGCACAAGATAGCGGTCTGAGCGAGCATATAGTTCCAACCAGCCCTGGAGCCCCATCCGACCAGCACTTTACTCAAACGGAGGAGGACAGTGATCTGAGTATCCGTTTGCCTATAGACGGAGATGGGCCCCACAACTCTCGTATCTCGTTTACAGGAAACGACTCTTGTAACGAGCAGCCTGAAAAATTGGCTATCTTTTCCAATTCGTTTCACGGAACATTGGAACCAGTTACTGAGAGCTTTAACTCAGATTCTCCGCGATCTAACGGGATCTTAAACCGTCAAGTGTCACTGCAGGACACATTCCAACTGACGCCAGTAACTCTCACAGGGGAGGGCAAGGTTGAAGGTAGAACCAGGGTGTTAGACGGAGAGCTCTCCGTGGTCTACATTTTCATCTCACCAACTTTTCAGGCCAGAAAAGAGTGAGAAAAGCGACCTTACGCATTTGCAAGGAGCTATTTTGGAGAGCTCTGTCCCGCTTCAGATTGGTAGGGGAAGAGCGAGTCCAGAACCGCTGCCAGGGGCAGATCTTACCTACCTTTCTTCACAGGTAGAAGCTATTGAGGTCGATCGTGATCCAATAGACACCCAGCAAGAAATCGGAGGCTCTACACCAGAGGAACCCGAGACGTTGCATCGTTCTCGCACGGTACCAGCAGTCACAACCCTGCTGACGCGCAGCGAGGAAGTCGTCATCGCCAGGTCGCCACAGCGCCCGTCGGTCACATCAGCTGACCAGGACAGCCTTTTGACGGTCATAGCAAGGGAAAGTTCAGACCCGCCATTAGACGGCACAGGTCTGAAGAGAGATCAACTCTCCCAACGGAGCATAGGAGCTCATTCTAGGAGAGGAGGAAGGAGGAAACGCAAAAGAGGAAGGTCGAAGAACACTGAATAGGAGGGGTAAGGACAGACAGCCTTGTAGACAGAGTTAAGGGCCAGTGTGAAACACAGAGATTTCAGTAATGAGATCGATGCTCAATCTTCGAAGGTGGGAGTGATGTGACGAAAGTACTGAGATTCTGTCTTTCAAATGGCCCATGTCTTTTTCTCCTTGCATTTTGTTCACTATATTTTAGGAGGGATTACAGGTAATCCTTCTCCATGTTTCTTCTCCTTCTATTATTTACGTTTTTTTCAAGATGAGATCACGAGGGAGTTTGATCTCATCTGCTTTATGGTTCTTCTTTATGTGTTTAGAATGGGGGTGTAGGGAATTAGAAAGTATTATTCTAGATTAAGATTATAGATGCTAGATCAGGATTGGCACCAGATTGTCTTTTTTTAAAGATATTGCGTGGCCATATACGCATTTTTCGGGAGTTAAATTATTTGCGGCCATTTTTGCTTCATTTCCGCAGTATAGGGCTAGGACCAATTCCTGGTTCTTTGTCTAGCGGGGACTGGTTGCATCAGAAAGATCTAAGGTTCTGATTGGCGGAGAGCTAACTGCAGTTGAAATGCAGAGCGCCCATTGGCTTTAAGAACCACGCCGCGCATATGACGTCATGAAGTCGGCGCGTGGGGGTCTTGATTATAAAAGGCCTATATTTCATAAGCTTCTTTCTCTTTTAATGAAAATTTGCCAAAGCCGGGTGCCAGAAGCAAATTGTCGATTGCCTTCAGTTGGACATTCGAGATTTGCAGGTGCCGGTTTTTTTGTGGGAATGAGAGCGGAATTTTGAGACCACAAAATTTCTCCCACGGCAAAGTTGGGGCATTCGCAGAACCGCAAGGGTTTTACGTTAGTTGCCAGAGTTAGTGGACGGAGAGGAAGAAAATACGTTTTCCCAACCAGGGGAAGACATTTTCCAGCGAATAGGATTTTTTGTGGATAAATCCTGAGCTCTGACGCTCGTTACACACGCAGATTTGGCAGGCTGCCAGCGGTGTGGTAATTTTGTGTTCGTTTCTTCACGGCCATAATAAAGCCGACAGCCCAGTTATAGGTACTCGGGCAGGTAATTTCCGAGTGGTAGAAGTCCGCTACAGTTCCAGTCCAGAATCCAGTGGGGTTCTGTTAACCCTCAGTCATCAAGTCCAGAGTTAGTGGAGAGAGATAGGGTAAACATTCTCTCTACTGAAGTCAGCACAGATAGGCAGAACTGTTAGTTTTGGTGAATCATAGCAGAGGACAGCTGCTGAAGTTTAGAGGTGCAGTTAGTTGTGTTCAGGAGATTCCAGGATAGGCTGTGTAGAACCGAAGTCTGTGCAGAGATTGTGTAGTCACTTCGCCGTCGTTCCAGCTATCAGTGGACTTAGAGTTAGAGTTAGAATTTAGAACAGCTAGTTTGGAGTGTAGGCGACATCAAGTGCAGTGTAGTTCATTTCAGTTAACCTTACCTTCTTTCTCCATACAGGTTGCAATTGTGGGAGAAGGGTTGGGGTTGATGCATTTTTAACTGTGCTTGCTTTTGTTTCAGGAGTGCATCCTCGCACTTGATGTAAGGGACATGCATATGTTTGTTGTTTATAGGTGTATAATAAACTTGTATAAATTGTAGCTGGCATCAGTCATTTCCTTTAGTACAGTAGCTATATGTTGTCTGTACCTTGGTGTTTGTGAATCTTAATTGAACCTTATCCCCATAGGGTAGTTAGAGGTGGTTCGAGGCCATAGCAATTTAAACGTCCGAAGTGGCGAGGAAAGAATCAACCTCGGTTCTCAACCTCGGAGCCAATGGTCTCAACTTTCACAGTTTGCACTATATTTCTATCTGAATCTATCATTTCAGTCTTTCTTCTTACTATTGTCTTGTCACTATATGTAGACAGTCTCTAGTCCTAAATCCATTTCGTGACACATACTATGCATTCCCCGTCGTCAAAGGGGGATCTCCAAATATGCAGAGCTAAAACACTGTGCTCTGGTTCCAGGCTCTCCCAAGGAACTGTCATGTCCTACACAGAGCAACTTCTCAACTAAACCTGGAAGAGCATGGTGACTTTTCTTATTAAACTGTTGTGTTCTGATGTTTTCTCAGATTAATCATCTTCGAGAAAGATAACCTGGTCAAGAACAAAGAGCAGGCAGGATTACTGGCAAGAAAATTGCTCTTAGCATCATTAACAAATCTCAGTAAGTTCTGGTACAACTCATGTTAAATTCTTTTTATCCAAGAATAATTATGAACACGACTCACTTTTAACATTCAGTAAAATCTTTTTTTGTATGTCTTTTAGGAAAGCCATATCTTTGAAATAATTGAAGTTGATAAATCAAGATTTAACATTTCATATACCAAGAAGAACAATTGAACTCAATATAACAAGCATGAAGAAATGTACATTCTCTACTATAGAAAAATGTATATTTACCCTTACCGAAGACTATAATAGAAGGAAGAGTTCATGGGAAACGTGCAAGAGGAAAACAGCGCTCTAAATGGGAAGATAACATCAAGAGATGGACAGGAAAGAGTATATCAGAGTTCACCATCAAGACAAGAAACAGATGACATTGTAGATCCTTTGCAGCTGACCTTCACTGTGGAGATGGCAGCTGATGATGATGATATTTACCTGTAATATTGACAAATATCTTATTTACTATAAATAATGTCAGTATTTCTGAGGGTAAAACCTTCATTCTAATATGTGATTAATGTATTTTAGTCCAAATTTGGTGGTGAGTTCAAGTGACATATTGTAAAGAGAAAATATTCTCGAGATTTATCATAATTTGTATCTGGTTGATGTAGGTAACACAAAGTATGTAGCACTAAGGACAGAAAGTTTGGCTGTTACAAATCTTATTTTAAACAGATTGTTTGGTAAGTATTACCTTTTAACTTGTATATTAATTTCTGTCATATATTTAGTAGGGAATCATTGCATGCAACAGATTTCTTGTTATTTTCTAATGATCAAAGCAAATTTTACATACTTTATTGTACTAGATATATAAGCCAGTCAGTAACCGTTTAATTTCAGGAGTTCCCAAATGTTGACTTTCTAGATCGTTAGAAAGTGCACAGAATCGACTGGATGTGTACACACCATTAGCCTTTTATATGCCACCATTTTGAATTTCTCTTCGCCCTACCCAAAATCACTTTGGAGCGGAATTGCATACTTACTTACGTACTTAGTTGTTCCTCTTCTACCCTGGGGTGTAGAGGTTTTCCAGCAAGAACACCATACTGTCCTATTGGCGGTCTTACTCCTGGCCTGGTTCTAATTTAGTCCTCAGTCCTTCAGGAATTGTCTAATGTTGTCCTCCCAGCGAACTCTGGGTTGTCCTGGAGTATCCCTGGCTCTTGGTTTCCCATATTTGTCATGGTAGCCGATCTTCTCCCATTCTGCAGACAGAACCTAACCCAAACCCAAACCATCATAGTTGGGACTTTTCTACTTGGGTCTGCAGGGGCTGGGTTTTCAGGCCTTGCCATATCGTCTGGTTGCAAACCATATCTTTTCTTGTTACTTCAACCACCTTCCTCAGATACCTCATTTCTGAGGTTTGGAGCTGGCTCTTGTGGGTTGTGTTCATTGCCCATGACTCGCGTGTCAAGACTGGGACACAGGTGCAGCAGTACACATCTTCGTCCTCTTGCTAATCTCTCTTTTGCTGAGGAATCCTCGATTTGTTGCCTGAAAATGTCTCCCAGCTGCTGCTCCTCAGGTAGCCAACACTTATTTGATGCCTCCCTTCCAGTCTGTGATAGCTCCAAGGTATTTAAAGTGGTTGACCTGCTCCAGGATCTGTTCTCCCAGCAAAATGTGATGCCTTTTTCCTTCTCTTGAGATCACCGTGGGTTTTGTTTTAGAGCTGCTGATAACCATCCCTCTCCAGTTCTTCCTTCCAGACTTACAGGTTGGATCGAAGATGTGCCTCTGATTTTAGCAATCGGGCAACATCATCAGCAAATGCCAGCTCTGAAATACAGATTGTCTCATCTTCCAGTACCCCACTGAATACTTTTTGGTTCTTTCCTTACATGCTTTGACAACATTGTCCATGAGGAGTATAAAAAGAGAAAGTGACAGAATATCACCTTGTCTTACACTAGTGATGGCCCCGAACTCTTCCGACTCATGGTTTGCCGTCCTGACATAATTTCGGCAAGTCTTGTAGAAGCTTTGCATTGCATGGAATTACACTAGGGGTGATGTGGTCAGTATCACGCCGGCTGCCTTAACCTTCCCAGAGTTGCTCAATTAAGGCTGGGTCGACCCAGGAGCCGTTTGCGGCCTAAAAAAATCCCACCTCATCTGGGGATTGAACAATGGACCACTGAGCTAGGAAGCCAGTGCACTAACCACTATGCTACCTCGGCTCCAGTTCAGTGGTCCCACAATAACATCCCAAAATGCTAGCTTTCTGGGTAGTTGGAAAGTTAACAAACTCAGCTACATGGATGTATGCACCATTTGCATTTTATATGCCGCTATTTTGAACGTCTAGACACTTTCGACCCCTTGGTGGTGGAATTCTTGGGTGCCAGATTTTTGCTTATCATGTCAGTGGTTCCTCTATAACAGGGGTCATCAACCCAGGAGCTTTTGGGATCTACTTTAGCAACACTGAGCCCTCTAAAAATCTACCACACACACCCACATATATATGTATGTGTGTATATAAATGCAGGGTCGGATTATCCATTAGGTTAAGTAGGCTGAAGCCTAGGGGCCCAGAGCTCTTGGGGGCACGTGCATAAGTTAAAAAAAATGTTAATAAATTGCATAGATTTATGTACAAAAAGAAAATGTTTGCAGTTTACAATTCAATTCATAACGTTCTAAAAAGACAATAAAAACAAAAATAGCTTAAAAGACATAATGCACCCTGGGAAAATCATAACGGCGTATGAACTATTTGCTTTTTCCATCAGGTGAATGAGGGTCCAAACACCGAAAAGCCTAGAGGCCCTTCTTGGCTTAATCCAGCCCAGAATATATATGTGGGGGTGTGTGTAATATTGAGGTGGGGGGGGGGGGGGATAACCTTACAAAGAAAAAATTCATTCCTATCTCATGCAGTTCATTAATATATTTTAGTAACCAGCTTGAGAGTTTTCATTGGGAATGCGGGAAAAAAGTACCTTTGATACTGGGGACACCACCATTATTTTAAATGCCGGTGGGAAAGGTCTAGTCCAAAATTTACCTAGTTTAAAGAGTCTTTCTATTTGCCCCCACAGTCGCCTAAAGATCTACCAAATTATCCACTGGGATCTACTGGTAGATTGAGATCGACTGGTTGCAGACCTCTGCTGTATAACATCCCCGAATGTCAGCTTTCTAAGTCATTAGGAAGCACACAAAATGGACAGGACATACACACATCATTAGCCCCTTACATGCCACCATTTTCTTCTTCTTTCGCCTTTTAACTCCCAAAGGAGCATTGGCCTTCAACACACTTCTTCCTGTCCCGTGCCATCAGCTCAAGGTCTTTCCATGTCTTCTTCCATCCCCTTCATGTCTTGTCTCCAGTTCTCTTCTCCATGTGTTCTTTGGTCTTCCTCTACCTCTCTAACCCTGGGGATTCCAGAACAGGGATTGTTTGGCAGTACAGCAGGTTTCTTCAATGTGTATCCTACCCATCTCCAGCGTCGTCTTCTTATTTCTTGTTCCACTAGCACTTGTCTGGTTCTTGTCATTAATTCCACATTTGTGGTTTTGTCATACCACTTGAATCCTTCTATTCTGCGCTGACATCCATTGATGAAAGTGTCTAGCTTTTTGGTTGTTGTTTTTGTTCCCCATGTTTCAGAGTCATACAGTAGGACTGATGTAACAGGTAGTGTCGGTAACAGAAATCCGGGTGAAATTATATTTTTACGAGATCGACTTTTATGATTTGTAGTCAAAGGGAAATAATCCATGATACATGTACTAGGGGACAAGAGTAGGGTTGACATCCCTTGTGCAGTGTTCAGTTAAGCCGACCTTGACCAAGAATTACAAAGTTAGTTCGGAGTTTAGTTTTTCTGTTTTGTTTGGGGAATTCAGTGAAGAGACCTTGCACGGGATATTTATATTTTGGGTGAACTGTTTTGTTCTAGAATGTTCTGAAATAGTTATCGTTGTAAATCATGGTTCAAAATTAAGCCAGTCAGAGTCGAAATGCGATCGTGTTCAGTTGTTAGTTTTGGGTTCTCTCTCAAGTGTTAAAATGATTATGAAGTGGCAAACAAAATTGAGAGTTTTCATCGAATGATAAGCCAAAGTGATTTTGGTTGGTTTTCTGTGGTAACAGATTGTATACTGTAAATGAATGCTGTTATGTTAACTTTATAATGTTGCATGCCTTTAAATTAATGCTTAAAGTAATACGTGGGAATAAAAGGATATAGTATGCAAGATTAATGAGAGTGAAAGGGCAGAATGTTAGACGGGCCTGCGTGCCCAATTCTCAACCCTTCGAAAATAAAGTTCGTTCGTTCGAAGCAGCAAGAGTGAGCAAGACATTATACAGGTCCGTATCCCAGAATCCGAAAACCGAAATATTCCGAAAATTGAAAGTTTTTTTGGCAGATTTTTGGGTTAATTTAAGCGACTTTTGGTCCCCCCCCCCAAAAATATATTTTTTTAAAACGTTTGCAAGGAACAGAAAACATGCAATCTTCAGTTTATCACATTTCCAGCCGTGACATGCAAGGTGCAATATAGTAAGCGCTACTGCGTGATAAAAATTTTTGAAGTGTGGTTAGTTCTCTCTCGTCACTGCTTCCAGCCACGTGTTGATTGATATTTTTACAGGTAATATCGCAATGATTGTTGCCGAATATTCCGCAGTGACACCCGTGTGTTGCCGGGGCCCGAAAGGGGAGCAAAGAATAGTAACACTGCACCCTACCATGCATGTCGTAAAAAGCGACTAAGGAGGGTTTGGGCATGGGGCTGTTTACCCCATCCCGTAAAAACTTCGCACAGTGGGCTGATCACCTGCTTGCCAACCAATCTGATTACGGAAACAGCGATAGATTGTTTGGTCTGTTTTTGTTCCACAAAGACGCCACTAGGCGTGGTGGAAACAGCGATAGATTGATCAATTTGTTGTTGCCCTAAGACGCCACTAGGCGTACTGGCCACATACTGCTTTGCCGGTTGGTGGCTAAGGATGGAAGAAGAAGAAGATTCCGCAGTGAATATTCACTTGGAGTTATTTACCTTTAGCAGTGTTTCGTACTTTAGCAATGTTTCGCGCATTAGCTGAATGTTCCGTGCCGGAGCGTTTTAACTTTATTGGATACGCCGATCCAGCACATAATTCCGAGCCGACTGCATCAGAATAGGTGTCCATCGCCGGTCGAAGTCGTTTGTGCATAAAATGGTCATGATACCCCCAGACAAACAGACATGTGACAACAACAACATTACAATTCACGACATATTACTTGACCCGATGCGCGAGACACTGCTAAAGCACGAAACACTGCTAAAGGGAAATAACTCCAAAATACCCATATTCTGTGTGGAACATTCAGCGACAATCATTGCGATATTGTACTACAGCTGTACATAATTTAAGTTGGGACGATTTTAGGCGATTTTTTTGGGTGAAATCCGAAATAATCGAAAAACCGAAAAATGGCCGTCCCTGAGCATTTCGGATTCTGGGATACGGACCTGTATTAAATATTGATTTGAAATTATTGTTGTACTAGTCCGCCAACCTCATGGGAAGGTTGGGCACAGCATTTTTCACTCTTTACTTTATTTTCTTTAACACATTAATTACCGCAAGCCGCTATCAGCGGCTCACAAAATAATCACATTTTGACCGCAAGCCGCTCAGAGCGCCAATCTAATTTTAGTAATAAAACGAATGAAAAATGTACTGAAACACTCTGATCTGGTTCGAGATTTTAAGTTGCCACCGGAAAACAAATTCCCAAAGCATGGTTGTTGTAGAACACTGGAAAATTGATATTATGTTCATATTTTTCAGCGTTTTGGGTTACTTACCAAATCGTGTAAAACTGTTTACCGTGGCAACTAGTGATAGGACTACAAAAAATGTGTGTACATCTCGTCTAACAGCTGAATAGGATAGAAACGTGTTTCAACAATTGACTGATAGATCTAGCGACGAAGACAAGAGTGAAAACGGTGTGCACATTGATTGAAATTGTGATTTTGATAGAGATGGGACGCAAGCAGTTATAATTGTGAAAATATTGCAAGTCCTCAGCCATCGGAGGGCCGTTAAATAGCAACAACCTCTATTAGAGTTACAACCAGTGTTTATTGTAATAGTGCATTCATTTATCTTTAAAATGATTTCTTTTGATCTCCATATATTTCCCAATGCAGTGAAAGCTCCTCTAGCTTTCATATCGCCATTTTGAGCTTCTCAATTACCCCATCCCCCTTTCCACTGTTTCACACCAGTTCAGTGGTCCCGCTGTAACATCCTCTAAATTCAGGTTTTTTAGGTCATTGGGAAGAATGCAAAATTTACTTGACAGACATATGCCATTAGCCTTTTATATTATATAGCTTCCTTAGGCGCTTTAAAAAAAATATGAAGAAACAAAAAAAGAAACTATCAGGTTAAGCCATCCCTTAAAAAGTTTATCTCTGCAAGCTTGATGTAATTACAACAAAATAAACGTTTGACATATATACAATCCATTTTCAGGAAGTGACGAGCTGTCTGTCATTCCAGAACCTTTAATGACTCAGTTATCACAAGAGGTATCAACTCTGGCTGATTCTGGCCCTTGGGAATTACGAGATCAGGCTAAAGCATTGACAGCACTGCTTTCTTCTCCCACCGCTAGTGGACACAGTCAGCCCCAAGCCATGGAACACTGATAAATGATCACATTGACTCTTGTTTTGTTATTTTCTTTAGTTGTGTAGTACTTTAGTGTCAAAGTAGCAAGATCATACTCATCAAACAAAATGGGAAGTGTTTATGTGCCAGCAGTTTCTGCCAGTAGTAAAGGAAAAAAAACTGGCTTGTGTCCAGAAATAAAAACAGGTTATAGTGATTGATGAGATAAAAATAAAATATTTCAAGATAAGCTTGCGGTGAACTTGGAACCCGGGCCGGATTATCCATTGCACAACCTTGTGTTAGTGGCCTTGTAGGACATGCTTGAGGAATCTGTAGTCCATTTATTTCTTTGTCTCATTAGAGACTACCAGGAACTTACACAGGGCTTGACAAAGGAATACAGCTAGCAAAAAAGAGTCATGTGACATATTAAACATATCTGTCATCAGTTGTTTTAGCAAATATTGGAATAGTTTATTGTAGCATTTGTGCATTTGTTTTTTGGTAATGTTCTTATTTCTTGCTTGCCAGTAAATGATGTTTGTAGCACAGATTATTGAATTTGTTCTGTTGTTAAAAGATGGTCCTTTATTTGTAGTAAAGTGAACAGAAGGGTTGTAGAAATTTTCGATCAGAAAATGTTCCTTCTCACGCTTTTAATTTTTTTAATTTGTAGACAGTGTAAAACATGAAACCTGCAGTTTTAAACAGCATTCTTATGTCTACCAGCTTGTTTTTTTTTTGGTTTATTTTAAATGAAAATATTTGACCATGCATGTCCTTGTTGATATGTATTTAAAGTAAAGTCCTGCTGGCAAGTGCTACTGTGAAAGAGAGAGGGAGACAGACAGACACACACATGCATGTTCTCATGTACAAACAAACAACAGCAGAATGTCTGCTTGAAAATAATAGACTCACATGAAGTTGGTTTCTGATTGTGAGGAGGGCTTGTAAGGTATTACCCCACCGTTTATCACTGTCTTACTGCAGTCGTCCTCACTTTCTTATAAGATGTTTATGGAACTGTGACAGCATTGTAAACATCATGGATGAACTTTCTTGAAACTCATGCTGAAATCACAGACTGGAGCATATGGAGGGATGTAATCTTTTGTGTAGGACTAAACCATTACTATAAGCTATGACATATTTTAACAAGCTATGGGATACAACTTCTGGGTTAGGGTTCGAGCATAGTACTCTTTTCTTTTTCTCCTTGTGGAGCATGAAATCACCACCGCAGCTGGTCCCTTTGCAGGAAGTCTGCACTAAGCATTCACTGGCTTCCTAGCTCGGTGGTCTATGGTTCGATCCTCAGTTTAGGTGGGATTTTTTTAGACCGCAAACGGCTCCGAGGTCGACCCAGCCTCATGAATTGGGTACCAGAACAACTCTGGGAAGGTTAAGGTGGCCGGCGTGATGTTGACCACATCACTCCTAGTGTGCCGATGGTCAAGAAAATACGGGCCTAACACCATATTACCAATATGCCTCAATAGGCGTGTAACGGGGTCCTTTCTTTCTCTTCCCCCCCCCCCCCCCCCCCCCCCCCCCCCCCCCCCCCCGCACTAAGCATTCATATACTCTTGTGGTGTTTGGTTTCTAATAGCAATTGGTTTTGCATGATGAGGTTGCCAGCCCCACGCACAACGTCATATTAGTCGTCTCTTATGATATGCCTGAGGGAGCAGTGGCCCTATTCCTTCCTTGTCTATAAATTAAGTTAGACTATTGGATGGTATTATAAACCTGGTTGAGGACCTCACAGGGATAACTTTACTGGTGAATCATGAATCGGACACTGTAAATGAATATATGTATTCAAATAACCAAAACCTACAATGCTCAGACATAAAAAAACTCAAAAACAAGCAGACATGTTCAGTAGAACGTGCAAGAGATTACAATATGAAGCAAAGTCTAAAGCAGAGGCAGTGAAGAGTCAGCATTAATCCAAGCCAGCAGCACTCATCACATAAATAACTTTGATCAGAGGAGCAAAATAGTTCAAATTCCTTTAAAATATATTCACAGAGGTTGACAGAGTGGACAAAGGAATAGAAATGAGACGTTAAAAGATAAATGCAGTGGCTTACCAGCCAGCCCCTTTGCTCAGGCACAATTATAACAACTCTGGCTATCACTGTCAAAGGTAGTTATTATTCAATCAAAGGGGAGGAAGATTACAACATATGAGATGAGGTATCTGGGAAAAGCTGCAAATGTCACCATAGGAATAGAAGGAATAACAAAGAAATCAGGAAGTTGGCAGAAAACTGAACAGTCTGAAGACATCATCAGAATGCAACCAAATGAGCAGTCAGTTCAAAGCTTCAACAATAGAAAATCTAGCTTCAGGGCACAGGATGCCCGAAAAGAAGGTGAATTGATAGTGTTAAAGAAATAGAAACACTGTAGGATGCTGACCAAAGTTGTATACCTTGTATAAGAATTAAAACTGCCTCTACTAACACTTTACAGCATAAATGGAAAGTAAGACAAAAAACAGTTACCAGTATTTCTTTATGGATGTTAGATTATTGGTAGGAAAGTGAACCTCATGTTTCTCTGTTAAGAAATGAATTTGAATGAAAAATAAACGGTTGTTTTGCCCTTTCCATTGTCTTTGTTTTTAATTTTTGTTGTAATTACCGTTTGTTCAGTAGCTAGTAGTTTAATAAAAATGTTGCCATTTCTTTGTCTATGTGGTTATGTCAGTGCTAAGAATGTTTGAGATGTTGAAGTTACAGACATTAGTTATGGTTGTGTCACATTAACTGCTCACCAAGGACAAGAACAGCGAATCATAATACAAACAGATGTGATGCAAATCATTTTTCTTTCTTAATGGATAAAATGTCTTGTTCAACCCATAATAGGTTATAATTAAGACATATTGGGCCAGTAACTGGTGATAATGTATTCAACTGCTGACATTATCTTACCGACAACACGCTCCCTAATTATTTATTCCATATTGTACATTCAATCAATACCCTTTAGCTCCCCGAGAAGCATAGGCCTTCAACAAACACATAGCAAGTCTTCCTGTCCTGTGCCATTCGCTCAAGTTCTTTCCATGTTTTTCCTCATCATTTTCACCTCTGTATCCAGTTCTCTTCTCCGTGTGTTTTTTGGTCTACCTCTGCCTCTCTTTTATCTGTGGATTCCAGAACAAGGACTGCCTTGTAATGCTATCAACAATACTGTACATTAGTTACTCAGAATATCTAATTGTGGTTTCCCCCCCCCTCCCCCCCCCCCCCCCCCCCCCCCCCTCCCCCCCCCCCCCCCCCCCCCCCCAATCTTCACATGACCTTGCAGCTGGGGTTTCTGTGGCAATTTCTTTTACATGATGAGGCTGCCAAACCTCATTAACAACCTAATCTTAGTCATCAAATATGACCAGCCTGAGTGAGTAGTAGTCTTGTTGTTGTCTCATCAAAGCCTCTACGGGAACTAAATGTGGCTTAGAAGGAAGTGTTCTATAATGTCACATGATGATGATGGTGACTGTGTATGTGTGGTAGGTGGGTAAAGAATGGAGAGGTTTCTCGTGTGAACTGTATATTGTTTTTTAGGCTTGTGTGTGTTAAGTGTGAATGGATACTGTTCAGGCTGGTTAACACAAAGGACATAAATAGATTGTGAGATTGTCTCCTAAGGTTTAGGAACCACTTATTTTGGTTACCACATGTGATAAAATTACATTGATACACCGATAAAATTATTATTTGTAAGTATAAAGTTAAGGTAGGGATAAAAATAGTTAGGTTGTGATGCGTCTTCTTCCCCCACGCCAGTCATCGCGCTGAATTTTGCAGGACAGAAACGTAGTGTAAGGGTACTTGTAAAGTTTCTCTTCTTCTTTCCACTCTGCAAAGTGTCAGTCTGTATGCTCTGTAAGGAAGAGTGGTGTGTTGTTGAGATCAGGCATGCCCCCAGTCTACCCAGCTGTAAATGGGTAACTCACCCTAGTCCTGAGTTAGGGAAGGCAAAGGCTCCAGGGGAAGCAGGCCCTAAACTTGGTCACTCCAACCGACGCAGGATGGTGTATGTATGAAGTAGAAGTGTAGAGTGTGATTACCGCGAATGGTGTACTGTTCGTGTGCTGACCAATATAACCACTCATACACTTGTGTCTACAAGGCACCAATGCAGACTGCTGGAATCTTTGTTTACTCAATTTATTCAGACGTACACACTGGGACATACGAGTACATCATGGTATGTTGACATATCAATTTGTAGGTATACATAGCAGATCTGAAGTCATGACACATTCAGAAATAATGGGCAGTACATCAAAAGTTCAATGTCATGATATATTATGGCCGCATCCCCCTATCTGACTAAACGCGTCAGTGAAGGCAGATCGGTAAATAACTAAGGTTACTTGACGTCCATAGTTTGTAGCATATATTATGAAACCACGAAAGAGGGGGTTTCTAGCAAGATTGAGATCTCCCTGTCACTGTCCGATAATAGGATAAATAATCTGTTCTCTTGGCAGTGATCAAAACATATGATGACCGAAATCTAACATGGCCGCCTCCCTGAGTTGTCGTTCACTCATTCATAGGAAGGAGAATATAAGCCAGAGTTAATTTATAATGGGTATATAAATGATTTCATAAATGTTCCCATACAGCTCTACGATGATCAGGTTAATTCACGTAGCCATAACCGCTGTAGGAAAGTCTGTCATCTTTGTCGATACAAAACACGACCCTAGCGATACGAAGCACAATGTTCCATCTAGGTTGAATCGACATGAGATCATCAAAATAGGGTCTGGCAGTACATGGAGTCCGAATTATACATTGTACCGTACCTTAGGAGAGTCTCTAACATAAACTATAGTAAAGATACCATCTCCTTTAGAAGAAAACCACTTCCTGAATTATATTTCCTTAACAATCTACCAGCCCTTTGAAAAGTGCGTACCAGCCATTATCACGGTACATCGGAACTCATCACGACTTGTCAAGACAACTCATACTTCCGCTAGACCGGAATAATAAGAATCTAGTCCCGCCTACCCATCCAAAATATACAATATAGGACTGATTCTACTTGTACTAATAATATGTAATACATATGAATTCAGGCCATAAACATAATAAGCAAATTAATATATTTTCTGGCCCTAAAAAATAAGTACAAACGTAAGAGCAATCCATGCGCCGGATCAATATCAAGAACGATTACTCCTATAATCAAAAGTGTGAATCAAACATGGATTCTCTCGCTTTTACCATAGACAGCATTTTCATACACAAATGAATGAATGTCTATATTTTTTCCATATTAAATAGCCATATCGATTTTTTGTAATATGTGCGTCAAAATATGCACGCAACAGATTACCACACCCCCCGGAAAAAAAAAATGGTACTTTTTTTTTTGAAACACATCTAGGAGCAACATACAATAGGCTCACAACGCACCAATAACAATGCGCAGATGATAAGCATAAGTTTTATGACCTTAGAGAAGGTACTTCTCTAAGTATTAATATTTCCAGAGAGGTGTCACCAACGCATACTACAATATTAGCAATGACCCAATTTCCACATTAGTTTATACATAAATTTCATCTAAGATATCTTAACATCATGATCATCAAAGACGAAAAACATTGAAAGATCAGCGGTGAATAAATATCAATGAACCGCTAAGTAGTGTTACAATCAATATATGATATATTACATATGTGTACACATTTCAACATAGAAACAACTGTATCAAAGTTGTATAACAGTTATGAATCATGTGGGCATCTAGACAAAATATCTGCCATCACATTTTCTGACCCACGGATAGCTCGCACCGAAAAATGAAATGGCTGTAGAGCAATCGCGTATCGCGTTGATCTCGCGCTCTTCAGATTTTTACTCTGAATAGCCGTAAGAGCT
The DNA here is from genome assembly GCA_024509875.1 of Oreohelix idahoensis. Lineage (NCBI taxonomy): Eukaryota > Metazoa > Mollusca > Gastropoda > Stylommatophora > Oreohelicidae > Oreohelix > Oreohelix idahoensis. Next base: position 88,811 of record JAMPIV010019804.1, on the reverse strand, counting down.
TTCTGGTCAGTTTCCACAATGAAATGCGCGCCCAGAAGAAATCTTTGCAGTTTAAGGATTGACCAAACCATAGCCAATAATTCACGGTCTAGGACCGAGTAATTCTTCTCTGCGGCATTTAATTTCCGAGAAATATACATCACAGGATGCAGAGTTCCAGAGTACTCTTGCATTAGTGCAGCTCCAATCCCGGTGGATGAAGCGTCACTACGAAGAATAAATGTCTTATCCTTAGAAGGCAATACTAGGATAGGTGAAGTAGAAAACATAGTTTTAACCTTATCCAAAGAGGATTGACATTCTTGAGTCCAATGGACTACATTAGGAGACCCTTTCTTTAGCAAGGAAGAAAGAGGTGACATAATGGAGGACAGATTCGGGATGAATCGTCCATAAAATTGTATTAGACCTAAGAGACTTCGTACTTGCTTTTTAGTCTTAGGAATAGAAATGTTAAGTATCTTACTTGTATTATGGTCTTCTGTTTTTAGGAACCCATGACCAACACGGTGTCCTAAGAAAGATATTTCGCTAAAACCAATACATGCTTTCGATGGTTTCGCTGTCAGGTTATGCTCGCGTAAGATAGACAATAGTTCATTTATACCATTATAGTGATCGTTCCAAGTATCACTGAAAAGACAGATGTCATCAAGATACGCAATGACATCTGAGCGATGAGATAGGATTCGACGCATCATGCGTACAAATGTTGCAGGGGCGTTCATAAGACCGAAAGGCATGAAATTCCATTGGAATAGACCCCTAGGCGTCGAAAAAGCAGTAAACGGTTTGGCGTGTTCGGATAGTGGAACTTGCCAATATCCCTTAGACAAATCGAGTTTAGTAAAGAAGTGAGAATTCAATAGTCTCGTAAGTAGCTCTTCTAGTAAAGGCATAGGTTCCGCATCAAATTTAGTCACTTGATTCAATTTGTGATAATCCACGCAAAGACGTATGTTATTGTCTTTTTTTCGTACTATAACCATCGGCGAAGAATATGCTGATGTGGATGGTTCAATAATTTTTAACTCTATCATCTCATCTAACTCTTTCTCTACCTGTGCTTGAAAATGTATCGGGATAGGATACGGTCTGACTCTTATAGGACTATGGTCAGTAAGAATAATGTCATGTTGAATGACATCAGTTTGACCAGGAATGTCAGTAAGGACATCCTGAAATTGTTCTAACATAGTAGAAACTTGTTTCTGCTCTCCTGGAGATAATTCTGGAGAAATTGCAACATCTTTCCATGATTCATTAGAGTGAAGAGGAATCATTGGAAAAGGTAAATTTACATCCGAGAAACTCGTTTCCTCATCCTGTATTACTGACAGAGATGAGTACTGTCCATGTTGGAAAACAGGTTGTAAATAATCAGGACGTTCATGGAATTCCGTGAGCATGTTGATGTGGAAGGTTTTACGCTTCCCGTCAATATCGACGATATAGTCAACATCGGAAACTTTTGATATTATATCGTACGGACCTTTCCAAGAAATGAGAAGTCTATTTTCCCTACAAGGTAGCAAGACAAATGCTTTGTCACCTGGACAAAGTTGACGCAAACATCTCTTTTTATTGGCAAATTCCCTTGCCTTCTGTTTCGCAAATTCAGAAGAAGCAGTTGCCAATTTGCATGCTTCAATAATCTTGTGTCTAAGTGCGATGACATATTCATAAGAGGATTTTGTGTCATCGACAATATTATCAGCAGTTATAAGATCATGAAGTAAGGACATAGGACCTCACGGTTTCGCGCCAAAGACAAGTTCAAAGGGAGAAAATCCTGTATGTTCGTTGGCGACCTCTCTATATGCAAAGAGAGCCGCGGGTAAAACCCTATCCCAATCCTGAGGATGATCTTCTGTTATCTTACCTAGTAGGTTTTTCAGAGTTCTATTCAAACGTTCCACCATCCCATTGGACATAGGATGATAAATACTACTCAGCGATCTCTCTATCTTCAGAGTCGACATTACTTGAGACATGGTATCCGATATGAGTTGGGTACCATGGTCGGATAATATTTCTGCTGGAAACCCCAGACGAGAAAATATTAACCAAAGAGCATCTGCGACATCAGCAGTAGTTATGCTCTTTAGAGGAACAGCCTCCGGCCAACGTGTGCACATATCAACATACGTCAAAATAAATTGGTGTCCTCTAGCAGACTTTATCTTAAATGGACCAATGATGTCTATCGCCATTTTTTGAAATGGCCGAATGGGAATGTCTGCAGCCTGAATAGGTGCATCATGGCGTGGACCTCTGGATTTAATCTCTTGACAAACTTTACAGTGGCGAGCCAGATTCCTGGGTCCAGCTTACGCAGTTTTGTGTTGAGAATCACAGTTTACAGCTGAAAGAACATTTGTTTGAACACATCAACACCAGTAGGACAGCTATACAGTCGATGTCAGCTTGACCTGTATTACCGATAGGATGCTGTATCTAGGTCAGCGCTTGTTGACAGTTTTTCGCTGTACAGACAGTATTACACAGGACAGTGGTATCAAGTGTAGAAAATATCTGGAACAGTATTGTTGACATTTCTCAATGTACAGAAGAATCACAGTGTTGTTGAACATAAAGTGCATAGTTCATCGTTGGATCTTCATATGCTCAACAGAGAAAAATTGACAGTGTAATAGTTTAAAATTAAATCTATTACTGAATAAAGTGGCAAGTTATTAGTATTAAAATAAACTGTGCCTGCTTTACAACACTATACCTGCAACACATTCCATTCATGACATAAATTATATTGTATGCTATATGCTATTTATGCTTACATGTTATTTGTTTATATGTGTAGGTGTTTATATGTTGCGGGCCTGGATGGGAGGTGACTAGAACAGGAAATACCGAATGATATTGGTCTTGTTCTGGCGTTCGATAGGGAGCAATTTCTTAATTGAAATTTGCATGCAACATAGTTTGCAAATATTTGGTTAGTTGTGACGACTGTTTCATATTTGTATTTGTAACATTTTTTCTGTTCTTTATTTTTGTTTTTTGATTTGTTTGTATAATTGTAGGTCTCATCTTTCCTTTCATTTCAGTTTTTTACACCCTTATGTTTATACACTGTGGCGTTATTTGTCTTGTCATTTTATTATTGCAGTTATCATCAAGGAAGTGGAGGGGAACTGCGGTAAGACGTGGAATACGATGGATGGGTTTGAAAAAAAATCGAAAAAAGGTAGCTATCAGACATACTAGTCAAGAATAAGTCTGAGTGAGATCGTATGGTGGTTGCAGAAAGGTTCTCTGATAACTCACTCTAATCTTAGATAATCAGGGACCTTCACAGCTGACCTCACTCAGTACAATAGAAAATACAATAACAACAATCATAACATCAAAACCACCACACCACACACAACTAAAATGAAAAGTTAAAAGTCCGAAATAAACATTTTTTTTTAAAAGACAAAGTATCCCGTTTATCCCTTGATGAGTTATAATTAGGATATATAATGTAGTAAATTCAAGATAATAAAATCTGATTTCCGGTATCTAATATATAGTATCTTCTCTCCCCTCCACTCAGTCCAAATACAGTTAAATCAAAACTGTAAAATTGTATGTGTGTGCCCTCCCCTTTCCAAAAAAAACAAATACAAACAAACAAAAAAGGAAAATAACACCCAATCCACCAATTATCTGCCATCATCCACATGAGCACCCCATCAGATTACTCCTTATCGTCACACCATCATTGATCCTTATATATTCATTTTAGTTCTTGTTATATACTGTTTTACTAAATTGTGCAATTTTCTAGGTCTGTCTATTCTCAACACCCGTTCCACAGTTATGGATAAGTTGCATGCCTGTAAATAATCTATTGGTTTTCTCTGTTGTTCATGCTTCCTATATTTTAGTAGGAAATGCTCTGTATTATTTTTTTCTAGACACTCTGCACAGAAAGATTCTTCTGTTCTGAATTAGCCCATTCCTAGTTGCAGTCAAAGAAGTTTCTTATTACTAGGAATTTTTAGTTCTCTAGATACTTGACACGTTCTTGTTGGAGTCTTGAACAATTTAAATGCATGTCTGCCCTTCAGACTTCCATCCCACTCCACTGTCCATTCGTCAGTTATTATTCTTTTAGTTAAGCTATTGATCTGTGTTACTCATCCCCACATTTATTTGGTTTCTATTAGTTCTACTTTTGTTAGCGTCTTTAGGGACCCAAAGATGCAGCAATAGAGAATGCAGTCGGCGACCCATAGCTTGACTGCTTGCGTCAGGGTCAGCGAACCAGAGCTGACCAAGACCCTACTCCACCTCCACGTGGTGGTCCTGGAAACAGGCTGCATCACTGCAGTCTGGCTGAGAGAGTAGGGATCGAAGAGGGAAGGCAAACCCGGTCCCAAAAAATGCCGTGCAGAAGTCGGATGTGTCGGCCGAAAGGCGCAGATATCGCATCTCCGGCGTAAACAGACACAGCGCAACCAACGTCCTTTTCAGGGCGAACGAGGAGGAGGAGAAGTTAGCGTCTTTATTCGCCTTTTCATTTCCTTCTATGCCAACATGTGAAGGTAAATAAACATGCAGTGCATTCTATTGCATAGAATAAAAGTGGCTTGGCAGGTTTTTGATTAATTATTAATTCTTTTTTTTTTTTAAATTAATAGTTTTGCCTCATTGTTGCGAGGCGCGCTTTATTCAACCTAGACACAAGGTCCGTTGGTTATATTTGAGCGCATGTCCTAAATTAAAAAAAGACCCAGTGGTCTAGTAATAATAAACAGATTAATCGATTCCCCGTAATTCGCATATTGTTCACTTGTTATAACTGACCATTCACTTTTACTCTATGCAGTAGACAGTTTGATGAAATATTTATTTATTTATTTTAACTACTGCATAAGGGGCCGTTCACAAATTACATAACACAAAAGGGGGGGGGGGGGGCCGAGATGTTACGCACATGTTGCGGGGGGGTCTATAATGTCCAAATTTGTGTTACGTAATTTGTGAACGGCTTCTAACTTGTTATCGTTCATACGCATGATTTTTTTTTAAAGTATTCTTTTCAACCCTTGATGGGTTATAAATAAGATATATGATTTTGTAAAATCATGATAATAAAATCTGATTTCCGATATCTAATATAGTATCTTCTCTCCCTTCCACTCAGTCCAAATACAGTAGGCCTAAATCAAATCTGTAAAATTGTGTGAGTGTGTCTGTGACAAAAAAAATAATTAATTTAATTTAAAAAAAAAGTTAAAGTCTTTCATAACTGCACTGATGTTAACAAGGTGAAAAGGGGTGAGAAAGCCCGGGGGGTGTCCGGGATGACACCAATACACATGGTCAGCGGGCCGTAGCGTACGTAAAACCCGATAAATGCATTCTCACAATAAATGCTTGGATGTTTTTGGCATTCGGCCCGGATAGTAGGCATATAGAAGATTATCTGGCGACGACTACAACCGGGACAAGGGTCATAGACCAAAGTTCAACTACGGTATTTTGTATGCTTGTAAGAGGCAAGGTATAGTGAGTAATTTTACTGTCGAGAACTGCAGTTAAGAGCATAAAACAAAATAGTTAGCACATTTTGAAAGATATCTAAATCAGTGCATGATTTTTGTAGAAACATTTATGAATCGAGAACTTTACATAAATGCTTCAACTTATTCTAATCTCACTCTAAGTTCACTGAATTCCAATTTCAGACTTTCCTTGCCACTGATAATAGCATCATTCCTCACTGGGCTTCACTTGGTTGCAGCGTATTGTGTCACCATTCTTATGATTGATGTCATTCCGTTTGATAGGTCATTGGTCAGACCACTAATTCCTTGCTGTCTCCTCCTGATGTGTTTTTGGTTTTAGTATATTCAAATCTTCCCTCAAATTTTGCCCGTCTGGTCAGTTTTGTTCCCCCTTTTGTTGCTTGATATATTTGTCTATTTTACGTTAAAATTTTTGGTATGGTAAGGATGTAGGCTAAAGGTCGCATAAAGATCTAGTAATTCATATTTCGGTAATTTCCTATCTTTCGTACCTTTTTTCTCCGCAGTGAATATGTATAGTTAGGTGTTGTTTCGTAGCGCTTAGGGTTAGGATTAGAATTAGGGTTAGTGTTAACCATAATACTAATCCTAACCCTAACTGCTACGAAACAACACCTAACTACATATATTCACTGCGGACCAAAAAGGTATTCTTCTTCTTCTTCCTCGTTCGCCTTCAGACTTCCACATTTATGACTCTAATAAAGGCAGCAGTCAACTCAAGGTTCCCGACATCTCCAAACAGTTTTTCGTTGACAGAAGTGGTATGAAAGATACGACATTACCCATATTTCTAATGTCAGATTAAGAGTAAATTAAATATTAACCTAATTACCCCAAGGTTTCAAGCACGCCTCTCCCCTTTTTTTTACTTGCATAACAAGTTCGAAGAATCTACCATTTTGGGATATGGCAAAGAAAAAAACACACACACAACTACAGGTATGAGAAGACTACAATTTCTAGACAGAGGAAAAATATGCACACGTATCCATACAGTTTGATACTTTTAATTTACACTATTTGCAAAAATCGAAATGGAGAAATTATACCATAATCTGTAATAAGAGCCACTATATATCTTAATTATAACCCATTAGAGGTTAAATGGTATATTTTCATTAACAAAAATTGTTAATAGGATTCTATAATCAGGTATCGGCAGTTGAACATATTATCTGGGATTAGGGACACTATATATCTTAATTATAGCCCATCAGAGGTTGATCAGGATATTTTCTTAATAAATTAAAAAATAAACTCACAGACACAGCTTGGAAATTTGCATTTACCTTATATACAATATAGTGCAATCTGGATAAGTAGAAGTCGCTGGGACCATCTGAAATACTTCTACTTATCAGAAATTCTACATATCAGAAGTTTCCTCAAAGATGGACATTTTGCAATCAGAATCAGAAAGAAAGCTTAGTCATTATTTCAACCGTTTATTGCAACTTTTTCACTGTTAAATTTTAATTTTTATCTTTTTACTCACTTTTACAAAGCAAAATAATAAAATCATAAAGTATTATCATGTTATTTTTAGCACCATGGTTGCAAATACCAAAACATTCAAAAGTCCAAGTGTCCTAATTTTCTAATCTTGGATCCTGTACTGAATTGTCAGAGTATAAAATGAATAAGCCCAAGCAGTTCACAAGGGTCTCTGGAGAGACACAGAAAGAATAAGTGGACCGCTGCCTCAGGCATATCACAAGAGGCAACTAAAATGAGCTTGCAAGTAGGGCTGGCAGCCTTATCATTTTTTGTTTATGTTTCAAATACTTGTCCAAGAAGTAGATACCTCGCCTATACCCCAGTCACAACCACCCCTGTTTTGACCTAGGGCTGCTTACTCAATATTCACAGCTAATCTGTAAATATAGAGGCAGTTCATCTATTTGTCACCCAGCTGATGGTTTTTTTTTTTTTAAAACAAAGTATCCCAATCAAACTGTCGTGAGAGGTTCATATGTTATTAAAATAAAGGCTTTCCTGGACACAAAGGTGTATTAGATGATACCAGGATAGTGCCAGATAAGAGACTGGTCTTATAAGAAATACCCCTTCTCTGAAAAGAGAAAGGGTGTATTGACATCAAAAGTGGGGTCAAGCTATGTAAACCTTCAAGTATGACGATAGTGTTGGTTACTGAAGATCTATCTGCTACCTCTCCAGATCCCACCTTGAATAATGGGGATATATATATATATATATATATATAATGTTTTAATGGCTAATTGTCTAGGGATAGATTAATTATTAATATGTAATATCTATCAAACAGAACATTAACTCAATTAGAATAATTAAGTAAGTCTGAGTGAAAGTATTTACAATTTATTTATCCTATACCATGTATTTTTTCGGCTAGGAAGAAATCATAAAGAATTCAAATGTTTTTTTTACAAAATTGAAATAAATAAACATGGTAGGTTCATTTCCAAAATGGTTATATATGATATAGTTATTATACACATATCAATTAGTTATTTTGTAGATAGGTATCAATGTCTCTGGTCTGTAAAGTTGGTTGAGTTTTTAATAAAGTTCTACAAATGTCATCACTACCAATGTTTGGTGTGTTTTTATTTTTATATAATAAGGTTGCTGGATATTCTGACAAGTGGAGCTTTTATGTCCACTTATCTGCTAAAACATAAGTAGATTCCTCTGTAGCCAGGATCACTCTGCATGGATCTCCAGGCTGGGAAACCATCTAGATGCCTCGCTCTGATTATATGGAGAACTACTGCATCCACTGAGTTCATCAGATTTGAAAGTCTTGTAGACTCTTGGTCAATACAGGAATAAAACCTGGAATGCAAATAATCATAATACTTGTATGGTCTATCATAGTAGATCCACACACACACACAACAAACATGTTCAGACATTGTGCTAACAGTAACAGTTTGCACATGACATTTTACCTCGTTACCACTACAGCCAGATCCATGTGATTACAATTTTCCTTATACAACATAAGTTGATCCATTCTGTCCATACTATGCTTCCTTACAATGATTAGGTTTTGAACAAACTTATTTAGTGACAGCTTTATAAATACATGGTAACAATTCCTGACATCCTTTCTTATGTTCCTGAACAGTGTGTCATTCCAGTATGAAATACTCATTCAAATACCCTAGTCGTATTTGTGCCACAATTCTCAAATATCCTACACATTTCCAATGCTGGCTTGCGTCTCTACCAGTCAACACAGCTTGCGTTCAAGAGGCAGCACACTCGTCCTGAAATTTTTTTCTTAACACACTATCAAACACACAAGTGGATATTCACAAGAAAGGTACATAATTATATACATCTATATATATATATTTCTATTACCCTCAGGTAATACACAATAGCTGTACAGGCTGTAATAGGTTATCTAGGTCTGCTACTAAGATACAGGCGGCAAAGATTTTGACAGCACACGTTTGCCGCTTTCTCCTGTTCAGCATTGATTTTTGAAATAGTCGTGGCGTGAATCTGCTAAGTTCAAGGTCTTATATAGCACCTTACCCGCCCAATTGGAGACTCGGTCAAAACCGGTGTTAAGAATCTAAAACTTAAACATTTTTCTGCCTTCCCGTACAATGTGTATAATTTTAAATATTATGTATCTATCTTATTTCTGAACCGATTTTAATCATTTAAAGTTATAATAATACTGTGAATTTATATCTATCTTTCTATCTATTAATTGTTTAGTTAGCAAAGTGCATTTAAATCTATGCAGACTTTAACTAACTAAATTTGGGTCTACCCTGATGTATAAATGTCACTTAAAACGATTTTACTCCTTAAATGAATTACTATTAAAGGAAGTCTTTATACCTACTTCTAAAGTAATATCCCCACTAATTAACTTTCTATATCTTTCCTTTTAAACATCTGTAGCCTTTAAGAAATTAAATAATTCCGTACTATCTTTTACACAAAATAGGCGGCGGCCTCTATGTTTAAGCATAAAAGGTTTCCTTATCACTACTAGAAAAAGGAGCGTTCTCATTGGCTATTATCGGTCCGTTTTATCCTATTGTTGTGAGTGGTAAATATGACCGTGGTGTAAGACATTTTGTAGAGTTATTCGAATGCGTGATGTGAAACAGACGTCATCTCACGACACAACCCTTGAAGGGTTATAATTAGGATATCTCCTCTTCTTCTTCCGTCCTTAGCCAAAGACCGACCAAGCAGTCAGAGGCCATCACGCCTTGTGGCGTCTTAAGGGCAACAGCAGATTGATTTTCTCTGTTGTAGTTTCCCATCACGCCTAGCGGCGTCTTTAGGGCAACAACAAATAGATCCATCTGCCGTTGTTTCCGTAATCGGTGTGACAAGCCAACGGGTGATCAGCCCATTGGGCAATTAGGATATATAATGAAATAAATTTAATACAATATAATAACTTCTTCCCCCTCCACTCAGTCCAAAAAGAGTAACTCAAAACCAAAATTGTGTATGTGTGTATGACCTACCCTTTCCAAGAAACAAACAAACAATAAAAATAAAAAACAAAATAATGAATGAAAAAAACAAACAAACAAAGTAAAGTCTCTCATAACTGCCCTGTTGTTAACAAGGTGAAAAGAAGTGAAAAAGCCCATGGGTGTTTGAGATTACACCAAATCCACCAATTATCTGCCATCATCCACACGAGCACTCCATCAGACTACCCCCTTGTCCTCACACCATCATTGATCTTTATATATTAACTAGTGTTAAAGCCCGTCATAAGACGGGAATTAATTCAAAAGCACCAATACCTAACGCCAATTTTACTTATTCAAAAGTATTTAAAAAAACCAAAATATTTGTTTTATATGTGATGTAAAAGTCTGAACATGTCAGAAGAGCATCTTGATTTTCTGTTGTTTTAATCTGGTACAACTTATATCATGGATCTCTGCATCTTCCTGTCTCCAGTTCATGTACTGTTTATCAGTGGTGTTGTTGACCTTTCCATACAGAATAATGAAACTGTTCATGCACATCGTCATTTGCACATTCTTCTTTGGTAAGTGTTACTATTTTCAGGAGAGAACATATAAGGGAAACTATACAATTAATGTCTAACTTTCAACCAAAGTTGCATCCCTTAGAGCTAAGCACTGACAGAAAAAGCTGGGATTTTATATATAGGATTTTAGTTCTTGTTATATACTGTTTTGCAGCCTTATCATGTAAAACAAATTGCTAACAAAATAACTGATGCAAGAGCACGTGAGTACTTTGATGCAGGATTCCTGCAAGGGGGACCAAATCTAGTGGTGGCCTGATGCTCCATTAGGAGCAAACAAGGGAAAAGAAGAATATGACATGAATAATAGAAACTCTGAATCACAAAAGACAGTAGACATTCAGTTCCTTATAAAATAGGCGCACGAGAAGCGAAGTAAAGAATTTTTACCCCACCAACATTCAGCAGATGGTCTCTCTCAGAACTAGACTTCTATTCTGGCTTTGCACTTTGAAATCTAGTATAAGTGATATCCCTAAAGATTCTCTCTCGCTCTCTCTTTCGCACCTGCGCGCACACACACATATATATTCCTGCCTTCCTCCCATTTGTGGTGATATCTGCCTTTGGTCTATGGTTATCTTTTTTTTTTTTAATTTAAACAAAAATATTAACTTTGCTATATCTACACAGACTTTATTTTCAGCCAGGAAGGGAACAACTGTGGATAAAGGGAAATCATTAGTAAGAGTTACTTCACACAACCGAGATGATTTTCCTTAGCCAGCGATCATAGCAACTCATCACGATGTTGTTGTCTTCTTCTACTTCATTCACACACATATAACCACATCTACTTCTTTAATCAGGTTAATGGTATGATGACGCTTTTGGTGGTAAACCCTTAACAATTCCCTGAGTCTGGTCATACACAAATAAAGACTGCCACCTGACATTAAACAGTTGTTAGCAATGTATCTCCTTCTTTGTCACAAAAATTATACATTGTTGCTGACATTTATAACTTGGTCTTTTGAGAGGGGTAAAGATAGAACTTCAGCTTAAGCAAGACAAAATTTAAGTTGGGGCTGAAAAATTACCTAAACTTATCCGAAAATTCTATTTAACAGAATTCAACATAACCAGGAATTTTAATACAGTTGACATTCAAAAATCCAGCAACCTCCGGACCTGAGGAGTGCCGGATTGTTGAAAATACCGGATTTTTTTGGGTTATATATGCTGTATATATTTAACAGAAAATGACTACCTGTACAGTCCTTTAAAGAAAGAAAATTAAATGTTTACGTTTTACACCACTTCTTTTATTTTCTGAATCCATAATGGGGCTATACAGCAGCAAATAAATGATAAAATGAGAAGGAATGAGCAGGAATGCCTGTTAACACGTGCAAGCAAGACCCAAACAGCTGCATCAAAACATAAACGGCTCCAGAAAACAGTGGCGCGCCAACGAGGTAAATTAAAAAATGCGCTCCGAAATCCATTCCGGAAAACTGAAGGAACCGGATTATCGATGGTCGGATTTTTGAATGTCAACTGTAAAGCCAAAAAAGACAATTAGCAGGGACCTGCAGAATTGCTTCGAGTTATGCGAAAATTGATTTAAGTGAGTTCTTCTTAAGTGGACTGCACTGTAATTAACCATAATCATGTAGCGGCAATGGAAAATATTCTCTAAAAGTATAGATACTATATATCCTAATTATAACCCATTAGAGGTTTAACATGATATTTTCCTTCTTTCAGTTAAAAAACCTCAAGATTTCCACAGAAGTATAATTATGGTTTGTTTAGCTATGTGGTTGTTATTGTTGTTTAACTGGGACTGCTGATGTCATGTTGAAGAATCCTTGTAGTACTATCAACCTTATTGATATTGGCTTTTTCTGTGGTTTTTCTGCCATTCTGAACTTTGTTTAGAGTGAGCTCCAGTTTCTTTCCTGGGTATTCTGTCCTGGTTTGGCAAGCATTTAAAGAATCCTCCCATCTGGTTTCGACTAGAAGGGAGGAGGGGTCTGCATACTATGCTTTCCACACCGTCCATGGGGGCTCTTCAAATATGCAGGGCTAAAATACTATGCTCTAGTTCTGGGCTATTCCAAGTAATCATTGTGTCCTGCACAGAGCCACTACCCAGTTACCCTCGCCTGTCATCTATCCTTTGTGAGATCTTCCAGCATGCAGCCAGCCAGGTAAAAGCTGGAGTTAGATCCGGGGCTCAAGTAATTCCCCCAATCAGTGCTGGGTTCACGACATGTTTAACCACAGGGGTACCATAATGTTGGACCACTCTGGTATGGTTACTTGATCCATGACCATTGGTCAAGCAACTCAAAGGTTGCCTGTTTCCAGGATATGAACCACATGGAGGTGCTTCAAGGTCTTGGTTAGAGATGTAGCCCTGAAATTCATGTGAGAGCAGCATGCATTCCCTTGTTTTCTTAGCTATTTGGCAATTTTGTATATTGCCTTGATGTCTCCAACCCCTGCATTAAAAAATAAAGAATTTCTATTGCGTTAGTTTTATAGATTACTTTTTGCCCATTCAGGTGTTGGTTCTCGCCTTCATAAGCTCTGTTATAATTTTATTGAAACTTCGTTTCCTTTTCATTTGTTTATCGTCAATTTTTTTTGTTTTAGCTGTTTCATTTCCTAGGGTTTCCAGGATATTATAGTGATATGCCGGCCTGTTTCCAATTTCATGGCATCATGTTGCTTACGAAGGATTTTTAATATTTACTCTGAATAAAAAAGTATTGCTGTGTTTTTTTTTTCTACAAAAGCAGGTTACAACATCACAAGTTATACCTAGCTGTTCTGTCACTGAAATGGCTGGAGTACAAGCCTTACCAGTGCTGTATGTTCTTGGAACCCACTATGAAGTTGGTCACTGTATCGGAAGCACATTTGCTGAAAGAATTAGAAGGTATTTCAACTGAACCAGTTCACCTTTTTATCTTTTGCAATTTCTAAATATTACTGATTCATTCCCTTGAATTTCATCTTATGTCGGCGAGTCACAAAATATAGTAACTTGAGTGTCATCATTATACCTGCCTTCGTGTTAAATCTTTTTTTTTTTAAAGTAAGAAATATATTTTATTTGATTGAGGGACAATAAGAAGAACATGTTAATGTAATAAAAAAATCAAAAAGATTGTAATCATTCATATGTTAGACACAAAACTTAGCTGAAGACATTTTTTGCTCTTCTGTAACTTGCATTTTCTTTTTTTTTTTTTTTTATTTAAAGTTACTGGAAAGAGTCAAGAGATATACATAAAATAGATGTACCATACCACAAAACTCCTGAGGGAAAAGCATTTTTTCAATTAACTTTGGATGTATGCAAGAAAAATTTTCCTCAGTATATCAGAGAGGTAAGTCTAATTTGCAGCTGGATCTGGGTTTTTAATGTATACACTTTATGTCTCCTCGAGATTAAGCTTGCACAGAAATATCTCAGATTTTCTGTCAACAGATTTTATTATGGAATAAAAATACTTATGTGACTGACTTATGGAATACAATTTTTAAAAATATAAAACCTTATTTCATGGGAAACGTAAATTACAATACTTCTGTTAGACATATTTTTCGGTGTACTGCTGCTTAGCATCAGAAAGATTCCTCTACCATCATTTTCACTTGCAATACCTTCTGATCTGTCAGTGTATGCATGGGTCCAGCCCTTTTCTTAAATAGATGTTGTTTTTGTGCCTTTTGTTATGATTCTGATTGCTTGGTTTTAGAGTTATGTAACTTTATAGAAGTTTGATTTGACTACTGTTGCCCATGCTGCAGCGCCATCTGTTATGGCTGGTTTCACTTGTCCAGTATAAATTTTCTTTGGGACATTATCTTCTGCTCCCCAGGTTTTTCTTTTGTTATGTTACCTGGTCCTGGAGCTTTACCTTTTTAAAATAATGTATAGGCATCATACACTGCAGAAATGTTTCAGCCACATCTGTCCACTTCTTATATGATCTTCCTCATGCTCTGAACCCTTCATAACACAGGTACGCACATTGAGATATGCAAACTTTATAACAGTAACAAAGTTAGAATTTTATTATTTAAATTTTATAAGTCAGACTGTTTTTCAAAATTTCATCGAGTGGTCTTTTATTGACAGTCAGCCTTATGGTGTACAGTAGAATAACTGTTTAGCAATTGTCTTTTTTCAGGCTCTATATTCTTTACTTTTTAAGTAACTTTAAATCGGTCATTCACCTATATAGTTCAAGCCTATGAGATGTCACATTTTTGTGTGTTTACTTAGATTCAGGGTATAGCTGATGGAGCTGGAATGTCTTTTGATGACATCTTTATTTTGAACATCTCCAAAGAGGTCCACAATGTTTTATCACAAGATTCACTGAAACAGAGAAAGGTTAAAGAGATTGCTGGCTGTACAGATGTGTTTATCAATATCCCCACCTGTAAAATTATAGGACACAATGAAGTAAGTCATAAAATGTACATTTTGATATGTTTTTCCTTTTTATATGTAACTTTTAAGGTTTCTAATAGTTTCATTGAGCACTCATATATAAGGACACGACATAAATAATTTCATGAAAACCATTAAATATATTTTGTGGGAATATCACAGGAAGTAAACAACAGCTATGTGCATTCACTTGGTGCAATATCATCTTCTCATGGATTAGACATCGCCCCTGATCTAGCCACATCTGCCACAAAAAGTACAGACAGATGCTTGACCATGTTGCCAGAAGTCACCACATGCCAGGAAAGCTGGTATTAAACATGGAATGTGTTTCCCATGAACAAAAATCCAGGATCTACAAATAAACTGTGTTGCAGGGCTGTGTCGCCAATGTTGCGAAAGCTGGTGTGGTGGGGAATGATAATAAACAATCTATATGAGCTTTGGCTCATAGGAGTCTATTACCAACACATAGATACGTAAAATCAACTGTAGAACTCTAAAGTAGTATTAAATCAGTAAACAAATAATGGCTTTAGATCACACTTCATTATTTATAAATCATCTTCATGGTCCATATGCTCATCTTTAAATACACAGCCATACTTTGGTGGTTAATCTTCTCTATATTCAGACACATTGTCATTAAACACATTCCTGTAACACAGGGCTCTAGTCAGCCATGCTACCATTTATATAAAACACTGTCAAACTTCTGGTTCCTTCAAGAGTACATTGGGCACATGGGGATATCCCTTTGAACCGTGGCTCTAGCTAGCCACACTTTCCAAACACACTGCCGGTCCTCAGGCCTACATGGCCCATACTCCCACTAATGAATACCTGTCATCTAACAGCAATCACACATCTCACACTGGTGCAGTATAGTGTGCAATCTAATAATAATGAACCATGTCCCTTTTGTGCATACCGTAACAAACTGATTTAGCTCTTGATCTTCAAAAGTTTTGTAAAAAATTTGATCTAATGAAAGTTTTAAAATAGTATGATGAACTTTCTACTCAGATTTGGTGTTCACAACTCAAAATTTTTTTAATGCCATTACAAATTTAGCATTAAAATCCAAATTGACTATGAAAACCAGTTGCATGGTACCATCAGACTCTTTGTTACACATAACTTATATGGTTATAGTCTAAACCTGTGCATTTTAATTGAAATTCTGCAATTATGTATGAAAATAGCACTGCATGATGGCTCGTCCCCTCAAAGCTCTTTAGTTATTTCTTTTTTAACATAATCCTACAGTAGGCACCTGTCCACTTCTTCACCATGCTGAGTTGGTTCTCACCGTCATTTCTTTTGAATTAAATGGCTAATTTAAAAAAAAAAAAATTTTAAACCAAATTAGTGGTGTTGCAGTGGGCATCAGAATGGGCCCCAGCTATGCATGCCTGTTCATGGACTCTTTGAACACTTGATTTTTTCAAAGTTATAACGTCAGACTCCTGAGTTTTACCATTGATACATTGGGGATGGTATTTGAATCACAAACATGCCTGAGAAGGAACTCAAATGGTTTACTGACTTTGTAATTTCAGTCCTACTCCAATCATCAAGTTCATTTCTCATTAATTTCCGCCTCCTCGGTTAACTTTTTTGACTAACAGTTGAAGCCAACAACTCACTGGAACCATCTTTCCAAAAAAAGACAAGAGAATGTTAAACCAGCAATAGGAGACTGCTGGAAAGAAAAGAAAAAACCAGTGATTCTGAATATAGAAAGAGAAGGGGAGAAACTGTGGAAAATAATTAGGGCTAGAAACAATAATAAAAGGTGCAGCAAATTACAATAAAACTAAATGACAGTATTTTCTGGGGCTAAAAGTAAATAAAATATAAAAAGCTGTGAATCCACTTATGGCACATATGCAACCGCAATGATGTCCAAACAAGCAAGAGGAAAGCTATCGCCTATGAATAGGTGATCTCTAACAACACAAAGGATGTACCAGAAGATCACAGGTGACAACTTTATGAGAGAAATAAAAAGAACACTCAACGGTCCAGAAGCAAACTGGGCAGTTTAGTCTCACACAGTTCCTTATATTTAATGGCTTAACAGTATATCCCAAAATGAGATGCATTATTTCTTTGTTTGCTTATAACCTAACCTTGTGGACCTGTGAAGAATAGGTCACCCTGGTAAACACCAGGATGCAGCAAGCACTGACATCACTGGAGGAATGGTCCTAAACATGGCTACTGAAGATAAATGAAAATAAAAATATGCATTTCAGATTAAGAACAGAGCTCCAGAATAGTGCTAAATGGGGAAAATGTATGTCTGGAAGAAAATCCAAAATACCTTGTCATTACTTTTGTTAACCAACTGATGTGGAAAGCCCAGATTAAGAACAATCAGTAGTAAACAAGGCTATGAATGGCAGTTGTAAACACATTTGTTGATAGATCTAGGGGAGCAGATGAGAGTGTACTAAAGAATCTGTTCACTGGATGCCTGCAACCAGTCACATACTATTGCACCACAACACGGACAAGAGCAGCCAGATCAAAGTTTAATAGTTAATCAACTTTAAAACCAAGCCATGAGAATGATAAGAAGAAGCATTCAGACAACACCAGGTGAAGAATTTGAAAATATTACACCCTTACAATTGATGGAAAACAGAAGCTAACCTGGCATATCTCAAAATATATGGTTTATAGCATGTATTACATGAAATGAGGAAGTGAGAAGAGAAATTTTATTCTTTAAATATAATTATGTAACAGTGGGTTCAGCTTCCATAATCACTTATTGACCAGATTAAGTGCGTTGGTTTGACAAAACAAAATGAGTAATTTAAAACTGTATTTTACAGGACTGCGACCCTAAGATCAAGCCGTATGGCTATATTGTTAGTGCCCGTATTCTGGATGAAAGTGGAGCAGAGGAGGAGAGTTTTACAGCATACTGTTACCCAGGAGTCCTAGCAGGGACCTCTCTTAGCTTTAACAAGTAATTAATGTTTCATGTTTATTTCACCTCATTTTTAATTATATAAATGCATATTGTTACTTTATGACAGAAGCTGGTCCAAAACATCACCTGAGACCTATCCTCTGTTCTGTTATGTAAAACTGCCATAAGTATGTTAACTAAATACAGCTAAATGTAGTCCCATGGCAGATAGTGAATTATTAGAGACTTCACCTGTACTAGGTCTGAGCTTGATGAAGTGAGGTGACCAGTTCCCTTCCTCGTTGCCTTAGCCTTCCGTAACTCAAGAGCAGTGTTAGGTACCCACATTTATAGCCATGTTGACCAGAGCTTGATGCAACTTGGTTTTGAACCATGTCCCTTTGCGTCAATAAGCAAGCACTCTAACAACTTAGACACTCTATATACATAGAAGAAAACAAAGAAATAAGAAGAAATATAAAAAAGAGACATGGGGAAATACATTGATGAGCTAGCAGGAGAGGCAGAGGTACTGCAGTCAGTGGAAACGTAAGTCATTTTTACAGTACAACAAAGATGCTGACGTGGAATATAAGCAGTCAACTGGCTTCATCAAGGACTAGAATGGAAAATTGCTTAGCAACGTAAAAGCATTAAATGGTAGATGACAGAACATTCTGAAGAACTTCTAAATAGACCAGCTTTATAAGATCCCCTAGACTCCAGAAAAGGAGTTACAATTTAACTATGAAAAACTGAGCAGGGAATAAATAGAGCCATAATACTTCTAAGAGATGGAAAAACTGCTAGCCCAGATGGTTTTTGACTGACTATAGATTTGTCAATGAAAACAGCATCAGCCAACAGAGATGTAATCCAGATGACTCCAATACAACAGCTTGATGTTCTAGATTTTGCTGATGACCTGGCTCTCTGTCCCATAACCAGATGCAAGACAGAATGAAAATATTTGATGAGAAGTCACAACTATCGAGTCTGAAAATACACTGGGAAAATACAAAGAATTATGAGAATAAATGGATGAATGATATCAAGATTGCACATAAAGAAACACCCTTACAAGATATAGTATCATCCTTATTATCTTGCCAGCAGTGTAAAGCTGGACGAACAGACAGTGATATCAAAATAAGAATACAGCAGGCAGTATGAGCTTTCATTGCATTGGAAAATGTATGGAAGTCAAAAGAGATTAAAAGAAATCAAAATCTTCTACTAAAATTTCAAGTCAGTCCTGTTGTAGGGCTCTGGAACAGAACAACAAAAACAGCAATGAAGAAGCTACCAATTTTCATAAATGGATGCTTGTGTAGAATTGAAATGGATTGACAAGATCACCAGTACGGAACTGATGACAAAAACAAGGCAGGTGCCAGTGGAACAAGTGATAAGAAGACACAGGCTATGAATAGGACATATGTTGAGGAAACCTGTTGTTAGCATTACAAGGCAGGCCTTGTTCTAGAATTCTCAGGGTAAGAGAGGTAGAGGGAGACCAAAAAGTAGGGAGAGGTGGACTGGGGACAGAAATGAAAGGGATAAAGTAAACAAACAACAACCTTGAATGGATGGCACGGGATCCAAAGATGCAGCAATAGTGAATGCAGTCAGCGACCCATAGCTTGACTGCTTGCATCAGGACCAGCAAACCAGAGCTGGTCAAGACCGTACTCCACCTCCACGTGGTGGTCCTGGAAACAGTCTGCAGCAGTGCAGTCTGGCTGAGAGAGTAGGGATCGAAGTGGGAAGGCTAACCCTGTCCCAAAAAATGCTGTGCTGAAGTCGGATGTGTCGACTGAAAGGTGCAGATATCACAGCTACGGCGTAAACAGACACAACGCAACCACCGTCCTTTTCAGCGCGAACGAGGAAGAAGAAGAAAGAAGAATGGATGGCACGAGACCAAAGACGCACCATCAGTGATACATGCAGTCAGCGACCCATAGCTTGACTGCTTGTGTCATGGTCAGCGAACCAGAGCTGACCAAGACCCTACTCCACCTCCAAGTGGTGGTCCTGGAAACAGGCTGCATCACTGCAGTCTGGCTGAGAGATTAGGGATCGAAGTGGGAAGGCTAACCCTGTCCCAAAAAATGCTGTGCTGAAGTCGTATGTGTCGGATGAAAGGCGCAATTATCGCAGCTTCGCTGTAAATGAACACAATGCAACCAACGTCCTTTTCAGGACGAACGAGGAAGAAGAAGAAGAGAATGGATGGCACAGAACAAGGCCACTTTTAATAATCACAGCCCTAAAATGATCCAGAGTTCTGAACTTCAACACAGTAAGATTTAATACACAGTAAAGATCTGTTCAGATGACAAAATATTGCGAAGAATTTATGAATCTACTTTCTTCTCTTTTGTCCTTATTTTCAGACATGGTATGGTGTTTACTGTTGATGGCTTGTATGCAGACTTTATCACTCATGGAGCTCCACCAAGGTTTGTTGACATAGTTTAATGATAGTACATATCATGTTGAGCCATATCAGATTATGGCAGCATTTGTTACACAATGCCTTGTTTCTAAGTGAAAAAAATGTGTATCGTACTTGAGAGTACATTCATAACCCTCCACTCCCAAAGGAGCATAGGCCTTCAACAAACACATGCCAAGTCCTCCTGTCCCGTGCCATCATCTCAAGTTCTTTCCATGTTCTCCTCATCATTTTCACCTCTGTTTCCAACTCTCTTCTCCATGTACTTCTTGGTCTTCCTCTGCCTCTCTTGCCCTGGGGGTTCCAGAACAAGGACTGCCTTGTAATGCTATCAACAGGTTTCCTCAGTGTGTGTCCTATCCATCGCCATCATCTTCTTCTCATCTCTTGTTCCACTGGCACTTGTCTAGTTCTTATCATCAGTTCCACGTTGGTAACCTTGTCATACCATTTTAATCCCTCTATTCTACGCAAGCACCCATTTATGAAAGTCTGTAGCTTTTTGGTTGTTGTCTTTGTTGTTCTCCATGTCTCCGAGCCATACAATAGGACTGACTTCACATTTGAGTTGAAGATTCTTATTTTCGTGTTGGATCCAATTTCTCTTGATCTCCATATATTTCCCAATGCAATGAAAGCTCCTCTTGCCTTTTGTATTCTTATTTTGATATCGCTGTCTGTCCCTCCAACTTTGTCTATATTACTGCCAAGATATGTGTATGATTCAACATCTTGAATTGGTGTTTCTTCAAGTTCAACCCTGTTATCATTACCTGCATTTATTCTCATTATTTTTGTCTTTTCCCGGTGTATTTTCAGACCCAATTGCTGTGACCTCTCATCGAGTGTTTTCAATTTGTCCTGCATCTGATTACGGTTATGGGACAGAAGAGCCAAGTCATCAGCAAAATCCAGATCATCCAACTGCTTAGTCAGAGTCCACTGGATTCCATTTCTGTTGTGTGTTGTCGATGATCTCATAACCCAATCTATTGCCAGCAAGAAAAGAAATGGAGACAAGAGGCATCCCTGTCGCACTCCTGTTCTTATCCCAAACGGTTCTGTAAGCTGTCCTTCGTGAAGAACTCTGCATGTCATGTCTTCATATGTTTTCTTTATTAAATTAATGATCTTCAGGGGAACTCCATAATGCCTCATCAATTTTCCAAAGTGATTCTCTGTCTACACTGTCAAATGCCTTTTCGTAGTCCACAAATCCGATGTATAGTGGTGAATTCCATTCCAGACTTTGTTCAACTATTATTCTCAAAGTGGCTATCTGGTCTGTACATGATCTGTTTTGTCGAAAACCTGCTTGTTCATCTCTCAGTTTCTTGTCTATGGACTCTTTTAATCTCTCAAGGATAATCCTGTTTAATACTTTTCCTGGCACTGATAGTAACATTATTCCTCTATAATTTGTGCACTCTTGTAAATTTCCCTTCTTAGGCAACTTAACCAGATATCCTTCCTTCCATTCTGCTGGTATCTCTTCCTTTTCCCAGACTTTACCAAGTAATTTATATAACATCTCTGTAGCCGTGTCGATATCTGCTTTGATGGCCTCTGCTGGAATGCCATCAGGTCCAGACGCTTTTCCCTCTCTTAGAAGCTTTATGGCTTTCTTTATTTCTTCCTTCGTTGGTCTTTCACCGTTAATTTGTAGCTCTTCTTCTGCTGGCTGGATGTCCGGCGGGTTTTGTGGAGCTGGTCTATTGAGAAGGTCTCCAAAATATTCTGTCCACCTCTTCATTTGCTCTTGTATATTGCTGAGCAGTTTCCCATTCTTGTCTTTTATGAGGCAACTTGTTTGCTTGTATTTCCCTGTTAGCTTCTTTGTGCTGCTATACAGTTCTCTCATATTTCCTTTGGCTGCAGCATCTTCTGCCTCTCTTGCCAACTCCTCAATATACTTCCTCTTGTCTCTTTTGATACTTCTTTGTTTGCTTCTGTGTACACTTCTTGAGCCTTGGCTTTGGAGCTTCTAGTTTTGCTTGTGTTTAACTCTGCTTTCTTGTTTTTTCTGTCTTTTATCTTATTGATGGTTTCTGTTGTTATCCATGCTTTTTGTTGTCTTTCCCTTTTCCCCAGTATTTCTTCACATGTCTCCTTCCATACTGTTTTGACCTGCTGCCAATAGTCTTCTGTATTCTCTACATCTTCCAGCTGTTGGAGCACTTGGAATTTGTTGGATACTGTGACCGCAAATTTGTCTCTTGTTTCTTGATTTCTTAGCTGTCCTACATTAAACTGTACTTGAGAGTACAGAGGACTGATAATTTATGTTGAGTGGGCTTTTAAAAATTACTTATTTATTTTTGTTTTTCCATAATACTTGTATAGCAGTCTACAAGTGTGTTTGCATTTTGTGGCTGTTCACTTTTACATCAATAAAGTTAGCTCCCAATTTACATATAAGAATTGTGAAACAAATAACATTGTGAGAAATTACACATGTGATGAATTCTGATAGAAATAATCTGTCAGTGACACATGATCAAAGAACCTTTCATGTAGCATTTAATTTTGTTTGAAATACAAACTTTTAGAAAAATTAAACTTTATTTACTCTTCATAATATATTTTAGATGCTTCAAATCAGTTGAGTGCGTTAACATTATTTAAAAAAAACACATATACACATGCATACATTTGGAAACCTACTAATATTTAATTCAAGGCAAGCCAATACCATGCACCTGTAACTTCACCAGACAGATACATCTCAAGTGTTTTTCATTTTGCTCAGATCTTTGGGACTGCAGAACCTTAGTTACAAAACACTCACATACACAAAGTATTGTTTATGCTTTGATTTGCAAGTAAATGTATTAGGTTCCTCAAATTTTGTATAAACATATTTCACTGTGTTCTAGTAGAGATTTCATTTTATGTCAATAGAATATTCCTGAATCGTAGCATAATAAAAGCCAGAACCTTTGAAGAAGCCATTGAATTGATCAAAAACAAAGGTTATGGAGTGGCTTATGGCTTTACAGCCAACATTGCAGATTTGAAATCTCCCAAGGACATGTGGTCTGTTGAGGTAAGGATTCTTAGATCTATAAGAGCTTGTTGAACTTTATTTCTATAAATACTGTATTTTATTGTCCTTAAATCTTTATTCAAATTTTTTTTCATAACACATGCCAGATGTTCTTCTTCAGATCTTGAATCAGTTATAGAGCTGATCAAGACCCTACTCCACCTCCAAGTGGTGGTCCTGGAAACAGGCTGCATCACTGCAGTCTGGCTGAGAGAGTAGGGATCAAAGAAGGAAGGCTAACCCAGTCTCAAAAATGCCATGCCGAAAACGGATGTGTCGGGCCGAAAGGCGCAGATATCGCAGCTTTGCTGTAAACTGCGACACAACGTAACAAACGTCCTTTTTAGGACGAACGCAGCAGAAGAAGAAGAAGAAGAATCAGTGTGTGCCATTGCTGCAGATTCAGTTCAGCATTCCTGCCTGCCTTTGATTACCTCTCTCCATTGTTTTGTTCCCTATACTTCAGATCCTTTTTTTTTAATTATTCGGCTTCTTCTTGGATGCCATTTTTTATCTATTAATTTGTTCTGTATAGACACTGTTTCACTGTTGGCTTCAGTTCTGTCAACATGTCCCAGCATCTGTGCATGTTTTCTTCCAGGATAGGGATTATGAGCAGGAATTAGCATAATTAGTATATTCTCCATTCATCTCTACCATCTGCAGTTTTATCTTTAATTGGTTTATAAATTCTTCTCAGTATTCAGTCATGAAGAAAAAAATATCATTCTTTGTTAAATCTTATTGTATTGTAGTTCAGACTCTGGATCATTTCGGGCTGTGGTTATTACAGTTGGTCTTTATTCTGTTAAATTGTAATGAATCATTGATGCCAATACATCTTGTTGGCAAAATAAAACTTTTTACACGCCAAGATTCTGGTCTAACATATATGCACTGATATAATCATTTATGAACCTCTGTGCTTCAGATCAACTTGCAGTTGGAGGAGGTATGTTTCTGCATAAAATAATTCATATAGCAACATAGATATCACCAAACCACAGGTTAGAAAATGAGACTGATCATATGTGCATAAACAAAAATCTTTGATCATCATTACTTAATGTAAAAGTATGCAGATAACCATCTGCCAAAAAAAAATGTATACTCAAAAGATGTAAAACACATAACCGTAGACAACATTTTGTGGTATATCTCAGAAATTATTTTTTTTTAACATAAATGTGCAGTTTCAATATCCAATAAGTACCAAGTACACCAACAACTAGAGGACGTAGCAAATACAGAAGGACACTGGCAACGGATAACAATATATAGAATGAACTCATGAACTTTGGCTTCCTTCTCTAGTCAATTTTTATTTGTTTCTGCTACAACATTACAGCATTGTAATATGTTCTTCATTGCACTGCTTTCATATTGTCTTTATCATGTACTATTTATTCTTGGTATGTAAATTTCTAGTTTAGGGTCTTTCATTAGGCAAGTTACATTGCACTGTTTAGTAGGTCATTGATCCAGTGCATCCATTTCAACAGATACTTTTTGATAGGTCTGTCTACCTTAGTCTAAGGCAGCAGGTGGTTTTTAATCAGAATTTTCCTCATCCTAGATGAGTTGTCACCTAAAGCTAACATTTCTCATATGCTCAAAGCTTTTTTGTGGAGACCAGAGACTCATCCTTGCCCCTTCTCCTGTTAGTTTCAAATGGGCCTACCGCGAGAAGGTCAGGAGCTGGACAAGTTTTGTAAGAGACTATTTTCTGCGCACACGTCCATCATCATCTTTACCTTTCAGCTTCCTGTGGAGCACAGACCTTCAACAAATGTTAGCCATCCTGTCCTGCATCATGTAGTCAAGGTCTTTCAGTGTCTTCTTTATCCCTTTCATATTTATTTCCATTTCCCTTCTCAACCTCATGAATAGGGTACCAGAGCAACTCTGGGAAGGTTAAAGGCGGCCGGCGTGATGCTGACCACATCACCCCTAGTGTGCTGATGGTCAAGAAAATATGGGCTTAACACCATATTCCCAATATGCCTCAATGACCTTCTACATGTGTTTTTTGTTTGTTTGTTTTTCTTTGTGGTCTCCCTCTGTTTCTATTACCCGGGAGATTTGAGAACAAGGGCTGCCTGGCTTTGACAGCTCATCTTCAACTCCACTCCTGGCTTTGACAGCATTTGTAACTAACTATCCAGTGTAACTTAATACAGTAGAACTCCATTTATCCGAACCCCATGGGACCGAGCATCGTTCGGATAATCAAATGTTCGGATAATTGGATTACATAATGTATCGAGTACATGTACACATATTTCTAAAAATAATTAACCATCACAAGGAAAATACACTATAAAACATATTTACTTGTACTGTAATAATAATACCCACACTGTATTAGATTACTGTATCACCAAAATCTTTCATTACACTGCAGTGCATGTACTATTTGTATTATTTTTTTTTTTTTAAGAAAGAGAAATGTTTTCAAAATAACATTACAAACGATTCAAAACCAGGCGCAACTTACGAATACATGTACTTGCACAGATGTAGCCACTATTTAAAATAATGAGGAATCCTCTTTTGCATCAAACTGGATAGTCTCCTTTTGGTTGCTAAGTCCCGCATTCTCTTCAACAGCAGAAGCTGTGTAGGACAGCTGTCATCTTCTTGCTCGTACCAAGCCATCGCTGTTTCTAGTGCTATAAAGGCCTCTTCAGGACTTGGTCGACGTTTTGGTTTTTCTTCATAATCTAAAAGTACATCATGTACTTCTGAGGAGTCTTCGTCATCGGTCACTACATGTATTTGGTTTTCTTTTTGCACAAAAGACAAAATTTCTTCGTCATTCAAAAACTGAAAACCAGAATCATTATCATCTTCTAGCCACATGTGGGCATCATCTTTGTCACAGTCCAAAAATCCGGGCATTGAAACAGTTCCACAACTTCATTTATACAATCATCATTTGTGTCCACTGCAGTAGTTTCATTTCCTCCTTTTTTCCCAAGCAATCTATTCCACGCCTTGTTGAGATTATCTTGTGACAGGGTGGTCCAAGCATCAGCTAACATATAGCAGCAGTCTTTGAGATTAAGCTTTTTGGAAAACGCCACCACACTTTCTTCATCTTCAGCCAACAATAAACGACGCAGGACTTCCTTCTTGTACATCTTTTTAAGCTTTGCTATAACACCCTGATTCATTGGTTGAATCAGTGCTGTTACATTGGGAGGCAGAAAAATTACTTTAAAATTTGCATCAACTGCATTCAGTGTATCCGTCTCTGGATGAGATGGTGCATCATCCAGTAGAAGAATTACTTTTCCAGTTTTCTTTTCTTGTTCTCCCAACCTCTTCACATTTGGGATGAACTGATTTGTATACCAATCAAGAAATATTTCACTATTCATCCAAGCACTCTTTTGTGCTTTGTAGCACAATGGGAGACATGTCACATTCTTTAAACAACGTTGTTTTTTGGCTTTGCCGATCATTAGCACTGGAAAACGATGACTTCCACTGGCATTCACGGCTACCAAAATTGTTACTCTCTCTTTGCACTTTTTAAACCCAGGGGCAGCTGCTTCGCGCTGAGATGCAAGTAATTTTTGAGGCAATGATTTCCAGTATAAACCAGTCTCATCGGCATTATACACATCATCGAGTGAATAACCTTCTTCTTCCAAAAAAGCCAAGAATGTTTCTTTAAAATTTTCAGCGGCAGTTGCATCGCTAGATAAAGATTCCCTTTGAATCTCCAGTTCTCGTATGCCATGACGAGATTTAAAGTCAGGAGGACCGTCAAGTTGATTGTTGAACTGAAGTGCCTTTTCACACAATAGAGAGCCAGAGATAGGTTCCGATTTGCTTCTTCTTTGCAGACACCATATATACAAAGCCTCTTCCAATTTCAAATATTTCGCATTTCTCATGGTTTTACGTTTCTTCGACCCATTTTCACTCTCCAATTTCGATGCAAAACTCATAATTTTATCCTTTTTACTTTTGATGTCAGAGACGGTAGCTTTCCCAACATTGAAAATCCTCGCAAGTGAAGACACAGTTTCACCTTTTCCTAGTCTCTTGATAATTTCTGTTTTCGTTTCAATTGACAAAACATTGCGGTTCCTTTTATATGCTTTAGGCCTACTGGAAGATGCCATATCACACAGAGAAATACTTGTACACCAAAATTATTCTGCTGTAGTAGCAGACACAATTATTTTAAGTTGAACTGTCTGTTTAGCCAGTGTTCTGCCTAGAACGCACACGTACACTGGATTGGTAAACCAGATATTAACTGACTTTATGATCTAACTGACTTCCTGTACGTAAGCGACCGACCATTAGCCCATCCCATCCTCTACAAATTGTTCGCACACATTTGAAGCTTGCCGCATGAAAAGATTCAGAAATGTAGTCTAATGTGACTGGTGGCGATTGATATTTTTTTTTTTTTCTGGAAAAAGTGTTCGGATAATTGGATGTTCGGATAATTGGGGTTCGGATAAATGGAGTTCTACTGTATGTAACAATCTCAGTGCAACTGTACTACTAGTTGAATATTTAAACTGATACTTTGTTGATTACATACATCTTTGTGGATGATGCAGTGTTGCACACAGTTGGTCTTTGCACTCCAGTGATGATGGTGTTTTCAAGTACTAATCATACAGTGACTTAAAATCATCAACATAAAATAATGTATGCACGTGTATAAAAAAAAATACTCCGTATATGAACTTGGAAAATCATTCAGAAGTCCAAATCAGTAATTACGAATGCTTGAAGACTTATTATATCATGATGCTGCCTTTATTACTGATGCACAATTCCATCTTCATTCTGATAAAACTGTTCTTGAATGCAAAAATTGCTTCTTGAAATATAAATAGCACACCCCATTTCAATAATTGCTAACTTTGTAGCTATTCCCTTTAATTTCTGTTTCCAGTTCTTTTCAGTTTGGGGTTTTGTTTTCGTTTTTTGGGGGTCTCCCTGTACCTGTCTTACCCTGGGGTTGCTCTATTGTGCACTATTTAAATTACCATGCTGGTTCCACATTGTCTGTATACTGTATCTTTATATTCTATAACACTATACCTTTTTTATTTGTCCTTTTTGTCTTGCTGTATAGCAGGAGTGATCGGATACCCTTAGAGAATACAACTTAACTATTGCATTCCTTATAACATACTGAAATACTTTATCATTTCCTTTCTTGATTGTGTATTGTTAGTGCTTATTCCATATAATTTTATTTTTGGCAATTTGAAATTTTCAGATTGGTCCTCAGGCTGAAGTATCAATGTACAATGTACACACAGTTTCAGAAGTAGGAGATCCAAACAAGACTTGCCATTACATACACGCCAATAATTTCAAGCATTTGAAAACATCAGAGATTCCCAACTTGACAAGTTCCATTGCAAGAACTAAAAGAGCTGAAGAGGTTAGTACAATATTGTTCATGCCGTTTGATTCTTGTTTACCAAAAGCACTTAAAGAATATATTTGTGTGTGTGTGCGCGCTATTGTGTGTGCAGGCTTTTGTGTCTGTGTGTGTGCGCACATGTGTATGGTGAGAGAAGAATCTTCCTCTCCTCCTACCTTTTTTTTTCCCCCTTTACATGTAAGATTAAATGAAAAAAAAAATGAATTGAAAATTAGCATTAAAACAACATTTTTAATAAAAGAAAAATTAGCAAGCAAAATGATAAAGAAAGTAGAAGAAAATTAAATATCTCATAAGAATTTTAAATATGATAAAATTGATTCATTGTGGTCCGGCTTACTAAAGTTGTGAGTTATAAACATTAATTATTTCTGTGCAAGTTATGAACGTCATGTGGCAGAGTGATTAGAGCATTTGCTTCTTGAGGAAAATTTATCAGGTTCAAAACCTGCTAGCGTCACGCTGCAGTCTACTCAGCTATAAATGGATACCTGACTCTGCTCTTGATTTAGGGAAGGCAGATTCAGCAAGGAAGGGAACTGGTCACACCACCTCATAATGCTAAGACCTAATGTAGTCTGTTACACTTCCCTTCCCTAATACAGTATCTGCTATTGGGACTACCATTATGTAAGTTATATTCCAATTACTGAGTGTTCATGTACTTCTTCATGAAGAATTACTTCTTCAAGACAAATCAAGAGTTTTTATGCTTTGGCTTATTCATAGTCTTATAGCACTAACATTTTTTTTGTTCTCAGTTTAATGTATTGTCTTTTCTTTTTTGACAGTTTCCACCTCCTAAAAATACAGATGATGTCATAGCTATATTAGGAGATCAGGAAAATGAGCAGTACCCAATTTATCGAACTGTCAGGCCAACAGATCACTCATCAACAGCATTTACTGGCATTGTAGACATTCTCCGCAACAGGGTAGATATTTATGTAGAAAACCCTTCCCAGCCAGGAATTGTGCCATTATTACACTTCAGTATTTTGGAAAATTAGTAAATCACTGCCAGCTTTTTAGTAATTGACACAGGTACCTAAAATCAGAGATGAATTCAAGAGTTATTTAATAAATCAGAAAATTGGATGTGTGAAAGAGAGATGATGAGACAGATGGAGAGAAGACAGATGCAGTAATTGATAACAAATGTAATTAGACTAATTGTCTGCTGATTGCCTAAAATAAATAATTTAAGATCTAAATTTTTAAATTATTTAAAAACAAAAATTATTAGTATGGTTGAGCAAACGCTTGCCTCTCATAGCAGAGTTACCAGGTTCAGGTATTGGATCCTGGTAGCATCACGCTTCAGTCTGCCCAGCTGTAAGTGGGTACCTGACTGGGCTCTTGAGTTAGGGAAGGCAAAGATAACGAAGAGGGGAACTAATCACCCCACTTCATAAAGCTGAGACCTAGTATGATTAACACTTCACTCCCCTATGGCACTATCTACTATGGTACTACCTTTATCTTTTTTTTTTTTTTTAAGTTTGAGAACAATGCATTTAATTCGGAGCCTAGCCTTTCAAATTAATGTTCTAGCTTGTCTATATTCTTTGAAGGCCTAACGTTTAAGACTGCTTTATGTTATCAAGTGTGTCCAGGCCTTTTATCTAATCTGACAGAATTACACAGATTTTTTTATAATATCATATAATTTCATAATATCAGTGAAGTAACTTTTTGTTTAAAAGTGGTTGTTAGCTTCACTGAATGGTTAATTTTCTTGTGAGAGAAAACATTTTTGTTTTTTATTTATTTATTTTTTGTTCTAAGCAGAGCCTGTGAAATTAGAATCTGTGACTGTTCATTTGCATGTTGTATTTTTATTCAGATGGCTGTATGACCTATATTCCAGTCTTGACTCATGGATGTGAGTCATGGGCAGTGACTACAACCTACAAAAGCCAGCTCCAAACCTCAGAAATGAGGTATCTGTGGAAGGTGGTTAAAGTAAGAAAAAGAGATATGGTCCTCAACCAGACGATACAGCATGGCCTCAAAACCCAACTCCTACAGACCCAAGTGGAACAGTCCCAATTACAATGGATTGGCCATGTCTGCAGAATGGGAAGTGATTGGCTACCACAAAAAAATATGGGAAACCAAGAGCCAGGGACCCAGACCTCCAGGACAACCCAGAGTTCACTGAGAGGACAGCATTAGACAATCTCTGAAGGACCGAGGACTAGATTGGAACCAGGTAGGAAGAAGACAGCCGGTAGGATGGTATAGCGCTCTCTCTGGCGAACCCCTGTACCTCAGGGTAGAAGAAAAAATGACTAAGTAGTAGTAGTAATTGTATTTTCTGTGAATCCACTCACGAAATGCTTCCAGTTCATTTATTCATTACCATTCAGCTTTTCAATGATCATATCATCATCATTTCTCTTTAGCTGCCTGTGTAGAATAGGCCTTCAACAAATCCATGCCAAGTTTTCAAGTTGTTCAAGGTCTTTCCATATCTCCTTTTTCCCTTTCATTTCTGTCTCTAGTTCTCATCTCCACGTGTTTTTCAGCCTCCATTTACCTCAAGGGCAGAATGTTAGACGGGCCTGCGCGCCCAATTCTTAACCCTTCGAAAATAAAGTTCATTCGTTCGTTCACTTACCCTAGGGATTCCAGAACAATGCCAGCCTTGTAATACTATCAGCAGATTTCATCAGTGTGTGTCTTATCAATCACCAGCATCTTCTTCTCATGTTTTGTTCAACTGGCGTTTGTCTGGTTCTTAAAAGTCATACAAATATTTCAATACAGTGTGTTGAGGACATTATATTGTTGATGCATTTGAGTCCACTGACTAACATTTACACATCTTATGACTGAACTGAATAATGAAATAACAATTTATAAATTTATTACTTGTGAAAACTGCACACATTTCAGCATTCAGAAGAATCATACCAATAGCAGTCAATGTGTGGAATCAATCCAGATGTGATATGTAATGTGATTTTTTTTTAATCAGTCATGTTTATAGCAAACATGTGTGAACAAAACATTTCAGATTATGATTTTTACTCAACATTCTTGTTTGTTTTTTTTAAATTTGTTTGTTTCAAAATAACTCTTTCAAATTTTTCTAATTTTGTGCACAAAGATAGGCCTCCCTCTGAAGCTTTTCTGCAGAATGAAATGCTAAGTCACAAACTTTGCTTAAGTTAAGGAGATGAACAGAGTAACTGATGTTTATTATCTAAATGCATTTACACGCAAGTCTTTTAACTCTAAAGATTTGCATTACTGTGAATCAACCTCAGGGTGTGAAATTTTCAGCTGCCAGATGGCTGTTTTCAACAAGAAATTTGAGATGGGCAAAACAAATTTGAGCAATCAATTTTATTGTTGTAATTTATTAATTTTTACTTTGTTGCCTCATCAAAACTAAATTTAGTCATTGATTTTGCCATCAGCATTCACTAGAAGTGCAAATACATTAAATAATTCTCATTCCAAGCAGCAGTTGATAACCTCGGCTGGGTTCATGTTGGTTCATGCACATGCTAAGACGTTATTTGCGT
This sequence comes from Oreohelix idahoensis, assembly GCA_024509875.1. Classification (NCBI taxonomy): domain Eukaryota; kingdom Metazoa; phylum Mollusca; class Gastropoda; order Stylommatophora; family Oreohelicidae; genus Oreohelix; species Oreohelix idahoensis. The sequence continues at coordinate 56,425 of JAMPIV010019804.1, read as the reverse complement.
CTCTTCTATCAGGCGTCTTACTTGGCGCTTGGGCTTCTATAAAAAAAATAGTATGTGGTCACAGCCATAGTAAACTGCTGTTTGCTGTTAATTTCTGAACCATCATCATCATTTGCCTTTCACTTCTAAAGGAGTAGGGAGCCACTGTTGCTGATAGCCCCGTTGAGGAAGCCTATGCCAAAGCACAAACATTTGCAGCAGTGGTTTCCGTAGAAAGACCCCCCGGGAACTACATGGGGCATCTGAACCATAGTAAAACGTAATTAATCCTTCATACCCAGACTATAGAAGAATGTACCCTGATGTAAGGACAAGCTCCATGGTCGAGCCAATCGGAAAATCTTGAAATGAAGAAGTGTTCTAAAAAATATTACTTTTAAAATAGTATATTCATGACACCTCACGGTAGAAGGGGAACGACTAAGTAAGTAAGTATATTCATGAATAATTTATGAGATTTTCTCTGATTTTATGATAATAGCAGAAAATTAGCCAGTAAACACTAATAAGAAATCTAAATATTTCAGTAACACAGTGGTCATGCATCTGTTGTTAGAGGAAAAAAGGACGTAGCAAGAATTTCTTGAATGTCTGAAAGTACAGACAGTTTAGACTAGGGAAGGTAATGAGAAAAATTCTCTTACTGAGAATAATGAAGAGAAGAGTGAAACTGAGTCAAATATTAATTTTTTAATGTGAAGAAAACAATATCCCGTTCAACTCTTGATGGGTTAAAATTAAGATATATAATGTAGTTAATTCAAGATAATAATTCTGATATGAAAATATAGTATCTCCCCTCTCCACTCAGTCCAAACAGAGTAAATGAAACATGTAAAATTGTTTGAATGTATATATGTGTGCCATTCCAAAAAAAAAAACACACACAAAAATAAGTCTGTCACAACTGCCATGTGGCGGGGGGGGGGGGGGGGGGGGGGGGGGGGGGGGGGGGGGGGGGGGGGGGGGGGGGCCACGCACACACACACACACAGAGTCTACCAATCATCTGCCATCATCAACAAGCATTACAGGACCCCCACTAGACTCCCACTTTCTCATCACACCATCACTGATCCTTTGAGTTAAATATTGATACATGCCAACTATAATAAAAATGGACTGCTTGCAATGGATAGACAGCCTCAGAAATCTTTATCAAATGAAACCTAGGTCTGAAAGTGAGCCAGTGGTTTTATTTATTAAAAAAAAATATTGTGCATTTGTAAAGATAATGCAAATATATTTCACTGCACATCACTTGGGATTATGTCATTGATACGTATGAAGAAAACAGGGGGAAAATATAATTAGTAACACACCTCATGGTAAATCATTATACAATTTGGAAACACCTCCTTTAGCATACACCACAGTTAAAAGTAGTCTAACTGTGTTAAGTCATTTGATCATGGTGGATACTCGCCATTTACTTTTCATGCTATCCATCTTACAGGCGAATGAACATTAACAAAATTTCTCGCGTTAGTATGATAATGCAAATGTTCTCCGTTGTTTTGAAATAATACTCTTGTTTGAATGAATTGCTGATTAATGTATTGTGTTAATTTGTAGCAAAATTAAGTAGATAACGGCTGTTTCAAACTCATTTCTACAAACATGTTGTTTGTGACTTTACCTTCTGCAGATGTAAATAAAATACAAAATGATAAAAGTTATAGCCTACCAAATACACTAATTATAGCGCTAACAGTTAGGTTGAAGAGGGTTGAAAACAGCTACTGAATTTGATACAAAACTTGAGAGCAAAGGCAGGGTACATAACTAGATAGAAAAGGAGAGGATACAGAGCCACACAAAAATAGAGCATACAGAACTAATTAGAATAACGATGGCGTACCGAAAAATAGACCAAAAGGTTTTTTTTGTCTGCCTTTTTTTTTTTTAAAGTTTTTTTTTTTTATCTTATGTTTTTTTTGTTGTTGCTTACATTTAGTTTATTTATAATTGTTTCTGCGTTGCACCTCAAATAGTGTGACAGTTCCTAATTACAATCGATACTTACTCACTACCATACATGTCCACAAAACATTGCTAATGGAAAATAACTCCAAGTGAATATTCTGTGCGGAACGATTGGCAACGTTCTTTTGGAGATTACCTTATAATTCAGTTGAAATATCGGATAGTTGTTATAACATTTAACTGTAAATTGTTTTTAATTATATATTTCTTTTTTGAATAATGTAATACAGACCTTAGAAAACAAAATGCAGACTAAATAGATTCTGCTGTTTAAAATATGATTTTTTTAAAACAGTAACAGGTTATCACTATTGCGACAACAGTCTGATGAAATCAAAGAAATGTATGGAGATTAAAAGACATAACTTCCAACACAAAAATCAGAATCAATTCAAACGTCAAGTTAGGGACTGAAGACGCAGCAACAGCAATAAATGCAGTCAGCGACCCATAGTTTGACTGCTTGCGTCAGGGTCAGCGAACCAGAGCTGACTAAGTCCCTACTCCACCTCCAAGTGGTGGTCCTGGAAACAAGCTGCATCACTGCAGTCTGGCTGAGAGAGTAAGGATCGAAGTGGGAAGGCTAACCCGGTCCCAAAAATGCCATGCTGAAACCGGATGTGTCGGGCCGAAAGGCGCAGATATCACAGCTTTGCTGTAAACGGCAACACAACGTAACAAACATCCTTTTCAGGACGAATGCAGAAGAAGAAGAAATGTCAAGTTAGTCCTATTGTATGGCTCTGAAGATGGAAAGCAACAAAAAACAACAACCAAAAAAGCATCTGACTTTCGCAAATGGGGGGAAAAAATAGCCTCATACTCATAGCCAGTGGCGTACTGAGAGGGGCGGACTGCCCCGGGTGATAGCCAGAAAGGTGGTGCCATCGGACACTATTATTATAGTACTTACTGTTGAAAATGTCCTTGCAAGTGCTTTTTTATTGGGGAAGGGGGTGTCAAGGGTATGTTCCGCACCGAGTGCCAAGTACTTGAGGGACGCCACTGCTCATAGCAGATACTACCGTAAGGGAGTGAAGTGTTAGAGATGAAGTAATTACTTCCCCTCTTCTTTGCCTTTCCTGGCCCAAGAGTAAAGTCAGGTATCCATTTACAGCTGATAGACTGTAGTGTGACACCACTAGGTTTCCAACCCGTCACCCTTGCCATGAAAGGCCACAGACGCTCTCATAAATGGGTGCTTACTTAAATAGAAGGACTGTAGTTGTATGACAAGACAACTAATCTGGAACTGATGATACAAACCAGACAAGTACAACAAGTAGAAGCAGACATGAGAAGATTTCGCTGGTGATGGATAGGACACAACACTACACAAACGTACTAATAGATTTACCAGACAGTCCTTGTTCTGGAAACCCCAGGGTAAGAGAGGCAGAGGAAGACCAGGGAATACATGGAGCTGGAGACCGACACGAAGAAGATATGGAATGACCTTGACCTGATGGCACAGGACAGGAAGACATGTCATAAAGCATACCTTAGGGAGTTGAAAGGTCATGATGACTAAGTAACTAATTTACATTCGATTACGTTATTACTTTTCGGTGGTACAAAAAAAGGGAGGGGTTAAAAGAGTTGTGACGTCATATGACGAAATTGCGGGGGGGGGGGGGGGGTTAAACAAATAGCAAAAATTTCGTGACGTCATATGTGGACGGGGCTTGCAGTTATTGGCAGTCAATGTCTTCTCTACATTTTATGACTTTTTTGTTGTGTTTTTTATTTACGAAAGAAAAAAAATATTCCGTTTATCTCGTTGTTACGTTTTCAAGTGCACCTATTCTCGTCTAATGTCATGTCCAGTGTAGATCGATCGACGTACTTCTTATCTTTGTGATTAAATCTCATTGTGCATTAGCTCGTTGTAAGCATTTAATTCTTCGCTCCTTGCTACAAAGTATAGCTTGCACCCTTGCAAGAACCCTGCCATAAAGCACATGACTCCCGCAACAGCAGCTTCTATAACAATGTGTTTTACATATGACGTTGCCAATCCCATGCACAACCTCATATGAACCGCGTTTCTTGAAATGCCCGAGTCGTTGTTTTCTGTCTCCTCAGAGACCCCAAGAAAGGGGTCATCCACATATGACGACACAAGGTGAAGGTGGGCCAACATTTTGTGATGTGTGTGATGGAATACATTGATACAGCGATAAAATCCTCCATTTTATAAAGATAAAAGTTAAAATAAATTGTAGGGATAAAATATAGTTAAGTTACGCTGCGGCTTTTTCGCCTACGCCACAAGCGCGTTGATTTGGTAGATCGTTTCTAGTGTCATTGGAAAAAGAACAAAACTAATTATAACATGGGGACGTGAAAGGCCTATTCGTTCAGACGGGGTAAGAAAAGGAGAAAAGAAAAAAATGATGCTGTCTGCAACCGTTTGAATCTAAGCCTAACATACGCGCGAACTCGTAGTTAGTGTTTGAAATACGAGGTAAAGTAAGAACACGTAGCCACTTAGGTTACGAAAACAGACTTAGCTCTTATTTAGAATGACGTAAAACTCTCGAAAATAGCTGGACAGCACATGGAAAAGAAGTGAACGCGTGGTAGTAAAGATTTCAAGACTAACATGGGAAAAAATATGGAATTTCTTATTAATAGGTTTAGAATCACAAAAATTAGCTAGTTAAAGAGCTTATCTTTTCCTGATAAATAATATGCTTTCAAATAAAAAGACGGACAGATAATTCGGAAGTTATTGACAAAAGACTGATTTGTTCGATGCAGACTCGCAAACACATGTTAGTTTTGCATTCACTAAAAGTTACATTTGACGCGTCCTTGAGACGAAGGCAGAAAAACAAGTACATGTAGACAAGAGGGAGACAAGGAGGAGAGAATCTAAAAATATCTTCGCAGTAGAAATCTAAGCAGTGGGTGAGGAAAAATTTGTGTAGTTTTTTTTTTGTAGTTGGTCCAAAACCAAGTGCAATTTTGGGAAAACCCAAGTTCGGACCGACCGACAGACAGAAATACACTACACACTAGACCGAAACTGGACCCAAATTGGACATTTATGTTTGAAATTTTAAATTCTAGAGGGGAAGTACTCTCATTGGACGAAATAGTTAATGTTATTGAAAAAAGTTGCCGGCAAGTTGCCATTTTTTGAAGACTGTCCATACAAGCAGATCGTTGAGGCTAAGAAGTTTGTCGTCCATTGAATATATATACTAATAGTAGTGGGACGCCCTAATCTAGCCAGCAGCTCATCTGAGTTTGTGCTATTTCAGCGTATCTGTGTGTTTTATTCTGAATTGTTGTAAGGCTAAAATTATTAACCTTTTATTTAACAATTCTGAGTGATTGATACATATAATGAAAAATGATTACGACAAGTGAGTACTTATTCTAGGTCCCCAGCCGACTGTCCAGGGCCTAGAGGTTGAAATATAGTAGGATAAACTATCAGAAATGTAGAATACAGATGTTTCTTTTCAGGTGGTCAGGTGGAAACATATCACCCACCTTGTTATATGGAAAAAAAGAGATTAATGAAAATATTTCAGATGCAGTGCAGTCCATAGAGGAGAGGAATGGAACTAGTTGTCGTGAAATATTCTAATCCACATATATAAATTATCAGGTAAATATAAAGCCTAACAAATACATTTAATAAAGAAAAGAGAAATGGTAAAAGAACAGTGCTGTCACAATGACTGTACTCGAAATCCCCTTGTTTTCTACTTCGTCTGCAAATTGTAACGCTTTCACGTTGATAGTAAAAGCCTACTGTATTATTACCCGCTTTCTTCAATGAAACGTGTACTGTATTTCTTGGAAAAACCTTGAGATACGCAAGCTGATCAATGACCTAGATTTAATATTTCATTCATTCCATACACGGCGTAACTAAAAGACAGATAAAGCAGGAGAGAGAGAGGGGCGAATGAAGGCAGGAAGCATGCAATACTAAACACGCGTCGCGCGATACACAATTGCTGCCATCACGCGTGTAAGGCCACATGCACTAACTTTATTTCAAATCGACAGTGATAAAAACCCTACCCATACCAGAGTTAGGTTTTAAAATCCTGAAACACGCTTATTGGGAATCATGACATTATACCGGTTTACGTTTGAAAACACGACAGTACCCAGACACCCTCAAGTTTGGAAGTGAGAAGGTAGTAACAGCACGACTATCCTAGAAGAAAATGCATATTGGCTCCATTAAATTCGTATATTTGGGTTCCTTAGGGTTTGCTGACAAAGAATATGTAAAACGTTACGCAAATAGTCTAGGAATTACCAAGTTATGGCCAAAATAAAATAGTGGGGGTGCCTGACAGCATGAAATCATTTCTGCTCATAAAATTTTTTTTATAACGTGTTTGAAAAAACATTACGTTACGGAAATAGCCTACCATGTTAACTCCTATTTGATTGGAGCGCAACAAATATAAGACTAAACACGATTGGTCGGGCTATAAATACTATCTTGTGTTGTCAGGGGAAACGTGAAAAGGAGTACTTTTTTTTGAAAAGATGTGTAGACATGGTTTGATTGGGTAGAGCTGCGAATATACTCAATTCAGAGCGTCTGTTCATTGCCACATCTTGTAATAAACCTACTAAGAAGCAGTGCGTTGAGCACCAGTGTATATTTTTTATAAAATAAAGCCTGGGACATCGGCAGATCGGAGTTGTGCTATATTCATTGCCAGTCAACGAAACTGTTTTTTATTTCCATGAATTGTGGTAAGCTTGAAATATTCAATATCTTTTAATGAAAATTGAATGTAAATTGATAAATTATGTCTGTATATATGTGTAGTTCAGTAGCGAACATGATGTAAAGCCTATAGTGCTCCAGCCTGAACAGAAGGTGTCGGAGGAAAGTAAAACTGCATGGAATGGCCAAACAGTACACTGACACCTAGATTATTGACTAGAAAGAAATAATGCTGGAATTGCAGAGGCGTAGTAACCATTAGGGAGGAAAATACTGGTATAAAGTATTTCAGATGAAGCTGACAGTTGGCCTAACGCTCTGAAGTCAATGTTTGTGATGTATTGTGCTCAGTGTAGAAATAGAGTATAAATTAGTTCTGACGTAGAAGGTACAACCTTCTTGTTTCAGGGACCGTGGTCTTAAAGTTATTGAGCAGCACCTGGTCAGAGCTTTGCTGAAGCCAGAGGTGGACAGCATACTCCTTGGTCCATATAGCAACCAGTGGGGTGACTCCAGAACTCATTAAAGTAATCGAGCAGAGGAGTCTTTTACTGCAGTCATCACGAAAGATAAGAGAGTGTGGCCATGGAGCTCAACATTATGTACCCCATCTTAAAATGACATTGTAAAATAAAATTAAGAGGGGAATTTAATTGTTTTAATACCAGGAACTGAGAACATCTCCAATACTAGTTCCAATAGAAACAAACTATTGAAGTCATGATGACCAATACCAACAAAGCTTGAACAAAACAAAACCAGTATTACCTCATATTACTACTACACAACTGACACACATAGGATACTATTAATAATATTTGTCACTACAAGAATCATATTAATAAATTCTGTACATATAACTTGTAATTAAAATTTATTGTGATTCCTGGTTCCCTTTGTATTTGAATCAGGACACATATACATTCATGACAGCACTGAATACATATTGTTATTTGAAAAGTTATCAGTGACTCCTTTAAGATATCCTCGTAGAGTGTTTTATGTATGTGAGTGTCATAGTGTTGTCAAGTGTGGTGGAATAAATTAAATTGTTTATCTGTCTGTTGTTGTTATGACTTACACTTCATCATACACATACCCTAGACATATAACGTAGTCATCACACTATTCCAGAATAATTCTGACTGAGGTATACATATGTGGCAGCAAGTAAGGTCATCTATAATACACTACTCTTATTAGATATAGATACCTTCACAGCTGATCTCAGTCAGTACACTAAGTCCCATATAAATATTTATAACATCGCACTTCACCACACTAGTGCTACTTGATAACAGCCTGGATGTAGATGTGCTGGGTCGGTCAGAGAGATCTGACCCCGTCTTGTTAATTCAATGTAATTATGCTTGTAAACATGGTGGATTGGGTAGTATGTTAAGACATAGCCTAATTTTGTGGTTTCAGAGTTTCTTTGTCTGGCACTGTGCTAGTGCCAGATGTTCTGACGAATACACCATTGCATGAATTGAGATGCCTACCATACTACCTCAGAGCATATGAGGAGTGAGCCTAAGGAACAACTTTCTTCAAGCGTCACAGGCCAGTTAAGTATTAAAGACCTGGCCTGCTGATTCATCAACGAACATAATCTACTAGAAACTCCCTTGTGCATTAATAACTTTTTCCACCATTAACCCTGTTTAAAGAGCAAATGAACAATGTTAACCACAGACTGGGGATGATGAAAATACCCCGACCCGACATCCAGCACTAGTTCCTAAAGACTTTTAGTTAGTACCAATATTAGTGAATTCAACTTATATATATATATATATATATCTATATGTACAAGTCTTTCATGTGTTTACCCGATTCTATGTAATTTTATTGAAATTGATTCACATTTTAATTTTAAAAGTCCTGACCAGAAGAAAAACTTGGTTCAGGACAAAATAAATTTGAAAAAAAAAAATGTAATTCCTAAATTTTAAACACAGTGTTAATTGACTTGATCATAGAGCTTAATATTAGTGTATGTGTGTTTGTGTACTCAATTACCAGCACACCACATTTCATTACCCTAGACATTAGACGTAGCTATCAGTCATATAAATCACAAATAAGTCTGCTTGAGGTCATAGGTGGTAGTAGTAAGGTACTCTGTAAACTTACATAAACTGTTATCCTCAGGGACCTTCACAGCTGACCTCATTCAGTACACTAAGTAACCTAGCAACCACAATTAATAACATCAAAACCCACCACAATGTGTAAGGAACCAGCGGAACTTGGGCTTCGGCCCAATGACATGTCATTGCGAGGCTGGGGAACCTGCGGACTTTCCTTCCAACCCGGTCAGGAGCTTCGCTCCTTCCCATCCACAGAGGGTGTAATGATTAGTGCCCTAGATTCTTCTATAATAATCCAGGGCACTAGTAATGATGTATAAGGATAGGGGGTGGGTTTTGAAAACAGGGTGACGTCACATACAAAAAATGCGAGTGAGGCTCGCTTCCTTGATAAATGATGTTCCTACTTTTGTCCGCAAAAGTCAACAACTGCCTCGTGTGCGACGTACATTAATACTATAATCTCATCTGAAATATCGGATAATTGGCAGGCATACAACCTTTAACTGGTAAATGTTTTTTTTTAATTTTATATATACAAGGTATATATATAATGTAATACAACACACTTTAAAACACAAAATGCGGACTAAATAAGCTGTATTGTGTAAAGTTTTATTGTTTTTTTTTTTAATCAAGTTACCACCATGGCGACAACTGTTTGATGAGACCAAAGATACATTCGTTTAGCAAGTTGAACAAACTGGAGTGAACGTTTAAAATGTGACTGTGTGCGCGCGCGTGTGTGTGTGCGGGGAGGGAGAATAAAATGTAATACATTTAGTACGAGTCCGGCAAAGGTTGGGCCCTGTCGCACGCTGAGACATGAAAGGGAATATCTTTGTAAAAGCCTGATTAATTAAACACTGTCATTTACTTAAAAGATTATGTTGTCTGAACTAGTTAATAGTTTTGCCGACGAACTGGCTTTCATGTCCCATAAGCATAATCAGATACAGGACAAAATGAAAATACTTGATGAGATGTCGCAGCAGATGGGTCTGAAAATAGTCTGAGTGAAAACAAAGATAATGATATGCAGGAAACGGTAACAATATTACACTTAATGAAGAATCATACATATACATTGGTAACAATATTACACTTAATGAAGAATCATACATATACATTGGTAACAATATTACACTTAATGAAGAATCATACATATACATTGGTAACAATATTACACTTAATGAAGAATCATACATATACATTGGTAACAATATTACACTTAATGAAGAATCATACATATACATTGGTAACAATATTACACTTAATGAAGAATCATACATATACATTGGTAACAATATTACACTTAATGAAGAATCATACATATACATTGGTAACAATATTACACTTAATGAAGAATCATACATATACATTGGTAACAATATTACACTTAATGAAGAATCATACATATACATTGGTAACAATATTACACTTAATGAAGAATCATACATATACATTGGTAACAATATTACACTTAATGAAGAATCATACATATACATTGGTAACAATATTACACTTAATGAAGAATCATACATATACATTGGTAACAATATTACACTTAATGAAGAATCATACATATACATTGGTAACAATATTACACTTAATGAAGAATCATACATATACATTGGTAACAATATTACACTTAATGAAGAATCATACATATACATTGGTAACAATATTACACTTAATGAAGAATCATACATATACATTGGTAACAATATTACACTTAATGAAGAATCATACATATACATTGGTAACAATATAGACAGTTGGAGGAACAGACAATGACATTACAATAGTAAAACTAAAGGCTAGAGAAGCTTTCAGTGCAATCGGAAATATATAGAGATACAAGAAGTCAAGTCTTACACAAAAATCAGAATCTTCACTTCAAATGTTAAGCAAGTTCAATTGTACATCTCTGAAACATAGAGAACAAAAACAAACATCTTCAGCCTTTCATAAATGGGTAAAAACAGGAAGTCACATAGCAGATACTGCTTAGAGGAAAGAAGTGTTAGAGACTTCCACTTTATTAGGTCGAGCTTCAAGAAGTGGGATGACCAGTTCCCTTTTCCGCTGCCTTTGCCTTCCCTAACTCAAGAGAAGAGTCAGGTACCCATTTAGAACTTGGTATATTGGAACGTGACGTCATCGTGTTTCCTACCCACTACCTTTGCTGTAAGAGGGCTGCGCTGTAACCACTCACATAAATGGGTGCTTGCCTAGAACAGGATGATTGTAGAGGTATGACAAGATCACTAATGTGAAGCTGATGACACGAACCAGAAAAGTGTCAATGTAAGAAGAGATGACAAGAAGACGCTGAAGATGGATAGGACACACACCGAACAAGCCTGTTGATAACATTACTGTACCAGGCAGGTCCTTGTTCTGGGTACGGTAAGAGAAACAGAGGAAGACCAAGGAACACATAGAGGAGAAGAGAACTGGATATAGAGGACATGAAGGAGATGAAAAAAGATATGGAAAGACCTTGAGCTGATGGCATAAGGCCGATCCTCCTTGGGAGCCGAAAAGGTGATGATGATGACTAGTTAACGAATTTATATTCGATTACATTGTTTCTTTTCTGCATTACAGTAAAATGGGCGCGGAATTTATGACGTGACATAAACGGTGGTCCGAGTTTTTGTGACACGGGGAGGGGGGGGGGCGGGGGGGGGGGGGGGTGGCGGGGGGAGGGGGGGGGTGGCGGGGGAATTTAAAAAATGTAAGAATTGCATGACGTCATATGTGGACGACTCTACACTGCAGGTAGCAAAAAAAATTTTAGTACGGGTGGGGTTCGAACCCACGCGGAAATAATTCCATTGGATCTTAAGTCCAACGCCTTAACCACTCGGCCACCGTACTGCTCCCCACATTTGTTATCTCAGATGCCCGTCTGGTTTATAACAATCTTCTGATAAAACACATTTCTGTTGCCTCCAGAAATGTTATAATTTACTTATTTAATTTCCTTTTTAAAAACTGATTTAATGTAACACGCAAGCACTCTTTTCCTTATGTTCATTAACAACGACTGATATCATGGAATGTATTATATTTTTTACAGTCCTTTCTCTTATTGGTAGCCTACATATTTGATTAATAACAGTGATACGTGCTTTTATCAGTGTACTCGAGGTCAGATAAGCAGAACACCTTGTACGGAGAAACAAAACCACTTGTGAAAACATGCAGATATCACTACATGGCATTGGGCCGAAGGGCGAGAGCCCAAGCGCCGTTGGATCAATAACAACAACAACAATCAGTGTACTAAGCATTCTTGCTCGCTATGTTTTTAATATAATTTTACTTAATAGTTAAACTGCATTTAACATACGGGTGTTTTATTCGATAACACAGTTTTAAAATACTTCATATTCGAAAAAAGATAACTAAATGGCAAGTATTTATTAATAAGTGTATTATGCGCGAAGAGTGGTTAGAGCGCTGGTCTTCCGCGGCAAAGGTGCCGGGTTCGATTCATGGTATCGACACGCTCCAGTCAACCCAGCTGTAAATGGGTACTTAACTTTACTCTTAAGTTAGGGAAGGAAAAGGCAGCGAGGAAGGGAACTGGTCACCTCACCTCTCGATATCGGACATAGTATGTGGCCGTGGACATATAAGCTAGCTGGTTTCATGAGCCAATTCACAATATTGTGAACGTGTAAGATGACTTGTCTACTATTTCCTACTTCTCTGTTTTGTGATCGTATAGGTTTCGTATCTTTACCCTATACAGTAGGCAGCATATTTGTAGTAAGGAAAGACTTCTTTCTCTCAAGATGACAACAGTTCACGTACGGCAAAACTGTCATACATAATTGTGGCATGAATTGCGATTTTTTTCTGTCACCACAGATGTCAACCAAAATCATTGGCATATCGTCCGATGATAACTTCTAATTCGCAGCCATTTTCTAAAATGCTGTCTTTAACACAACTTCAAAGCAGACTTGCTTCTAAACTCTATCGCCTCTGGGATGTAACTGATTTAATTTTACACTTCGATTTACCACTACAACTATTCCCGAACATTCTAGAACAAAACAGCTCACCCGAAATATAAATTTCCCGTGCAAAGTCTCTTCGCTCACATAGCTGAACTCCTAAACAAAACAGACACAACTTAGCATTATTCTTTCTCATCCAAGGTTACTGCACTAAAGGACGTCAACTCTACTCTTGTCTCCTCCTTCTTATTATATTGATTAATTCCCTTAGACTACAAATCTAATCTCGATGTTACGGATGGGGATATCCTCTTGCAGTAATTATTTGAACATGGAACGAAGATCATCTAAGGTACATGCATCGTACTTATAACACGAATGGAGACGGGTGAGATTATACATTACATCAATCGTTGAAGAACTCAAGTCGTCTTGTGGATGAGTCTACATAATATCCTTACGTTTAATGTACATCAGAGATTACAACTTCATAGAAATGGCATGGCATATGGTACATGCATATCATCGAATCCTTCAAGAGTCTCGTCTTAACCATACATTTCTGGCCGCTGTACTAGAGGTGAAATCCACCCAAGTAATGTGGGTCAGACAATATGGACGTAAAATATAATTGAATACTTCTGTAGTTTATCACGAACTTCTCGCTAAGTTCTGATACATCTTAGTTAATATTGTGGCGGCCTTCGAAGAATATATTATGCCACATGGAGCTCTTCCTCCGCAATAAAAGGAGCTTTATTAAAATACGTCTTACCATGAAGACCACAGATAACGAAAGGCCAAGAATCATAGCCGATAGCATAAATTAGTGCAGAACGCGTTACGTCATTAACAACTAGTGACGTATTAAATATGTAGCGTTCAATATGTGAAAACCCGTGCAACAACATGATTAGACACAGAGAGACATATTACCGCAAAATTAACTGGTAATAGCCTTAGTGTGTTCATGATACAAAATACATTGATATTCTTTCTTTAACACTCAATCAGAAAAAATCAATCTCATAAAAAATTACTTTTAACCAACTTCTCCTCTTAACCTCTAACTGTTACATTATCTTGCCCACCTGTAAAAAAAATTCTCTTAGAAAATGTTCCCCTTTTCTCCAACCCATCTTTTCCCTACTAAATCTGTCCTGACCCTATCCTCATTCTTCCTTACTTCTCCGTCTTTCTCTCAAAAAGGGTCTTTTTTCTCTATGTGTTTAGTCTCTCACACTTTACTCGTTTAATATGTGACACTTTTCATCAAAAATTAATTCACATTACTGGTCATGTATGAATCAAAATATTTTCACAAGGCAAACAATTATATTATCTCCATTTACCTTATCAATATTATACATGCCATCAAACAGTATTATTATGTGTTGTATCTCAAGACCTTTTATCTAGTCTCAATAAAAAAAAAAATATTTTCAATAATGTGAAACACTTATTGTGGACCTCTTCCACATGTACCATACAACCAAATCATTCTTCCCTATGCTCCATCTTCTTTCTGATATTGTTTATAGAACCCCTTATTTACTGTCATGATCATGATTTCTCCATTCATTCCCTTTATATACATTTAACTCCCTGTTACTGGATTATTTACAAAATTTACAGCTGTGACGCATTCAACCATCATGGTCACTATAATTATATTGCTAACCCCCGCTAATCCCTCTATCTTACCCTAAGCCGCGGTCCCTATTCGAAATACATCCGGAATTCTATCTATCACCTACTCATTTTGTCCCTATCTTCTTCGTTGCGTACCTATCCACATTGGACTGTCACTTTCTCCACCGTCCATTATAATATGCCTAGATTTCTTCCTAGTCTCAGATCCCCTTTAGACCGTTTCCCATGTCTTCCTCTCTATTGTCTCCATCTTATATACTTTGTTTATCTCACCGTATTATGTAGTCCACGTAAGTTCCCTTCTTTGGAACCTTTCTTCTATACTCTCTATACTTCAATGTCTCACATCCTGTCTCCTTTATTGTCACTTATTTCTTATATAACTATGCCATTTTTCTATGGCCACTTAACTCTTATTTGTTCTCTCCAGAACTCTCAGTCTCATTTCATTTTGTCTCATCTCTAGTTTTCCCTTAGTTTCTCCATTATATATTTGTTCCCTCTGGAATCTTCAATTTTCTCTTTGCCACTGTCCTATGGCTTGTCATTGTAATATTCGTTCCCTCTGGAACTTTCCTTTGCAATCTCATCTATGGCTTCTCATATTCCTTATCTTCTTATCTCTCTGCCATCCTCTCTACGGCTTCTCATACTCCTTATTTTCTTATATCTCTGCCATCTTCTACATGGCTTCTTATACTCCTCATTTTCTTATCTCTGCCATCTGCTCTATTGCTTCTCCTATTTTCCTTATATCATTTATCTCTCTGCCATCTTCATTATGGCTTTTCATTTTCCTCCTGCTTGTTCCCCCTCGAACTGTCCATTTCCTATTACTTTTTATGTGTTCGGAGAAGACTAGCTTCTCACAAAGTCTTCTCAAGACTTTGGCAACCGCCGCGAAATCTCTGTCCTCCTCGACTCCATTCTCTCTTTCGTTCCCTCTGGAACTACCACTTCTATATTCTCCATTGTCTCCATCTTTCGACATTTCTCCATGGCTCTCATCTGTTTCATCTATGCCATTTTCACTATGGCCTCTTCAAATTTCATGTATTTCCGCCATTATCTATATAGTTTCTCAATATACTCTTATATTCTCTATTATCTCCCAACTCTTACGTTCGCCACTTCTCTGTGACTTTTTAACTTCTCTCATCATCTCCGTCATTTTCCTTATGACTCATATCTCCTACGTCTCTCTGTCATTTTCTCTATGGCTTCTCAATTCCCTTTCCTCTTCTCTGCTCCACTGTAGTTCAGACCTACTCAGCTCGTCCTTATGTTCGGTGTAGAACGATTGCATCTAGTTTTCACATAACTAGACTATCGCCGTAGTATTCTACTTCTTTACTTCCTCTGTTCCTCACTATCCACTATTCTCATTCCCTTCTCTGGAACTATCTGTATAATTTCTCTTCTCTACCATCTCTATGGTCTCTCAATTTTCTCACGTAATTTTGCCGCCTTCACTCTGGCTTCTCCATATTTCAATTCCCATTTACCTCAAATCTCTTATACTCGCCATCTCCTATGGCTTCTCTTCCCCATTCTTCTTCTCCTTATCTCTGTTGACAATTCTGTGTCTTCTCATATTTTATACTCGCCATTGTCCCATGGCCTCTAGTCTACCTGCTCCTCTTATTTCTCCTGTACTCCCCATCTCCTCCTGCAGTACTCTATCCTTCAGGTGTACTTAGTTCTCTTCACGTGTGCTCGGTAAAGAACGATTATACATACGTCTCCACAAGACTTAACTACTGCCGCCATCTTGTCTATATAATTACTATGAGTCTCCTCTCATGCTTTCTCCTCCCCACTCACTCCCTTTACTTGCTCATAATTTCCAACATTTTCATCATCATGGCTTCTCTACTTTTAAGCGCCTCAATACTTACATTTGTTTCCTTCTTTATTTCTCTTCTGACTTCGCCAACACTTTGCTTTCCCTCTACCTCTCTATCCCTCGTGTCTCCCGAGTATCTCTCAATCTCTCTACTCCTTACTTCTTCCACCGTTTGCATCGGGTTTACTCTGTTGTCAATTTCTTCATTTTTCGTGCTCTCTGAGCTTCTTTCAGGTTCTCTATTCTGTAATTGGTCTCTACCTCGACCTCTACTTGTACTTCTAGTATCCTTATCTCTATTCTTTGTCTCCTCTCTGCTACTCGATCGGTATCTCCGTCGATCCTTAGTGGTTTCTCTCCTTCTACTGCCGCTTCTACTTCTCTCCCTCTCTCCTCTCGAGTCTTGGATCGGTAATCCCGTCGATCCGTATCTCGTCTTCTCCTATTTATCTCTGTATCTCTGCTCTTAGATCGGTACTCTCTTCGATTTCGTTCCTCTTCTGTTCTCATTTTTCAACTCTTCAAATTTTCTATCGATATATTCGCAATATGCAGCTATCTCTTTCTCATCTCTTCTACCACGATTTCTTGTCATATTCTTCCTCTTTTGTCTCACCTCTTCTTGTGTTACATTTCTCAACTTTGCGAGGCGCCTCTTATAATCGGACGAATCGTCTGATGATGTGTAACGTCTCTTCGTTCCTCGTTTATTCTCTTCCTCCATCTCTTCTTGTGTATCAGAATCTTCTGCTGCGGTTTCCTCAACCTCTTGATGGTCTTGTCGTAGATTTTTGATAGGAGAATTAAGACTTGGGTTGGTCCCTTCTGAATAGATTAGAATAAGTGATAGTCACAGTGAGAAGTAGTAATAGCAATAGATTTCCACGAGTGAGAAGGTAGAAATGTGGTAGAGGCTGTCTCTGAAATCAAGAAAATCTTCTCTCTTTCACCTATCTTCTACGACAGATTTAGATTGAGTCAGACAGTCTACCCCACATATATATTCTTCTCTTCTTCGATCCTTAACCACCGACCGTCAAAGCAGTCAGTGGCCATCACGCCTAGTGGCGTCTTGTAGGGCAACAACAAATTGATTCCACTTTGCACGGTCGGTGGCCATCCTTCGTACAGTGCCCCAACTCTGGTTCATTCTTTGCATCTCAGCCTCCACAGTCCTCCGCCAAGTTGTTTTTTGGTCGGCCTCTCTTTCGCTTTCCTTCAGGGGTCCAAAGCATAGCTGTTCTTGTGATGGCATCGGGGTCTCTTCTGAGGACATGACCAACCCAGCTCCAGCGTCTGCCAGCTATGATGGTATGCATGTCCTCTTGCTTGCTACGAGTAAGCAGATCTTGGTTGGTGATGGTATTCGGCCAAAAGATTCGGTGAATTTTTCTTAGGCATGTTGTGTGAAAAGAGGACAATTTTGACATTTCCTTCTCTGTGACTCTCCAGCATTCCGCACCATAGAGAAGCACAGAAAGCACGCAACTCTGGTATAATCTTAATTTTGTGCTTGTGCTGTATTGGGAGGACTTCCAGATGTTATTTAGGCTAAAGAAGGCTGTTCTTGCCTTATTCATTCTGATGTTGATGTCTTTGCCTGCCCCACCGTCTGGTGTTACTATGCTTCCTAGGTATGTGAAGGTATCTGTCTGTACCAGTTGCTGATTCCTTACTGATATGGGCTCAGGGTTGCTCACATTGAGCGTCATGACCTCAGACTTCTTTAAATTGATGTTCAAGCCCACCTGCTGGCTAAATTTATTAAGTCTATCCGTTTTTTCCTGGATGTGTTGATGTGAATGTGCCAGCAGTGCAATGTCATCTGCATATTCCAGATCTTCCAATGTTGAAAATGTAGTCCATCTTATTCCTCTTGGACTGCCCTCTGTTGTCTGGCGCATCACCCAGTCTATGACTGTTAAAAATAGAGTGGTTGATAAGGGGCATCCCTGTCGTACTCCTGTCTTCACCTCGAAGGTTAGGTTGCTCTGCCCAACACTACACGTAAAGTTGGCATAGAGGCTTTTTATGATTGACACTATGCAGCTTGGAATTCCACACGCCCTCAGTATTTTCCATAAACTGTCCCTATGTATGCTGTCAAAAGCCTTTTCAAAATCAACAAAATTTATGTAAAGCTGTCTTTGCCATTCTGAGCACTGCTCTATAATGTTCCTGAGAGTGAATATATGGTCTACACATCTTCTGTTCTTTCTAAATCCTGCTTGTTCTTTCCTCAGTTTGTAGTCTACTGCCTTTGAAATTCTCTGTATAATTATCCTGCCTAGTATTTTGCTGGGAACTGAGAGAAGAGTGATTCCTCTCCAATTATTGCAGTCTGAAAGATCTCCCTTCTTGGGCAATTTGACAATTATTCCTTTGTTCCACTCTGATGGTGTTGTCCCCGTTTTCCACACTTGTGCAAATAGTGGTTCTAATAGTTCTGCTGCTAGCTCAGGGTCTGTCTTAAATAGCTCTGCATTTAAGTTATCATGGCCCGGAGCTTTACCGTTCTTTAACCCTTTGATTGCTGTGATGATTTCTTCTTTTCGTGGAATGTCTGTATTTACATCTAGATCGTTTTCAGCCTCAGGAACATTCAATTGTGTCTCTGGTATTTCCTTGTTCAGAGTTTCTCTGAAGTGCTCTGCCCATCTTGTTTCCTGTCCCTCTGCTGTCTTGATGAGATTTCCTTGCTTATCTCTTACTAATGTAATATTGTTTGCACCTTGTTTTCCGCTGACGAATTTAGTTATTTTGTATACTGTGCTTTGTTCATTTCTCAGTGCTGCCTCTTCTGTCTGTTTTGCAAGATCGTCTAGGAAATTCCTTTTGTTGGCTCGGGTTTGGCGTTTAACTTCCCTGTCCAGTTGACTGTACTGTTCGCTATATAGTTGCTTTAACCTGGGGGACTTCGCTTCTGTTTTCTTTCTTTTCATTTCCTTTCTCATCTTTATGGTGTTTAGTGTTTCTGGTGTTATCCAGTCTTGCTTCTTCCTTTCCTGGAATCCTAAGCATGATTTGCTACTTTCCTTATATATTGTTGAAATGGTGTTAAAATTCTGGTCTATATCATCAGTCAATGTCTTTTCCTGGCTTTTGGCAAATTGATATCGTTTCTTAATGTCGGCCGCAAAAGCTTTTCTGGTAAGGGGGTCCTTCAATTTGCTGATGTCAAACCTTTTCTGTGTAGTTACAGTTGGTCCAGCCCTTCTTAGTTTCACTTTCAGTTTTGCAACTACTAAATGGTGATCGCTTCCCACATCTGCACCTCTTCTTACCTTCATATCTTGTAATGCATGTCTCCATCTACCGTTAACCATGATGTGGTCTATCTGGTTTCTGTCCCGACCATTTGGTGATTCCCATGTTAACTTGTGAATTTCCTTATGTGGGAAAAGTGTTCCTCCAATGACCAGGTTGTTAATGCTACAGAAACTTATTAGCTTATCCCCATTTTCGTTTGCTATTCCGCTGCCGCATTTCCCCATTGTTCTTTCATTATATGTATTGTGTGTACCAACTTTCGCATTGAGGTCTCCCATTGCTATAACAAGATCATATCTAGGTGTGTCCTCCATTTCTTTCTGCAGTTGTTGATAGAATTCATCCTTGACCTCCTCATCGCTATCATTCGTTGGTGCGTAGCACTGTATTATTGTAGTGTTGGTGAATCTCCCTCTCAATCTCAATCGTATCAGTCTTCTTCTTCTTCTTCTTCTTCTTCTTCGTTCGCCCTGAAAAGGACGGTGGTTGCGTTGTGTCTGTTTACAACGTAGCTGTGATATCTGCACCTTTCGGTCGACACATCCGACTTCTGCACGGCATTTTTTAGGACCGGGTTTGCCTTCCCATTTTGATCCACACTCGCTCAGCCAGCCTGCACAGCTGCAGACTGTTTCCAGGACCACCACGTGGAGGTGGAGTGCGGTCTTGACCAGCTCTGATTCGCTGGTCCTGACGCAGGCAGTCAAGCTATGAGTCGCTGACTGCGGTCTCTATTGCTGCGTCTTGAGGTCCCAATCGTATCAGTCTGTTGTTGATGGGTTTCCATTCCAGTAATGTCCTTTCTATCCCTTTCTGTAGAATAATGGCTACGCCTTCACTGTGCTGTTCATCCTCTCTTCCAGAGTAAAGTACTGTTTCTCCTGTTGCTGTTTTAACTTTTCCTGCCCCTGTCCATCTGCTCTCGCTTATCCCCAGGATGTGTAACCTATAGTTTCTCATTTCTGCCGTGACCTGTCTTAGTTTACCTGTCTCGTACATTGTCCTGACATTCCAAAATCCTATTCTTGTATCCTGTTTTGCGGTCAGGACATCCGTTTTCATGTCAGTGGCTTCCTTTCGGCTTTCACCACTGACAGTCATACGAGCCACAGACTCCGAATGTCCATCCCGCAGCAAAGTTTGTTCATTTGATGTTGTTTCCGTACCTTCATTGTTTTTTTTACATAGACAGGGGTGTCAGCCCTATGCTAAAACCCCCAACCTGGAGGACCAGGGTACCAGCTTTTGTCTGACCCCTACCCACACAGACCAGTCCAGTTTGGTTGAACCTACCAGGAGTAAAACTCCCACTGGCATAGCTCTGGGGATTGTCAGGGTACGCAAGCTGCCATACCGCTACAAGGTATAGGTACCATTGATGGCAGCACATATATATGAAATATATATATATCCACTCACGTACATACACACAGAAAACGACAGTTAGACGTACAGACGTGGGAAAAAACTATGACTGATTATATGAATAGTTTGGGAAAACGAACTGACCGACACGCTGGACTAAATTTTATGAGTAGTTTATTTATCAAGACTAAACTTCTCTCACAACATATCAAATCACATCAAGCATATAAAAAAAAAAATCATAAACAAAAATACGAAATGCTACCAGAATGATAGACCCGTTGGTATGATCCTTCCCTCGATGGATAGCCCACAGTCCCGTTAGAAGAAAGTGATAGCCCAATGAGTCACAGATACATATGATTTAGTCTAAAATTCTTCCCCTTTAAGGTATGAACAGACTGTATACTCTGATCTAGTATACGGGAATATATAGATATATAGTTAGCAACACCTTGCATAAAGAAATGTTACAATTGTGAGTGAATCAACAAAGAACATCCCTCAGTCTACTTTCACTCGGTTCTTTCATCAGGGCCCTGTCGTGCATTTCTCACTTTCTTACCCTATAACTTGCCGTTGTTCACCGTCTGGCGCACGCTATGACACAATCTGTTTTTATCGTTTGGTGAAGCGAATACCCAGCTCTGCAGATCTTGGTTTCATCCAATTTGTCCGGGGAGCGTTCTCTTCAGGCGATAAGTTTATTCAGATTTTAAGTTAGTGTCACTTTATCAGTTCAGGTTAGAATTAGTGTAAGCGGGTTCACTGTGTCAGAATCACGAGGTTTCCACTACTTAGGGAAAAAAAAGTCAGGTTTGTAACTTTCGATCCAAGGTAGCCTTCTTGGTCACACCACAAGTTGACAAAATTTCGAAAAAAAAAACGTTACTGTTTGTAATAGTTTACTTGCCACCAGGCTGCACTGTTCTTAAGTTTTTTTTTTTCTCAGGAAGAATCAAAATCAGGCGCAAGAGGCCCGTTATCTCATTTAACCGTTAAAGTACTCGTAAAGATTTTGCACCAAGCCACTCTAAGGTAAATGTTTTAGTTCTTCACAGATATCACTCATACGTACTTAGCGCTGGCAAAGTTTGGGTACCACAGTTTCACTATATATAAATGGAAAGAACACATATCAAATAATTATACATACTATAACTGATAATTTAACTGCAAGCGCAGCTTGTCTTATCATTTAAATCTTCCCGTGCAATAAGTTATATTTAAAAATCATCAATCCACATGAATTAGGAGTACATACGTGTTCCGTCACCACTCATGAAGCATATAGCATTAATAAAGTTAGTTTAGAAAGTTTATTCTCGTCTGATTATTTTAGCAGTAAAATTAAATTCCTTAAAGCCGACTGAGTTTAAGCTAGAAATATAATTTCTGTTTTCCACTGTAACTCGTGACTATAAAATAATACAGACTATAAAAATTAAGCGCTCTGCACCAAATCTAACTAGCAAAATGAAATAAGCGATTTAACACTTTAAACACTTCACAAAATACTAGATATTATATATGATATTTTACCTCCAAACAGAATTACAGTTTCACAACGACTAGGATAATTCACTAGATAGGTATTTAGAAGCTCGGCAAAATTTGACGAGAAACTAATGACTTCGCTATACAAGCTTCATTCACTAGCACGAGTGATTCTGTCTACTGCAAGTTGGAGAATGAAAAGAAAGTTTCAAACTCAGGTTAATATCTATTACCAGACAAAGATGTGCGCTATTTCCGAAAACTACGCAATAGCCTCCCCTTTCCGTCTTAACACTTACGGTAACTCCAAGAGGCTGTCGTAAACTGCCACTTTGCGTCTCTGACACCTCCGTCTAAGAAACGGCCGTAGCGCTACGTGTCAGATGAAAATGTAGACAACTTGTCTGCAATGCAGGGGCAGTTTTCGCACCTACCGCCAAAATGACCATTCTGAGCGAATGTGTGATGGCACCTTCTCCACCCTGACACTGAGAATTTACCGAGGGAACTACGTGTCAGATGCAAAATACCAGACAAATGTCTGAATACTGCGCTGGGGAGGTGTCAGGATTCACGCCTCACCTCAGCGCTCACCGAGAAACTACGTTTTGACAGGTGAGAAAGCAGACAATATGTCGGCCCTATGTCTTGAGATAGCCAAATATTCACAGTTATTTCGTCAATCTGCAGCGATTGACCGAATGCATTCTCACGCCAAATCGTCTGGTCCAAGGGACTACACGTTACGTAAGAAGTTACTCGTTTAATCAGCCATGAAATGCGTTTCTAAATGAGAAATGAAACTGGCGAAAGTGAGAATGGGAAAAATTATTTTTCGCAAACGAATGGATGCGAAAAATACAGGGAAAATGTAAAGAGTGATAATAAAAATAGAGGATACGGGTGAAAAAAAAGAAGAGGATATAGGCAATTTACGACCAATAAACTCTCTGTGAGAGGTCTCACGGTAAATTTCTTTCCTGCTCTTAACCTCTCTTCTCTATCTTGTAATCTGTGCCTACGTTCCATCATTGGCATATCTGCTTCCCTCTCAAAGTTATCTCTCTCGGTTCTCAACCTTCTTATTTCCTCTGGGATATCGTAATGCTGCGTAGTGTCCTGAGCATCCTGCGCGATCACTATGCTATCCTCCTCCGTTATATTTCGTCTTTGCTCTGCCGTTCTAGTGTGCCTATAAGGTGCGTCTGCCTCTGTCTCATTTCCTATCGGACTTCCGCGGCTTGCTGTCTCTTTATCTTGTTCTTGGTATGTGTTTTGTGGAGGTGGGGTTTACCGACTGGATGTTATCATGGGTTCTGCATGTACTTGTCGTGTGGTGAGTCACTGGGGCAACTACTACAGTAGTTTTTGCCAGGAATAGTCTATGAGATATAGATATAAGGTCTCTAGAAATTGGCTCGTTAAGAAAGAATAAAGACCTATTCGAGATAGGGACAAGAAGACAGGAATGCGAATGCTTTCCACTAGACAGTGTTTTCTAATTAATTATGGAAAGAGTTCTGTTTCCCCACGACCTTAGCTTCTGCCCTTAGATCCCGTAAAGAAAAAGCCCCCAACCTCATCTGAGTAGAGAAAGGTTCCTATAGGTGAATATGTAACACCGACAGCACGAGTGATACATTAACAAACTCTTGATAATGATCAACCGATCGTTGGGTTTATTAATGAAATATCCACACATATAGGGTTAGTAATGGTTAGAACGTGATGATGGTGAAAGACGATTCACACAAAACACACAGATGAGATAATAAAATTACAGTTAATTAAGTAATAGTTAATTAAGAATGAACTGGTGTAAAGTGAAATGATGATGTGATATGATACGTGTTACCAAAATGGTGAGTACTCTACACAGTCCATGTGTCTCTAAATGCTTCTCCTAGATATGAGGATTCACATGTATGCATAAAATGTCCCAAGTTGTTATACGTTATGTCGAGTGGGGTATCTCTAAGCTGAGGACGTTCTGATGAATACTGTTGTCGTACGGAGAACGCTGACGAGATATCTATGTATATTCCTTCACTGTTTGAGTATATCTCTGTAGTGTTGATCAACAGTTAATAGCTGTCATATGAACAAAAGGTCTGTTGTCTAATCTCCCGAGGGTACTGGTCAGACTGGATATCTTCACGAAATGTTAGTGATATGTAGACTCATAATCTTGCGTATGTAGTCGTGATTCATATACTTTCGAGTCTGCTTCATAAAATGCGCTTAAGAGTGTGTTGCACGTGGTATAAAATATGCGATTCCTCTTTTGAGCTCTTTTGCTTGACTTCAGATAATAATGATCTTTCGAGTGAGTTGAATTTATGATGACTCTGTATTGAACTTGTGATAACTCGGTATTGAACTTGTGAGCAAGCAGTATATGGTGACGAAAAATGCTGCGTCCACCTTATGACTTGTGGGTGAGACAATATTCCTTTTTAATTGAGGAATGAAAGATGTCCTATGGCGAATTCTGCTAGCCAAATGTCCGTTTTTAATAACTTATTTCTGGTTAGACGTCAGACACGTTGCGTGTAGACTCAGACTTCTGATGAACTGAAGACACACAAAAGTCTTCGTAAGTTTTCACATTTAACATCACTGGTTGACTTGCATTTAAACTATTGCTCATTATTCATCTCTCTCTCTCTCTGAGTTCAATTCTAATGATGTTAAATATCTTGTGCATGAGAGTGTGTGCGCATGGGAGACTGTGATGATGATAAAGGTGAAATATGAACTATTAATTACCTCCTATCATCCTATCATCTTCTAGGAAAATCTTCTGATTTTATTAATCAGTTATGCCAAGAATTATTTGAAACTTTATCTTTCGCACATTTTAGCTGTGAGGTTAAAATAAACAAAAATAAGAAAATGTATTAATAAGTATAAGATCTACTAACCTTCTTTTCCCTTCGCAAAATCCTTTAAGAACACAATTAATCACAGAACTGAATTATCATCCACTCTGAATAAACACGTGTATTAGGCTATGCGTTTTTGGGTTTAATCTCTCCCTCACAAGGTAAAAAAAACTGGACTTCTCCACTCTAGTAGATTATGCGGTATTATATATTTCTGGAAGTCACCTGGCCAAGCTGGGCATCCAATGTGGTAAACCAACGCTTGTCTGAACCGCGGTGAGACGTTTTCCCCTGGCCAATCTGGGCGTCCAATGTGGTGTCACAGAAATTACCGCATGCCCATGTTTGATTCGGATGACCATATGTGTTTTTACCTGATTTATCACGATGCAATGTGGGCTTCAAACGATAATGTCGGGCATGTGGACTCAATCAAAGGATTTTACTTCCCCCGATGAAAGAGCAAATGTGGTTCTCTAGATACAGGTTGCGAGTAATCACAACGATGAAATAGCAAATATGGATCGCAAATGTTGCATGAAAGAGCAAATGTCGGAGAAAATACAATACGAAAGATGTAGGAAAAGATAAAGCAATAAGGCCTTTGCGCTCGTTTATCACAATAGCCCCTCCTCAAGTGTGATGTCAATCGTACTCAGGAGAGCTAAGCCTTCTTGCTCGGGATTCCTTAATCATTTCCCTCATCTTCGTTTTTCTCTTCGGTTTCCACTCTTTCCTCTACTTGTTTGTGCTCTCCGTCCTGCCTCATAGGATGACGGCTTAAAAAATCCGCTACTACGTTATGTTTTCCTTGGATATAGTCCACTTGGAACGTGTAAGGTTGTAGAACAAGCGACCACCTCATCAGTCTAGCATTCAAATTCTTTGAATTGGCGAGGAAGTTCAGAGGTTGGTGATCACTCTGGATTGTAAATTTCCTTCCGTACAGGTATGCTTGAAATTTTTGTATTCCCCAGACGAGGGACAAACATTCCTTTTCGATTGTGGAATAGTTTTGTTCTGCTCGGTTTAACTTCCGACTCGCATATGCGACCGGAAATAGATTTGGTGGGCTTCTGTCATCTGGCTGTAGTAATGTAGCCCCGATTCCAATGTTACTGGCATCTGTGCGCAAGATGAATTTTCTAGTTAAATCCGGAAGCCGTAAAATAGGTTTTGTGGTGAGTTTCTCTTTTAAGAGTGCATATGCATGTTCACATTCTGCTGACCATGTCACTTTATCTGGGTTTCCTTTCTTGGTTAGCGATGTAAGCGGCGCACAGAGGCTATTAAAATCCTTTATATATCTCTGGTAGAATCCACAGAGAGATACAAATGACCGGACATCCCTTTTAGTGGACGGTCTCGGTGCATTTCTCAGCTTCTCAACGTTTTGAGTCTCGGGGAACATGGTCCCATGGGATATAGTATGTCCTAGGAACTCTAGATGTTCACACCCAATTTGACATTTAGTTGGGCGGGCGGTTAGTCCCGCTTCTCCGAGTCTGTTAAACAGCAAGGATAGCGCTGATATATGTTCTTCAAACGATTCAGTAGCTACTAGGATATCATCCATAAAATTGCTGATGGCGGAATGATTCAAAGGATCCAATAACTTTCGCATCATCCTTGTGAAGACACTAGGAGCATTGTTCAGTCCAAATGGCATCACATTAAACTCGAAGTGTCCATCTGGAGTACTGAAGGCTAACAGGTTCCTCACCTCAGCTTTTACCGGTATTTGATAGTACTCTTTACTGAGGTCGATCTTTGAAAAATAGCGAGACCTGCTCAGCTTAGTAAATAGCTGGTTCTGGTCCGGTAACGGTTCTGGCTGGAACTGTGTTAACGCATTCAGCTGTCGGTAGTCGATGCACATGCGGTGTTCTCCACTGGGTTTGCGTAACAGCACCACTCCCGCATTGTAAGGGGACTCCGACTTCGAAATTATGCCTTTCTTAAGTAAGTAATCAATTTCTTGCTTTAATGCCGTCGCCTTGGCATACGGAATCGGATAGGTTCTCATTCGGACAGGCGTAGGATCCGTGACTTCCGTGTCAAACTCCATCAGGTTTGTCCGGCCCGGTTTGTCTGTCAGAGAGTCGACGTGGTTTTCCATCAATCTCCTTACTTTTTCTTGCTGGGCTTCCGTTAGGGTGGAGCTTATTTTCACATCTAAATGTGATTCCTCCTGTATCACCGGGTACTCTACGGATGATAATGGCTCTTCTTCCATTTGCATAGCAATGGCCATAGTCATGAGGTGCGCTGGTTCGGCAGGGGCTCGCTCGTAAAACTTCTTAAGCAGATTTAAGTGGTAAATTTTCTGCTTTCCGTTCACGGCGATTTTATAGTTGGTGCGAGAAATCTTTTCCACCACTTTGTAGGGTCTCCTCCAGCAAATCTGCAATTTATTACTGCTACTTGGCAGAAGAAGTAGCACCTTCTCTCCTACTGCTAGTTCTCGGTCCTTCGCATTGCGATTGTAATATTTGGCATGTTTCCGCCTAGCCTCCCGTACTTTCGCTGTGGCTAATTCCCAGCCAGTCTTCAGGCGTTTTTTCAAGTCTGTGACGTACTGGAAGGCTGATGTGACAGTGTCGTCTGCCTTGGCATCTGTCCATGTTCTTAGTAATGCTTCTAATGGACCTTTAATAGGTCTTCCGAAGAGTAATGTGGCCGGAGGAACTCCAGTTGACGCATGCGGTACTTCCCTATAAGCAAATAATGCGGCAGGAAGATACTGATCCCAAGTTTCTGGCTTCTCCTGTGCCAACTTCCGAAGAATAGAGGTGAGCGTTCCGTTAAACCGCTCTACTTGCCCGTTACTTTGGGGGTGATAGGGCGAAGTATGGATATGCCTAGTCTTGAATATTCTAAGCACCTCCTCTGTCAACTTGCCTCTAAATTGTGACCCGTTGTCTGTGAGAATTTCATGCGGGAAGCCCAATCTAGTAAAGATATTCAGTAAAGCGTCAGCTACATGCACTGAGTCGCATGCTGGCATGGCTATGGCTTCGCCCCACATGGAACAGGTGTCCACTAAGGTAAGGATATGGGAGTTCCTCTTCTTAGTTCTCAGCAGAGGTCCAATTATATCCACGGCCACTCTTTCAAATGGGGTGCCCAAGATTGGCATCTCCCCAAGGGTCGCGGGTGCCGTCCAGTGTTTTGGTGCAACTTTCTGGCACTGAGGACAAGACTTGATGAAACGTTCAATGTCGCCGGTGATCCCTGGCCAATAATAGTGGCAGGCGATCCTTTGAGTCGTGGCGCTCATTCCCATGTGTCCACTAAATGGGATAGAGTGGCCCATCTCAAGCACCTGGTTCCTATAGGTTGCAGGAACTACTAATTGGTTGTGTTCCTGTCCCTCATTTCCAGCTCGGCGATACATCAATCCATTTTTCATAAAGAAGTCTCCCTTGGTAGGTGGGTTGTGTGTCCTAGGTAATTTTTTAAAACAGGGCGCCAGTGAGGAATCTTCCCTTTGGGTCCTCTTCAATTCCTCGGGGAGGATATTGGTAGGAGGTTCCTGCTCTGCGTCTTTTCTTGACTGTCCTCTAGTCTGTACAGCCGCCATGACTAGTGGTTGAGTAGGTTCTCCAAGGAACACATATCTACATCCCAAGATTAAAGAGTAGATTGGTTCTTCCATGATAGCTGCACGAATCTCTCCTGTCACATAACGAGATTCCACTCTGATAAGTGCAATTGGCAGTGTCATGGGTGCAACATCCTTCGTCGGACCTTAGATGTCGACACTCTCTTCTGTTATTTGGTCAGGGGTGACAAGAGATGCCCTGACCACCGCATCGAAAGCAAGTCCTGTATCATAAAGGCACTCCACAGATTGTCCGTTTACGAGGACTGATTCGATGACAGGAGGATGAGAAACGTTTCCGGTCCTCTGCTCCTTCTGGGGTGACGATTTTGTCTGCAGACAGGCAGCATGTTGGGGAGGAGGTCTGCGCTTGCA
Source organism: Oreohelix idahoensis (assembly GCA_024509875.1). NCBI lineage: Eukaryota > Metazoa > Mollusca > Gastropoda > Stylommatophora > Oreohelicidae > Oreohelix > Oreohelix idahoensis. The sequence goes on along the minus strand of JAMPIV010019804.1, from coordinate 27,163 downwards.
CTCATTAGTGTTGTGATTGTTCAAGCGACAGTACTTGCACCATTTATCTCCCTGTCTCTGGTGCGGCGCAGCATTTTTCTTGTTTTGCTCTTTGTAGTTATCTTGTTTTGCGTGCTGTTTATGCGAGATGTGTGGTCCTTTGCTTTGTTGGTCTGGTTGGGAGCGAGCAGGTTGCTTTGGCGCCTGATCCGAAAACTTCTTTCTGGCTCCTTGAGACTCCATGAGAGCATTTTGGAATCGCTCTGCCAGTGTAAGAATATTTTCTAACCGGTCAGCGCCGTTTTCAGTGAGAAATCTACGCATTTCCACCGACATAGACTCTTTTAGTTGCTCTATCATAATCAGCTCTTTCAACCCGTCATAGTTCTCGGTAAAGTTTCCCAGTGTACACCACTTCACTAGGTAGTCTTCAATACGGGCTGCAAACTGTGAGAAAGTCTCTCCTGCATCCTTCCTAGAACCTCGAAATTTTTTTCGGTAAGCCTCTGAATGAAGCTCGTACCTCACCAAGAGAGCTTTTTTCAATGCCTGGTAGTCATCTTGCTCTCCGGCCGGAAGTTTATTAAAAACTTCGTAGGCGGCTCCTCTTAGGCCCTGGGAAAGTTTCAAGTTCCACTTCCGTTCTTCAAGCCCAAACCCTGTTGCAAAGCGTTCAAAGCGGTCTAAAAAGGCGTCCATGGTATCGTTCCTTTCTGAAAAAGGTTCCAGCGGAAAGTTCATGGCATTGGGTGGTGCAGGTTGCGAAGTAGGCACACCATCTGAGCGGGGTGAGTACCCTCCATCCAAGTTGGAAGCCGCTGCACTTTTTGCCAGCTCTGTCTGATTGGTCTGCCCCTGGATTTCCAGTTGCTTCATCTTAAGTGCATGCTCTGCTGCTGCTTTCTCTTTACGCTCCGCTGCTTCTGTTGCTTCTTTCCGCTCCGCTGCTTCTGCTGCGGCTTTCCCCTTCCGCTCCGCTGCTTCTGCTGCGGCTTTCTCCTTCTCCATTGCAAGTTTCTGCACTTCTATCTCTCTTGCATGAAGTTTATCAGTCTCCTCACTCACAAATTTCATCAGATCTTTTCCACTTAACCCGTATTCACGCCCTGCCTCCATTAAACTAGTTCTAATTTGTGCGGCATCTGCCATGATATGCAGTATGGGTTCACGAAGGGAAAAATTGGCAGTGACCTCCAAGCAAATTGTTTAGACTCGCACGAGTAATTATCTCTTTAAAACCAGCTAGGTTTAAATTAATAATCAAGTTCAAATAGTTCTTTAAAAAAAATCACTCACTTAGCGTATTCTGAAAATTATATAACAGATTATCTCGAAGTTTTCTATGAAAAATTTGCTAAATATTTATGATAAAAATTTTCCCAGCAGTTACAGAAAAAGATTTTTTTTTAAATCAGTTCCTTACAGTATCTTCTGTTCTCAAAAAGTGCTTACTCTGTCCGTTTGATACTCAATTTAAAAAGTATCACTCGTGCTTTAGAGATATAAATTATTCCCCCCCCCATGAAATAGACAAATTATAGTAAGAGTCAGTCTAGAAAGTAATCCCTCAAAATGCCAACAAATTTTGCAATTATCGCAACTGTATAGCAGGGATGAAAATGTGATTTATCACCCTTCTAAGTCCGGGTTCACTAATCCCAGGACGAGCCCCCAATTGTCGTGTGGTGAGTCACTGGGGCAACTACTACAGTAGTTTTTGCCAGGAATAGTCTATGAGATATAGATATAAGGTCTCTAGAAATTGGCTCGTTAAGAAAGAATAAAGACCTATTCGAGATAGGGACAAGAAGACAGGAATGCGAATGCTTTCCACTAGACAGTGTTTTCTAATTAATTATGGAAAGAGTTCTGTTTCCCCACGACCTTAGCTTCTGCCCTTAGATCCCGTAAAGAAAAAGCCCCCAACCTCATCTGAGTAGAGAAAGGTTCCTATAGGTGAATATGTAACACCGACAGCACGAGTGATACATTAACAAACTCTTGATAATGATCAACCGATCGTTGGGTTTATTAATGAAATATCCACACATATAGGGTTAGTAATGGTTAGAACGTGATGATGGTGAAAGACGATTCACACATAACACACAGATGAGATAATAAAATTACAGTTAATTAAGTAATAGTTAATTAAGAATGAACTGGTGTAAAGTGAAATGATGATGTGATATGATACGTGTTACCAAAATGGTGAGTACTCTACACAGTCCATGTGTCTCTAAATGCTTCTCCTAGATATGAGGATTCACATGTATGCATAAAATGTCCCAAGTTGTTATACGTTATGTCGAGTGGGGTATCTCTAAGCTGAGGACGTTCTGATGAATACTGTTGTCGTACGGAGAACGCTGACGAGATATCTATGTATATTCCTTCACTGTTTGAGTATATCTCTGTAGTGTTGATCAACAGTTAATAGCTGTCATATGAACAAAAGGTCTGTTGTCTAATCTCCCGAGGGTACTGGTCAGACTGGATATCTTCACGAAATGTTAGTGATATGTAGACTCATAATCTTGCGTATGTAGTCGTGATTCATATACTTTCGAGTCTGCTTCATAAAATGCGCTTAAGAGTGTGTTGCACGTGGTATAAATATGCGATTCCTCTTTTGAGCTCTTTTGCTTGACTTCAGATAATAATGATCTTTCGAGTGAGTTGAATTTATGATGACTCTGTATTGAACTTGTGATAACTCGGTATTGAACTTGTGAGCAAGCAGTATATGGTGACGAAAAATGCTGCGTCCACCTTATGACTTGTGGGTGAGACAATATTCCTTTTTAATTGAGGAATGAAAGATGTCCTATGGCGAATTCTGCTAGCCAAATGTCCGTTTTTAATAACTTATTTCTGGTTAGACGTCAGACACGTTGCGTGTAGACTCAGACTTCTGATGAACTGAAGACACACAAAAGTCTTCGTAAGTTTTCACATTTAACATCACTGGTTGACTTGCATTTAAACTATTGCTCATTATTCATCTCTCTCTCTCTCTGAGTTCAATTCTAATGATGTTAAATATCTTGTGCATGAGAGTGTGTACGCATGGGAGACTGTGATGATGATAAAGGTGAAATATGAACTATTAATTACCTCCTATCATCTTCTAGGAAAATCTTCTGATTTTATTAATCAGTTATGCCAAGAATTATTTGAAACTTTATCTTTCGCACATTTTAGCTGTGAGGTTAAAATAAACAAAAATAAGAAAATGTATTAATAAGTATAAGATCTACTAACCTTCTTTTCCCTTCGCAAAATCCTTTAAGAACACAATTAATCACAGAACTGAATTATCATCCACTCTGAATAAACACGTGTATTAGGCTATGCGTTTTTGGGTTTAATCTCTCCCTCACAAGGTAAAAAAACTGGACTTCTCCACTCTAGTAGATTATGCGGTATTATATATTTCTGGAAGTCACCTGGCCAAGCTGGGTATCCAGTGTGGTAAACCAACGCTTGTCTGAACCGCGGTGAGACGTTTTCCCCTGGCCAATCTGGGCGTCCAATGTGGTGTCACAGAAATTACCGCATGCCCATGTTTGATTCGGATGACCATATGTGTTTTTACCTGATTTATCACGATGCAATGTGGGCTTCAAACGATAATGTCGGGCATGTGGACTCAATCAAAGGATTTTATTTCCCCCGATGAAAGAGCAAATGTGGTTCTCTAGATACCGGTTGCGAGTAATCACAACGATGAAATAGCAAATATGGATCGCAAATGTTGCATGAAAGAGCAAATGTCGGAGAAAATACAATACGAAAGATGTAGGAGAAGATAGAGCAATAAGGCCTTTGCGCTCGTTTATCACAGTACTTCTGCCCTAGTTACAATCCGATTGCTTCTTGGTTTGTGTCCATAGTCGTCACTGGAAATACTCTCCTCTGTTGCGTCCTCTTCACTCTGGCCCGGTATTGGTTCCTAAAATGTGCTCATCTTGTTTTCATCCACATGAGGGATATCTATAGCTTTCTTTTTCTGCATCCGCAAATGTTGAACGTGTGTTTTTATCGGTATGTCTTGACTGTGCTTACCAATTAAATACGTTGTGTTCAACAATCGATGTAACGCATGAAACCCGGTTTGTGGTGGGTTTTGATGTTAAGAAGAATGGTGTGCGTATAGTTGTACTTGAGTGAGATCAACTGTGAAGGTCTCTGAGGTAAACAATGGACAACTGTGTTACAGAGTACCTTTCTTCTTACCACCCTACGATCTCACTCTAAGTTATATTCTTTATTGACTAGCGTGACTGAAAGCTACATAAAGTGTCTAGGGTATTGTAAGAGTGTTGTTAAAGAATCTCAATACAAAAACATATATAAACATATACTAAATACTATGATAAAATCAACTAACTTCAGCTGTTAAATTTTATATTTAAAATTTCTTTTGTTAAATTTTATTGGTCCTGAGCCTAAAGTTGTTTTGGTCAGGATTACAGTTCAATGAGAATCAATTTAGATGGATAGATATATTTACAAATATATGTGATAGGGTGGGCGAGATGATGATGATGATTATATTGTGATGTGTGATCACTCTCTTGTCACACTCGCACCGACCTGAACAACAATAAAACTCTTGATTCTAGAGGCAGGGGCTATATTTATTTTTACAACCCATTCAGTGACAAAGCAAACATTAAACAAATAAACTAGCGAACATAACAAAACCAAACCAAACAAAACAAAACACCCAACAGTGCCCGATGCTAATGTGTCATGTCTTTGTGTTCTTCTGTGTGGGTACACAGCGCGCCTCGTTTCGTTCTATATCGTCAGGGCTGATACTTAAAAAGGGCCGCTGTTGTTGTTGTTGTTGTTTTCGTCTACTATGCTGCTGTAATACCCTGTTCAACCTGAAAGTTTGGTTATAATTGGGGTATATAGGGTGTTATCGTCTTCACTGGTATCTCGTTCGTAGTCCTGGACCGATCGTGCGTTGTCCCATGACTGTCTTTATAGTGTGTTTGGTAGGGCCTCATTCATGTCTGCACATGCTCTTTCTTGATTGCGTATCATTTGTTGTACGATTTCGATTCTCATTTTGTCTTTCGTTTCTTTGTTTTGTTCTCTAGTTTTTGTAAGGATATCCTCAACGATCCTTCTCTCTGTTTCAATTCTTTGGAGGATTTCTTCGTTCTCTTCTTTTAGCTTTGTGAGTTTGGCGATGTCGACTTCTATCTCGTGTTTGATCGATTTTGTTTCCTGTAGCATTGCCTGGGCGCTCTGTAACATTTCTCTGACACTCTGCATATCTATTACGTCTTCACCTCTGTCCTTGTCGTCTTCGGGAGCCTGCTTGCTTCTGTTTTCGTTCTGCAGTTTCCTTTTCATTTCGTTGATTTCAGCGGTCAGCTTGTGTAGCTGTCGTCTGTCAATCGTGCGCTGTTTTTCTGCAGCATCCGCAGTCACTCTGTGTTTGGCCTCTTTGAAGGGTATGTTTTTAGACACGGCCTCCTTCAAGATGCTCTTAGTTTCCTGGAACATAGGGCATCCTCTGTACCTTGCCCCGTGGTTTCCGTGGCCGTTTGCACAGGTACGGTTTGCGTTAGTTTCTTTGTAGTTGCGGTCCTCCTTTGCCCTGGGGCAGTCGCCATATTGGTGACTACCCGCACAATACCGGCAAACTGCATCTCTCCTGCACGTTTTCTTTGTGTGCGAAAACTGCTGGCAGTTAGAGCACTGCATGACCGGCGGGATAAAAGCCTCTGTCTTTTTTGAAATAGTTTCGAGCGTCAGTTTCTCACGTCTTGTCGGCCCTTCGACGGTTACCACAATCAGGTTTGTGTCTTTGTTGTTCAATGTTTTTAGCCTTTCGACCTGAGTGAATTTGATGTCTGCGTTTTCGGTCTGAAGTTTGTTGTGAACCTCGCTTGCGGGCCATCTGGTGTCCACCCCTCTTACGACAAACTTCTTTGTAGTCTTGTTGGTCTCCATCACTACTTTTATCTGGTGAGGCAGCATGAATTCTTTCGGTCCTGCCTCCAGTTCTGTCATCAGTGCAGTTGATTTTTCCGTGCTGTTGAGCGAAAGCACAACTCCCTTTAACACATAAGGAAAGGAAACCCGAGGCCTGTAAACAGTAAATTAATATTAGACAAACATAAAGGTATGTTTTCAGGCACTCGTAAGAAATAAACAAGTAGAACACTTGGACAACAGAAAAACAACAGACGTGAGTCTGTTGTTTTTCTGTTGTCCAAGTGTTCTACTTCTTTATTTCTTACGAGTGCCTGAAAACAACTCCCTTTTCGTGCCTCCGTACCTTAGCGATGCCTCTCTTGCCAGTTATTGCTTCTAGGATAGTGATTACTTTGTCATCTGGTAGGGCCCTGAGTGAGGCCTCACCTCCAGGCATCTGTGTGATCTTAACAATCCTCTCCTGTAGTACCACGTTAGAGACGGCATTTTGTTGCTTGGGAAGTTGGCACGTTCCAACTTCTGTCTCCGATTGAGTGTGCGGTCTGCGGGGCGGATTCGTATTCTGGCTCGTCTGCATCTGGTCAAGTTTCACCGGAGTTGGCTGGTCACTGTATGTTGGAGACTCGACAATGACATCTCGTTTTGCTGGTGGATTGATTTTGTTGGGTTTCAATGCTTTGTTACCCTCTGTCTTCGTTGTTGCCTTGTCACTGCACAATGTAGCTACCGCCTCGACACCTTGTTTCAGCGGTGATGTTGCTAGGTCTGGTTTCGGAGCTTGTTTGTCGTCTGCCTTCGAATCTTTGGGTCGATTATCGGTCGTACTATCAGAGGTTACGTTGTTCGTCTTCTGAGAAGGACTGGCCACGACGCTAGTAGTTGGAGTATTCGTGCTCTCTGGTTGCCTCTGTTTGCGCTTTGTAGGTTCTTGCTTGATGCTGCTGACAAGTGTTTGAGGGCTTGTATAGACTTTCCTCTTTTTAGCTTGTTGCTTGGTACAAGTCATTTTTGTAAATTCTGACGGCTGTGTTCGCCCTGAAAAGGACGCTCGTTTTAGTATAGTGCTGTCTTCACGATGATGAACCTCACAGTTTTCGATGAAGGGCCGCTGGTAGTTCGCTATCTCTTTTTATAGGCACTAGGCTAATCACTCACTTTACTGCGCGTTAGGCGTATTAATCTTGGCTACTTAAATATCACACGCGATTATCGCTTTAGGAAAACACAAATAAAACCTACAGCTATTTAATATAACACACGAGTATCAAATATGATTCACAACTATACACCACAATTAATTTCTCAGGCTTTATTATGGCCTCATTACATATCTTCATGAAAACTTTTCACATCCCAGAATGCTTCGCGCACATCGAAAATAATCTGCCTAGAAACAGGTAGGGGGCGGGCGTCTCCTTTTCGGCCCCATCACATATATATAAAGATATTTACATACAACAGACAATATGTCCATAGTACATTGTTACAAATTTTCAAGTTGATGTTAATTACTCTATTTACTACTGGTACTAGAAGGCAGGTTGGGGATTATCATCATCCCAATGTTCTTTTGTTTCATTAGGATTGTTTATGTTAGTCTTTTGGGGGAACGTTTTTGTCGATACAGGAAATTTTTCTTTAATCGTGATAAGTTGTCCCAGGCCAGATATTGCACTTATCTGGATCCTGGAATCACAGCAGTTGTAGATGGTTTGGCCAAACACTTCAGTCTCCTCTAGTCTTGAACTTCTTTTATACAAGCAGATGCCAGAGACTCTTAGAAATAGTGCTGAATTTCTCTATCATCGAGTACCAGCACCAGACAAGTGCCAGCAGGAACCCCTGTCGATGCAAGTTATGGTTCTGTCTTAATATCAAACTAATTCCTCCTAATTTACATGTAAACATACATTCAATACAAAAGAACATGGTCAGCTCTCTCAGACAACTCTGCTTCTCCACTTTAGTTTGATGGAACAAATTGTACCAGTTTTCTTTTCTCTTCCCTAATGGATGCTACGCCTCTGTCATTCCTGCAGTAATCTTTTCCATGCAATAAGATAGGTGCAATGTTTCTGTATGACCATCATATATATAGTCCTGTAGTTTTAAACTTCTTAGATAGTCCCTTATATGATGGATCAACATCTAGGCCAAGCCTAAGTCTGCTATGGAACCATTTAATTACAATCTTTTTTCATGGCCTTTTCTTACACACAACCCTTTTTTAATTAAAAAGTCAATAAAATCAATCTTACCACATATCAAGGAAATATAAACAAGTAACGATGAATTAGGCAATAGAATATGGCACACTTTCATCACTGCCTCTGTTCAGACTGCTTTCTGTTGTTATTTAGTTTAAAACTAAGCACAAGTCTGCTCATCGCTGCTTGCTCCTCTGAATATTTCGAAAAAATGGCAGCGAGCAGCCTACTTTTCCTATCATGTAAAAAGCTTTGGCCAATGAGACCAAGCATCTCTTTCTTTTTTTTTTTGAATGAAACTTTTTTTTTTTTAAATATCTCAAACCACTATGCGTTACTACTACCAACTAGATTTGTATATTTAGGTTAGTCAATAATATTTCGGCTTCCTTCAAATTTCATCCAATCCCCTTCATCGTACTATCTTAGCCTTTCTTTCACCTATTTTTTTCCCCCCAAAAATATGCTATCCAATCTAAGCAGACATGACTTGACCTGACAGTATCTCCGATTCTCTATGTGGCTTGGTTCAAAATTCTATCTTTTTTTCTATGTTAGTTGTTTATTTTTAAACTACCTCCTGTTCAATTCTTTTTCCATGTACTTTCAAGCTAAATACGAGAGTCTCTCGTAATACACGAGAATTACGTCATTCGCAACAAGAGCTAAGCGTGTTTTCATGACCGTAGCAAGTTGGTTTAATTTTTAGAAACAATGTGAGACGTGATTTGCGTTGGGTTATCTATCCGTGCCCCTCCCGTCCACAATGTATTTTAGGCAAATACTTCATTTGAACTTGGAAAAGTGGTACGTTTGTCTCAAGGACGAATTTGAAAAATAGGGTACCCTTTTTGGTTAGGCCAATGCGTTATCAATAATACGCTGCAGGCGTAGGCGACGACTATAATTCTCGCCGAAAATTTGTAGTACTATCCTATCTTTGACTTATGCACTATACTGTTATATTCTAATTTAGATATTGTATTTAGAAGTTCACCACATATCTCCCCACTTAGAACAGACTATCATATGTCAGTTCCTACTTCTAAATACACATAGATAAATTTACTACCTATGCCTGGTGACTACTCTGATGTTCGTCGTACGGATGTCTGCTTAAAAAATCTGCACCTACATTGGTTTTGCCTGGAATATATTCTATGGTAAACTGGTATGGCTGTAGGAGCAACGACCAACGTAATAATCTAGCATTTTCATGCCTTGCTTGTGACAGACACACGAGTGGTTTATGATCTGTTTGGATCTTAAATGATTTACCATAGAGATAAATCTGGAACTTTTTTATAGCCCATATGACAGCTAAACATTCTTTTTCACTTGTTGAATATTTTTGTTCTGCTGAGTTCAACTTACGGCTAGCATAAGCAACTGCGGTTAATTCCCCATCAAGTGAAGTTGACCTTTGTAATAGAGCTGCACCCAAACCTATATTACTAGCATCCGTTCTCACAATGAATTCTTGACTCAAGTCAGGTAATTTCAAAATAGCCTGCTTGTGAGCTTTTCCTTCAACTCTTGGTAGGCTAATTCACACTGCGCTGACCAAGTAATTCTATCAGGATTTCCCTTGCGTGTTAAATCAGTCAATGGAGCACATATGGAGTTAAAGTTTTTAATATACTTTTGGTAGAAACCACATAATGAGACAAAAGATCGCACATTTTCTTTGTCTGTGGTCTTGGTGCTCTTTTCAACTTCTCTAGGTTCTTGGGGTCAGGGGTCATGTTTCCCTGATGTACTGTGTCCCCCAAGAATTCCAGCTCTTTACATCCAACACAGCATTTCGTCGGTCTAGCTGTCAAATTTGTCCCTCTAAGTCGATTAAACAACATATCCAGAGAGTTAATGTGTTCCTCAAATGTTTCAGTCGCTATGAGAATATCATCCATGAAGTTGGTGATGCATGGATTATTCAGGGGATCCTTTAATTTTCTCATCATCCTCGAAAACACACTCGGTGCATTTTTCAGCCCGAATGGCAACATGTTAAATTCATAATGTCCTTCCGAGGTGCTAAAGGCTAAATAAGGTCTAACCTCCGGCCTTACTGGAATCTGATAGTAGCCTTTGCTCAGATCCACTTTAGAGAAATATTTAGCTTTATTCAGCCTGGCAAACAGCTGATTTGTATCAGGTAATGGATCCACCTGACCTTCTGTGACAGCATTCAGTTTCCTGTAATCTATACACAGTCTGTGTTCTCCAGAGGGTTTTCTTAACAGAACCACACTGGAGCTGTAAGGAGATTCACTGTGCGAGATAATTCCTTCTCTCAACAGATAATCTATCTCCTCCTTCAAAGCTTTTTCCTTAGCGAACGGAATCGAATAGGCTGTCATACAAATTGGTGTTGGGTCTATGAGTTTCATATCATATTCTAATAAATTTGTATGCCCCGGTCGGTCCGTTAACACATCTGTATGATCATTCAGAACCTGTTGAACTCTCCCCCTCTGATTTTTTGTTAAGTGCGTACTGATTTTTACCTGTGCAGCGGTCTCACAGGGATGTAAAGGATATTCATGAGAGGTGAGTGGTTCCTTTTTCATTTCCATTGCAACAGACAAGGTCAGTAGGTGTGTCTCCTCCTGGTTTTCTCTATCCAGATATTTTTTCAGGAGATTCACATGATAGATTTTCTCTTTCCCCTTCTTATCTATCTTATAATTTGTTCTAGACACCTTCTCTAGAACTGTATATGGACCTTGCCATCCAATTTGCAATTTATTCTGGCTGCCGGGCAGTAGAAGAAGCACCTTCTCTCCCACAGCCAATTCTCTGTTCTTCGCTTTCTTATTGTAATAGGCAGTATGCTTTTTCCTGGCTTGTCTCAAATTTTCATTGGCAAGTTTCCAGCCAGTTTTAAGACGAGTGGTCAGCTCGTTCACATATTGATATGATGAGGTAATATTTTCTTCTGCCTTTTCATCGGTCCATGTCCTTAACAAGGCTACATATGGACCTTTAATATTGTTGACCTATTTTTCCAGGCACCGGTATGGTTTCTTCCATTAGAAGCCTTATAGTGAGGACTTTTCTTCCTAGAATCATCACTCACGAATCGACCACTACCAATTTTGTTCTTGGGGTTTTCTCCCCACTTTAAATTCCTTGTGAGAGATCTTCTCTCTCTTTTATCTTCACCCAGTTCACATAATTCCGACCGAGGGATTGTCGGCTTATTCTGGGGTAAAACATCTCTTTGTACTCGTCGCATAGTGGCCATTGTAAAACATTCGAGTGAAAACTGTCTGTGAAAAGGGGGTTCCCATTCCCTTCTGTCCACTTTATTATAATTATTTTTCTTTCCAGGCCTAAGTTTGCCCCATGGCGTGTCTAGGTCCTGATCAATTTTCCCACTTGTGGGTGTTCCCTCATGTAATATGCCACATGCTTCTACAAAATTCTCAATGTCAACCATTTCATCGGGCCAATAATAATTTTGAGCACTCTTTTGGATGATGGTACCTATTTTCTCATGGTCCCAATCTTTCCCAACATGTAAGCTCCTTATTACCTCTGCCCTATACTTTTTAGGAAGTACCAGCTGTCCCTGACCATGGGATCCAGTTCCGGCCTTCCTATATATCACTTTGTTCTTCATATAGAACTCTCCCTTGCCTGGAGGTGTATGACATTTGAGCATTTTCTTAAAACAAGGCTTGAGGGTCTTATCCTCAGCCTGTGCCTTCCTCATCTCATCTGGAGGGGTATTTATCGGATTATCCTCCTCCTTTTTAGACTGTGATCTGGTCTGAAGCGTGGCCATGATCACAGGTCTCCTTTTACACACTTCGGTGTTATGGTTGTCCATCCGACAATTTTTACACCACCTCTTTCCTTGGTTAAAAGGTTTTCTTTCATCATATTTCCTTTCATTGAATTGTGGGGTTTTATTTTTATAGTCATTGCGTGGCCTATCAAACTGGTGCTTACCTTTGTTCTGTTCTCTATGGTCAAACCTATTAAAGTTTTGTGGTGCCTTAAAATTGTCTACCTGTTTCTTTTTATTACCAACTACCTCTGCTTGGGCTGCCTGATACCTCTCAGCGACATTGAGTAACTCACCCAGCCTCTCTGCACCTTATTCCATGAGAAACTTTCTCAGGTCTGGAGCCATGGACTCTCTTAGCTGCTCAATAAGGATCATTTCCTTAAGATCTTGGGTTTTTCCCAGAGCAGTCCATTTCTCCAAGTAGGTCTCTAACCGTGCAGAGAACTGGTGATAGGTCTCACCCGACAGTAGTTTGGCATTCCTAAATTTTTTTCTATAAAAGTCTCCATTTTTTTCATATCTTAACAAAAGAGCCTGCTTTAACATGTCATAATTGTCTTGGTCATCTCTGCTCATCTTGGCAAAAACTTCATAAGCCGTTCCCCTAAGACCCTGGGATAACTTGAGTGATAAAGCGTCATTTGTTGGTCACCACGTTGATAAATGTTAATTTTGTGATATAGCTCGTCCAGTCACAATGTTCTTTAAATGGGTCAGGTTACCGACTGTTGGGGCCCTGACAAGGTGTACTGTTAGGTGCGTATATTCTGATGGAATGAGTGAGTGTAAACATCAATAATGAAGACGCGAATGGATGACAGTTCGACAGATACACAGGACACCCACTCCAATCACATGTAGAAGTCAAGGATGGCTGGAACTACTGTGGTCGTTTCATACTGTTTAATTGGACGCACACACTTGGACAGTACGAGTATAGTTACAGGAAAACAGGTCGACATACATCATCATACAGTTGATCAATGGTCTACAATCTTAAGTTGTCATTCATGTTGAAGAACATTACAATGGCACGTCCGTAGACAAGCATTTAGGTTTCCACTGTTTATAAATGTAATCATCAGGCTTTACTGACTGATCATGTCAGTTAATCAATAATGTTCAAGCATGACCCCTAGACAGAACCTCTTTTCTAGCGAAGATTCCTTTAGGTCAAGTTCAGCAAATATTTCTGGAGACAATGTTAACCCACTAGTATTGGGTTTTCTTTATAACTGTGATCTCTTAATCATCACCTGATAATAAGGGGCATCCCTGTTCTCTGATCGATGATCGACAAAAAATATTGGATCCAAAATGGCTTCTGGTTCCCTTGAGCATCGCTCACTATACAGATGCATAGTAAAGCTCCAATATAAGCTTTGTTCATGAACACAAATGTTTCTACAAGAATGTGGTAAAGTGGGATGATATAAATATTTATAGGGGACTTAGTGTACTGACTGAGATCAGCTGTGAAGGTATCTGTGTCTAATAGGTGTAGTTTTTTACAGATAACCTTACTTGCTACCACATTTATAACTCAGTCAGAATTATTCTGGAATATTGTGATGACTACGTTGAATGTCTAGGGTTATGTAAATGATGAAGTGTAAGTCACAACAACAACAGACAGATAAACAATTTAATTTATTCCACCACACTTGACAACACTGTGACACTCACACACATTTAACATTCTATAAGACTATCTTAAATGAGTCACTGGTAAAGTTTCAAATATATATGTATTAATTACTTTCACTAATATATGTCCTGATTCAACTACAAAGTGAACCAGGAATCACAATCAATTGTAATCACAATTTATATATACATAATTTATAAATATGAACTTAGTAGTGACATATTTTATTAATATTATCCTATGTGTGTCAGTTGTGTAGTAGTACTATGAGGTAATACTGGTTTTGTTTTTCAAGCTATGTTGTTATTTGTCATCATGACTTCAAGTGTTTGTTTATCTGGGAAATAGTATGGGGAAAAAGTTCACAGTTCCTGTCAATTTAAACAAGGTATTGTCCCTCTTTTTTTTCTAAAATGTCAATTTTTGAGGGGACACATAATGTTGAGCTCCACTGGCCACAGAGGCTTAACTTTCGTGATGGCGGCAGGAAAAGACTCCTCTGCTCGATTGCTCCCCTGTGTTCTGGAGACACCTCACTAGTCACTATCTGGACCCAGGAGTATGCTGTCAGCCTCCAGATTCAGCAAAGCTCAGACCAGGTGCTGCTCAATAACTTTAGGACCACGGTCCCTGAAACAAGAAGGTTGTACCTCCTACTTCATAACTAATTTATAATCTATTTCCAGACTGAACACAATACATAACAAACACTGAGTTCAGAGCGGTAGGCCAACTGTCAGCTTCATCTGAAACAATTTACACCAGTATACTCCTCCCTAATGGTCACTACGCCTCTGCAATTCCAGCATTAGTTCTTTCTATTCAATAAGATAGGTGTCAGTGTACTGTTTGGCAATTCCATGCAGTTTTACTTTTCTCCGACACCTTCTGTTCAGGTTGGAGCACTATATAGGCCTTGCCTCATGTTCGCTACTGAACCACACACATATACAGACATAAATTATCAATTTACATTCAATTTTCATTAAAAAGATATTGAATATATCAAGCTTACCACAATTCATGGAATAATACACAGTTACGTTGACTGGCAATGAATATAGCACAATTTCGATCTGCCGATGTCCCAGGCTTTTATTTAGAAAAATATGCACTGGCGCTCAACGCACTGGTTCTTTAGTAAGTTTATTTGAAAAATGTGGTACTGAACTAACGCTCCTAATTGCCTATATTGGCGGGTCTAACCAATCGAGCCATGTTTACACAAGCGTTTGAAAAAAAGTACCCTTCCTTCCGTCTCCCCTAACAACAAAAGATAGTATTTGTAGCCCGACTAATCGTGTTTAGCCTTACATTTACTGCGCTCCAATCAAATAGGATTTAACATGGGGACCTATTTCCCGTACAATGGTGGTTTTAAAATCTGCCACTGAGCGAATTCTGATTTTGGTGTTGTCTGACACCCTCACTATTTCTTTTGGCTATAATTTGTTAATTCCTAGACTATTTGCGTAACGTTTAACATATTCTTTGTCAGCAAGTCCTAAGGAACCCAAATATATAAATTTAATAGGGCTAAGGGGCTGCGTTCAACATGTATTTTCTTCTACCTCCCGTTCACTTCGATCGATGTGGTGTCTGGGTACTGTAATGTTTTCAAACGTAAACCAGTATAATGTCATATTTCCTAATAAGCGTTTTTCAGGTTTTTAAAACCTAACTCTCGTATGGGCAGTGTTTTTTTTTTTTTTCACTGTCGATTTGAAAAAAAAGTTAGTGCATGTGGCCTTACACGCGTGATAGCAGTAATTGTATAGCGAGACGCGTGTTAGTGTTGCATGCGTCCCGGCTTTCAGCCCTCCCTTTCTTTCTATCCTAAGTCCATCTGTCCGTTCGTTTATGGTAACTTAGTGTATAAAATGACATGAATGGAATATTAAATATAGGTCAGCTTGCGTATCTCAAGGATTTTCTTAGAAAGGCAGTACACGTTTTATTGAAGAAAGCGTGTAGTGATGCAGTAGGCTTTTACTATCAACGGGAAACGTTACAATTTGCAGACGAAGGGGATTTCGAGTACAGTCATTGTGACAGTTTAGTTCTTTACCATTCTTCTTTCCTTTTATTGAAGTTATTTGTTAGGCTTTACATTTACTTTTTAATTTATATATGTGGATTAGAATTTCACACGACAAAAAATCAGCATATTCTTTCATCATAACTGCTGCATACAATCATATTCAGTGCTGCTAGGTAACATGTCATCCCGACATGTTGATATAGATCATCATCATGTAGACGTCTGCCCATATAAGCCTAGGAAGAAAGAGTTCAGCAAAAAGTTCTTTTACCTTGGCATGGGAAATACACTAGCAGAACACATACGCCCTCTCCTGGCGTTACAGAATAAACACTGGGGAACTCACAGACTTAATAATCCTATCAGAACCTATCTTCTTCCCCATAATAGATCACAGATATCAACAAACTTCGGACTCGTCTCCGACATGGCATCCGCCAGCCTTCATCATCACGGAAGACACTTTTCATCTTCGACATGCGCAGAAAACTGCCTGACCCCAAAGTTCAGTACAAGGAAAAATAGTCCCACTTAGACATACAAAGATATCACGATATAAGACCGTATCGTCTTAAATAGATAAGAAGTAAACATAGACTCGGACCATAAACATTCCTGCATAAACCTAAGCAAGAACAATCTGTTTCTGGCCCAACAAGGAACAAACGAATAAAATCTGGATTCATACGCCAAGTTCGATATTTAGGGGAGATAACCCATATAACAAAAGTATTAATCAATCATGGGTGATATATCCTTGGCCAGGAAAGCATCCTGATTCTAAAAACAAATACTTTCCCTCAGACAAATAAATATTATAATAACTACATACATTGCCACCAGTAATCTGTTGGTAACAGACTACCGCAACCCCCGGGGAAAAAAATGAAATTTTTTTTTTCATCTGAGAGCAACATACAATAGGCTCACAACGCACGAATAATGCGCAGATGATAAATAACAGCAATTTATAATGTCAAATTAAAGTAAAGTCGAAGCATAGATCGACTTGTGAGAATATATCTCAACATCTCAGAGAAAGCATTTCTCTTAAGTATACATATTTCCAGGGAGGTGCCACCAACGTATACTACAATCCTGGCAATGACACAATGCATATAACAATTTCATATAACAATTTCATATTTAAGCACTATAAGTACATGATTGACAAAGAAGAAAAATCATCAAAGAACAGCGGTGAATATATATCAATGAACGTAGTGATAGTAGTGATACAATCACTATATTACAAATTACAATGTGTATCTATCTTGATATAGAAATGAACTATTATAGACTTAGATGTGTTAAGAAGTCCAAGACCTAACAGTTAGGTGGAATCATGTGGGCATCTAGACAAAATGTCTGCCATCACATTAACTGATCCACGGATAGCTCGAACCGAGAAATGAAAAGGTTGAAGAGCAATTGCATATCGAGTAGACCTCGAGCTCTTCAGATTCTTACTCTGTATAGCCGTAAGAGCTTTCTGATCGGTTTCTACTTTGAAATGTGCGCCTAGAAGGAATCTTTGTAGTTTGAGAATTGACCAAACCATAGCCAATAGTTCACGGTCTAAAACCGAGTAATTCCTTTCTGCAGCATTAAGTTTTCTCGAGATATACATTACAGGATGCAGAGTTCCAGAGTACTCTTGCATTAGTGCCGCTGCAATCCCAGTGGATGAAGCGTCACTACGAAGAAAAAATGTCTTATCTTTAGTAGGTAACACTAAAATAGGTGGTGTTGAAAACAATGTTTTAACCTTATCCAAAGAGGATTGGCATTCCTGGGACCAGTGGACCATATTAGGCGACCCTTTCTTTAGTAGTGTAGAAAGAGGTGCCATGATAGAGGATAGATTCGGAATGAATCTTCCATAAAATTGAATAAGACCTAAGAGACTTCGCACTTGCTTTTTAGTCTTAGGAATAGAGATGTTAAGTATCTTAGTTATATTATGGTCCTCTGTCTTTAGGAAACCATGACCGACTCGATGTCCTAGGAACGAAATTTCGCTAAAACCAATGCAGGCTTTAGAGGGTTTAGCTGTCAGGTTATGCTCGCGTAAAGTAGACAGTAATTCAACTAACCCCAAATAATGATCTTCCCAAGTATCGCTGAAAAGACAGATGTCGTCTAGGTACGCAATGACATCTGACCGATAAGATAGGATTCGACGCATCATGCGTACGAATGTAGCTGGTGCGTTCATAAGGCCGAAAGGCATGAAATTCCATTGGAAAAGGCCTCTAGGTGTAGAAAAAGCCGTAAGTGGTTTGGCGCGTTCAGATAAAGGAACTTGCCAGTATCCTTTAGACAAGTCAAGTTTAGTGAAAAAATGAGATTTAGAAAGCCTAGTAAGTAGCTCTTCTAGTAAAGGCATAGGTTCAGCATCGAACTTCGTAACTTGATTATATTTGCGATAGTCAACGCAAAGACGTATGTTATTGTCTTTCTTTCGAACAATAACCATCGGCGAAGAATATGCAGAAGTGGATGGTTCAATTATTTTTAAATCTATCATCTCATCCAACTCCTTCTCATCCTGTGTTTGAAAATGTATAGGAATAGGATAAGGTCTGACTCTAATAGGATTATGGTCAGTTAGAATGATGTCATGTTCAATGACATGAGTTTGTCCAGGGATGTCAGTAAGGACATCCTGAAATGTTTGTAACATAACCGAAACTTGTCGCTGTTCTCCTAGAGATAAATCAGGAGAGACAGTAACATTTCTCCATGATTCACTAGAATGAAGTGGAATCATCGGAAGAGGAAGATTTACATCTGAAAAACTTGTTTCCTCATCCTGTATTACGGACAGTGATGAGTAATGACCATGTTGGACTGGTGAATCGTCCGTTGCCTGGAAAATAGGCTGTAAATAATCAGGACGTTCGTGGAATTCCGTAAGCATATTGATGTGGAAGGTTTTATGCTTTCCATCAATATCGACATTGTAGTCAACATCGTAAAGTTTCGAGATTATATCGGAGGGGCCTTTCCAAGTAAGACGAAGTCTGTTTTCCCTTCAAGTTAGCAAGACAAATGCTTTGTCACACAAGGTCGTACATTGGTAAGTTGCCTCTGTTTAGCAGAAGAAGAAGTTCCAATTTGCATGCTTAATCTTTTGTCTCAGCGCGATGACATATTCGTAAGAGGATTTTGTGTCATCGGTAATATTATCAGCGGTTATGAGATCATGAAGCAAAGACATAGGGCCGCGCGGTCGCGCGCCAAAGACAAGTTCAAAGGGAGAAAATCCTGTATGTTCATTGGGGACCTCTCTGTAAGCGAAGAGGGCCGCGGGTAAAACCCTGTCCCAATCTTGAGAATGATCCTCAGTTATCTTCCCTAGTAAGTTTTTGAGTTGTTCTATTTAGCCGTTCGACCCCATCCCATTTGACATTGGATGATAGATACTACTTAAAGATCTATCTATCTGCAGAGTAGACATTACTTGAGACATGGTATCTGATACTAGTTGGGTGCCATGGTCTGACAATATCTCTCCGGGGAACCCCAGACGAGAAAATATAAGCCAAAGAGCATCTGCAATATCAGCAGTAGTAATGCTCTTCAGAGGATACGTAAAGTCCTTGTTCACAAAAGGCCAAAAGAAAGCCGCAAGAACACTAGACGTCATACGGGAAAATCCCAAATGACCAGCACACTGAGAGTCGTGAGCGTGCTGCAAAATTTTAACTCTCAAATTCTTGGGTACAAGAATCTGAGAATGACTTGACTTAATGGAGTCTTGAACCATACGTACAAGTACGCCATTCTTCATTGTAATCCAAGATTTACGATTTGTATCTTTATTCGGATCACCTTTTGTTGCAAGAATGAAGAACTTCTTCAGAGTGGGATCATCTTCTTGCTGTTTTATAAACGAGTCACGAGAAATTACCAAGGGATCCTCTTGGTTATGCACTTCATTATCTTCAGTAGATGAAGTTTGAGGCATATTAAGAGCTTGAGCTCTAGTGACTACAGCATTAGCAATTTGCATATTTTGTTTTTTCCCAAACGGAAATCTGTTGCGGAATGCATTCTTTGACTCCGTGAATACGACCGATGATAAGATCAGCGATCGGATTCGGCAGAATTGACATGCGTGTACATCTCCAGTAAAGAAGGAGTAGCAATCCTAATGATAGCAGTAGAATATTTCTCTAAGGTGCCGCCAAATGTTACACATTTGACACTACTTTTCCTGTGGCACGAGAAAGGATCTACGAGTTTGACTGCCTAACACCAATTGTTGTGCACCCAGAATCAAAAAATTGAACTGAGACTGGATTGTCGTTTAACTAAACCTTTGTGTAAGACAAGAGAACCTCTTCCATCATGCGCTACTGACGACGCGGAAGAGCGGGAAAATTGAGGATGGCCCGCAACTTAAAGTGACACCGTAGTTGGTTCAAATATAATGTTTTGCATTGGAGGCACTGAGATGCGCTCTCTCCAAAATCAAAAAAGCGGAAACATGCCGATAATTATTAGCGTCATTATTCTTTAGTCTGTTTGTATAGGCTTCATGGGACTCTTGCTGTGCAGAGTTTGCCTGATAATCTGGTTGGCATACATATTTTGAAAATGCACCAGATTACAAAAATACGATTATGTCTATTTAATATTTTATTTGTGATACCAGAAAAATTAAACGAATAAAGCTTCCATTGGGGAAAGCTGAGATAATCCATGATTGATTTATACTTTGATTCGGCGTATGAATATTGACGTCATGTCAAGTTCTCGTTTGTTAGGGCCACAAGAAAATAGATTGATCTTGTTCAACATGTTAATGGCCTGAATTTACATGTATTACTTGTCTACTACAAGAAGATTGAGTTTTATATTGTAGATCTTCGTTTGCTAAGGGCAGACTATATCTAACTCTGACGGAGGTATCCGTTGTCTTAGAGAGTGGGCGTGCGTTCCGAAGAAGACGGTCGTAATGGCCGGATTGTGTATTTTGTAAGGGCTGGTCCTGTTAAAGGTTTAAAGTGAGTTATGGATGATTTTTCCATAAGGAAGGAATGTCTCTGCCAAGTGTGTGATGTCAGAAGAACTCTTTTCATGTATTTCATATGTTTTGAATTCGGACTCCAGGTAAAGCCAGACCCGTTTTTTGATCCTTTGATGATCTCTTAAGGTTAGGACCTAGATGAAACATCGTATTTTTCGAGCATCGTTTGTCGCTTTAATATAGATTGTGAAGATGACAGGTTTCCATCAGCGCTATGTTCTTTTAGAGAAGCAACCTTCTGACTAAGGGACTGTATGGAAACTATAGAAATCCTAAATATTCTTGATTTATGAATGAATCATGGCTTTATGATCTTATCCTTCTGCTGGGCGATGTGAGCGAAACTCAGGGAAGGAGGCATTTTGTATTCCTGTCAGATATTATGGATCATGTCCAAAGAACGGTTCATGAAATCTTACTATTCAGAACAGTGGTGACGGAAATCTCATTAAGATGAAAACCCCTACTGTGGTTTAACTTCGTTATTTAAATATTTGACATATACAGCTGGAGAACGTATCCAAGAAAAGGTTTTCCAGTGAACCCCTTTGTTATGTTTCACACACTGCCCACTGATGCGTTCAGTCAGTTAGGGGATCACGGGCAATAGTACGCCTATTCAATAACTGAATGAACTTTATTGATCTATTTAATGCTGCATTGAACTGTACTACTATTCTGCTTGCCTAATGTTTTGCTATGTCACATACATATGTCTGTATTCTGTGCTGTCCAAAGTGAGTGGGTGCATTGTTCATTATTTAAAAGCATAAAACGTCAACAGCGGTTCCTAACATTCTTTGACAATGCCTAAGAGTGTGAGTGAGATATTATCAAGTGTCAACTACATCGAACCAGTACACCATTCGCGTGTATTTCCACTCTCACTCCATACATATACAATCCTGCGTCGGTTGAGTTGACCTTTGTTGTACTCTTGCCTGTTCATGGGTAACGGGCAGGAAGAATACTCTACCCTTTACCATGATGACCACCAGGACCACCCGGGGAACGATTACTTGTCGGTAATCCCATAGCAGACACCGCCTTGTGCTGTCTTTGCCTTCCCTGATAACTCAGGACTAGAGTGAGTTTCCCATTTACAGCTGGGTAGAACTGGAGCATGCCTGGTAGGTCATCAACCTCAGTACACTCTCAGTGGACTTTACAGTAGTGGCCAGTCAACAAACCAGCATTCTTACAAATGTGATTTATGTTTTTTTTGTATTGTGATCTACCTCGATGTATTATTGCTTCATAATCATTATTGTAATCCTCTATTGTAACCCTATTTGGGTTTGTTGAGTCCGTAGTTCTCATGGTTACCATTATCATATTCATTATAATGATTATCTCTGTAATTATGGTCTTGTTGTCTCCATGATGGATAACTTTATAGTTTCTATAATGACTTCCTCTGCGGAAATTTACTTTATAATTGTGACCACCCCGGTATCGAGGCTGTCGGCTTGTGGTCTCCAGTTCTTCGCAGAAGAACCCTGAAAATGATTGGTTACCTTGGTTTTGATAACTATTATGGTTACCCTTTTTATCATAACCATGTTTTGTGGTCCTGAAATTGTGTGAGTAATTAGGGTTGTATGGTGTTGCTGAAGCAATACTGGCATATGCTTCCTTAACCTTAAGCATTGTTAAAAGCTACGGTCCGGATGTGCAGTGACGTACTGGGTACAATATTGCTCCCATTTATTTTAGTGTCTTGGGGTTTACGGCTCATGTAGGCATTCAAGAAATGGTTTATTTCCACATTGACAAATCTTGTTCTCTGAGCAATAAGTCCATAAGGGTCTTCATTGTTATGGTCTTTTCTGTTTTTGGACAACTAAAAATTCAATCCAACGATTAAAATGTAAAGACGTTGTCCTTGCAATGAATATTCTGAGAATTCTACCCCTGATTCAGGTACCGAGATTTCTTCAACAAAAGACGGTAACCTTCCTCTGTTAATTGATATTTTTTTTATACAAGGTGCTCTGCTATCTTATTCAAATCATAATTATCCTTATCAGCCCCTCTTGTACCAGCTTAAACTCGTAAGGGGGTGTGAATCACCTTTCAAATTTTCTAACAAACTGATTAGCCATTTACTGTGATTTATCCACATTATGAGCTTCGACAAGAACGTTCAAAACGATCCAGCCAGAATGTAAATATCGTCACTGGAAGGATTGAACGGTGGGTACCTTGACCTTATAAGTAGAAGGTTTACCATTGTTATTACCAGTTTTGACTGATTAGCAATACCCATATTTGTCAATTTTTAATTTTTTGTCTAACTCAAATGCTAACAGTTTTTCCTCATGTTCCCTTTTTGCCTTTCTCTCCTCGGCTTCAGCTTCTTTGTCTAATCTCTTTTTGTTCAGCTTCAGCTTCTCTATCTAATCTCTTTTGTTCAGCCTCAGCTTCTCTATACTAATCTCTTTTGTTCAGCTTCTCTATCTAATCTCTTTTGAGTTCAGCTTCCTCTATTAATTTCTTTTGTTCAGTTTCTGCTGGGTTTTGTTTTTTCCATTTCCGATTTTGGAATCTTCTTTTCTTCCACCTGCATCTGCAATTTCTTTTGTTCAAATTTCTAAATCCAATCTTTTAATCCTCAGCTTTTCAGTTTATCAATTTCCAATTTTTGGTTGCTTTTTCATATTGACTGGTAGCATTACTCCTCCAACTTATCACCTGTCTTACCTAGGGATTTCCCTGCTCAATGAAAGTAATCTAAAGTCGACATAATGTCAACCAATATGTGACTAATATCCCTGAAATAACAAATTAATTTATTTCAAACCAAACAGGGGAGCAAGTTTTGAACAAGAACTTGTATAATCAGCTCCTTAATCCCAATCTCTGTGGGAAACAAGCCTTTAAATAAGGTCTTGTATAATCAACTGTGTACCTCTAATAATAGCAATTAATCATCATCAGTTGATTCTTTCTCATAAGTTCCACTAACACAGCTACGTAGTGTGAATTGATCCAAATATATTTATATAGCATAGTGTCAATCAAGAACACAAACAAAAACAATTATAAAAGACAACACATAAAACCATTCGCAGAAATCAAATAAGTTAAATAGAAAAAACAGAAGATAATAATCACAGAACCTGTGATGATAACTGCGCCCGTAATAAACAAAACAAAATAACGCCACAGTGTATAAACCATAAAGATGGTATAGAAAGCTGAATGACAGAAAAGAGTATAGACCTAAGAGAATTTACAAACATATTTAATCAAAAACTAAAAGAATAAAAAAATGTTAGCAAAAACGACGAAGAAAAACGCGTCTTCACAACTAACAGAAATAGCAACAAATTGTCGCTATGCAAATTTTCAATAAGAAAATTCGCACCTATAGACCACTAATATAAGCCCTATGTTACGTGGGGAATCTTATATTAGTCACCATCACCATCCGCCCACGGGAACAAAGGACACACAAATAATATGCAAACTTTTAAAAACATTAAATTACATATATATCATATAAATGGGATGTGTTGTATCGAAGTTCAGCTGTTATGTAATTGCAAAGTTTCTAAATGTAAATACATTAAACTGGCACTTTAATAAACACTAAATTTTGGAACTACACTATTACAAAGTTCAATGTATAGAAGCAGTTCAAGAAGATCTCAAACGATGATGGTTCTCATAAACTTAACAACCACGAAGGACTTCTGACCTGTGGTACTGCATTTTTTCCAAAAAAAGGTAAACAATTATGATTGTCACTTGCTGAAATGTCCAAACGAAAAAATGTCAACAAGCGCTGACCTAGATTCAGTATTCACTCGATTGGTCACTGTGAGGAAGCTTGTCGACAAATTGTAGACTCCTCACTGCTGGTAGTGGTCGTATCAGGCCGTCATGGAAAACGATTTGGTATGATTAGCTTACTTCCATGTGGTGTGTCTACTGTGCAGGTTAACCCAGAAAGCTGGGCTTACCACATTGATTAAGTCGTCCATTTATGGTCACCACGTTGTTGAAATGGTAAATTTTGTGATATAGCTCGTCCACTGTCATACAATGATTCTATAAAGTGGGTCAGTTTAACGGACTGATGGGGCCCTGACAAAGGTGTACTGTTAGATGCGTATATTATATGGAATGTGTGAGTGAAAACATCAATAATGAAAACGCGAAAGGATTACAGTTCGGACAGATTACACAGGACACCCACTCCAATCACATGTAGAAGTCCAAGGGCTGGCCTGGAACTGCTGTGGTCGTTTCATAGGTGTTTAAATTGGGACGCACACGATCTTTGACAGTACGAGTTTAGTTACAGGAAAAACTGGTCGACAGACAACATCTATACAGATGATTCAATGTCTAACAATCTTAAGGTTGTCGGGATTCATGTTGAAGAACATAACCAATGGCATCGTCCGTAGATAAGCACTTCTCTTAGGTTTCCACTGTTTAGAAATGTAATTCATCAGGCCTTACTGACTGATCAGATCTGTCATGGTTATTCAATAATGTTCAAGCATGACCCCTAGACAGAACCCTCTTTTCTTAGCGAAGATTCCTTTAGGTCAAGTTCAAGCAAAATATTTGTGGAGACAATGTTAACCACTCCAGTATTGGGTTTTCTTTTATATTACTGTGATCTTCTTAATCATCACCTGGATAATAAGGCGGCATCCCTGTTCTCTGATCGATGATCGCGACAAAAATTTTTGGGAGCGGCGGGGGACTTGGATCCAAAGAATGGCTTCTCAGGTTCCCTTGAGCATCGCTCACTTAACAGATGCCATAGTACAAGCTTCATATATAAGGTCTTTGTTCATGATGGACAAATGTTTCTACAAGAATTCAGCATATTCTTTCAATCATAACCTGCTGCATACAATCATATTCAGTGCTGCTAGGTAACATGTCATCCCCGACATGTGACAAACATGATATGATAGATCATCATCATTGTATAGACGGTCTGCCCATATTTGAAGCCTAGGAAGGGAAAGCAAGTTCAGCAAAAAGTTCTTTTACCTTGGGGGCATGGGAAATACACTAGCAGAAACACATACGCCTTACGCCCCACTCCTGCGTTACAGAATAAACACTGGGGACAGCTCACAGACTAACTATAATAATCATATCAAAAGACTAACACTATCTTCGATCCCCATAATAGATCACAGATATGCAGTCACAAACTTCGGACTCGTCTCCGACATGGCATCCACCAGCCTCATCATCACAGGAGACAACTTTTCGTCTCTCGAACATGCGCAGGAAAACTGCCTGACCCCAAAGTTGCAGTTACAAGGAAAAAAATAGTCCCACTTAGACATACAAAGATATCACGATATAAGGACCGTTATCGTCTTAAATAGATAAGAAAGTAAACATAGACTCGACCATAAACATTCCTGCATAAACCTAAGCAAGAACAATCTGTTCTGTCCTGGGCCCAACAAAGAACAAATGAATTAAATCTGGATTCATACGCCAAGTTTCGATAATTTTACAGGGAGATAACCCATATAAACAAAAGTATTAATCAATTCATGGGTGAAATATCCTTTGATGGCGCAGGAAAGCATCCTTTGATTCTAAAAACAAATACTTTCCCTCAGACAATATAAATATTATAATAACTACATAACATTGCCACCTGTAAATCTGTTGGTAACATTGAGGCTCCACCCTCTCTCTCTCTAACCCATATGTTGTAGCCAAAAGCACAAATCTACTTAAATACCCTTCTATGGTCATCATCTTCAATCTCAACAAAATGGTCTACAATGAAAAAACCCATTAGCTGAGGTTGAGGCTCCCATGACTAGCTAGTGGCATCTGATGTAAAGGTGGCTGGCACCATTTTCAGGGAGCATGGCCTTTGAAATTCCAACTCTCTTAGGTTCGTTAGCTCGGGCCTCCCTTTGTGTAATCTCTTCTCCTCCTTTTCTGCTTCCCTCTCTCAGCTAATCTCTTGTCTTCCCTTTCTGCAGCTAATCTCTTTTCTCTCTTTTCTGTAGCTAATCTCTATTCTTCTCTTTCTACAGCTAATCTTCTTTCTCTGCTTCTCTTTCAGCCCTTTTCTTTTCTCTCTTCTAATTGGAGCCTTTTAATCTCCATGCCTCCCTATCTGCCTCTAATGCCCCTAGAGCCTCATTGTCAGCCTCAAATCTGCAGCCTTTTTTAAGTCTCTTGTTTAGCCTCTAACCTTCTTTTCTGCTTCTAACTTCCTGTCTTTCCCTATCTCGTACAATAAATTTGTCACATTCTGAAGTTTACATATTGAAACTAGCTCTGGGTCCATCCATGCCCATCTCTTTAGCAGTCTGCACAGCGGACAGATCTGAAACTTGGCTAAATCAGCCCAATTCTAACTCAAGGCTAGGTCTATATCATGGTTCTAAGGCAATCTTAAACTTAACTAAAATAAATACGTAACTATAAGTTAACTTATATTACTTACTGGCTGTGACACCTATCACTGTAAATCTCCTCTTAATTA